>CM064868.1:75001265-75601265 GCA_032719365.1 Prinsepia uniflora | reverse complement strand
TTAACATAAAGAAAAAGAAACAAATGATGATGATGTGCCTAACTGCAAACAAAAAAAGTTAGGAAAAATGAACCTATATTTGTTTGTTGATTTCCATGTCATGGATTCTTATATTATGAGATTATTTTATTAGTTGATTGATTTTCATCCAAGTTTGTCTTGCTTTTTACAAAGGCCGGTGCTAGCTTGCTTTTGTTTGGTTTGGTATTAATTGAAGCGAAGTGTTTTCTTTATTAAGACAAAAGCATGCCTAATAAAACAAGCTCGCAATGCATGTAACAATTCACTTAATAATATAGTTAAGCTCATAATGAAACCTTAGACCCTCAAGAAAAAAGTATACTTAGATGCTATACGGGTGCATGTGCGATTCCTTGTGTCCACTCGATCTTTACAATTATTGATGAATCTTTGTTGTATAAATATCATACTCAAAATTATTTGAAAATCATTTCCAAGAAGTTTTAACAACAGTTGCCCCGGTACGTTCTCAGCGGATTTCGCCAATGTGTTATTAAATTATTAAGACTTATTATGCTAAGTGCATCAGGAACACGCCACGAAATCTCAAAATGCACTAGGAACGAAAATTTGTCTCAGTGTGTTGCGGGAACGGTAACACCGTCAATACCGTTGCACCATCTTATTGATGTCGTTCTTGACGACGTTAATATTTGCAGACGTGGAGTCGTCGTGGCACAGTAGGACCCAATTTGATGACCACGTGGGCAGGAAAATTGAAAATCGAATCGAAACATTGAGAATTCTAATTAGGGCTAAATTTTGTCCGCTAGGGTTTCAAGAAATCTAGGCTTAGGGGCAGAAATTGGTTGTAGAGTCGCGGGGGATTGTAGGGGTTTCAATCGGAGTGAGACGACCTAAAAGACATCGGAGTTGAAGGATGCCCATTCGTCGAGAAGCTGGTGCAGAACAACCTGATTATGGTATGTTTTGCAACGATTTTCCTTTTCCTAGGTCTTGTCCGTGGTGTTTGCTGAGTTTCCTAGTGTCGTTATGGTAGGTTGACTTGAACTGTATGTTGATTCGAGGCTTTGTTGTTCAATGAGTTTTGTTGTTTTCTAAGTTTTGCTATTTTCTGAGTTTGCCTAGTTGGAACTGTATGTTGATTCAAGGCCTTGTTGTTTAATGAGTTTTGCTGCAGTGGATATATAGATATGATATTGAAGTCTGTTTAGCTAGTATATGGGCAATGTTGTGGAAATGCTATGGTTGGTTGTGATTTTGAAATCTGTGATGTTTGTTGGGGGCAGTGGTGTGGTAATGCTTTGAATAAGGCAATGGAGTAGTGCTTGGCGTGGGTTTTGGAATTGTAAATGGATAGTATAGAAGAATAAGGCAGTGAGGTAGTGCTTTTCGTGTGCGTTTGATAGGTAAATGAGTAGTATCAGGCAGTGGGCAGTGGGGTAGTGCTTTTCGTGGGTTTTTGAAAGGTAAATGGGTAGTATCAGGCAGTGGACAGTGAGTGACAGGACCCATCCCAACTGGACGTCAAAAACAGTGCCTGGTCCTGCTCCCGTCTAACAAGTCAACTAAAGGTACAGAACTACCCTTCAGTGCTTGTTAGACAAGGGATAACTGCGCTGATTTCTGCTGCTACCTCTGCCTCACGCTCAGTCCCGAACGTTGTACCACGGCCTGGAGGGTCACAAAACATAAAAGGTGTGAGTGGACAAAAATGACTTCTGATAAAAACATTTGCCAAAATTACATTCTTACCCTCCAGTTTTCACAAACTTGCATGCATAGCATAAAACATGAGTAATAGTATGAAATCATTCTCGTATGAACAGTGGACCGAATAAAATCAAAACATATTTTCCCATGGTCCGTAAAACTCATGTTCACCAAATCAGTTCGTGTTCTAAAACATCAAATCCCGGCTCTTAGGCCAAAACATGTGAAAACATAATCACCTGGCCCCAAGGGCCAAAAATTCGTACTCAATACCAATACATCATCACAATCAATACCAATCAGCACTATTCACAAGTGCACAATAAATATATCAATCAATCCAATCAATCCGCACTTCTCACAAGTGCACAAAATATCATATAATCACATCTGCACTACTCACAAGTGCACAATCAATCAAACTGCACTACTCACAAGTGCTGCACTACGCGTAGGCCAATATCCAGTCACTCTCTCGGGAACATACACCTCTGGGCTCAACCCCCTCGGGCTCAGTCACCTCTGGGCGAACACATCCCCAGGCTCAGACACCTCCGAGTGGTACATCCAGGCTCAGTCTCATCCGAGAAGCTGACTATCATAGGATCAACTCCCGATCCTACAATCACATCCCCCAAGCTCCAGTCGTCTGGGTAATCCCCCCAAGCTCCGACCGTCTGGGAATATCACAATCACCATGAAAACCATCTCGGGAATTACATCCCAAAACATTTCAATCAAATCTTGTCTTCATACAAAGTCAAGATCATCCCCGACTGGGTCTCAAGCCCAAAATACCATTTACACGTACTTCTTTAAAATCACCTTTTAAATTAATAAAATAATCCGAAAATCATCATTGACTCACCAACAAAGTCAAAATATCATTTTAGAAATCATTTAAACTTCGGGCCTAGCCAAAAACATCATTTGCACGTTCCTCGTAAAATGTGCCCGAAAGACTGATTAAAATAATCATAAATCACAATAAATCATTAATTTCACAAATTCACAAGTGACTCCAAATCCGAGTCAAAATCACTATTCACTTGGGTTCTCATGCCCAAAATAACATTATCACGCAAATCCATGTGTTGCAACCTCCGTTGCCATTTTCACGTAAATCCACGAAATCCTTGACTCATTCCCGAGTCAGAACATCATTTTCAATCCATGACTTATAATCCGAGTCCAACTATTATTTTCAATCAATTTTAATCCCGGACTCATAAACCAAGTCCAAACATCATTTTTACCAAATTTCGTAATTTCTCAAAAATCGCCCAAAAATAATAATATAATAATCATAAAACCGAGAAATTACCGGATTGAAACGTCAATCATGCCAAAGCATATAAAATCACATAATAAAGCATTTAAAATCATATATGCATGCATCACGGTTAGAAAACAAAGTCCACTCACACACACCGTCCAAAACGGTCCGTTTCCGAGCTGCACGTTTTTCCGTAAATTCTGGAAATCACAACTCCTATCCAACATCATTATAGAGGGTTACTAACATCTCAAAATACATCATATAATTTTCCCCAATTTTTTCGGAATTTAAATACGTATTTAACTCGTAAAACAAAACTTCGGATACGCGGAACATTATCGAAACAATATCCGATTTCCTCGAAACCAACGTTAAAATGTTCATTACACTGAGAGGATCAAAAGTCATGTTGACCTCACCTTGAGACTAGGCCGGACGCGCCCTCACGTGCCGCCGTGAGTGGTTGCGCGTGAAACCCACGCGCCTGCTACAGTGTTTCCGTTCCTACCCGTTTGTCTGGTAAACAGGTCTCTTTTGCCCGCGAACAGACTCGGTTAATTTCCTACCAATTCGACATTGTTTCCATCAATTGAACATTCAGTCAATTTCGAATTAAGTTCATCTAGAGATCTGTGGACTCAATTACAAACAACCTTACCTCTAACCTCACGATCGAAGATGGTCACTCGAAGAACATCCGGCCATTGTTCATCATTCGAAGTCCTTCAATGTCACACGATTTCCTTCAATTGATTCATCAAGAAGCTTCAACAGACTCCGTTAAACATTTTCCCCAACTCAATTGCATCAATTCATGGCTCAAACTCCACGACTCAAGCTCAAAATTTCAGAAAGCTTCCTTCCTCAGTTCTACCTCAAATCGACCTCAATTCAACTTCGTTCCTTCTACAAAATTGATCGTAGCAATCCCAGAAGACTAAAACTGAACCCAATTTCGATCAGCACTGACAGGACCCACCCCGATTATCGCCTCGATAATCGGGAAGCATCCTGCTCCCGTCTGACAATCGAATCAAAAAGACCGGAAACTAGTTAAAATTACAACACACCCATTGTCAGACCAGGGAGATTAAACAAATACATCCGACTGGACGTCGAGTCCACAGTTTCACAGAGCAATATTACAAAACAAATTAAAGAACAAGTCCTACTCTGTGAACTAACTACTCCGCAACGGAAAACGTTATGCCTCCGCCTCTGCCTCGGCGCTTGCCCCCACGCTTCTACCACGACCTGGAGGGAATTTAAAACAACAAGGTGTGAGTGGACCGAAACATAAGTTTAACAGGAAAAACAGTTTTTCCGAAATTGGGTTCGCCCTCCAGTTTTGTAATCCGCATGCATAACCAAGTATTCAAAATTTGTGTGTGTAACTTTTGAAAACTCTTTTTCCGAAACACAAGAAAAACGTTACAGGGATCGTCATCACTCATGTAAAACCATGTAATAATACCAGATTCCAGAAATCATCATTTTGAAACATTATTTGCACAAATCAAGTGAAACATAAACAATAATCATGATTATGTCGTTGGATCCATCCGAGTCTTTAAACTCAACATTAGGCCTTCCCGGGATATCAACGAGTCTTTAAACTCAAAACACGATTAGTAGGCCTCGGGGGTATCATAATAATCGAGTCTTTAAACTCACGAGTCTTTAAACTCAATTTTCGGGCCCACCCCCAGAATCAACATGCCGGGTCTTTAAACCCAAAACCAGATCCAACCATCAACCGGGTCTTTAAACCCAAAACCGTTTTTAAACATAATAAATCAGGATTAATCACAATTCTTTTTCCAACGTTATTCTAAAACATTTCTCATCGTAACAGGACTCATGCCCGAATTCACAGGTAAATTCCAACACATGCAATTAACAGAAGATTCCTTCACAATATGATCAAACATCATAAATCCGAAACATGCATATTCATAACCAGATACTTCATCAAAAATTATCACGCATGCATAGGCAAAAACCGAAATCTCGAAATGTGTGAAATACGATAATTACCTCGAAAAACGTGAAAACAAGTAAAACCGATATATCATCTCACCATCGTAAAATCATATGTAAAACCATGAGATAAATAAGCAAAATAGTCATGCATGCCCAATTTAAAAATCAAAGAGTCCACTCACAGTCTTAGGACACGTCAATCGCGTCCCACGTGCTCCTCCGTAGCTTCGGAAGTGTCCGGGCCTGTGAAAACGTACAAGAAGGGTTACAAACATCCCAAAATAACTCGTAGGATTTTTCCTAATTTTTTCGGGTTTTTCGGCGAAAATAAACTTAAAGACTTAATCTTCCGGACTCCCGAAGTTATCCCGTATGACTCCCGATCGATTCGAACTCTAAAGATAAAATGTTATTTAGACTGTAAGGATCAATTCTCATGTTGACCGTGATCGGAGTTGACGCCACACGCGCCGTCACGCGCCGCCCAAAGCGGCTGCGCGTGAAGGCCACGCGCCAAGCTACAGTGTCATCTCCCTTACCCGAACAGCCTGCTAAACGGGTCTGATACCCGCGACTCAACCCGATCAGTTAGCCCTCAATTCTCAGTCAAAACTACCCGTTTTCAATCCTATTATCTTCCCTAACCCTTTAATTTTAGGTCTGCAATGAAGGTTAACCTCGACTAGTACCCAACGACCCAACTCAAACTCGATCAGTCGAACAAATCGACATTCTGGAACTCACCCAAACTAACCCCAATCTCAAATTAATTTCACCAGTAGGTTAAGGTGATTCATACGAACACAATGGTACTGTCAATTGATCTTGCCGTTACCTGGAAGTCGTCGTCCTCAAGCTCGAAAATACTCAGAACCAGGGTACTCCGTTCTTGGCCAATTCGTGAATGTCGTCCTTCGAATTTGATGTGGTTGGTTTCCTTTTGCTCCCAGAAGACTAGAATGGCCCCCGGTTTCGATCAACAAACCTCAGAAATCGAATTCAGTTTTTCCCTCCAACTGGTTCAACTCTGAACCGCAGCTCAGGTTCCTGGGCGAAACAGACTCCAATCCCTTCAGTTCTTGCACCGTAGTGATCCTAACACTCCCAGAAGTCTCACCGTGTGTTTGGTTTGATCCTTCGACCCTCAGAATTTGAACTCAGCGATTTCCCCCCCAGAAACCCGAAATGGTTCAACACTGGTTCTCTCAATCTCTCTCAGTTTTTCCCACGCAGAAAGGATGCAAATGAGTCCCTAAGTCCAACAGCAATCAGAGTAATCGATTCAAACGGCCAGCAACTCGTGGGAGACACTCTGAAGTCTCTGAAAACGGTTTCCCGCAAGCACAGAGACCACGGCCACTCCTCACTCTCCCGTGCTCTGAGTTCTGCCCAAACGTGCACCAAGGTCACTCAATCCTGTTTCCACTGCCTAAAATTACATAAACAAAACGTCTGAGCAATCCACTAAGCCATAAACAATTGATCGCACAACCCACGGCCGCAGCACTCTGTTTTCCACGGTGGTGAACAGTACCCCGTGTGGAAATTACCAAAATGCCCCCAGGGCAAAAATTACCAAACTACCCTCCAACTTCCGTGACCCGTAACTCGGTCGTCCGACGTTCGTTTCAAGCGTGCCGCCTGTCGTTGTACTCGGGGCGTCGAGACGAACATAACGGTCTTCGAGTCAATTGGATATCAATTGTCAAACAAAAAGTCAACTTTTTCCCCTTATAACGCCCAAATTACGATAATGCCCCCGAACCTCCGAACATCATAACTTTCACTCCGAGCGTCCGAATCGGACGTGCCACCTGTCTATGAACTCGTGACATCCCGAACTACGTCACGGTCATCACCCAACGTCCGTTCGACCTCCAAAACTAAAAGTCAACAAATTGACCACACAAACACAGGGGTAAAAACGTCATTTTATTCATTATTTAATAATATTACATTACCAGAACGTCCGGGGCGTTACAATCTCCCCCCCTTAAGAAATTTCGTCCCGAAATTTCAAGGAAACAAGTAAGGGAACTGTTCTCGCATCTGCGCCTCGGGTTCCCATGTGGCTTCCTCCACATTCTGTGTAACAACCCGTCCCGAGAATCAGGATTTCTAGAGTGATTAAGGTGTGATTAGTAAGGTTAATCAAGGGTTAGGTGGTCCCGAGGGGTCCGGGAACTTAGGATGACGATTTTGCCCCTGGGTCGGGCAGAAATGTTGACTTTTATTTCGGGTGGTCAAATGGGAGTTGACCAGTGACCAGGACGTAGTTGAGGACGTTACGAATCCGTAGGCAGGTGGCACGCCCGATTCCGACATCCGAGGAGGAAGTTGTGATGTTCGGAAGATTGAGGGCATAATCGTAATTAGGGGGAAAAGTTGACTTTTTGAATAATTGAGGTTTGGTAGGTTGACCTAAGACCGTTAGATAGTTCTTGTCGTCCTGAGTTCGATGACAGGCGGCACGTATTCATCGGACTTACGAGGCGAGAGTTACGGGTCTAGGAAGTTTCGGTAAAACCGTAAAAATGGGTTAAAAAGAAGGGTATTTTGGTCATTGGGGCACATTGGGATTTGTGCACAGAAGAAAGGAATGGACGGCTGGGATTAGGCCATGTGGGAGTGTGTGGAGTGGATGGTGACACATGGCATGTGTGTAGAGGATTCTGGGAGAATCCTGTGTGGTCTCAGCCCAAATAATTGGGGTGCAACCGTGCAGTCCTTCGACAACACAGAGAAACAGAGTGAGTTTGTGAGGAGGAATTGAGGACTGATCGTGGCTGGTGACGAGTTTTGGTGAGTGAGGGAGGAACGGGAGATTGAAAGGGAGTTGCTGATCGGGTTTTGGTGGTGTAATTGTGCACGGCGGCACGGCGGAGGTGCGGAGAAGTTTTGACGGAAACAGGGAGGCCGTGAATTCGAGGTGGTGGCTACGCCGTGAGGTGACTCAAACCAAGGCAGGGGAAGCTGCAGGAGGTTGCAGGGAGACTAACGACCACCGTGGAAGGCGGCAGTGCGCACAGCGGAGCTGCAATCGAAGGTGAGATCTTTTGCTCTGTTTTTCCCGTGCTGCTCAATTTGAAAGTTGTGAGGTTGGGCTTAGAGTCGAGAGGAATGGAGGTCAGGGTGAGGTTCAGGAGGGTCCTAGGCGTCGACTAGGATGGTCGCCGTGACGGGGGTGTACACGGCGGAGGTTAGCACGACGGGGGTACCTGTATGCTCTGTTTTGCCGTGATGTTCAAACGGCTAGTCGTGACGATTGGGGTTGAGTCGAAGGTCTAGGCGAGTTGGGTTAGGTTCAGTGAGGTTCAGGGCAGAGTTTGGTGAAGCCACCGTGAAGGGTGGTGAGCTGGGTGGCTGGATCGTGAAACAGGGGTTGTTGGCCGTCTGGTTTCGAGCTTCAGTCGACGGGATTGAGGCGGTGTCGAGGTCTGAGGAGCTGTGGACTGGTTAGATTGGAACTGGACGAAGCTTTAGGTGAAGAAAGGGAAGGAAATCGTGCAGGTACGGCGGAGAACCGTTGACGCCGGTTCAGCTGTAACCTACTGTGTTGAACCGGGTCGACGTGAGGTTGAAGGTGTACTGTAGCTGGCGCGTGGGGCCACGCGCAGCCACTTTGGGCGGCGCGTGGGGGCGCGTGCGGCGGCGGATGGGAAAACGATCAACAGGGTTTTTGGTCTAGGAGTCATGGTGAGTTCAATGGAGTTGATTTCGGGGTAATCGGAAGTCGTTTGAGTTGAGTTCCGCGAGGGTGGAAGTTTAGGGTCCCGGGTTCTTATGTTTAGGATTCGGGGAATTTTGAGGGAATTTAGGTGAACCTTCGTAGACATACTAGTAACGTAATTTGGCGATGTTTGACAGGATCGGGATTTCCCGAGGAAGCCGAGGAACGGGCTGGACGTTCGGGACGTGAGTAGGGCTCAGTACTGTGAGTGGACCCCTTCTCTAAACTTGAACATGCATAACTGCTTTCTATAATGGTTTTATGGTTTTAATCATGATTTTATGTTTATCGAATATGTTTGGTGGGTTTTGCATTATTACACGTTTTTCGAGGAAAAGATGGTTTTGGCACGGTTTTCGAGAAAAGGTTAGTTTTCGGATTTTGATGCCACATTTGAGAATTTCCACTGATAAAGGTTTTCTAATAGTGATTCATGGGTTATGAAATGTGATTTGTGATTACATGTGGTTTTGGTATGAAAATGGATATTTTCCAGATTTGGGTTCGGAATGACGGTTCTGGGTGCCGGAAGGGCATCGGACCAGTGATTTCGGATTCGGGTTTGGATGTGGATTTGGTAAATGGTTTTCAAATGGTTTTGGGATTGGATTTGCTGGATCTGGATATTGGGTTTAAAGACCCGGATATATGTGACGGGGGACCGGCCGGATTGGGTTTAAAGACCCGGATTGAGTTTAAAGACTCGGGAGTTTAAAGACTCGGATATATATTGATTTTCCCCCGTAGGCCTTGAGTTTAAAGACTCGGGAGTTTAAAGACTCGGATATGATTAAGGCCTGGATTGAGTTTAAAGACTCGGGAGTTTAAAGACTCGGATAGGTCCAGCAGGTTTGATCGGGAAAATGATGATTTGGTGGTTATGGTTTCTGAAACAGTTTTCTGATACTCGTGTGTGGTTTCTCATGGTATTTTATAGTGTTTCTGTTTCTTATGATGTTTATAACGATTATTTGATACTGTGTTCATAACTGTTGGTTATGCATGTGGTTTCAAAACGGAGGGTTTAACTCGGTTTTCTTATAAAATGGTTTTTTGAACTTTTGTACTTTTGGTCCACTCACATTTTCTGTTTTAATTGCCCTCCAGGTTGTGGAGCGAGCGCGAGGTCTTGACGTCGAGGCAGAGTCTGAGGCATAGAAGTGACGTGAGAGTTCCCAGAGTAGAGTAAAGGCTTCTGTGTGCGTGTAGTTATTGGTTTTATTTTTCTTTGTATGTTCTGTAAATGCTACCTTCGGGACTTTGTGTCTAATTACTCCTGCGTTTGACTAGATAGAATGTGAGTAAGTTTTACTTGAGTTTTGTGTCGGGGAGTCAGACGGGAGCGGGCTTTACCTCGGGTTTCGGGGTGAAACCGGGGTGGGTCCTGACATTCTGGTTCCTCCAGAGGACCTTCACCAGAGGAACGGTCTTCCGACGTAGCACTTTCTCCTTTCGATCCAAAATCTGTACCGGTTGTTCCTCGAAGCTCAAATCATCTCGGAGTTCAATGGGCTGATCCTCCAGTACATGAGATGCGTCAAACACATATTTCCGCAACATCGACACATGGAAAACATCGTGGACCTTCGAAAGCTCTGGCGGTAGTGCCAGCCGGTAGGCCACCGGGCCAATCCTCTCGGTAATCTCGTAAGGTCCAATATAACGAGGGCTCAACTTCCCTCGCCTGCCGAATCGCACTACACCCTTCCAAGGGGACAATTTCAGAAATACCCGATCTCCGACCGCAAAATCCAAATCTCGAATCCGATGGTCCACATAGCTCTTTTGTCTGTCCTGGGCTGCCTTGAGCCGATCCCTGATGAGTTTGACCTTCTCGGTCGTCAGTTCCACCAATTCGGATTTAGTCAGCTTCCTTTCACCCACGTCCGTCCAACACAACGGAGTTCTGCATTGCCGTCCGTACAAGGCTTCGTACGGAGCCATCCCAATGCTCGCTTGATAGCTGTTGTTGTAGGCAAATTCCATCAAGGCTAGGTGTGACTCCCAAGTGTCATGAAATTGCAAGACGCAAGCTCGCATCATATCCTCCAATGTCTGGATGGTCCGCTCAGACTGGCCGTCAGTCTGAGGATGAAATGCAGTACTGAAACGAAGTTTCGTCCCAAATGCCTCCTGCAGACTCTGCCAAAATCGAGAAGTAAATCTTGGGTCTCGGTCAGAAACTATTGATTCCGGAGTACCGTGCAAACGGATGATCTCGTCAATAAACAACTGGGCCAACTGCGTCATCCTGAAGTTCTCTCGCACCGGCAAGAAGTGAGCTGATTTCGTAAGCCTGTCCACAATCACCCAAACTCCATCGTGACCCCTGGGTGTCCTAGGAAGTCCAAACACAAAATCCATCGTCAAGTGATCCCATTTCCATTCTGGAATAGGTAGTGGTTGCAAGGCTCCATAAGGTCGTTGTCTCTCAGCCTTCACTTGCTGGCAAATCAGACACCTGCTGACAAACTCGGCAATCTCCCGTTTCATTCCCGGCCACCAGTAGTGCTCTCGCAAGGTACGATACATCTTGGTCCCACCAGGATGCATCGCGTAGGCCGAACTATGAGCTTCGTCCAAGATCTCCTTCTTCAGTGCCTCCACGCCGGGCACACACAACCGTCCTTCTTTTAGCAAAGCTCCATCCTCCCCGACTGTAAAGTCTAGCCGTTCACCGGCTTCCACTTCAATCCGGAGTACACATGAGACAGGATCTTGAGATTGAGCCTCAACGATCCGATCGACCAGGAGTGGTCTCACATGAAAATTAGCCAGCAAGACACCTTGGCCATCCAAACCCAAATCAATGCTATTCTTCCGGAGTTCGACCAAAAGTGGCAAATGAACCGTCCGTAGATGTGCTACTGAATGCGTTGACTTCCGGCTTAGCGCATCAGCCACCACATTGGCTTTTCCCGGGTGGTACTCAATCGTGCAATCATAATCCTTAATTAGCTCTAGCCACCGTCGCTGCCTCACATTCAACTCCTTCTGAGTGAACAAGTACTTCAGGCTCTTGTGGTCCGTAAACATTCTGCAAGTCGCTCCGTACAGGTGATGTCTCCAAATCTTCAATGCATGCACAACAGCAGCTAATTCCAAATCGTGCGTCGGATAATTGCGCTCATGCGGTTTCAACTGGCGCGAAGCATAGGCGATCACCTTCCCATGCTGCATTAGTACACATCCCAAACCCTGTAAGGATGCATCACTGTACACCTCAAATTCCCCACTGTCGTCTGGAAGGGTCAGTATAGGAGCAGACGTCAACCTTTCCTTTAGCTCCCGAAAACTACGCTCACAATCGTCATCCCACTCAAACTTGACTCCCTTCCGCGTCAGTCGCGTCAACGGGGCAGCAATGGTAGAGAAACCCTCTACAAACCTCCTGTAGTAACCAGCCAATCCCAAGAAACTCCTGACTTCCGTGACGGTCCTCGGTTGTTCCCACTTCGCCACTGCCTCAATTTTCTGAGAATCCATACTGATCCCGTCAGTTGAGATCACATGCCCCAAGAAACTCACGCTCGTCAACCAAAACTGACATTTGCTGAGCTTCGCATACAACTGGTTTTCCCTCAAGGTACCCAGCACCATCCTTAAGTGCTCCTCGTGCGCTTCCGCACTCCTCGAGTAGACCAGGATATCGTCAATGAACACGATGACAAAGTGATCCAAGTAAGGCTGCAACACTCGGTTCATCAAGTCCATAAACGCTGCGGGTGCGTTGGTCAAGCCAAACGGCATCACCAGGAACTCATAATGACCATAACGGGTCCTAAATGCTGTTTTGGGTACATCCTCATCCTTAACCCGCAATTGATGATACCCAGAACGTAGATCAATTTTGGAGAAGTACTGCGCTCCTCGCAGCTGATCAAACAAATCATCGATCCGAGGCAACGGGTATTTGTTCCTGACTGTTACTTTATTCAGTTGCCTGTAATCGATGCAAAGTCTCAAACTCCCATCCTTTTTCCTCACAAACAACACCGGAGCTCCCCAGGGGGATACACTCGGTCGAATAAATCCCATCTCAAGTAATTCTTGTAACTGCGCCTTCAGTTCTTTCAATTCGGCTGGCGCCATACGATACGGAGTCTGAGAAATAGGTTGCGTACCTGGAACCAGATCAATAGTGAACTCAACATCTCGATGCGGTGGCAATCCCGGTAGATCCTCCGGAAAGACATCCGGGAACTCCCGTACAATCGGTATATCCTCCACCCGCAAGGGTGCAGCTCGTGAATCCATCACTCGGGCTAAGTATCCCTGGCACCCCTTCCTCAACAACTTACTTGCCTTCAGGGCAGATATTACTCCGACAGGAGTTGCTCGCTGAATTCCCTGAAAAGTGGTTTCCGGTAGCCCCGGGCTCCGAAAAGTAACCCTCTTAGCGACACATTCGATGGAGGCGTGATGGAGCGTCAACCAATCCATACCCAAGATGACATCAAAGTCGTGCAAGTCCAAGAGTATCAAATCTGCCACCAGACCAACATCACCTACCATTACGGGGCACTCCCGCAACACTTGGTTCACCACAAACACATCTCCGGTGGGCGTACTCACTCCCATGTCACAGTCCAATGCGGACACCTCTCTACCCGCCAACAACTCACAGTCCCGTGAAATAAATGAATGAGTAGCTCCGGGATCAATTAAAGCACAAACATCATGTCCAAAGATCGTGAGTGTACCTGTCACAACACCAGGCGCTGCCCTGGCCTCCTGTTGCGTAACAGCGAAAACTCGGGCCTGTGGTCCAGCTGCTCGCCCACGGCCCCGGCCCCTCTGTCCACTAGCCGCTCTGGTACCACCTCCTCGAGTGCTCCCAGTCCCAGAAACTGCAGCTGTGCTCCGTCCCTGCTCTGCTCCACCCCGACCTGCGCCACCACCATGTGGCAAAGATGGACAGTCCCTCCGATAGTGGCCCCGCTCGCCACAGAAGAAACAGATGACACTGGAAGCATCTCGAACAAAACCACCACTCTGCCGTCCCGTGGAAGCAACAGAAGTCGCGCTCGCCTGCGGAGCAGTCTGCGCCCTAGGCGCTCGGAATCCGGAACCCTGATAGTTACCAGGCCTGCCATAACGATCATTGCCTGCAGATGAGGCTCCACCATAGCGTCCCTTCTTCGAGGCTCCCTGACCATACGATCCAGAATATGAACGCCCGCGACGTTGTCCACCACCAGAATACTGTGGACGTGTCGGGAGACTAGCCTCAACCCGCACCGCGGCATCAGACAACTCCCTGAGAGTAGCAAAAGCTCCGGCCGTCACAATGGCCCGTATCTCACCCCGTAGGCCAAGCTCGAACCTACGGCATTTCTCAGCCTCAGTAGATACAAAGGTAGGAGCAAAACGAGCTAGCATCTGAAATTTCTGTTCATACTCAGCTACGGACATGCTCCCCTGTTGGAGCTGCAGAAACTCGGTCTCCCTAGCATCACGGAATGAACGGGGATAATACTGATCCAGAAACCGTTCACGAAAGGTCTCCCAAGTCACTGTACGGGCATCCCAACCCGACAACTCCAGAGTATACCACCACTCATAAGCAGAGCCATCAAGTAGAAATGTGGCCAACACCACACGCTCCTCAAGAGGACAGTGCATCACAGTAAAAATCCGCTCAATCCGAGAAACCCAACGGTGGGCATCCTCGGGGTCCGCTCCACCACAGAATACCGTAGCCCCAAGACGCTGGGCTCGTTCGATCGAAGCACTCTCGGCATCGCCATTAGGTCGTGGAGGGGGTTCGCGTCGCGGAGGCATGGCCGGTCGTCCTTCTTTCTGTAAGAGGCATAAGTTAGTACAATAATCAAGGCACACCCGAGTGCCGGACACGAATCGAAAACCTAGGCTTTGATACCAATTGACAGGACCCACCCCGATTATCGCCTCGATAATCGGGAAGCATCCTGCTCCCGTCTGACAATCGAATCAAAAAGACCGGAAACTAGTTAAAATTACAACACACCCATTGTCAGACCAGGGAGATTAAACAAATACATCCGACTGGACGTCGAGTCCACAGTTTCACAGAGCAATATTACAAAACAAATTAAAGAACAAGTCCTACTCTGTGAACTAACTACTCCGCAACGGAAAACGTTATGCCTCCGCCTCTGCCTCGGCGCTTGCCCCCACGCTTCTACCACGACCTGGAGGGAATTTAAAACAACAAGGTGTGAGTGGACCGAAACATAAGTTTAACAGGAAAAACAGTTTTTCCGAAATTGGGTTCGCCCTCCAGTTTTGTAATCCGCATGCATAACCAAGTATTCAAAATTTGTGTGTGTAACTTTTGAAAACTCTTTTTCCGAAACACAAGAAAAACGTTACAGGGATCGTCATCACTCATGTAAAACCATGTAATAATACCAGATTCCAGAAATCATCATTTTGAAACATTATTTGCACAAATCAAGTGAAACATAAACAATAATCATGATTATGTCGTTGGATCCATCCGAGTCTTTAAACTCAACATTAGGCCTTCCCGGGATATCAACGAGTCTTTAAACTCAAAACACGATTAGTAGGCCTCGGGGGTATCATAATAATCGAGTCTTTAAACTCACGAGTCTTTAAACTCAATTTTCGGGCCCGCCCCTAGAATCAACATGCCGGGTCTTTAAACCCAAAACCAGATCCAACCATCAACCGGGTCTTTAAACCCAAAACCGTTTTTAAACATAATAAATCAGGATTAATCACAATTCTTTTTCCAACGTTATTCTAAAACATTTCTCATCGTAACAGGACTCATGCCCGAATTCACAGGTAAATTCCAACACATGCAATTAACAGAAGATTCCTTCACAATATGATCAAACATCATAAATCCGAAACATGCATATTCATAACCAGATACTTCATCAAAAATTATCACGCATACATAGGCAAAAACCGAAATCTCGAAATGCGTGAAATACGATAATTACCTCGAAAAACGTGAAAACAAGTAAAACCGATATATCATCTCACCATCGTAAAATCATATGTAAAACCATGAGATAAATAAGCAAAATAGACATGCATGCCCAATTTAAAAATCAAAGAGTCCACTCACAGTCTTAGGACACGTCAATCGCGTCCCGCGTGCTCCTCCGTAGCTTCGGAAGTGTCCGGGCCTGTGAAAACGTACAAGAAGGGTTACAAACATCCCAAAATAACTCGTAGGATTTTTCCTAATTTTTTCGGGTTTTTCGGCGAAAATAAACTTAAAGACTTAATCTTCCGGACTCCCGAAGTTATCCCGTATGACTCCCGATCGATTCGAACTCTAAAGATAAAATGTTATTTAGACTGTAAGGATCAATTCTCATGTTGACCGTGATCGGAGTTGACGCCACACGCGCCGTCACGCGCCGCCCAAAGCGGCTGCGCGTGAAGGCCACGCGCCAAGCTACAGTGTCATCTCCCTTACCCGAACAGCCTGCTAAACGGGTCTGATACCCGCGACTCAACCCGATCAGTTAGCCCTCAATTCTCAGTCAAAACTACCCGTTTTCAATCCTATTATCTTCCCTAACCCTTTAATTTTAGGTCTGCAATGAAGGTTAACCTCGACTAGTACCCAACGACCCAACTCAAACTCGATCAGTCGAACAAATCGACATTCTGGAACTCACCCAAACTAACCCCAATCTCAAATTAATTTCACCAGTAGGTTAAGGTGATTCATACGAACACAATGGTACTGTCAATTGATCTTGCCGTTACCTGGAAGTCGTCGTCCTCAAGCTCGAAAATACTCAGAACCAGGGTACTCCGTTCTTGGCCAATTCGTGAATGTCGTCCTTCGAATTTGATGTGGTTGGTTTCCTTTTGCTCCCAGAAGACTAGAATGGCCCCCGGTTTCGATCAACAAACCTCAGAAATCGAATTCAGTTTTTCCCTCCAACTGGTTCAACTCTGAACCGCAGCTCAGGTTCCTGGGCGAAACAGACTCCAATCCCTTCAGTTCTTGCACCGTAGTGATCCTAACACTCCCAGAAGTCTCACCGTGTGTTTGGTTTGATCCTTCGACCCTCAGAATTTGAACTCAGCGATTTCCCCCCCAGAAACCCGAAATGGTTCAACACTGGTTCTCTCAATCTCTCTCAGTTTTTCCCACGCAGAAAGGATGCAAATGAGTCCCTAAGTCCAACAGCAATCAGAGTAATCGATTCAAACGGCCAGCAACTCGTGGGAGACACTCTGAAGTCTCTGAAAACGGTTTCCCGCAAGCACAGAGACCACGGCCACTCCTCACTCTCCCGTGCTCTGAGTTCTGCCCAAACGTGCACCAAGGTCACTCAATCCTGTTTCCACTGCCTAAAATTACATAAACAAAACGTCTGAGCAATCCACTAAGCCATAAACAATTGATCGCACAACCCACGGCCGCAGCACTCTGTTTTCCACGGTGGTGAACAGTACCCCGTGTGGAAATTACCAAAATGCCCCCAGGGCAAAAATTACCAAACTACCCTCCAACTTCCGTGACCCGTAACTCGGTCGTCCGACGTTCGTTTCAAGCGTGCCGCCTGTCGTTGTACTCGGGGCGTCGAGACGAACATAACGGTCTTCGAGTCAATTGGATATCAATTGTCAAACAAAAAGTCAACTTTTTCCCCTTATAACGCCCAAATTACGATAATGCCCCCGAACCTCCGAACATCATAACTTTCACTCCGAGCGTCCGAATCGGACGTGCCACCTGTCTATGAACTCGTGACATCCCGAACTACGTCACGGTCATCACCCAACGTCCGTTCGACCTCCAAAACTAAAAGTCAACAAATTGACCACACAAACACAGGGGTAAAAACGTCATTTTATTCATTATTTAATAATATTACATTACCAGAACGTCCGGGGCGTTACAAGCACGGCTCAAAGCTTCCAATTCGAATTTCCCTCCCAAAAACCAAATTTTCGATTCTCAGTTTCATTCTCCCTCTCAATCCCCCGTGTTTACCCAGTTGAGTTAGTCTCAACAAGCACTCGATTTTGCCCTCAAAACCAGTTAGAGAAGGCAGTTAACTCTCTCCAATTTGCTTCCCAAATTTTTACACGGTTTGAAGAACAAAGGAGATTAATGGAGGAATTAAAAATAATTAGGATTAATTAATTAATAAAACATAATAATTATGTTTTCCCCAAAACATGTGATCTGGTTTCATGCCTGAATTTAGGGGATGAGTGACACTTGTCACTCATCCAAGTGTGTTCAGTCATCGGGTACTGTTCATATTAAAATATTATTTTAATCCCGGTTCGTTCGGTAAACCGAGCCCGATTCCGTGACCATAACTTCGTCGTCGAATCTCCGATTTCTGCATGCCGCCTGTCATTGGATTCGTATCGACGAGACCTACGTAACGGTCCTTGGCCCTCGTCCAAAGGACCTCCCGATCAAAAAGTCAACATTTGGCCCCAATTAACCAAAATTACCAAAATGCCCCTCAACATCCGAACATCATAACTTTCTCCTCGAATGTCGGAATCGAACGTGCCACCTGTCTATGAACTCGTGACGTCCCGGACTACGTCACAGTCATCGGTCAAAGTCCGTTTGACCGCCCGAACTAAAAGTCAACATTTTGCCCACGCTAGGGGCAAAACGATCATTTTGCACGTTTTTTCCGATTTCACTCAACTAATCCCCGATTAGTCATTCTAAATCATAATTAATTAATATTCAATCCCGATATTTGGGACGGGTCATTACATTGAGGTTGTTCTTGTTGTGGGTTTCTGAAATGTCAATGGGTAGTGTATAAAAATAAGGCAGTGTGGTAGTGATTGTCGCGAGTTTTAGTTTAGTCAATGGGTTAGTGCTTGTGGTGATAGGCTTTAGTGTTGGTAGTGGGCTAGACTAGAGTTGTTTGCCTTGTTTAAAATGGTTAGATTGTGTTGTTGTGTTATGTGTTTATAATGGGGTCTTATATAATGGTTTTAAGTGGTGCTAGGTGAAGCGGATGATATAGTGTCCATCGGGTTGCATCATAATGGAAGTATCTCAAAGACAGGAAAATTGTGGACATATGTTGGTGGGTAAATTGCCTGGTATGATTGGTACTGTTGGGAATATTTTTCTGTGCTGGAGCTAAATGGGTTGGTGAAGGACCAATTATATAGTGGGGATAGACTTAATCAAAAGGCGGAATTCTACTTCATGGAGCGAGGGAGGTTCTTTAAACTAGTTATTGATCGGACACTTTTGGACTTGGTCAAAAAGTCTGCAAAGACAAAATTTAGGACCTTGAACATATATTGCAGGCATGCTGTTGAGGGTGTCAATACAGGTGCCTGCTACGATAGAGTTTCATGATGAGGGCCTTACTCAAGCACCAGTTCATGATGGAGGCCTTACTCAAGAACCGGCTCATGATGGTGAGGGCACTCAAGGTCTGGGATCTCATAATGGTGATAGTAGTCAAGAATCGGTTCAGGTGGTGCAAGTAAATGAAGAATCGGTTCAGGTTACTCAAGAATCAGTTCAGATGGAGCAAGTAAATGAAGAACCAATTTAGGTTACTCAAGAACCAGTTGATGATGAATCAGTTCAGGTTACTCAAGAGTTGGTTCAGGTTACTCAAGAACCAGTTCAGGTTACTCAATAGCCGGTTCAGGATGAACCAGTAGTTACTCAAGAACCAGTTGATGATGAACCAGTTATCCCAAGTATCATTCCGAAGGCCAAGCTTGACAACGAAGGATAAAGGGAAAAGGGATGACAAGAAAAAAAAGGTCTACAAGGAAAGTCAGTACTCCTATTAGCCTACCTGTACATCAAGTACAGCTGTAAGAACAAATTCCAGTTGCCAGTTTCAAGGGAAGAAGGATCAAGTCACCTGCCAATGCAAAATGGATGACAAAGCGAAAACCACCTCCAAAGCCAAAGAAAACCAACAAAGATTAGCTCAAGCAAGCAAATGAATTGCTACCCCATTGGCATCATTAGTAGACATTAAAAGCTTATGGTGTTTGGATTTTTTTTTTTACTAGACATTCCAATCTTTTGTAATGGTGCTGTATTGATAGACATTTAAACTATTTGATGTAATGGTCAAGTTTTTGTAGTGCCTTAGTTTGGAATCGTAATGGTGAAAGTATTTAGTTCTAACCTCCAAATGAAGTTCATCACATATTACAAGTTCATCACATTTGCACTGTCCACACACATTCATCACATTCCCAAACCAAGATCACATAAACTCATCACAAACATTCATAACATTCACATTCATCACAAAAGTTCATATCTTACAAAAGAAGTTCATCACATTTCATTGCATCCCATCATTCATAACATCCATTAGCTCTACCAATCTACCTCATACATAACAATTCACTACAAGCTGAAAGTCACCTTAAGGCAATCTTAAGCCTAAACACCTTCCTCTTCTCATTCAAAAATTTCTCTTCTCCAACGTCAAGCTTCCGAAGCAAATTGGGAATTATTTTCGTCGAGCTTTTGCACATTTTTGGGTCCAACCACTCCCAAAAGTCACACCATTTGCCACGAGATCTCTGCCACCGAACCTGCATTATCAAACCCATCAGTTACTCAAGTATCAAACAGCTACAAACCCAGAATTTATGAATTCATTCCAAAAAACTAATAAATTATCAATTCATTTCAATAATTCTTAATCTCTAACCATCAGTAAAACCAGAAATTCAAAACATACACATTATCTGTAAACCCATAAATTCAAACCCAGGAATTCAAATCTAGAAATTCAAACCCGGAAATTCAAACCCAGAAATTCAAACCCAGCAATGCAAACTCATAAATGAAAACCCAGAAATGGAAACCAAATTGAGAGGGATAACCTTCTTACCCGAGCATTTGGACAAACGAGAAACCTCGTCCCTGGGTTATCATTTGTCCACGAAGTCTTCATTGTGGCCACCTTCCAACAAAAGCATCTTCGATACTCCTCCAACCCTCGACTCTCTTCTATACTGCCACCTTCCCATGAAGTCTTCATTGCTGCCACCTTCCCTATCGTTGTAATCCCCCTCTTTCAAGTCGCCCGTCTGCCCAATCGCAAATCCTACACTCCCAACGCAACTTCCCACGAATTCGATGTTAGCAATTCCCCCAAATTTTTTGAAACCCTAGCAGAGGAATTATCCCGAATTCAAATTCTCTCAACGTTTCGATGTCCTTAGTACACCTCATTTTACACGTCCTCATCTACTGTGCCACGATGACTCCACATCTGCAAACATTAATGTCGTCAAGGACGATGTCAATAAGATGGTGCAACTATATTGATGGTGTTACAGTTCTCGTAGCACGCTGAGGAAAATTTCTGTTCTTGGTGCATTTTGAGATTTCGTGGCGTGTTCCTAGTGCACTTAGCGTAATAAGCCCGTTATTAATTATTGAGTTTTTTCTATGTTAGAAAATTAATCATAATCGTTGATTTCTTAAAACATGATATAGACGTTATCTTTGTTAAATATAAAACAATGGCGCTAGAGATCATTTTATCACATATGCATTACTAAATTTATGGTTCATCATAAAAATTATAACTATAACAAAAACGGTAATTGGTTTTACACACATGGATAACCAATGACCTCCATGGTTGATTTATTTTTTGGTAAGTTGAACTTTACAAGATATTTTAAGAAATTAATTTCCAATGTCGCAAGCGCATAGGGGAATTTTGGTGATCAATAATAGAGGAAACAAACGCATCCTCTTTTAGAATGATACAAATATTTTCCGTCTATGCATATCACAATTAGAATTTTTTTAGAAATCTTTATGAAAAATAATCGATTTAGAAAACACGACCCATATAATAACGAAACACACCTAATACAAGTAAATCAAAACTGGCAAACAAGTTCATAACTTCCTGCAAAACTGTATTTTCCGAGAATATCAACTATTTTCGTTTGATTTGTTGCATGATTGATTTTGAAATTGAAAATATCCCTAAAATTAATGATTTAGGTGAGACATCCGAGGAAAGAAGTGCAACTAAAGTATCGTTGAAGAAAAAACTGCTAAAACAGCGTACTAAATAGTACCAAATATAGCACTATATACAGTACCGCTAAGTCCAAGTCCAACGGAATCATCAGCCAACCCCAATTACCAACTAACCAATCGAATCTACACGCCAGTTCGTTGGGAATTAAAAAAAAAAGGCCTACACCCAAATTTGGGCATCCGACCCGGATTCTTCGGACCCGAAAATAGTAGGTTGGTCGCACAGCCCTCACGTATCTTCCGCACACGTGTTAAAATCGGACGGCAGTATCATCTCTATTTATATTTTTATAGTCCCCGCCGTTCTCATCTCCCGCCTTCTGTTCTTCGTTTCATAAATCCAAACCAGTTGCCCACCTCTCTCTATTTTCTCCTCCACCATTATTAATTAATACCCACACCTTCCAAATTGATCTCCTCCTCCAAATCAAATCTTCAAAGTCTATGAGTTTTGATTAATAATTGGTTTCTTTCTGAATTTTGTTTTCTTCTTTTCTTTTTATATCATCAATCATTCGTGAACGTGAATACGTGATTAATTTGAGAACTAAGAACAGAACACCTTAAATTGAACCATTTCTTGAATTTTTTTTTTATCATCCATCGGTCCATGAGAGACGAGAGCGGAGGAGGGATGTTAGCCACGGAAATCGGAGACACCATGCCCAGGTCCAAATTTGGAAACCTTGCCCATTCTGATCCCAACATTTCTGCCACCATGGCGGCCGACATAAACGAGTCAGCCATGCGCAACAGTAGTGCGTCCGCCCTAAACGCCACTAACTCCATGGATCCCAGCCGCATGAGCGGCGAGTGCTCACCGATGACCATGTCCCCATGGAGCCAGACATCGACTTCCCCCTTTTCCCAATCTCCATGGCAGCCATTTGAAGAGCCCAATGTACCCAAAAACGGCCTAATCGGATCTCTGGTCCGGGAGGAAGGCCACATCTACTCGCTGGCGGCCACCGGGGATCTCCTCTACACCGGGTCCGATAGCAAGAACATTCGAGTCTGGAAGAATCTGAAGGAGTTCAGTGGGTTTAAATCCAACAGCGGCCTTGTGAAGGCGATTGTAATTTCAGGGGAAAAGCTCTTTACGGGTCACCAAGACGGAAAAATTCGAGTCTGGCGGGTCTCTTCCAAGGACCCGAGTGTCCACAAACGGGCCGGGACATTACCCACGATGATGGATATTTTCAAATACTCTGTGAAACCCAGCAATTACGTGCAGGGGAGAAGACAGAAGACGCTCTGGATCAAGCACTCCGACGCTGTTTCGTGCTTGAGCTTGAGCGAGGACAAGAAATTCCTCTATTCGGCGTCCTGGGACCGAACCATTAAAGTCTGGCGAATTGACGGCTCCAAATGCGTCGAGTCGATTAAGGCCCACGACGACGCCGTCAATTCAGTAGTTGCCAGCGTGGAGGGGATGGTGTACACCGGGGCCGCGGACGGAACAGTGAAGGTCTGGAAGAAAGAGCAGAGTGGGAAAGTCGTCAAGCACACGCTGGTGCAGACGCTGCTCAAGCAAGAAAGCGCCGTAACGGCACTCGCTGTCAGCGCCTCCGGGTCGATCGTGTACTGCGGGTCATCAGACGGGCTTGTCAATTTCTGGGAGCGTGAGAAGCGGCTGTCGCACGGCGGAGTCCTCAAGGGGCACAAGCTGGCGGTGCTATGTTTGTCGGCGGCCGGGAGCTTGGTGTTCAGTGGGTCGGCGGACAAGACGATATGCGTCTGGAGGAGGGACGGTACGATTCACACGTGCCTGTCGGTTTTGACGGGGCATACAGGGCCGGTGAAATGCTTGGCGGTGGAGCAGGACCGGGATGTAAGTTCGAGCGAAGGCAAGGGTCAGCGATGGACCGTGTACAGTGGGAGCCTTGATAAGTCAGTGAAGGTGTGGGGGGTGTCGGAGCAAGCGCCGGAGCTTACTTCTGTTACTATGCAACATCAGCGCTTGGGCTTGGGCTTGGGCTTGGGCTCGGATTCGGACTCTTTGCCGTCCGACGGTTCTTCAGCGGGTCGGAGCAGCACTCAAAACCGGAGGTTCTGATGGTTGATTGGTTTACCACTGTCCCTATTGAATTTCTCATATTATTGACCAATAGCATTGCGTCATTTGTTCTCGCGGAAGGTGATGGCTAATCATGGAAGTTGGAGGTGTTGACTGTGAAATGAGATGGAAAGATATTATTGTGCCAATTTCGTTATGAGAGTGCTCGACATGTCTCCACATAGCCATCCAAGTTGGTGCTTTAATTAAGCGTTTTTAGTGTAGCAGTTTATAATCCGTTTAAATAGTTTTTTTTTTTTTTTTTTTTTTTTTTGGGAACAAGATCCGTTTAAATAGTTAAGAGCGGTTAAAAACATATTCCAATCCGACGTCGTATATTCGGGATATCATTGTACGTTAAGGCTTGGAAAGCAAACAATTATGTACCCTTATATTTCTCTTATTTCTGAAGTCATGTAAGTTCTAGAAATATAAACTATTATGATGTAAAGAGCATGAATGAATCTACTGTTACTCAAAAATCAAATCAAGTTCTCATCACCATAACCATAAAAGATGGAGGGATAAAATTTTCAATGAGAAAGTGTACGAGAATGGCTTATTCTTCTTGCTTCAGGTTGCCTTTGTGAGCTTAGACCATGCAAATGACCACTTCTGCTCCCAACCGTGTTCAAATCTAAACCCAGAGGAACAACTGGATCTCCTCCCTCTAGAACTCTAAGTACCTGTACAAAACCCCGAAAAATTGATCTTTTAATTTCCCCGGAAAATGGAAATAACATGGAGCATGAACGTTAACTAAGCTAAGGAATTTACCTTTGACATTGGGGGTCTGGAATCAGGATCTCGCCGAAGACACAAAGAGGCAGCGCGTGCCATTGTCTGTAGTGGATGGGGGAAGTTATGATTTTCGGAGGCCAAGTCCCAGTCCAGTAACTGATAAGAATTTGGTGAGATATGGTTTGGCTCCAATGTAGCTAGGTGGTGGAACCACTCTTCCAAAAAATGATGTCCCTCGGCGTATTGCAATTCGCTGATTCTTCGACCAGACATGAGCTCTAATAGAACTACTCCAAATGCGTACACATCAACTTTATGGGTAATTTGCCCTCCATCCACATACTCTGGTGCCAGATACCTGCACATAGTACATTCATTGTTCTTGATCAGATTTTTTTTTTTTTTTTTTTTCTGAGAACGAAGACAATGGCAAGCAATATGGAGAGTACGTACCCTGAAGTTCCAATCACGCGGTCCTCACTGCTCATCTCCCATTCAGAGTACAATCTAGCAAGCCCAAAATCAGCAACCTAATAAATAAGAAACGAGTAAAGTATAGGCCTATGTTAAATGATACCAGAAACCAAAATTAAGTAGCAGACAAGAAGCAAAAGATACTATCCTACAATGTGAACAAATTTGTGACTAGCAGTGATCATGGATGAAATATGACATTAAGAAATAGGACCTGTCACCGAAAAGGACACGTTTTTAAGTATATGGTATAAAATTGTAGGAACAATATAAGGTACCAGTGGTTCAAAATCGTGGGTTAGAAGAATATTGTTGGGTCTCAAGTCTCTATGCACAATGCATCCCACTCTACAATCTTCATGTAGATATCGTAAACCACGGGCTGCTCCAGTTGCTATCTTTAGCCTTGATTCGCAATCTAGAGGGGTTCTGTTGCCTGTCGTTTCAAACAAAATTATGCCCATGAGGATACCAAGTCCAAGAATCAAAATAGAAAGTATGATGTAAGAAAAGTGCATACCATGTAAATGGAAATCCAAAGAACCATTACAGATGTACTCGTAAACCAAAACCCTTGCCTTGCCTTCAGTACAGTACCCAATGAGCAACACCACGTTCCTGTGTTGCGCACAGCTCAGTACTCGCACTTCTCTGCAGAAGTCAGCATCAGCTTGAGAGCCACCAAACTTCAGCTGCTTGACAGCAACAACTTGACCGTCGCTCAATACTCCTCTGTGCACCACACCGAAACCACCTTCTGCCAGGAAGTTAATATCTGAGAATGTGTCTGTCGCATCCTCCAACTCTTTGTAAGAGAACTGTTTTGGAGGTTTTCCAAAAACTGGTGTTTTATGTTGACATAGAGAGCATAAAGGAGGTGGTACCGAGGAGTTTCTACCCAAAGAAACAGCATCCCTGATGCTTGAGTTAGAAAGGTAACCTTTCTTATGCGTTTCCTTCCGCCCAAACTCATCTTTCCTTGTATCTTCATCAAATTGTGCATACTCGTCAAACAGAGTTTGGAAAGTGGGAGATCTTACTTTTTGGGAACTTTTACGATTTTGGGGTGTTGGGGGCTTTCTGTCATCAACAATGTGATTTTGAGGGATCCAAAACACACTCTGGGTGGTAACTACAGATGATGATTGGGGCTTGGAAAGAGTTATAAGCCTTTCTCCAATTGTCTCAAGTTCTTCGTACGGATCCTCTAAATCATTTGCTTTATGGTTTCCTCTCTGTGGTCCTTCAAAAAGAGGATTCTGCTCATAGACAAGAAAAAGAGAAGTCATCGTGTCGTAGCTGGAGGAAGAACCTTCTCCTGTTGTTCTTGTGTAGGAAGAACTTGGTTCTTCAGGACTGCTCACTGGAGTGGAATGCTTCATCCTATGATGCCCGTGCATTTTTCCAACTTGAGTTCCCGGTGAAGAAGCCACAGAAAAGAAGGGCGTTTGGAGTTCATCTTGGCATGCAAGATTCAGCCTCAGAACTTTAGGCTGAGCTCCCGTCATCATTACAATGTTACATCCAAGTTCTTGCATGCAATGCTTTCGCTCTTGCTTCAGTTTTCTGTTAAATGACAACAATCTAGCGTTCTTAGCCACCCTTCAAATCTCACTCAGAGTGAAGAAACAGAGGCGACTTGTGCATACATTAATATCACTTTTTATTCGTTAAGGAGCAATAGACTGCACAAAGCATGCACCTAAATCAATAGCTCAGAAATAAGAAATAATACTTTTTGTATGTTTAATTACTTGTCCAGTACGACCCAGTTGGCTCCATTGCATCTTGCTTCAGCCGCCACAGCACCACCTGGTGTACTAAGAACTACCTTAATCCTTACAGTTACCTGCAAATATGATCACAATCACTTCAATTCTAAAGCTAGGTTCCAGCTTAGGCGGTGAATCTGATAAAAGATGAAACTAAGTAGATACATTTTGTCATTATCAGAGGTTTATATAAAACCAACGAATCATTCAGCACATACGTTCTTCAAGTGCCATGGTGTGTAGTGAATATAGTGTGTTCATTAAATTATATTATAACACGGGTATTTATTCAGAAATAGTACATCCTAGTTCATAATAAATATCAACTATGTAGTTTATGGTGTCAATTATTTACACCGGACTATTTCTCATCTACTACTCTAGTTGATCATTTTTAAATAATTTCTCACCCCAGGACGCATTGTAAGCACGTGCCACGTCCTCAAATGATTAATCTAACATGTTTGTGCCTAAAAGCAAAATCCAGAATCATTTGACATGCCAATGATCAAATCAAATGATTGATCTTTTCACTTTTAAACTAGAACTAGATATTTCTTCATCTTGATTATTATAAAACCAGGTCATTCTCAATTTATCAATTTTTTTTAAAAAAATTACATTTGAAAATTGAACCAAGTGTAAAGAAAAAAATTGTGCCATTATTGGCTTGTCCAATTGACAAAGAGAAAAAGATAACGCGGCGCATACGTCCAACGTCCACGTGGTCCTATCATAAGCGCGAAGCAGGCAACAACCAAACGACGTGGTCTTTGTCGCTCAGCGTTGAATTTAGAGAACGAAAAAGTAGTAAATTGACGACAAAGGACTCAATGGAGAAAGACGGTAAGTGGCATAAAGGTAAATTTGGTTAAGAATGAAAATCAACCTGGATTTGGCTGTGAAATTGAAGTACCATCTGCGAACAAGAGTCCGAGATCTGGCAAATCCGACCCGGCAAATCCTCCCGGCGCCTACTCCCGCAATCTCCGGTGAATCTCGGAAAGTTCCAGAACTTGCTACCTGCACCGCTCAATTTCACGCAAAAATTTGAAATTCTACATCAGTAACATGAATCAAACTGAAAAATAAAGGTTAATATGATCCAGTTACGAAATTCAGTTACCAGTTTTAACCGCAGAGATGACGGCGAGCAAGGTGACGCAGTCGCCGGGATGAACGACGTGAGTGAGAGCCCAGGCCAATGCGGTTTTGGAAATCACCTTCTCTGCTTTCACCGCCACTATTACTTTATCGGCGCCTCCCATCCTGATGTTGGCGCCGCCTTCCCCCATCATAATTTCCACTAGCAGTTGGAACGCCTTTTTTTTTTCCTCTCTTTCAAAATGTGCGAAAAATTGTTTCTTCTGTTCTTTATGACTTTTGATCGTTATAACTTAAGAGGACTGGAGGAGGATCGTATTATTGCATTAAGCAGACGAACCTAACCCTGGTTAACTAACCCCGGTCCAGCAATTTGTTAGTCTCTACATCATTACATGACACTATATTAAAACATTTTAAAATGTAAAATTAATTACGGGATACTCAAATGTGATTGTCGAGATATAAAATTGAAATATATTAATTTGAACTCTTAGTTTAAAATGAGTTTGAATATGAGAAATTAAATACCTATTCGTCATTTTTTTTTTTG
Organism: Prinsepia uniflora; assembly: GCA_032719365.1. Classification (NCBI taxonomy): domain Eukaryota; kingdom Viridiplantae; phylum Streptophyta; class Magnoliopsida; order Rosales; family Rosaceae; genus Prinsepia; species Prinsepia uniflora. The sequence continues at coordinate 75,572,857 of CM064868.1, read as the reverse complement.
CGAAAGATATATAGATTTCATGTTAGATGCTATTATAAATCGAAAATGGAGAATATCAATATTATTTTTATATATATCTTAACACATCAACTGAATATATTACGTGATAATAATATAATATTTAATAATTTCTGAAATTGAATATGTGAATTAGTTAATAATTTAACAGCAAAATTTCATGCAACAAACGCGGGGAGACAAAAATAAACCGGAAAGCGCTGGCTTTTTGTCGTGGCTTGCTACTTTGCTTGCTAGTGAGACGAACGCTGCTACACTTATTGATCCATGACTCATAGTTAGCGCCGGCCACGGGCCACGGCCCACGGCCCCTGCGCCTTACTTTGTTATTATTGTTCCGTATTTACCCGGTGTGTGGGGCCGGGTTCGTGATTACATCTTGCGGTGAGGGGTTGAGAACAATTTAAGAAGCAGAAGAATTTGCAGAAATGTGCACACAAACACCATGTGAGGGTAGCAATCAATTAATGATGCTAGCTGTTGTGCAAACGGTGTAATGCGCATTGTTATTTTGCAAGGATCACCATTGGACCAACTTGTAAATCGATTACTGTACCAGGAAAGTCCAATATTTTGAAAATAATAATAATTGAATTTTAATGTCCTTTTTTTTTTCTTCTTTTTTCTTTCAGACGAGATTAAAGGAGGGGTATTATGCGTACCAATTCTATGTAAAATAACGATTTTTCATTTTATAAGAGTAGAATTTTGTGGCCCTATTTCTAATGGAGGTCGGCGCGTTAATATAAGCAGTCCATTTTTTTAGACATATTTTTTCTTTATTATTATTATTATTATTATAAAGCCAAGATGCTTAAATAATTTTTTTGACAAAATTACTCTTTAAATTATTTAATAATTAAGAATATAGAAGTAAAATAAAATATTAAATTTATAATTTAAAAGTATTAATTAGTTAATGGAAAGAGCGAAGGAAAAAGAAAAAGATAGTGGCTCGGGTAATTAATATTCTTATTTTTTAAATCAATTAATTAATTATATTTTGATCTTTTAACAAAAAGAATTAGTACTTGAGTTTAGTAAACTGTAATAAGAACTAATAATATAATCTCCCCTTACCAATAAAATAATAATTGAATTTTAATATCTTTTTTTCTTTCCTTCTATACGATGAGATTAAAAAATGGGTATTATACGTACTAGATAATAAAGAATAATATTGTTAAAAATCGAAGCGGATCAAGGGTCAACCCACTAATTTAATTCTCCCCTATATAGCACCCTATATAGCACATTGCATCAAACCAAGCCAATAGTTCCATGAATTTGTAGTATTTTTGTTCAATGTTGAACCAAAATGAACCAATATATAAATTGATGATTTCTTTTCTATAAACAAAATCGTATGAATTGGTGTTTTTTTTTTCCTCTTAAAGAACCCGAACCGAAAAATACCATAGATATCGATAAACAATAAAACAGAGTAAAAAAAAAAAATCAAATCCAACGATGTATTGTATGAATGATGAATATTTATTAGTGTTACTAGTGTTCAAATAGTTATTCGGATAGGATTACTAGTGTTCAAGTTACTGATTAATGGATTGCATTTCGTAACATGCTAGCTTTGCAAATATTTCATGAATATCAAGAACAGAGTGACACTAGTTTGTAGTTTTTCCATCATTATCTGGTTTACTATTAATTTTTTTTATGTTCAGTTTGTATGCAGTTTTTGTTTCTTCTATCTATTGAAGGCTCAACCATCTTTAGCACATGAAGTTAGAATTAAACTTGTGATTTCTCAAACTTGCAAGAAGTATCGGGTCCTTGGAGCTAATCTCTTATTTACTGTTTCTTCTTTTAATTTTTTTGGCAATGAAACCTAATAAATACTTGACCACTAAGGGTGGAAGATTATCCCTTGCCGTGCATTGACGTCCGTAAACCAATAATCCCAATTCAAAATCTATTACCACCAAGGAAATTAAAGTTAAAAATTGAGAGCCCACATGAGCAAATTGATACCTTCGTCTTCAACTGGGCCTTCATCCAGTGCTTGATAGGCAACTTCATCCAACAACATTTATTCCTTGGCGACATAGGCAATAAAATAAGACCAATAAATGAAATTATCAATATGAATTTCAAAGTATATTTAACTCATTACCATTCGCTAATTGTTTCCAAAGTGCAATGAAAGAGGTAATAAATAATTAATAACCTTTGTTTGATCCTGAAATGACCAACTCGATGAGACCCGCTGGGGGATCTAGGACCAGCCGTGTGGCGTCTTGGGCCCGCTGGTGGCGTTGCTGCTCGGTAGGGATCCTGCAAAGACTTGACACTGGCGTGGTGTCGGCCAAAGGGGCTCCGATGCCTAAGTTAGTATCCGAGTGCCGAAAGTCAAGTAAATACAGTGTTCTGGATCGGGTGTGAGAGGCTTACCTTTGTGAAGGGTTTTGAGGTATTTATAGTAGCCATAACTGCGGTAGGTGGGCTACTGTTGCGGGAGTAGGTTGTGCTTTGTGGCTGAGAGTTGCCTGACAAGCCCTGGACATTCGGAGGAGGCGCCAGCTGGAGTCCCAACCTACCTCCGTCACGGAGTGGGTATGGCAGAGTTGGTTAGGTGACTGTCGCAGCCAGCTGGTGTCTGTACCCTGTCAGGTGCCGAACGACAGGCCTGCAGGTCAGTGCAGATCGGCGGGCCACGGTGTGGGGGTGCCGATCGGGTAATCGGTCGATGTCCTTCCTGTCCTGGCGGGCCATGTGCTTAGGTGGTCAGTCGATATGGTATCAACAACCTTCCTAAAATCCGACCAATTTGGCTTGGATTATGTACATCTGGGCATATTTAAGCTCATAAAGAAGACAAGGTATGGTGCGAGTGACACGACCCACCCTCAATCCCCCGAGATTAAGGGTTAAGTCATGCTCCCGTCTAACTTACTCATGACACAAAGGCTAAATCGACGTCCAACCTTCATGTGGCACGTAAGTCAAACAAGGGATTCCCAAACGAACCGTGTAAAACTTCCGGACTTCTCAGAGTGCGTAGACTCTACTGTGGATCGCGTGTGTGATGTCTCCGTCGCTCTCGACCAACAGCCCGCACCGCGACAACTTGGAGGGTATCGAAAACATAAAAAGACTGTGAGTGGACGAAAATAAATAGTAAGTTCAGAAAACAGTTTATCAGATAGACATTTATACCCTCCATTTAAAAACCAATGCATGCATATAAAGCGCATTCCATAAAACCATTCCATATCCAAGATAAGAAAACCATTATTGAAAACCAGAATCATTTCCTTTTCATTAAATCCGTAATTCAAATCCAGGACCTCAGCCCAAAATCATAACTTCTCATCAAAGTACGGGAACTCAGCCCAAAGCTCATCAAATCCAAATCATCCGGGCCATTGCCCAAAACATCTGAAAACCAGTGAAAAACATCAATCATGCAAGCTGCTGGATCTCAAGTGCGCCCGAGTTTTTAAACTCAAAACCATGCGCATAATCAGGCCTTCCCGGGATATCAACGAGTCTTTAAACTCAAAACACAATCAACAAGCCTCGGGGGATATCATAACTGAATCTTTAAACTCAAAACATATACCAAGTCTTTAAACTCAAAACATAACAATTCAGGGCCCTCCCCCGTCAATCAACCAGGTCTTTAAACTCAAAACCAGATCCAGCCGTTTTTTTTTTCCGGGTCTTTAAACCTAAAACTATTTTTCAATCAAGTGAAAATCATAGAAACTCCATATCCGAATTCGCAACAATGATTCCGTAAGTTAGCATCTGGAACCATCATCTCAAACCCATATCCAGAATTTCTCTTTCAAGTTTCAAAACCAAATCAAGAATCATCTTTCCAAAATTCGATTCCAAAACCGAAATCTCGTTTATCGAAATCACATGAACAGGGCTCCAAGCCTGAAATCACTTTTCTAAAATCAATCATAAATCCTTGAAATCAAATCATAGGTCAAATCCCAAACCCAATCATCAAAGCATGAGCAAATCTCAACATAAATTTGAAACTCGTAAAACGTTCAAATACGTCAATATCTCGAAATACATGCCAAATCGTAAATCATCAATAGCATAATCATAAAAATAGAAATCACGTATGGAAAACATATAAAACATATATGCATGCATCATAAGTTTGAAAGCAAAGTCCACTCACAGACCATTAGCGTTGCCGCCTCGATACTCGCGCACTTACGTTGTTCCCGGCCAATCCCCTATCATCGGTTTTCCTGAACCTATCTAAATCCCATAATAAGGTCACTAACTACTTCATAATGTTCATACTAAAGCCCCATAATTTTTCCAAATTTTTAACTATTTTTAAACGAGCCCAAAAACTTCGGACAACCCAAAACATATCGAGACGATATCTGATCGACTCGAAACCAGCGCCAAAATGTTCGTTACATCAAATACTTTAAAAGTCGTGTTGGAACTTTCCTCAAACTAGGCTCCACGTGCCCTCAAACGCCGCCCAAAGGGGCTGCGCGTGGGAGCCAGGCGCCTACGGGAGCCACACGCTTACTGTTCATCTCCTTCAACCTTGGTTAGATCGGGTCTGAACCGGTTCGAACTGGCCCAATCTAGCCAAACCGGCGAGGACGGTTCAACCCCCTAAATCATCCAATTTTTTTTTTTTTTTTCTGTTTTCAATTTTGTTCAACCTTAAAGCTTCCTCTAAGTGTTTCCTATTAATCTACGGCGTCAAAACATCAATTTGAGCATGAAAGTATACCTTCCCGATTTGTAGACGACCAGCCTTTCTTTGATCCCAGTCTCCGGCCACCACAGGCTTTAGTTTCAGGCCCTATGAGTTCCTTGCAATTGTCAAAACAGTTTTCCATCATCACCATCGATCAGTAATCGCTAAAAAAACCGTAATTCCATTTTTTTGAATTCGAGCAGTATTCTTCGCGGGACTTGCCTCCCACGCCGTCGTTGGCTCCGTCGTGACTTCCATCACCATCCAATTCACTCCATATTCATATTTTCTTCACAAAACAGGAGCCAAGGACGGGGTTTATAGGCTTGTCTGGTCTGATCTTCCCGGTAGCCTCTGTTTAGTCTCAAAGGTTCGAGGCCGCCGTCCACGGCAGCCGTCGTGGCAGCAACACCATAGTAACCACCTCATCCTTCACTCACATCCACTTGTCACGGGTCAGTGTTTGAGGGGAAAGGTATTCGCGAACTCTCACTCACCACCTCCCAGTCATTCTCTGTTTTTCTTAGCTTAGGCCGAAAACCCGTGTAATCAATTCTCCCAAGTTTTTTTCAAAAACAAACGAGGCGGTTGATAACGCCCAAACTACGCATTAAATTAAACACGTAATTTGAGTATTATGCAAATTTAAACCCTTTTTGTGTAATTGTAGTATTGGTAAATAGGGATCGTTCTTAACTGGGGAAATTAGGGAACAATAATAATATGTTAGTGAGAAAGAATACTGAATAACCAAAGAATAAATAATTAAATAATTAAACAATTAAATAATAAAGAATTAAAGAATAAATGAATTAATGAATTAAAGAATTAATGAAATAATGAAATAAAGAATAAAAGAATAAAAGAATAAAAGAATAAAAGAATAAAGAATTAAATAATAAAAGAATAAAGAATTAGATGGGGGGTTGAAAGATTGTAATCATAAAATAAAGAAAGCAAGTAAAAATAATTAAGAATTTAATTCTACTTCTACTTTAACTTTTATGCAAGTGAACTTTCTTCAAACACATATTTTTACCAACACTCTAACATCATGCTCATATTGAACCAATCACGAAATTCTACCTTAATCATCTCAAATACATGCATACATTTCTCAATATTATAAATGCACCGAACAGCGGTCATAAACACTTATAATACGATTCACCTTAAGTTTGTGATTTCAATGTGTGTCAAACATCTAAATCTCTTCAATCCTATTCTAAGTGCACCGAACAGCGGTCATAAACATTTAGCGTTAAATTGAAGGTTAAACACTAAAACATATGAAGTAGATGAAATTCAAAAAGTAAAACACATGGAGATTGTATTCACATTTACAAATGTTAGAAAGAAAATACCAACACATATATTGAATTATAAGTAAAACCAAAATAATAACAAGAATTTAAGTAAATGGAGAAAAGTTACACTTTCGGAACCCAAGAACAGCTTGTGATTCCGAAAGTGGATGGAAACAATGGAATGTTATTCATAAGGAACACCGAACAGCGGCAAGAACCTTATGAAGATGGAGGATAAAATATAAGAATACGGACTTAAATTCTAGAATTATTTCGGAAATACTTGGCCTAGGTATTTCTTAAGGAAAGCATAAAAATGTATTTAAGAGATCTCAAAGAAAAATCACAAGAACAAAGTAAAGAAGAAATGAAATTAAGAATTAATATAAATTAAGAGCAAGAATTAAATAAAGCTAATTAAATAAATAATCTAAAAGAAGCTAAAATGGTCCCCAAAATTAAAGAAAGAATGAACTAATAGAAGAGAAACTAGAGAGAAAATAATAAAACCTAAACTAAAGAGATAAACAAAATGGAAAAATGGGGACCCTTTTACAAGTGAAATGCCTCCCTATTTATAGAGGGAGGCCTAAAATAACTAAAAATAAAATATAAAATAAAATATAAAAATAGTACAAAAATAAATGATGAAAAATGATGATGAATGATGATTTTAGGCATGGTTTGGGCTAAATTTGTGCAGAAATTATGGTGAAAAACTGATGAAAGGGGGGTTGGTTTGCAGAAAATAATGGGTTGGAGCAGGAATTAGGTGGAGTGGGCTGGTAAATAGTTGGGTAGGTGGCTGGAAAATCAGAGCAGCAGAAGGGCTAGTGGCAGATGGGCTAGACGAGCATGGGCTGCTAGGCGGGTAGGTGGCGTGCAGTTGTACGGGCCGAGCAAGTGAGCGGGCAGGTGAAGCTGGGCTGAGCGCGCGGAATGGGCTGGAGCTGGTTCTGTGGGCTGTCGCAGTCGGGTTGGATCAAACACGCAAGTGGGCTGAAGAGCAGTTGGTGGGTTGCTGGGCGTGCATGCGACTGTGGATCTGGGCCAGGCGGGTGAGTGCGACGCGGGCCTGGGCAGAGGAAAGCTGGGCCGCACGGCTGGTTGCTGGAGCTGAACGACGCGGGCCTGGGCGCAGGTGAAGGCTTGACCGGAGTGGGCTCGCGGCTTGGGCTGGCAGCTTTGCCTCTGGGCTTCCGTTTTGGGCTTACATAATCTGGAATTTTGGGCTGCAAAATAAAAATAATTAATTAGTGTAATTTTACCGAAACTCGTCCATAATTTATTCGTTATAATTCCGATCGAGACGATTTTCTCGCCAAAACGCTCCAAATTACACACTTTATTTATTTAAACAAAAATATCACAAAATGAATTATTTTATCTATTTATTTATTATTTTAATATTAAAAGCTAAGTATAAAGGGTATAAAATAATATAAAATAATGCTTATTTGATGACCTATCAAATACCCCCACACTTAAACTTTGCTAGTCCCTAGCAAATACTAAAATTAAACTACGAAGTCAAAACAAGTAAACCCTTAACCATTTGTCTCAATATTTCATTATTATCATGGCATCAAAGATTTTCACTTAGAACAATTAAACATATGGAATTCAAGAGTTAATATATTGTAACAAAATGTTTTAACAAGTAAGATAATGAGTAAATATGGTGAAATGGATCTCAACATGAATAAAACAAGTATGAATCAACTCACAAGGATATGCACTCATATATTCACTCAATTTTGTAAGGGTTTGTGTTTGCACTCAAAATATGTGAGAAAAAATGCTCACATAATATAAATGAAGTACTTTTGAAAAATCTCAAACAAACACCTCAAGATAAAAACAACAACATACTTGCACAAATGAACCAAAACCATAAGCTTACTCAAGTGATTGACTCCACTAATCAAAATTTACCATCTTAAAGATCATAAGGTCTTTACGAAGGTTGTAATGGGGCTAAGTTAGAGGCAAGGAATATATAGGACAAGTGGTGCTCAAATTCGTTCCAAGACTCAAAAGACTCCCAAAACATAACTGTAAGACCCGTGTCCTGGAGGGAACGGTGAACAATCCCACATTCCTGCGAGGGGAATGGTCTGGGAAGGGAATGGTGGTGTGCCTTAAATGTAACGACCCGTCCCGAATTCCTAGATTAGATTAGTAACTAATCACGATTAGTGAGGTTAATCCGTGATTAGTAGGGCGAAATCGGACGAACGATGCGAAATGACCGTTTTGCCCTTAGGCGTGGGCAAAACGTTGACTTTTCAATCGGGAAGTCAAATGGACTTTGACCGATGACCGTGACGTAGTTCGTGACGTCACGAGTTCATAGACAGGTGGCAAGTTCAATTCCGACGTTCGAGGAGGAAGTTATGATGTGCGGGAGTTTAGGGGCATTTTGGTAATTTTGGTCAAAATGGTCAAATGTTGACTTTTGACCGGGAGGTTCGATGGCCGAGGGCCAAAGATTGTTACGTAGATGGGGACGATACGAATCCGTAGACAGGCGGCACGTCGAATTCGGACGTTCGACGGCGAAGTTACGGTTCACGGAAGTTTCGGGATACTATTCCGACGACACGTTTTACGAGACAAAAGGAGAGTTTTGTCTTTAGTGGGCCCAGTTACTTTTCAGCAACCAATGGATGAGTGACACTTGTCACCCATCCACTGGCCAACCTCACCCATTCATGCACCAAAACCCATCCCCGTGCATCGTCCATTTTCTTTGTTCCCAAACACAAACCCGATCCCATTTCTCACCCAAAAATCCAAACCCTTGGAGAGGACAGAGAGATGGAGAGGACCGGCTGGACGTGGTGGCTGGCCAAGCGGAGCCGCCGTGGGCGGCGGAGGAGGAAACCGATCGAGGTAATCGGTTTTACCCGATTTTGTTCATTTTTTATTTCTGTTGTTATGGGTCGATTTGGACGATTGGTTTGAGTTAAATAGGTTGCTAGGGAGTTGTTAGAGAGGTTTTGGTGGTGGTTGGACGTCGGGGAAGCCCTGGGAGGTTTCGGGAAAATTGAACCGTGAGGTTCAAAATTGAACCGGTCGGATTTCGAAGGTTTTAGGTAGTTTTGTTAAATGGGTTAGATAGGAAATGAAGAAATAGGAATTTAGGAATTGAAATGGAAGAAAACAGACCGAAAATGAGGGAGAAGAACACCTGGACCGGTTACACCGGTCCAAGTTGCAGGAAAAACCGGACCGGACCGGTTCGGACCGGTCTGACCGAAGTAGGAGATGACAGGTGACGTCATCCTGCTGACGTCATCATATCAGGGATGACGTCAGCATTGTCAGATCTGACAATGTCAGCTGACATGTCAGAAAATGGGCCAATAGGAGTGCGACACGTGTCGCATGTCAGTGCACAGTCAGCACTGACATGTCAGTGACGTAGCCCAATCAGGGGCTGACACGTGTCACTGACGTGGACTAGTGCCGTGATGACACGTGGCACATGTCAGACTGCCACGTGGCACTGACAACATAGTGACGTGGACCAATGGGAGCATGACACGTGGCACCTGTCAGAGTCTGACATGTCAGACCTGACAGCTGTCAGATGACGTCATGCTGACGTCAGCGATGACGTCAGCAGGTACTGTAGCAGGTGCGTGAGTATTGTTGGCTACATTTTTACTAGATGGTACAGCGTACGAGTGGTGGTATACCCTCGCGTTGTCCGGTTGGGATGCCCATAGTGTGACCTAGGAGACGTTTAGGGAACGGTTTCTGGAGCAGTATTATCCTCGCTCTTTCCGGGATGCCAAGGAGGCGGAGTTCCTGCAGCTCCAGCAGGGGACTATGACAGTGGCTGAGTATGAACGGAAGTTCCAGATGTTGTCCCGGTTTGCTCCTGCTTTTGTGACCACTGAAGCCGAGAAGTGCCGAAGGTTTGAGTTGGGCCTGCGAGGCGAGATTCGAGCCATAGTGACGGTTGGATCTTTTGCTACCCTCCGAGACTTGTCGGATGCTGTGGTAAGGGTAGAGGCTAGTTTTCCGGTGCGCCACCGGGAACTCTCTATTCCTGGAGTTTCGAGCCAGCGGACACCGAAAAGGGCTAACCTCGGTGGAGTGTCGTCGTCGGGCGATGATCGTTTTGGTAGGCCTGGCAGTGTTCAGAGTTCAGGATTTTGGGGTTACCGAGCACAGCCGACTCCGCAAGCTAGCGCGACGTCTGTAGCGTCCACGGGGAGACCGAGCAGTGGACCAGGTTGGAATGTGTGTTTCTATTGTGGGGAGCGAGGTCATTTCCGACGTGAGTGTCCACTGTTGCCACAGGATGGTGGTGTAGGTCGAGAAGCAGCGGAGCCCGAACAGAGTACAGCTCCAGGGACAGCAAGCCCGAGAGGAGGTGGTAGCACTGCCATTAGTAGTTCGAGGGGACGTGGTAGAGCGTCGGGATCTCAGGCCCGAGTGTTCTCGATGACTCAGCAGGAGGTTCAGTCGACACCAGATGCGGGGACAGGTACTTGTCTTACTTGTGGTTGTGTGGTACTTAGTTTTTTTTGGCTTCTGGGAGCGAGTCTAGGATTGTCCTTAGGTGACCTGGGGAGTGGTACAGTGGAAGGATGACAGAAGGTACAGGAAAGGAGTGACTATAACTGATCGATATGAGGTTATTGAAGGAGAGAACCCACAAGCTAGAGTTTGCCTTTAGGACTTTGTAGAGTTATTCCGATAGTGGCCGAATTAGCAGCCGAGGGAGATGAGTGGTCGATTGTGTGGGTTAGTAGTCGAGTTGGTTCGGGAAGGTAGGGTGGTTGTATACGAGGATGTACTCCATGACTTCTGTCGGGTACTCTGAAATAAGGTATTTTATAATACCTTTGTTTTCTGTTCATAGAGTTTCCCTTGCGTACTCCATGAAGGGTAACTGGTAGTTGGGGGTTGGAGTGAAATACCCAAGGTGGAGATGTTAGACAGGAAACCCAGGAGAAGTTGTTGTTGACCTAGTGTTGATTACCAGGTAGGAGACCCTAGGTGTTGGGAACTAGCTGCGGAATTTCGGGGACGAAATTCTATTTAGGTGGGTAGATTGTAACAACCCGTCCCGGGAGCCGGGACTAGTAGACTGATTAAGGTGGAATTAGTGAGGTTAAGCGGCGGTTAGGTGGTCCCGATAGGTCCGTAAGTGTAGACTGACGATTTTGCCCCTGGTTTGGGCAAAATGTTGACTTTAGTTCGGGTGGTCAAATGGGTGTTGACCAGTGACTAGAACGTAGTTTAGGATGTCACGAATCCATAGGCAGGTGGAACGCCCGATTCCGACCTCCGAGGAGGAAGTTGTGATGTTCGGAAGGTTGAGGGCTTAACCGTAATTTGGGTAAATTAGGGGGAATAGTTGACTTTTTGTAGAATCGGGTTTTGGCTTGTTGACCTAGGATGGTTAGATAGATCTCGTCGTCCTGAGTTCGATGACAGGCGGCACGCATTCATCGGACTTACGAGGTGTGAGATATGGGTCTAGGAAGTTAGTGGCAAAACTGTAAAAATAAGTTAAAAGGAAGGGTAATTTGGTCTTTCTGCACATTGGGATTTGTGCACAGAGACAGGAAATGGACGGCTGGGATGGAGCCAGTTGGTGAGAGAGTGAGTGAGGGACGGGAGAGTGAGAGGGAGCTAGTGAGAAGGTTGGGAGGTGAGGAATCGTGGTGTGTGTGAGTTGAGAGCTCACGGGGACAACCAGAGGAAACAGAGACGTTGGGTGGTGCAGCCGTGATCGATCACTCGAGGTCAAGGGAAGTGCTCAGAGGACGGAGGAAGACAGGAGGAGCTACTACCTCACGGCTGAGCTCACGACGGCGGCAGGAGGACAGGTAAATCCTCACCCCCGTTTCTTTGCTCTGTTTTGTCGTTTGGGTTTAGAAGCTAAGTCGTGGATCTAGGGTGAGAGTCGAGGGAATTGGAGGTCAGGGCGAGGTTCAGGAGGGTCCTAGGCGTCGACTAGGATGGTCGCCGTGACGGGGGTGTACACGGCGGAGCTCAGACGACGGCAGGCACTCTGGTGCTCTGTTTTTCCGTGATGTTCGAACCCAAAGTCGTCGAGCTTGGGGCTGAGTCGAAGGTCTAGGAGGGTTGGTTTAGGTTCAGGGAGGTCCAGGGAAGAGTTTGGTGAAGCCACAGTGACGGGAGGTGATCGGAATGGCTGAATCGTGAAACAGGGGGAGTTTGGCCGTCTGGTTTCGAGTTCAGTCGACGGGCTAGGGACAGTGTCGAGGTGAACGGAGTTGGGGAATCAATAGGGTTGGCCTGGACGATGCTGTTGGTGAAGAAATGAGCTGTTTTGGTGGACGGAAGAAGAAGAACCGTGCACGCCGGTCTGAGTTGCAGACCACTGTGCCGAACCGGGTTCATCTGAGGAAGACGGTGCACTGTAGCAGGCGCGTGAGGGCCACGCGCAGCCACTTTGGGCGGCGCGTGGGGGCGCGTGCGGCGGCGATGGGGAAAACGGTCAACATAGTTTTTGGTCTAGGAGTTCTGGTGAGTTCAATGGAAGTGGTTTCGGGTTGTGCGGACGTCGTTTGAGTTTAGTTCCGCGAGGGTGAAGGTTTAGGGTCCCGGGTTATTACGTTTAGGATTCGGGGAATTTTGAGGGAATTTAGGTGAACTTTCGTGAACGTGTTAGTGACGTACTTTGATGATTGTGAACAGGATCGGGATTTCCCGAGGAAGCCGAGGAACGTGCTGGACGTTCGGGACGCGAGTAGGGCTCAGTATTGTGAGTGGACCCCTTCTCTAAACTCGAGCATGCATAACTATTTTCTATAATTGTTTTATGGTTTTAATCATTATTCTATGTTTATCGAATATGTTTTAGTTGGTTTTACGTTATTGCACGTTTTACGAGAAATGTCGAGTTCTGAGTAAAATGCCAGGGTTTTGGGATTTTTAAAGGATAACTAGTTTGATTGTTTACAAAGGGATTTTGAAACATGATTTGGTGATTAAATGATTTTTGGAAAGCGGAATTTGATTGTAAAATTGGAAAGTGGATTCCGGATTTGGGTTCGGAATGACGGTTCTAGATGCCGGAAGGGTATCAGACCAGTGATTTCGAATTCGGGTTTGGATGTGGATTGGTAAATGGTTTTCAATGATTTTGGGATTGGATTTGCTGGACCTGGATATTGGGTTTAAAGACCCGGATATATGTGACGGGGGACCGGCCGGATTGGGTTTAAAGACCCGGATTGAGTTTAAAGACTCGGGAGTTTAAAGACTCGGATATATTGATTTCCCCCGTAGGCCTTGAGTTTAAAGACTCGGGAGTTTAAAGACTCGGATATGATTAAGGCCTGGATTGAGTTTAAAGACTCGGGAGTTTAAAGACTCGGATAGGTCCAGCAGGTTTGATCGGGAAATGATGATTTGAGTTTTATGGTTTATGCTTCGGGTTTTGATACTCATGCCATGTTTTCCATAACTGTTTTATAGTGTTTCTGTTTCTTATGATGTTTTGTGACGTTTGTGAACATTGATTTATAACTGTGTTAACAACTGGTGGTTATGCATGTAGTTTTCAAAACGGAGGGTTAAACTCGGTTTTTGATAAATGGGTTTAGAAACTTTTCTTTTATTATGGTCCACTCACATCTTCTGTTTTAACTTGCCCTCCAGGTTGTGGAGCTAGCGCGGGGTCTTGACGTCGAGGCAGTGTCCGAGGCATAGAAGTGACGTGAGGGACCCCAGAATCGTTCAAAGTCTTCCGTGTGCGTGTAAATTATCGGTTTCTATTCCCTTGTATTTTCGTACTATGCTCTGTAAATGATAACTTCGGGATATTTTGTTTACTTACTCCTGCGTCTGACTGGGTTTGAGTGAGTTTTACTTGGGTGTTGTGTCGGGGAGTCAGATGGGAGCGGGATTTACCTCGGATTTCGGGGTGAAACCGAGGTGGGTCCTGACATTTGGTATCAGAGCATAGGTTTGTCGAGTTTGATGGGTTGTGAGGTTGTGTTTCAGTTGCTTAACTACTTCTATGCCTCTTTCAGCGTGCGGTTGACGATGCCTCCGAGACGTAGACCCTCTCCACAACCTGAAGAAATAGTAAGAGAGACGGAGAGTGCTACTATTGAGCGAGCCCAGAGGCTCGGGGCGACTACGTTTAGTGGTGGGGCTGATCCTGAGGAAGCCCACAGGTGGATTACCAGACTTGAGCGGATTTTTGCGGTGATGCATTGTCCGCCGGAGGAGTGAGTATTGTTGGCTACATTTTTACTAGATGGTACAGCGTACGAGTGGTGGTATACCCTCGCGTTGTCCGGTTGGGATGCCCATAGTGTGACCTGGGAGACGTTTAGGGAACGGTTTCTGGAGCAGTATTATCCTCGCTCGTTCTGGGATGCCAAGGAGGCGGAGTTCCTGCAGCTCCAGCAGGGGACTATGACAGTGGCTGAGTATGAACGGAAGTTCCAGATGTTGTCCCGGTTTGCTCCTGCTTTTGTGACCACTGAAGCCGAGAAGTGCCGAAGGTTTGAGTTGGGCCTGCGAGGCGAGATTCGAGCCATAGTGATGGCTGGATCTTTTGCTACCCTCCGAGACTTGTCGGATGCTGCGGTAAGGGTGGAGGCTAGTTTGCCGGTGCGCCACCGGGAACTCTCTATTCCTGGAGTTTCGAGCCAGCGGACACCAAAAAGGGGTAACCTCGGTGGAGCGTCGTCGTCGGGCGATGATCGTTTTGGTAGGCCTGGCAGTGTTCAGAGTTCAGGATTTTGGGGTTACCGAGCACAGCCGACTCCGCAGGCTAGCGCGACGTCTGTAGCGTCCACGGGGAGACCGAGCAGTGGACCAGGTTGGAATGTGTGTTTCTATTGTGGGGAGCGAGGTCATTTCCGACGTGAGTGTCCACTATTGCCACAGGATGGTGGTGTAGGTCGAGAAGCAGCGGAGCCCGGACAGAGTACAGCGTCAGGGACAGCAAGTCCGAGAGGAGGTGGTAGCACTGCCATTAGTAGTTCGAGGGGACGTGGTAGAGCGTCGGGATCTCAGGCCCGAGTGTTCTCGATGACTCAGCAGGAGGTTCAGTCGACACCAGATGCGGGGACAGGTACTTGTCTTACTTGTGGTTGTGTGGTACTTAGTTTTTTTGTGGCTTCTGGGAGCGAGTCTAGGATTGTCCTTAGGTGACCTGGGGAGTGGTACAGTGGAAGGATGACTGAAGGTACAGGAAAGGAGTGACTATAACTGATCGATATGAGGTTATTGAAGGATAGAACCCACAAGCTAGAGTTTGCCTTTAGGACTTTGTAGAGTTATTCCGATAGTGGCCGAATTAGCAGCCGAGGGAGATGGGTGGTCGATTGTGTGGGTTAGTAGTCGAGTTGGTTCGGGAAGGTAGGGTGGTTGTATACGAGGATGTACTCTATGACTTCTGTCGGGTACTCTGAAATAAGGTATTTTATAATACCTTTGTTTTCTGTTCATAGAGTTTCCCTTGCGTACTCCATGAAGGGTAACTGGTAGTTGGGGGTTGGAGTGAAATACCCAAGGTGGAGATGTTAGACAGGAAACCCAGGAGAAGTTGTTGTTGACCTAGTGTTGATTACCACAAACCCCAACTCACGGTTTCCAGACTATGCACGTACTCTAGGGTTTGTTATTTAGATACTCACAATCCCAACTAGTCATCCCACGGAGTTCCTCAAATCATCCTCATCATACTGGTTATCGAGGCCCACGACCTCGACTAACACACAACACCCTCCACTCGGGTCGTCACACCTGGCTAAAACTGTCTACACACCAACATCAACCAGTAACCATCACTTAAGGGGGAAATCCATCAAAGCCTAAAAGCAGGTTCCTTTACCTCTGCCACTAGAGGCATCCGGCTACTCAAAGCCGCACAAGTCCAATCCCGAACAACCTAACCAAGTGGTCACTAGTCCCAAACTACAGTCAACCAATCGTCATCCGGCCCAACAGGCCGCCATCAACCAGCCTCTAAGTACCAGCCGTCTCAACAGGCTACTATCGGGCCCCACAGGCCGACCAGCCTACTCGTAATTGTAGCTTCACTGGCTACCATCCAATTTAACCACACTGGCATACATCCGACCCTATGGTCCAACCATCGGGCATATCCCGCGCCAAACACGCTAACTATTTCAGTCCTAAGCCGACATACATCATATCTCGCACCGCGTATCGAGTGACTGTCACCCTGGCACTAATAATCGCCGCTAACTAACCACTAACGAATGTACTGTCACTATCGCGTCCAGGTTGATGACGGGCTGTTCCGCGTCTAGACATCACATCTACAATAGCATTACAACAGCTAGTCGAAAAACCACCGGCTCTGGAACCCAAACTTCACGGAGAGCGCACAAAACCTGTTCTGATACCAATTTGACACGACCCACCCTCAATCCCCCGGGATTAAGGACTAAGTAATGCTCCTGTCTAACATACGCATGACACGAAGGCTAAACCGACATCTAACCTCCATGTGACACGTAAGTCAAACAAGGGATTCCCAAACGAACCGTGTAAAACTTCTGGACTTCCCAGAGTGGGCAGACTCTACTGTGGATCGCGTGTGTGATGTCTCCATCTCTCTCGACCAACAGCCCGCACCGCGACAACTTGGTGGGTATCGAAAACATAAAAAGACTGTGAGTGGACGAAAATAAATAGCAAGTTTAGAAAACAGTTTATCATAAAGACATTTATACCCTCTATTTAAAAAATAATGCATGCATATAAAGCGCATTCCATAAAACCATTCCATATCCAAGATAAGAAAACCATTATTAAAAACCAGAATCATTTCCTTTTCATTAAATTCGTAATTCAAATCCAGGGCCTCAGCCCAAAATCATAACTTCTCATCAAAGTACGGGAACTCAGCCCAAAGCTCATCAAATCAAAATCATCCGGGCCATTGCCCAAAACATCTGAAAACTAGTGAAAAACATCAATCATGCAAGTTGCTGGATCTCAAGTGCGCCCGAGTCTTTAAACTCAAAATCATGCGCATAATCAGGCCTTCCCGGGATATCAACGAGTCTTTAAACTCAAAACACAATCAACAGGCCTCGGGGGATATCATAACCGAATATTTAAACTCAAAACATATACCGAGTATTTAAACTCAAAACATATCAATCCAGGGCCCTCCTTTGTCAATCAACCGAGTCTTTAAACTCAAAACCAGATCCAGCCATTTTTTTTCTAGGTGTTTAAACCCAAAACCATTTTTCAATCAAGTGAAAACCATAGAAACTCCATATCCAAATTCGCAACAATGATTCCGTAAGCTAGCATCCAGAACCATCATCCCGAACCCGAACCCAAATCCAGAATTTCTCTTTCAAGTTTCAAAACCAAATCAAGAATCATCTTTCCAAAATGCGATTCCAAAACTGAAATCTCGTTTATCGAAACCACATGAACAGGGCTCCAAGCCCGAAATCACTTTTCCAAAATCCATCGTAAATCCTTGAAATCAAATCATAGTTCAAATCCCAAAATCCAATCATCAAACCATGAGCAAATCTCAACATAAATCCGAAATTCGTAAAATGTTCAAATACTTCAATATCTCGAAATACGTGCCAAACCGTAAATCATCAAGAGCATAATCATAAACATAGAAATCACGTATGGAAAACATATAAAACATATATGCATGCATCATAAGTTTGAAAGCAAAGTCCACTCACAGACCATTAGCGTTGCCTCCTAGATACGCACGCACTTACACCGTTCCCGGCCAATCCACTATCATCGGCTTTCCCGAACCTGTCCAAATCCCATAATAAGGTTACTAACTACTTCATAATGTTCATACTAAAGCCCCGTAATTTTTCTGAATTTTTAACTATTTTTAAACGAGCCCTAAAACCTTCCGACAACCCGAAACATATCGAGACGATGTCCGATCGACTCGAAACTAGCGCCAAAATGTTCGTTACATCGAATACTTTAAAAGTCGTGTTTGAACTTTCCTCAAACTAGGCCCCATGCGCCCTCACGAGCTGCCCAAAGGGCTGCGCGTGGGAGCCACGTGCCTACTGTTCATCTCCTTCAACCTTGGTTAGATCGGGTCTGAATCGGTTCGAACCGGCCGGGTCTAGCCGAACCGGCGAGGACCGTTCAACCCCCTAAATCGTCCAATTTTTTTTCGTTTTCAATTCTGTTCAACCTTAAAGCTTCCTCTAAGTGTTTCCTATTAATCTATGGCGTCAAAACATCAATTTGAGCATGAAAGTATACCTTCCCGATTTGCAGAACAACCGGCCTTTCTTTTATCCCAATCTCCGGCCAACACAGGCTTTAGTTTCAGGCCCTATGTAACGACCCGTCCCAAATTCCTAGATTTGATTAGTGACTAATCACCATTAGTGAGGTTAATCGGTGATTAGTTGGGCGAAATCGGACGAACGATGCAAAATGACCGTTTTGCCCCTAGGAGTGGACAAAATGTTGACTTTTCATTCAGGCAGGCAAACAGACTTTGATCGATGACCGTGACGTAGTTCGTGATGTCACGAGTTCATAGACTGGTGGCACGTTCAATTCGGACATTCGAGGAAGAAGTTATGACGTTCGGAAGTTTAGGGGCATTTTGGTAATTATGGTTAAAAAGGGGTAAATGTTGACTTTTTGACCGAGAGGTTCGATGGTCGAGGGCCGAAGACCGTTATGTAGATCAGGAAGATACAAATCCATGGACAGGCGGCATGCTGAAATTGGACTTCGAACGGGAGAGTTATAGGTCACGAAAGTTCGATTTCACTATGCACGTACTTCGAGGCATTGATGATTTGGCAATTTCGGATTGGCCAAGATATTTTCAGTGGGTCCCATGGATGAGTGACAAGTGTCACTCATCCCATTGGTCCAAACCCCTAAAAAATGGATCTGTGTTAATTAAATAATATTATATTTATTATTTTATAATTAATCTTTTCTAACAATCAATCCTAGCCCTCCATCTAACATAATCTCTCAAATCCTAGCCATCCATTTAATCATCTCTTTCACCCCATCAGATATCACCATTCCTCCTTTGTTCTTCCTAAAACTCGAAACCCATTTTATTTCCCTCCATACAAACCCACAAACACCACCCGGTTTTCTCACCACCATAATCATCATGTGCGTCGTGTGTGAGCGTGAGAGAGTGTAAGGATGAGGTTAATGACAATGACGACGGCTGGGGACGACGAAGGACACGGCGGAGGAGCTCGAACCGTGAGGTGAAAATATTTAAAAATCCAAGTTTTGTTTTTGTTAGGTTTTAATTGAAACTAATGATTGGGTTGTGCTTCTGGGGAACCTAGGAGAGGAATGGGATCGTTTTTAAAGGATAGGACGGCCGGGAACGATCGTGAACGGCGGAGGGAAGTCACGGCCGCCATGGCCGAGCTTCAAGGTACGATTTTTAGTGGTTTTAATTCCATTTTAACGTGTAAAAAGATTAGAAATAGGATTAGGAAGGTACTAGAATCAAAATGGGATGAAATGGACCGAAAACATGGACGTTTGGGCCTTGAACCGGTCCAGGCCGGTTCGGTCGGTCCAGAACCAGTGAACCCGGTTCACTGCGGGTTGAAGAAGGTGAATAGTGCCGCGCGTGGCTTTCACGCGTAACACCTTCATTGGGCGCGTGGGGGGCGTGGTAGGTCCAATGGGGGAGTTTTCAACATGTGAAACACTCTATTCAATGTAACGAACATTTTGGGACTGGTTTCGTGTCTATCAGACACCGTCTCGATAATGTTCGGGGCATCGAAAGGTTTAGGTTCGGTTTTAAAAATAGTTAAAACTATCGGAAAATTACAGGGCTTTGGTAGGAGGTTAGTAACCTTCTATTACGATTTGGACATGTTCAGGAGTCCCAGTGATGGTGATTGGCTCGGAAGAGCCGTATGGCACGCAAATCGAGGCGGCAGCGCGGACGGTCTGTGAGTGGACCTTGGTTTTCTAAATTGGTGCATGCATAAATGTTTATTATATGTTTTAATACATGTTTGGTAATGCCATGGGTGCATTTGTGTGTGGTTACGTATAAGCACGTATTTCGAGGTTTCGGCCTTATACGGTGCTTATACAGGTATGTATTTCTTTAATGGTCTAAATGATTTGGAATTGGATTTCAAAAGGATAAACTCGGGTATGAGACCCATTTGGTTTTGTCTCGGGCATATGACCCTACTGATGACCTACGGGTCTGAGTCGTGGTCGCGACAGATGCTTGGTGCATGGCGACAGACGACGTGACGCTCGCCTCCGGATTGGGATGTGTTCCTTCCGGAGAGGTCACGATGCACGATTCGTGGTCGGACAGCCTGGCGAGGAGACCCATTTGGTTTTGTCTCGGGCATATGACCCTACTGATGACCTATGGGTCTGAGTCGTGGTCGAGACAGATGCTTGGTGCATGGCGACAGACGACGTGACGCTCGCCTCCGGATTGGGATGTGTTCCTTCCGGAGAGGTCACGATGCACGATTCGTGGTCGGACAGCCTGGCGAGGCTCGACTTCGGAGTGCACACGATTCAGGATATCAATATGTGATGAGTGCACCATGATCTTGTGGTGGTCGCGTCGGTTGATTCGTTCACGACGGCATACCAGGATTGAGGGGGTCCTAGATGGATGGTTGCACACATCACTACGATCGGAGTCGTGACTGACCCTGAGATATCAGGCAGGATGCCCAGCTGATGTCATATGTTCGGGCATGAGACCCAGTTACTTTATGATTATGATTTCGGGTCAGGGACCCTAGATGGATTTTCAAGTTTATGGCGGTTTATGAGAACCGGCATGAACCCTGGAAAGGTTATTGTGGTACATGATGGTTTATGGGAACTGGGCATGGAATGGATGTTATGGATTATGACGGTTCAGGGGGACCGAGCATGAATGTTTATGTTATGTATATATATGTTCATATACCTTCCTTTACTTGTTCTATTATCTCCTCCGGGGAAGGTCGTTGGTCTGGGTGGACCCCGGAGTAGTCACGGAGCACTGACTGAGACTCGATGATGACTCGATGTCGAGTCATTTTCAACCGGGAGGGACTGATGATGGGTCAAACAAAGAGTCACTGAATGAAGTAACTGCTGAAGAACAAGTTTCTAATGAGGCTATAGTATTACGAAGAGTCTTCCATTTAAGAGGATTAAAGACCGATCAAAGAGTCACTGAATGAAGTAACTGCTGACCTAAGCCTAGAGTTTGGTTAATTTTCTGAATTTTCATTTACTATTTTTACTTTCAGTTTTCTATAAAAAAAATTGTAAGGTTTTGGGAGAATCCAAGTTGGAATATAATTATAATTGTCTATTGAGTTAGCTGTGAAGATTCTCTTTATCCTTGCATACTCTCAATTCTCTGCAGATTATAGTTGAACTGCATCATTTAAGCAACCATTGTTAAGAATGTCTACACATCAAGCTTATCTCAACGGTTCAGGTAACGATCTGGCCCATTATTTTGCAGTCGGTAATAGTGATCTATATTGGCTAAGGAATCAGCAACAAATAGTTGGTTTATTGGGGAAAAATAATTAGAATAAATGTGATGAAAAGTGCTTGCTATAGAAAGCACATTTTGAACAATTGTCTTAAGCCTTCAAGATGATATACTTTTGTTGACAACATCAATTAGGATTTGGAGTCTCTTCAATCTCAATTGATCTATGCGATGTGGCCGTTTCAAACCAACATCCCTTTTTTATTAAAGATGTGATTTACAAGATTTCACTACCATATTTTTTACTTTGCGTGGCTCCATTTTATTTATAAATCACAATTACTGATTTTGAGTCGAAACCCTAAATCATGGTTAGTCGAGAAATTTTTGGGTTAAAGAGGTATTCAAAATGTTCAAATCTATATAATAATATAAAATTAAATAAAGATCTAAAAAATCATACCATATTTGTAACATTATATTAGATAAAGATATATTGACTAATAAAAATCCAAATATGCAATAATTAATTAATTGATCTATCTATCTATCTTTTAAAAAAAAAAACACACTAATTGATCTATCTTTTTGTAAAGTATAAATATTTTCTTAAAATATAATTAATTCAATATTTATTTAAATAAAATATTTTATAATATTATATATAAGAAATTAAATAAATATAGGTGGGAGGGGGCTCAGTAAATCCCCCTCCCTCCGCTGCATGTGGGAGTAGACGATGGAGTGGTTATTGGCTTTTAAGATAAGGTTTTGATTTTTTTTCTTTAGTTAGTTGTTTTTCTCTAATCATAGTGGGTCTAGCTCTATTGGTAATAACCTTGATTTTGTAGACTAACCGTCTCAAGTTTGAACACTAATAACATCCTAGTATGATAAGAATTTTCCCATCCCGTGTACGTACCTTTCGAAGTCTAAAAAAAAGTCACGGTCCATGAAAATTATTATTATGATGACCATATTATATATCACATCACTATTATAGACGAATATTGACTATTTCATTCTTATATAGGATACTATTTTAATGCTAATCATATACGTTATTATATATTATATATCACATCACTAGTATAGACGAATATTGACTATTTCATTCTTATATAGGATACTATTTTAATGCTAATCATA
This sequence comes from Prinsepia uniflora, assembly GCA_032719365.1. Taxonomy (NCBI): domain Eukaryota; kingdom Viridiplantae; phylum Streptophyta; class Magnoliopsida; order Rosales; family Rosaceae; genus Prinsepia; species Prinsepia uniflora. The sequence continues at coordinate 75,550,209 of CM064868.1, read as the reverse complement.
TACGTTATTATATAACAGGGAAATGTTTTTAGACATCGATGTTTGAAAATGTATATTGAACATTCATTTTATTTATGCATGTGCAATCCAAGACATGAGATGTTCTACTATCACTAGTATGACGAATGGCTAGAAGGAAATGATAATCATTAGCATAAAAATAAAAAAAGTAAAAACTTATTTCACTTTATCTTCTTATTTTTCCACTAAGAAGAAGTGCATATGATTGTTTTGAGGTGCCAATAGTAGCTCCCTAATTATGCACACTTCCTTGTACATTTATGCATAAAGTTGCGAAGCCAAGCGAGGTTTGATGAGAACTTCAAGAGGGGTAGCCTTGATATTTGTAAGCCCAAAGCTCTCACTCATATCAATTGGTGCATTTGAGGGACTTGAAATTTCAAATGCATGCAAAAAGCTAGCCAAAGTAAATTGCACCATTTGAAGCCCAAATGCCAAACCAGGACATGCTCTTCTTCCACTTCCAAAAGGAATCAACTCAAAATGATGACCCCTAACATCCACATCCTTGTGGGTGGTGAGAAACCTCTCCGGCTTGAATTCGAACGGTTCGGGCCATATTTTTGGGTCGGTTTGGATCTTCCAAAGGTTCGTGATCAACCGGGTGCCTTTCGAGACATGGTAACCGGCTATGGTGCAGTCGCAGGTGAACTCGCGAGGTCCTGATAATGGTGCCGCTGGGTACAAACGCAATGTCTCTTTCACTATGGCTTGGATGTAAACTAGGTTGTTGATATCAGACTCACTAACAACTCTTTGCCTGCCTATTTTTGTGTCAAGTTCGTTTTGGGCTCTTCTTAGCACATGAAGGTTGTTCAACAACAGAGCTACAACCCATATCAATGTTACAGATGTAGTATCGGTGCCAGCGACAATCATATTCTGAAATTACACAAAACATTTAGGTTAATTAATTATGATATATATATATGTATTAATGTATATTTTGATATAATTTTAGTATTTCGTACAGATCTGTTAGATTATAAGTTTTTTTTTTAAGTTCAAAAGTATTTTATATATATAAATTTCACATTTAGTACATGTAATTTTCACACTTTAATTTTGAATAATATTATTTGTATCACTTTTATTCAATATCTCACTGACATGTTCTCTAATAAAAGTGAACTTTACTATATATTTGGACCATCCTACTTATATACCATACATGTCATAAATAGTGTCTAAGTAATAGTAACTGTTTTTTTTTTTAATGATTGAAATGAATATACCATTGATTATGAGAGAAATGCAGAATTAAGTTGGGGGTCCAAAAGTAAAAAATCGGGGGCCTCATTAAATCTTAACTTGAAAACCTAATTAGACTGGGAAAATTCAGTAATAAAAAAAGAGTGCACCACTCTATCAGACAATACAACAAAGAAAATTAATATTTTAGACAAGGTAAAAGTGAAAAAGGAAACGAAAAGGTTTGAGGATAAAACTTAAGTATTGGCCCTAATTAACAAATAATATTTGAAGTATGAATAAGATTTTAACATTTTTAGTGTCTACTAATACGCCTTTTTTTTTCTTTCTTTTTTCTAATAATAAGCTTTCACGTGTCTAATTATCCTTATGATTATCATTCTCTCTCGTTAATTATTACTTGCAATTTAATTCTCTCTCTTAATTACTCCCTAACTTTTCATTTTTTAGCCACATACCATTTTCTTTTTTAATCTTAAGCCCCGTTTGATATTTTTTTTAAAAAAAATCTATTTTATTTGAAAGTAAAGCAGAATAAAAGTATTTGGTAAAAATAAAAAATTTGTTTTTTTTAAATAATGGATTTTTTTACAACAATTTTTGAAAATTGTATGTATGTACGTTGCTTTTAAAAACTACTTTTACAAAAATTATTTTAGTGTATAACTACTTATTATGAAATTAAAGCATAAATCACTTTTCAAAAAAACACAGTTAAAACAATTTTTCGAAAAAGCACAACAATCCCAAATTGGACCTAAGTCACTCAAATCTTTTAGGAATTATGTTGGATCTTTCTCATTTCTTTTGATTTTTTTTTATAATTCTGGATTTATTTTCATATATCCTCACTTTTAAAAAAAAAAAAAATCACAGATGTACGCTTTAATTTAGTACAGGAGGCTAGTACAAATTAATATTGAGGAAGAAATATATATATATATATATATATTAAGAATAATGCAAATTAGATGTGATCATAATTTCCAAATAATGCAATTTAATTCTCTTTTTATAGAATTATCGTTTTTTTAAATAATAAAAAATTATATATTAAGAAGCATTAATCTCAACTATTCAAAATACTTTTAATATAATGGCTTAAAAATGGTGTCAAACTTATGGCTCAACTATATATATATATGAACGGTTATAATTATTATTTATGTATAAAAATAATTTGACAACTAAAAAGGATGGTATGAGCAAATGCTAACATGGTGAATATAAGTATGGTCCTATATATATAGGTTTTATTACGAATATGGCCAGGGATATGAACAATTACCAAACTTGTAGCTTTGATGACTGTATCAGCATCAAAACCACCAAGATCACATCCATCAAGGACAGAAATCATGGTGTCCATGAAGTCTTGCTCTCCTTTAACATCACCATCCCCTAATTTTGCCCTTCTTTTCTTGTGCTCTTCAATCCACTCTCCAACAACGGCGTCCAACTCCTTCGCAGTTCTCTTCATCCCTTTCTCATGTCCCCCCAAGTCCAACCATCTAAGATAAGGCACCGCATCACCAACCACAAACAGCCCCACGTAACGAAAAAAATCCCTCAAAGCCTTTTGAACGTTACTCACCTCCTTCTTGTCCTCATTTGCCACTGAATACCTCTTCCCCACCACCATTCTAAGTATCACGTTCAACGTCATGTCCCCGAACCACTGCTTCAGCTCCACGATCACTCCTTCCTTATCTGTCCCCTTTGTGCTCCAAGCTCCGTGCAACTCTTTCAAAAAAGTACTCACTTCGGAGGCTCGAAAGTGTTTCAGCTGCTCAAGTCTCCGAGTTGAGAGCAATTCCAATGTTGTAATTTTGCGCATTTCTCGCCAATAAGGTCCCGGAGGCGCAAACGCAAACATGGCGTAGTTGTAGCCAATACGCTCTATAGCCATGAGTTTTGGGCGTGAGTTCACACCAAAGTCATTGATTGTAAAGCACTCTCTGGCGATATCACTATTACTTATCACCAACGATGGAAAGACGCCGAGACGGATGGTGAAGATTGGCCCATACTTGTCCGCCAAGGCACCCAAAGTGATGTGAGGAAGCGAGCTTCCTAACAAGGGAAGGTGACCTAATATAGGCCATGCACCCTTGGCTTGTGGGGCTAATTTGGCCTTGTAAATGGGAGCTTTTGATCTCTTGGATAAGTAAGAGGAAAGGATGAGTATAATTGTAAACAATCCAATAGTGAAGGAGTTTACATAATAAGGTAAAGAATCCATGGAAGGCTAGCCAATTATTTAGATGGCTAAAGATAGATATGAGTTCTGGTTCAGCACTTCGACCACATTATATAGGCAAACTTATTGATTTCGTGATTACATGTGGAATTAACTAGCATCCTCTCAAACGTAGATACGGTTACCTGCCGACATGGAATTTCTACACAATAGGAGCTTTGTGGATTTGTTTTTTACTAGAAGATATACTACACACAGATGAATGGCCTTATTCATAGTAAAAAAAATGTTCTTAATTAATTGAAAATTATAAAAACTGTCATTGACTTAATTATAGGTCAAATAAGGCATGATTAATGAAATATAATCCAATGGCGCATTAAAATAAATTAATGACGACGAATAGATAGATGTATATTTATTTATGAAGGGGCTCGGTGTAATCATGTCACCCACTGACTCCCAAATGGCAATGATAATCCAGGCCGGTGGCAGGGCAGTTTTCGAAAGAAGATGCATGTGTAATAGAGGACGACGCAACATATGGGGAAAAGACAAGGTTTTGGATTTGTTTGCGAGGCCTTGTTTTCGACCTGGTAGTGCATGATGCCGCTTGATGCTGCGGCCATTATCAGTCTTTTTTTATATTTTTCGGGGATGAAAGTTCCAGAATATCCTTCTACAGTCAATATTTTGTGCAGGGCAGTTTTCGAAAGAAGATGCATGTGTAATAGAGGACGACGCAACATATGGGGAAAAGACAAGGTTTTGGATTTGTTTGCGAGTCCTTGTTTTCGACCTGGTAGTGCAGGATGCCGCTTGATGCTGCGGCCATTATCAGTTTTTTTTTTATATTTTTCGGGGATGAGAGTTCCAGAATATCCTTCTACAGTCAATATTTTGTCCACCACGATACGAAAGACGTGCGATTGTTGCTTTCAAATTTTTAAATGCACAGAGAAGATAATGACCTTAGGATACACCAATCTAAATTATAGATTCGATTTTAAAAAATATCCTAATTATAAAATGTTTTATTTCCATTCTCAAACTATATTATCGATTTTAAAAGAGTATCTTTATTAAAAAAATTTCAACTAATTTTCTGTTAAGTGCGTGATAAAAAAAAACCATTTAATATGTGATGTGACAAAATTTGTAAGGGCGAGAATAATCCAAATCATTCATATTGAAGAAAAAAAAGCTCAATTTTGCCAAAAATCTAAATCCAAATAGAAAGGGCAGAAATATTGAGCAGATGAGATATGTGGACCAAGACAGATGAGATCTGAAGAAATTCCAAAGTTCATGAAATTTGAGGGAAGATATTCAAAAATGGAAATCAAAATAGAAATTTGAGGGAAGAAAATAGAAAATTTGAGGAAATCAAAATGAAATTTAAGGGAAAAATATGGAAAATTTGAAGAGATCGAAATGGAAGTTTGAAAGAAGAAAATTGAAATGAACCCTCAATTTTTTACTCTTTATACCTGATTGAACCCCTAATTTTCTCCACCAACCAGTCCGGCATCACCACCTCCACCATCTTCGACACCCTTCCCCAAAATTTCTCACTTTCAAATCAATCATAATATCTGGAGAGGCGTTGCTGATAAAGAGAAGACCAATCTTGGACATTTTCAGAATATCATAGAGATTAAACAGTAAAGGTAATCTAGTATAACCTTCGTCCCATCCCCGGGCACACTTCAAAATGTCAAATATAAAGTAGATCATATTTCCCTTAGCCTTTCCTGACCTTTTGAAGCTTAATTTCCCCGAATTTACTTGATGATTGCCAAGAATGCTAACCAAGGCTTTGTGAAGAAAATTAAAAAAAAATATGATGGGCTTTCACAGCTCTTTGCAATTGAATTACCATTTTCTGCATTCTTTTGGTGAAGAAAGCAACACGGCCTCTAGTTCGAGTCCGACTGGAACCTAGATCGAAGGTGGCGAAGGCAGAGAAGTTGAAGAGGATGGAGATGGAGTCCTTGATGGCGGTGAGGGTATAGAGGTGGCAATCCTCTTCGGCCACGCCGTTGTCATTCTCTGACGATGAAGACCGACGTCAATGTCGTATGGGTTCCATAGATCTAACCATTATGAGTTGAGTGGTGCTGGTGGCATTAGGAAATTGTGGCCGGTCGCCATCGATTTGGTGGCCGAAGTAAATCGACAGGGTGGTCGTGTCTAAGAAGATGAGATTGAGATCGAGAGAGATTCTGGATTTTTGGAAAATGATTTTGGATTTGGATTAAATGATTTTGGGGGTTTGGATTTGGTTCTGTTAATTTGATTTGGATTTGGTTATGGTAATTTGATTCTGGAAATTTGGTATGGATTTGGATTTGGATTTGGATTTGGTTTTTGGATTTGGGTTTTTGGCAAAACTGAGCTTTTTGTTTTGTTTTGTTTTTTTAATCTGAAGGATTTAGATTATTCCCAAATTGCCCCTTTAAATTTTGCCACATCACATATTAAGTGACTTTTTTTTGCCACGTAGGCACTTAGCAGAAAATTTGATGAAATTTTTAACGGATGTACTTTTTTAAAATCGATAGTATAATTTGGGGAACGAAAATGAATTTTTTTTTAAATTTGAGTACTTTTTGAAATCAGACTTATAATTTAGATACTTTTATATAGTTCATCCTTATTAACTTATGCTTCCTGGTTTCTCACAAGTCAATTACACTTGGACATACTTAAGTAAATAATTACGTAATATACTTGTTAGGGCATGTACGTGTTATACTTTCCCTTTCATGTTGCTACTTTTACAGTTTTACTTCCTTTGTCGACTACTTTCTTAACGTCAAGATTTCCTGTTGTTGACTACAAGTGAGTTTCATTAATGGTTATATTAAAATGAGAGGAATTATATGAACAAATTAAATTATTAGTAAATAATCTCAAATAATTAGCAGCGCGCACTTTCGTCTTATTAATGGAGATGGTCGGATCTGTTCAAGGTTTAGGTGAATTAGAGTATTGAATTTACGGATTTATAAATGAATAAGTTCGTAACTAGGTCGCAAGGTGGCATGAGAAAATTTGAAATTAAGATTGCTCCATGTAATGAGGACGTGAGATAATGGATATATATATTGATAATTATGGCAAATATTCTTGCATAATGAGTGGACCAGGAATGTGAACATATATTATACCTATAAAAATATTACTTTAATATATTAATCGGTGAAATCATTAATAATTTATCGTATATTACTTTAATTAATTTGCAATATTTCAATCCTCTAAAAATATATTATACCTATTTTTAATAAGTGATGAAATTTCGGTCCAGCTTTCTTAGTATAGTGCCTTGATATTGCAAATTAGTCGTCTTAAATTTGAACCCGATAACATAATAATTTTTTCCCATCTTTTGAGATCTCAAAGAAAAAAAAAAGTTAGGCATAAAAACCCCCCTTGCACGTAACTAAGGATTAAAATATCGATATCGACGGATATATCGCTAGTCAGATTTATGGATATCTCGCTCCAAATATCGATATCGTTTACAGTCAACAAAAATGATGGAAATTCGGTCTAAAAGTTGGAAATTTGGAATGAAACTTTAAGAAAAATTTAAGTACCTACTGATGGTTATATAGGACTAATAAAAACTATAAAATGACTGTGATATAATAAATATATGATACAATAGAGTCCTGCCGATGACTAATAATATAAAAATTTAAACATAAACATAAATTGAAGTGACTTACTATAATTGAATGTTAATATAATTAAAAACATAACAATAAGCATAAAAAAATTTGAATGGAAGAAAAATTATAAAATGAGTAAATATATGTAAAATTGAAAAAAAAATGATGAAAAAATAGAATCAATATTTGTTCAAAAATTGGAAAGGATTGAAATATTTAAAATTGGAAAAAAATAATAAATATAGTTGAAAGAAAATAAGGAAAAAAGGAAAAAAAATAATTGAACGCCCATGTGCACACTTGAGATCGAACCCAGGTTGCCTGGGCATTAATAAAGGGCATTGATGAAAATATCGACAATATCGTTGATATATCGGTCGATATGTCAAAAAATTTGGCCGGGGCACGTAAGAGAGAGGGGAAAGAAATTGAGCGAAATATCGACATTTTTCCTTGTTTTAAGCTCATCGATCTCCTTATTTCATGAAAACGATCGAGATAGGGTCAAATTGCATGAAAATCGGACGTAAAACGATAAAGTTCTAGTCGGGTCATGCCGTACGGGTCAAAAAATCCGAATCGCAGATCCGCAAGAGATAGGGGATGGCTGTTTTAAGTTAGTTAGTATGCTTTATATATTAGTGGGTGCCTATATTTTCAATTGAGCCGTTGAGCTCAGTTGGTTGTGGGATGTAACCACTGATGAAAATGTCGCTGAATTTCGGCGATATATCGCCGAAATTTTGGTAAATCCGATCACCGACACGTAAGAAGTGGGTAAACTTAAACTTCCCGAAAAATCGAGACTATCGACAGAAATCGGCGAATGTCGTCGATAGTGGTCGATAGCACCGACATACACATAATTTGAGAGGAAAAACAAAAAATTGCACAGCCTTTACAGTTCACTCGCTTGATTTCTTCAACAAAATTAAAAACTTCATCATTCAAAGGACAAATTGGGCAATTTCAGTACATACTTACCTCTTCATCCTCTACAAATTGGGGCAATTTCAATACTTACTCACGTCCCTGTATTTCTACTCCTCTTTCTTTAACCCTTCTTTTTGTTGTTCAGCTGTTGCGGGTAGCGGTAGGTAGCGACGACAGCACTATGCAGCGGTGTGCAACGACGGATGTCGGCCATCTTGATGACTTCAGTGGAGAGCCAAAGGATTGCACAACTGGAAAGGGAAGGAGCAAATGGGTTCAGCTCTTCCGTTCTTCTGTTTCCTTCCCCTGCTTTTTCTTCAGCTCTCTCCACTCTCTCATCGCATCTAGAAAATTGGTTAGACAACATAATGAATTAATTGTCGTTTGGCTTGAGTGGATGGTGGACTTGAAAAGTAGATATCAAAAGAGTCATTTAGTAAATTGTGGAAAATTCTAGGATTTGGATATTTTGAATGATTTGAGTGGATGGTGGATTATGACTTTAAAAAAAAAGAGTGGACGGTGGACTTGATAAGTGGACTGTGAAAGAGTTTTTGGTAAATTGTCAATTTAATACATATCATCGTCATCAATGTCTTGACAATTTTGAAAAAGAAAAATAATTATAATTACAAATTTATAATTCAATTAAAAATGGCATTACTACTAATTTTCTGTCGATTTAATTTGTTTTAAATTTTTTTACAAATTCTCGCATTCCGAATTTCGTTTTTTGAATTTTTTTTACTAAATTCTCAAATTATATGAAAAGTTTGGAGTCTAACTCCCGATTTAGTTATATTTTTCAAACAAAAAAATCTTTTTTGGATTTTGACGATTAGTTTAGGAGAGTAATTTGAGAATTTAATAATCGTATTTTGAAATTCCATGATTGGTTTATATTGTTTACATTACAAAATATATTATTAGTCATTATCAGACTGTATTGTTTCATATTCTATATTATATATTTATTATAATAAAGTTATTATGTTGATTTCGCTGGTTAATTTGAAGAAAATTATGTTGAATGGTTAATTTGAATATTAATGAATTTTAGAAAAATATGAGATGCGTATACGGTTAATAAAAATTCGTTTTACGTCAAATTTTCACTAATTAATGTCCAATTTTCTAAATTATTATGTAAATGCAAACTCCCCGATTTTCTAAATTATTTTGTAAATATAAACTCCATTATTATGCTTATTTTTATGTTTTTAACTATATTAACATTCAATTATATTAATTCATTTCAATTTATATTATTGGTCATAGTCAAAATCCTATTGTATCATATTATTCATCATATACGTATAACAAAAAAGTCATTATATAGTTTTTATTAGTCATATATAACCATTATTGGGTACTTAAGTTTTTCCCAAAATTTCATTCAAAATTTCCAACTTTTAAACTAAATTTCCGTAATTTTTGTTGACCGTAAACGATATCGATATCGATATTTAGAGCGAGATATCCGTAAATTTGACTAACGATACATCCGTCGATATCGATATTTCAATCCTTGGATATAACTCATACATAAAGAATCCTAACTAAAAATATAAGAAATATGGCCACTTGACTGTGATTGACTGTGCCTATATTAATAGGAAAAATATGGGTATTATTAATCGATTAAGTCTATTTTAGAACAAGTTAACAAATTTTTATATGACGTGATTGAAAGGATATTATCACAACCCACTAAATAAGGATTTTTTACAAATGGCAGCTGGATAACTTCAAGTTAGATAAGGATCGGAATAGCAAGATACATATATTCAATCAAAATCTTGAGTGGCTGGGAACATGATCCCTTATTTTCTTCTTATTATCTCATTTGTTTATTCTTGTCTAACATATGCCTCTCATTGTTGATTATATGCTGTTGATACTATATCGACCGACCCGACCAAGACTTGAAAGATCACTCGAACCAAGCTCGGCCCACCATCATGGCCCATCACAACATAGAAGGCCACCTGGACTAGGCCCATCAACAAAGCCCACGCTTAAAGGCCATTACTAGACTCATCACCTAAACATAGACATTTCCTATAAATAGGGAGCTCCCTCCCTTATTTGGGGATGGGCACTCTCTCTCTAGAGATAAACTCTTCCTTCTCTCTATATTCTTCTTCTTTCTCTAAGGCTCAAGGCCTCTTGTATCATGTACAAACACTTATATTATTAATGAGAATAGTGCAACACCGTGGACGTAGCCCGATTCGGGTGAACCACGTACATCTCATGTCTCTTGGATGTGTGCGGTCTTCACGGACTAAGTTGATCCATTTCTTGCATCAACAGTTTGGCGCCGTCTGTGGGAATCGACACAAAAAATTATGTCAGTTTTTCTTATTTTTCTACCCGCTGAAACCCACTAATACAAGATCTTCATCCGTGCCTATCCATACAAAGAGAAAATATCTCTCTGCCAAGTACTCTCCCCAGCAATATTCATTTGCTGCTTAGTATATTTTCAAAGTCTACACACCAACAATGTTGGGCCCACCCAATATGCATGTATATCATCTTTTCATGGGAGCCATAAAAAAAAACACATTACATGGCCCATGTGCCTTTCTAGATGGTAGGCAACATCACATGGCATGCAGCAAGCACGATGTGGGCAATTTATCACCACTATGTGTATATTTATATGTGGAAATGTGAGACCACGTGGAGCTTCAAGAGGAAAAGCTTTCCCATGTGTATAATTGCAAGCATCTTTCTTTAGTGAAATAGTTCTCACTCGTTCTTGCTCGATGCCGAAGGTTTCTTTGTCAGCTAAGTGCCCACATCGTTCTGCTCTCACGTCTACAGCCAAAACCCACCAGCCAAAATACTTAAGTATGCGTTGATCTGCTCTGCTTAGAAGCGTGGAAGCCCGCACGGTGCCTAGACCGATCGACATGCTATCATGGACAAACATGGAGCTTTCCACTCCCCTCTCGAGGAAGGATCCATCTCATGCACCAATATGGCTCTGCCAAGGTTTGCCATTTTCAGCCCAAATTTCAGTACTACTTCATCATTCTTGCTCGGCCTAGGTACGAGAAAGCTTGAACGACTCCCTGGCCGATCAGCATCAAAGCGTAGGAAAGGAGGCCCCAAATTCACAACAGCAAATATAATCATCTCTAACTTCGTTTCGGTCATCATGACAGATTCATCAATATCGATCGGACATACATGGGGAGACCTCGCACGATGTTTATGCCGATCGGTCTCCACTCCAAAACAATCAATTTGCTCACCCTTCACATGGGGAGTCTCGTATGGTCATCTAACCGATCGGCCTTCATATTTGCATGTTCATTAGTCATCAAACTCCTCACGGTGGGCCCTCAACCATATTTGATTAAGTAAAGATGGGTATACCCCACAATATATATATATATATATATAATATTTATACAAAAGCAAGTCACCGTGCATGTTGTGTGCATGGGAGATTGTCATTTTCTCATCAAAAAATACAAAAGTCCACAAGATAGGACAAGGTGGGCACCACCCACGTGAATCACTATTTGCAAAAGTTGGCAAATATCACCACATGCATCATTTGTCTTCTTTAATTTTGAGCAATTAATATTAGGAATCCTCTTGATCGGCCTTCATCTTTACCATGGACATCTCCTCCCTGCCGATCGGTCACCTCATCGTGCGAGGTTCCGCGTAGGTTGACCGACCAAGGTAACATACATTCACCTTAGCTCCAAGTGGTCCTTGATCGGTCCATGGGCATCCCTTAGGCCGATCGGCCACCTCATCGTGCGAGGAGCCACCAAGCTTGGCCGAAAGGATTTTGCTCGGCCAAACCTCACTTTGGTCAGCCCACCACCTTGACGTGATCTTCCTCTCGTCCCATCAATGGACCCTTGGTCGGCCAACCCTCATTTTTGTCGACCTACCTCCTTGACGCAGTCTTCCTCTCGTCCACCCAACGGACCCTTGATCGGCCAACCCTCACTTTGGTCGGCCTACCCCCCCTTGGTCATCCAAGGCATCACAATGGGTGAGTTAATCTTTTCTTCTCACCCTCTACTATACATGAGTCATATTATTGAAACATCATGCGCATCATTATGTGCACTCATGCTCACATCATTGCCCATGACATATGAGCATCATATTTACTTCATGTGCACATGCACATCATTATGCTCACATCATCACCCATGGCGCATGAGCATCATATCCACATAATTGGATCTTGTCCATATGCATCAACATGCACGCATCACGAGCTCACAGGCATCCCCTGTATGAAGTCACATACCCTCACCTTGAAAATGGCTCACGGTCAACCATGGACATTCCTCGCCGATCAGCCAAGTACAGTGCATCACACGAGTTTTCCTCCGCATCCTACCTCAACCGAGGACTTGGGGGACTGGATATAGTGCACCTACAGATTGATAAACAAAGTTGTTCAATCAGTGCAATCTTGTTACAAGTCCTCCCTTGAGGCAATCTACCTAAATCAACTTGGAGGACTTCCTCCGGGAAGCATGCTCCGATCAGCAAACGCTATCAGTAGCTGCTGATCGGACGCTCCATTCGACTTCCTTCGGGAAGCATGCTTCGATCGGCAAACGCTATCAGTAGCTACCGACCGGATGCACGAGTTTACTTCCTCCGGGAAGCATGCTCCGATCAGCAAACGCTATCAGTAGCTACTGATCGGACGTTCCATTAGACTTCCTCCGGGATGCTTGCTCCGATCAACAAACGCTATCAGTAGCTGCTGATCGGACGCTCCATTCGACTTCCTCCGGGAAGCATACTTCGATCGGAAAATGCAACCAGTAGCTACTGATCTGATGCTCTGATCTGCATTCTGGGGACTAGGAGGTATACTTCTCTAACCGGTCGACATGCATCGGCCTGGATTACAAGTTCTCGACCGAGGAAATCCACCTCAGTCAATAACTTGGGGGACTTCTGTTGATACTATATCGACCGACCCGACCAAGACTTGAAAGATCACTCGAACCAAGCTCGGCCCACCATCATGGCCCATCACAACATAGAAGGCCACCTGGACTAGGCCCATCAACAAAGCCCATGCTTAAAGGCCATTACTAGACTCATCACCTAAACATAGACATTTCCTATAAATAGGGAGCTCCCTCCCTTATTTGGGGATGGGCACTCTCTCTCTAGAGATAAACTCTTCTTTCTCTCTATATTCTTCTTCTTTCTCTACGGCTCAAGGCCTCTTGTATCATGTACAAACACTTATATTATTAATGAGAATAGTGCAACACCGTGGACGTAGCCCGATTCGGGTGAACCACGTACATCTCATGTCTCTTGGATGTGTGCGGTCTTCACGGACTAAGTTGATCCATTTCTTGCATCAACATATGCTAATCAAATAGATAATTTCTTTAGAATCATGTAAAATTCGTCTGTGCTAAATGGAATTAAAACTAAATCCCTTATTATCTCTATTATTATTAATGTTCAAAACCGTATTAGGTGTTCCTAGGATGGCGAACAAGTATCTAGCGTGATGGCTAGATAGGGTATATGCCTTTTTTTAAGGAAAAATTCAATAAATTATAAATATAATGATATTACTAGAAACATATTTGCATTTACAAGATCACAATACGTACAAATGCATAATTAATTCACTATAGTAAGCGCAATTATTTGATTAATTAATAATTAATATAAAGTTAATACATGTGACGTGGGTTGGTCTTTGCCTCACCATATCACTGTGATTGAAAGGATATTATTAACAACCAACTTGACAAAGATCAAATTAGGATGAATCCATCTTTTCAATAATAGCCATATTTTTCCTATTAACCCAATTCATTTATTTGATTTGGATATTACCACAGCCCACACTAGTAAAAAGAAGATATAGTGAACAGTAAAATTTATGTTATGTTGTTCCTAGATTTTCAATGAGGAATGAAGAGGAATGGTGGGAGATTGGAAAAGGAAACAAGGATGAATATAATAAATTTAAAGTAAAAACAACTTAAAGTAGTCTATGGACGAGTTTAATTTTAATTTCATGTACGCTTTGTGTCTTCCTTGTCACCTATACTCATTTCTTCTATGTAAATCCCTTATTTCTCTTTATATATTTCTATGAACCCAAGTATGAAGTAAATCAAAGAAAGAACTAACTGAAATGCAAAGTTTTGAAAGTGGAGATTTGCAAGTTGTGATGAAAGGGCAACCAGATTTAAGGTGTACGTTGTTGTGGAATTAACAAGTTACAATTTGATTACAATAAGTCGAGTTTGAAAATTTCTAATTGTGTCGCTCATAACACTCACAACTTTCCAAATTAATCCATAGCCACCCAAAGGAATCACTCCTCAAGATTGTCCATGTATGTCTTCCAATTTGGTGTTAATGAACAATTCTACACTTTGTGAGAATTTTTTTGTGTATCGGTTGTTGAATTAAGTGAATTGGATTGTATGCACATATAAAAACACTCACTATTTCCACATTTTTTGGATTTGGTATGCTTCTTGAATTGTTGAATTGACTGATTGTTATATATTTTTGCTTGTCCTGGTGTTGAATTGACTTATTAGTGTCCTTAAATATAATATGTGACTCAATATACATATTTCGAATTATTACATGCTTATATCATAATCGATTTGTGTATGAAAAACAATCAGCTTGGGTAGAATGCAGTTTACGGTATATATGATCATATCCAAGATTTTCACCTGATACATGTGAGATACATCATGTGAGATACATATTGCACTGTCCTTCAAGAGTGGGGATGTTTGATCAATAATGAACTGGATTATGTGGCTATTTCAAGACATAATCGGTAGAAACCAACCAAACATGATTTAAGCCATGATTTCAGAGACAACATTGGCAATTGCATCATAACGTCGAAATAAGTTAGTAAACTGCGAGTGACTGAGTAGGAATGAATGGGTCAAAGAGTGACGGCTGTTTATTTTGCTAGACCCATACCATATGCCTCAACTACCAAATCTTTTGCGTTTGTTTAAAGTCTCTTTCCTTCTTAGTTTAGTTTTTGTTGATAAGAATATTTTTTAGGTATACCAACCGAGTAAAGATCCACCAAATTATGTACTAGCTTATACTTTAATATGTACTTATAATTTAGATCTATCCTGTTTGTGATTTATAATTGTTAACAACTGATAAAACGTCATCTTCATTGCTGAAGATCCACCATAATTATATGTTCAACACTGTTAATGATAAAGATCCACCATAATTGTTGAAGTGTAAGCTGCCACTGCAGGGGGCAGTGATCAAGTTGCATTGCAGCTAATCTAAAACTCCTTTAAGTGAATGGACACCTATGAAGTTATTCTAGAAGAAATGAGAGAGTGACAGCTGTGAGGTTGTTACAACCTTGGGTGTGAGGTGCGTGTGTGACTTAGGGAGCAAGAAAGTCATGTGAAGTGTGTGAGGAGTGATGTAATCAATTCTAACCATAAGATATGTAAAAAAGGTGAATGTATGTGGGGTGTAATTCATTCACAAGAATCAATGAAAAACTAATATTCTCTGAAAAATCAGAAAGGGCACTAAAAGATTACTCAGAAACCTCTCTTGTGCATTTTGACAAACACCTGGTGTTCATCTGCACTGTTTTCCCTCATTGTAATTGTTTTCAATCCTAATCAAATCCTGATCCTAAACGAAAACACATACAATCCTAATCTAGCCTAAACCAATCGTTTTTTAGCTACAAGCAAAGTTAGAAGGTTACCTAGTTGCAGTTCTGCATTTCCTAGTCCTTGGAAGCAATCGATCATCTCTGCAATTGAACCTTCTGAAACCAACATGGTATCAGAGCATTCTAGTTCATGATCTGCGTATTGAGGCGTGTTCTGTGAAGTTGTTTGTGAACCTACAATGGCTGGAACATGAGGTAGTAAGCTTCAGGCTCCTATATTCGATGGAAGCAATTATGAATTCTGGAGTATCAAGATGAGAATCTTACTCAGAGCTCAAGACATATGGGAATTCGTGGACAAAGGCTACATCAGAAGGTGCAAGAGCATTGGGTTTCATTCAAACAATTATGAACACGGATCCAGAAGGTGCTGATGGAGTTGTGGTCGTACCTACACGTGCAGACTACATTAGAGATGCAAGAGCATTAGGTTTCATTCAAACATCTAAGGTTGACACAATCTTCTCCAGGATAGCAAATGAGGAAATCTCAAAATCTGCTTGGGATTTGTTGAAAAGAGAATTCTGAGGAGATCAAAAGGTGAGATCAGTTAAATTGCAAGGTTTGAGAAGAGATTTTGAGTACATTCAGATGAAAGATGATGAGACTCTAAGTACATATTTGTCTAGATTATATACTGTTGTAGATCAAATGAGGTCATATGGTGAGGTTATAAAAGAATCAAGAATGGGGCAGAAAATCCTCATTAGTCCTAAACCCTATGATCCTATTATCACAATCTTAGAAGAAACTAAGGACCTAGATGAGGTAAATGTACAAGAGTTAATTGCATCAATCAAGGCTTATGATCAGAGATTAGAAATTCACTTTGAAAACTCACTTGTAAAGGCATTCTTCAGCATGTATACTGGAACCCCTTCAAATTCAAACAAGCCTAAGAAGTTTTCTAGAGGAGGAACCAAGCCTTGGAACAAGAAACCTGAGTTCTACACTAAAGAAAGGAACTCTGTTAATAGACAAATGAAAGCAGACCTGAGAATGATCCTAAACCAACCTGTAAAATCTGTTCAAAGAAACGCTATGGCAACTGCTGGTTTAAGACCAGGAAATGCTCAAAGTGTAACAAGATGGGCCACTATGCAAAAGATTGGAGATTCAGAGAGAGTGTCAATACTGCTCAACATGCAGAAGATGATGGGACTTTGTTCTATGCATGTCACTTAGTCACAACCTCAAGGAATACAGATCCCTGGTACCTTGAGAGTGGCTGTAGTAACCACATGACTTCAAATTAGTCATCTCTGATAAACCTGGACAGAACCTTGAAGTGCAGGGTGAAAATGGGAACATGAGAATTGGTTGAGGCCAAGGGCAAAGAGACACTAGTCATTAAGACCCAAAATGGTGACAAAATGATCAAGGAAGTGATGCTTGTACCATGTCTTGATGAGAACCTGCTGAGTGTAGGGCAGATGGTGGAGCATGGATACAATCTAGTGTTTGAAGGCAGAAAAGCTACAATCTATGACCAGGGACAAGAGATAGCCTGTGTTGCCATGACTGGAAATAGGTGTTTCCCATTATCCTTCCAAGAAATCCTTCCTGTGGAAAGATGGGAGTTGAAGGAGGGAGTATCTGGCTATGGTACAGACGGTTTGGACACCTAAATCAGACTAGTCTGACCTCCTTAGTCAATGAAGAAATGGTAATAGGATTTCCTGGATTATCTAAGAAGGAGGGAGTTTGTGAGGGGTGTGTTATGGGGAAGCAACATGTTGAAACCTTTGGAAGGGACAAAGGCTGGAGGTCAACTAAGTTGCTGGAACTAATCCACACTGATGTGTGTGGTTCTATGCAAACAGAAACTTTCAGTGGAAATAAGTTCTTCCTAACCTTTATTGATGACTACTCTAGAATGTGTTGGGTTTACTTCCTCAGACACAAATCTGGTGTGTTTAATGCCTTTAAGAAATTCAAATCCATGGTTGAACTTCAAACAGGCTGTAAGATAGTCAAGGTTAGAAATGACAGAGGTGGTGAATACACCTCACATGAGTTTTTGAACTACTGTGAAGACCTGGGAATCCAGAGGCAACTTATTGTTGCCTACTCTCCACAAAAAAATGGGGTTGTAGAGAGGAGAAACAAGACAATTGTGGAAATTTCTAAAGCTATGTTGCATGATAAGAAGATGCCTTATGTCTTCTGGGCAGAAGCTGTAAACACAGCTGTTTATCTGTTGAATAGATGTCCTACTCAGGCTGTCAAAAGGAAAACACCCTTTGAGGTGTACAGTGGGAGGAAACCAGGTGTGAGGCACTTAAGGATTTTTGGTTCAATCTGTTATTTTCACATTCCTAATCAGCTTAGACAAAAATTTGATGCATCAGCTGAGAAAGGGATCTTTGTGGGATATGGGAGTTGTGAAAACGGGTATAGGATCTACTGTCTTAAAACCAAGAAAATTGTTGTATCAAGGACATTCAATGAAAAAGCTATATGGAAATGGGAAGCAAAAGAGGAGTTAAGTGTTCAATTGCCCTTTAAAGTTACTACTGAAGTCACTACAACAGACGGTGATCGCTCAGAAACAGATCAAGAAGTGCAGGACAATCAGGTGAATCCTGAGAGTGAGTCTGATTCTGAACCTAGCAACACTCCTGTCAAGCTAAGAAGTTTGAATGATATCTATGCTAGGTGCAATATGGCTATAGTGGAACCTCAAAGCTATGTGGAGGCAGTCAAGGATAAAGCATGGGTGAGAGCCATGGAGGCTGAGTTAGAGATGATAGAAAAGAATGACACCTGGAAACTAGTCCCAAGACCATCTGAGAAACCAGTTGTTGGTGTGAAGTGGATCTACAAGACTAACCTAAACTTAGATGGTTCAATCCAGAAGTTGAAGGCTAGACTGGTTGCTAAAGGATACACACATAAACCAGGAGTCGATTTCAATGAAACTTTTGTACCTGTTGCAAGGCTTGATACCATTAGAACTCTGATTACTTTAGTAGCACAAAGAGAGTGGAAGTTGTTTCAGTTGGATGTCAAGTCAGCCTTCTTGAATGGAGTCCTAGAAGAAGAGGTCTATGTGGATTAACCTGAGGGGTTTGAGTTAAAAGGGCAAGAAGACAAGGTCTACAAATTGAACGAGACACTTTATGGTTTAAAACAGGAATCAAGGGCCTGGTATGGTGAAATCGATTCTTATATACTCAATTGTGGCTTCCTGAGAAGTCTAAGTGAGGCTACACTCTACTTAAAGGTCAAGAAAGATAAATGGACTTTGATAGTGTCAATTTATGTGGATGATATCATCTACACAGGGGATAGTGAGGCTATGATGAAAGAGTTTAAACAGGAAATGATGGAAAGGTATGAGATGACTGATCTGGGTCTATTGCATCATTTCATAGGCATGGGAATTCTGTAAACTACCTCTGGTATCTACATACATCAAAGAAAGTATGCCTCGACACTGTTGGACAAATTTGGGCTTAAGGTATGTAACCCTGTGAGCATTCCCCTAGTATTAAATGAGAAACTACAGAAGGAAGACCACAGTGGAGCTGTAGATGAGCAAGTATATAGGCAAGTTATTGGAAGTTTGTTGTACCTAACAGTCACAATGCTTGACATCATGTATGCTTCTAGCCTTCTAGCAAGGTTCATGCACTGCCCTACCAAGAAGCACTTTGGGACAACCAAGAGGGTGTTAAGATTCATTCAAGGAACCCTCGACTATGGGCTAGAATAAAAGAAAGGAAAATCTGCTACCCTAATTGGATTCTGTGATAGTGACTGGGGTGGTTCTACAAAGGATAGTAAAAGCACATCAGGATATGCCTTCACATTTGGAAGTGGGGTATTCTCTTGGGCTTCAGTTAAGAAATCTAGTGTTGCACTGTCAACTGCTGAAGCAGAATATGTTAGTGCTGCTGAGGCCACAACTCAGGCAGTTTGGCTCAAGTTTGTCCTACAGAATTTTGGGAAAGAACAGATGAAACCTACTACCCTAATGTGTGACAATATGTCAACAATATCCATGGCTAAGAACCCTATCTTCCACCAAAGAACCAAACATATCAACAAGAAGTTTCACTACATAAGGGATGCAATTCAAAATGGTGAGATTCAGTTGCATTTCTGCAAGTCAGAAGAACATTTTACTGAAATTTTCACTAAGGCTCTTCCTAAGGCTAGGTTTAACTATCTAAGGTCACTACTTGGTGTTAAACTACTGAGCAACCTAGGAGAGAGTGTTGAAGTGTAAGCTGCCACTACAAGGGGAAATGATCAAGCTGCATTGCAGCTAATCTAAAACTCCTCTAAATGAATGGACACCTGTAAAGTTATTCTAGAAGAAATGAGAGAGTGACAGTTGTGAGGTTGTTACAACCGTGGGTGTGAGGCGTGTGTGTGACTTAGGGAGCAAGAAAGTCATGTGAAGTGTGTGAGGAGTGATGTAATCAATTCTAACCGTAAGATATGTAAAAAAAGGTGAATGTATGTGGGGTGTAATTCATTCACAAGAATAAATGGAAAACTAATATTCTCTGAAAAATCAGAAAGGGCACTAAAATATTACTCAGAAATCTCTCTTGTGCATTTTGACAAACACCTAGTGTTCATCTGCACTGTTTTCCCTCATTGTAATCGTTTTCAATCCTAATCAAATCTTGATCCTAAACGCAAACACATACAATCCTAATCTAGCCTAAACCATTTTTCAGCTACAAGCAAAGTTAGAAGGTTACCTGGTTGCAGTTCTTCATTTCCTAGTCCTTGGAAGCAATCGATCATCTCTGCAATTGAACCTTTTGAAACCAACAATAATTGCATTGTTTTCCCATGGGCATGAGGTGTTTAATGTTTTCGTTATGCTATAGTAGTACAAGAACATTAATCTCACATAAGAGCATGGTTGTAGTCATGAAAGTGAAACTGCTTGTAGATATAGTGAGCCAGCCATTTCGAAGCTGCAAAGGAAAATATAGCCGTTGCAACTAGCTATCATAGTTCTTGCAGCCACTAATACAAAATCATGCTTGGTTGCAGCAACAATTCCAAGTAGAGCAAAAGGCACGACTTGCAATGCCACTCGAAGCACTTTTAGACCTTTGTGTGCAGCACTGCAACTGCTGCAGCTTACCATATGGGACCAGTACCTGTAAACACAACTAGGTTGGACAATTGCTTGTGTGATGTTCAACATATTTCACACAAATACTGAATTACAAGGTAGTTTATAATAGAATCAGTTTAACTACATTCACCACTTTACTAGATAATTCGATTATGATAGATGTGTAATTGCTGTCTTAATTTGTGCAGTGTACTTCTCAAGTTGGAAACGTAGAATCAGCTCGAATTGTTGCCCACTTTACTACCGTAAACCTAATAATTCGATTATGATATATGTACAATTGATGAGTCTTAATTTGTGTAGTGTCCTTCTCAATTTGGAAATATAGAATGCGGCTATTATGTCATGGAAGTACCTTATATGCGTGAGAACGAACCCGTGAGCTTGGAAAGCTAAGATCGGTGAACGAACCCACATCGCTCGGGGAGGGAAATGTGAAGTACCTTATATGTGTGCGCACGTATCTATCTAACACAAGGCCTTTTGGGAGCTCAGTGGCTTTGGGGGGGATTGGAACCCCAAAGTTAAGCGAGTTGAGGCTGGTGCAATCCCATGATGGGTGACCTACTGGGAAGTTGCACGTGAGCTCCCGAAAACAAAACCATGAGGGCTGGGCCCAAAGCAGACAATATTGTGTTAGATGGGCCGGGTCGTGACACAATCTCCCAAGCAGCCAAGTTTCCCACACTAACTGGGCACAGATCCCTAGGCATAGAAATGATCAAAATGTCCTTTATTGCACAATTTACCATTTTGCCCATCCAATTCCTAGGCCCATAACTCAGTCGTCCGAACTCCAATGACCGTGTGCCGCCTATCGTTGTTTTCAGGGGATCGAGACCTACCTAACGGTCCTTGAAATGTGTGAGAAGTCTGTGTCATTTGAAAAGTCAACAAATGGGCCCTATTCAACCAAATTACCAAAATACCCTTCAACTATCGAACGTAATAACTTTTCCCTCAAATGTCGGAATCGGACGTGCCATCTGTCTATGAACTCGTGACGTTCCGAACTGCGTCACGGTCATCGGTCAAAGTCCATTTGACCGTCCAAACAAAAGTCAACATTTTTGCCCATTCTAGGGGCAAAATCATCATTTCGCACCGTCCGTCCAAAATCACCCAACTAATTACCGATTAGCTTCACTAATACGTCATTAACACTAATCTAATCCTGATTTCCGGGATGGGGTGCTACAATCTAGCCCCTTAAAGAATTTCGTCCCCGAAATTCCGCATCTCGTACGGTCTCAACTTACTGGGGAAAATCCAACTGATCTCGCACCTGGGTCTTCTACTCGGTGTCCAGCACCTGCCCATCCAACTTATCCTGACAGTTCCTAAACTGCCACCTCCAGTCGGTCAAACGAACTAGCTTATCCAACTTTCAGTCCTTTTGATGATTATCTCATTCTTAGTGAGGTCAACACATCTTCCGAAAACACCAGCTCAAGTCTATTTCCGAATCTTCCGGTCTCCTGGGTCGCCCGACCAGTATGAACCTCAAGCTCCTCTCATTATGTACACAGGGCAGATCCCATACTAGATCCAAGTCCAATACTCATACGTCTGCGAGACAGACCCCACATGTCCTGCACAATTCCAAGGTGGTCAAGCTATCCAACTTGTGTCTTAGAGGCGACCCTCTTGCTCCACAACTACTCAACCCTATCAGAAGCAATCCAATCCCGATCCACACACTCCTAAGTGGATCCTACTGACTAGGTTTCAGACCACTGCATCAAATCCAATCGATCTTATATACCGCACGTCTGGATTGTGGGTTTTCTTCAATAACCTCATATCACTCAGTTATAGTCACTTTTTTTCCATTTCCTTCCGTCATCCTCCAACGGAAACTCTCAAAGGTCCACAACTAGGACATCACAAGTCATCCTGCCTTAATCCAACTTAGCACAATCCTACAGCACTTGCCACACAGGCCACTCCCGGCGTCACCAAGTACTTTTTCTACCCCCGAACACATCCACATGTGTCCATGACCAAGGGGGGCCACAATTCCTGAAGTTCCTTTAATGAATCCCCAAATCAACTCTAAAACATCCATCTCTCACACGTGACATCTAACACCTTCTCTGAATCAACACACATCTCGACATCTAAACTACATCTGCTCCTGCTTCCGAGATTCTAACCATGTTGGAAGTATATCCATCTTTTCCAACCATGGAACTTAATCCGACACACGAATACCACCATTGAACAAACCGTCTAAACGTCAACTCTGCTACACATAGGATATCCACGACTCCTACGGATCACAACCACGTGTCCGTAACTAAACCAACTCACCGACCAACTCACCTGTCGGTTAACACCGTGTATGCACATCCAGAAGGATGCCAATCATCACTCCTTCTAGTGATTGCATCACAATCTTTCCGAGGTTTAACCTCGAGCACCACTACCATACTCATGCCCAACTCTCGGGATCACAATCAACAATCTCTAACCTCAGCCTCCCAAGTCATGATCCCCGAGTTTGTCAACCATAAATCTTAGACAATTCCTAAGCACAGGCCTCAGCATTACCCAAATACCAACCTCGGCATCTGCCGACATAGGCCAACATATCAGGGGGAGCCCACTAACACCTACCTCACAAATGGTTTAACCCCTCCATACAAACCTAGCTCGTTCCAAGACGAAGCATAGGTCCACCCCGCTTCTGCTGCGCTACTCTGATCAAACTAATGACATCCTGACTGTTCGTCCCGAAACATGACCTACCAATGGTCATCACATATTCCAACTCGGTTAGTGGTTCCTTCTTCCAACCACCAGCATCTCACAACTGGTCACAACCTGAACTCACGATGTGCCCATCGTACCAAGTCAAGCCTCCCGGCTTGTGGCACATCATCCTGATCTAGTACTTTCAGCACACCAGTCCCGAGCCTCTGCTTCGACCAGCCAATCCCTCAAGCTTCGCTCGGGTCTGGGAACAAACCTCCTTTGTAATCCAATACTCTGAGCAACCAAATGCTCAACCAACGCCGCAACTTACTGGACTTGTCCAGAGTCCTTCACTACCTCGACTGCACCTAGCAGCAACATCTCCAGTCCGGCCGTAAGTCGGCCCAAGCCACAATCACCAACTCAGGTTCCCAAGTCACAATCCAAACCAGTCATACGGGTTATCCAAACCCTGCAACAGCTACTGGTTCACTACAACCTTAACACTCGGGTCATCACACCCGACTAAGACCATCCCTCTAAGCCTCAAAGCAATTTCCTATACCTCGTCACTCGAAGCATCCGGCTACTCGTAGCCGCACAAGTCCAAGCTCGAAAAATTTGACCAAATGGTCACAAGTCCATACTATTTTAACGCCCAGGGAATTCGAAGAATGTAATTTTGTAAAATAATAAATAAAATGACGTTTTTACCCTTGTACAGTCAAATTGTTGACTTTTTGATTGGTAGGTCAAACGGACGTTGACCGATGACCGTGACGTAGTTCGGGACGTCATGAGTCCATAGACAGGTGGCACGTCCAATTCCGACAATCAGGGAAGAAGTTATGACGTTCAGAAGTTCAAGGGCATTTCCGTAATTTGGACGAAAAGGGGGAAAATGTTGACTTTTTGATTGACAACTGATTTCCATACAATTCGAGGACCGTTAGGTAGGTCTCGATGCCCTGAGTCCGTAGACAGGTGGCATGCTGAAAACGGACATCAGACGGTTGAGTTACGGGTCTAGAAAGAGAAGGGGCATTTTGGTAATTTTGTGCAGAAAAGCAAAATGGTAATCTGCCAAGGCCCAGTTTGAAACAGCCGTGGGAATGCTGTGCAATTGTTTAAAACGGTTCTCTGATCAAGAAATTGTTTAAACCTTTCTCTGATTCAAGAAATTGTTTAGCAGTTTTGAGGTTAATAGAAGCACCTTGGTATGGTTGAACCAAAAACTAGTGCACGAGAGAAGTTTAAAATTTATTTTGGGTTTGTGTTGCGGGAAACAGAATTCTCAGTGGGACTGAGAGATTCCCACGAGTTTTTGCTGCACGGTTCGATTAACAAAGAAGGTTGAAGAGTTTGAGGGTCATTCGGATGAAGAGAGCCTGAGAGTTTGATAGAAACACAGACGGGAAGAAAAAAAAACTGGAAATTGGAGGGAAAATCAAATTTTGATTTGTAAGTCGAGAAGGATAAAACCAAGGATTGAAAGTCTTATGGGATCATTTAGAGTTCAACCCTATCGATTGTGAAGAGAATCGATCACGGTTTGGCCAAGAATAGAAGTCACAAGCTCTGGAAATTTTCAAGGTTGAAGACGACTACTTCTAGGTAAGCTTTCCTGAAATTGGTTGTGTCTTAGTGTTCATTTAGGTTCTATTAAGCTTCTGCTTAAGTTAATTTGAAAATGGAGCTGAGTTGAGTGAGTTTCAGAAGTCGACCCGTTCGATTGATCATGTGTGAATTGATCGATTTAGGGCTTGTTGAAGGTAATTAAGGAAAGGGAACTTAAATTAAAGTGTTAAGGAAGGTTTTAGGTGGAAAAATGAAGGGTTTTGAGTGAGAATTGATGGGGATTTGGCCGGGTCGAGTCGCGGGTCTGGGGACCCGTTTAGCAGGCATACGGGCGAGGAAGACGACACTGTAGCTACAGTGCTTGGCGCGTGGCTTTCACGCGCAGCCACGTTGGGCGGCATGCGAGGGCGCGTGAGGCCGTATTTCCGATCACGGTCAACTTGAGATTTCATCCTTTCAGTTTATTGAACATTTTTTAGTTAAATTTCGAGTCGAGCGGACGTAGTTTCGGGTTAATTTTGAGAGTTCGAAGGTTTAGGGCTTTAAGTTAATTACGTCGAAAAATCCCGAAAAATTAGGGAAATTAATGCAAGTTTTTTGGGAATGTTTGTAACCCTTATTGTACTTTTTGGCAGGCCCGAACATTCCCGAGGCTACTGAGGAGCGCACGGGGCGCGATTGACGAGTCTGAAATCCGTGAGTGGACTTTTGATTTCTAACCGAGCATGCATAACTGTTTTTCCTCACTTGTTTTATGTTTTCATATATGATTTCATGGGGATGATTATGATGTTTCTATTTTACGTGATTTCACGCTTTTCGAGGTGATTATCGCATTTTTACGTATTTCGAGATTACGTTTTCTCCTATGCATGGATGATGGTTTGATGAAGTGATTTGATATGATTATGCATGTCACGTTTTAATGATGATTTGATTATGTTCCGTGAAGTAAGATTTTGGGATTTGCATTTGAAATTCGGACATAAGTCCTATTATGACGAAAAGTGATTTCGAAATGGTTTTGGAAAATGGATCGAGGTGGATCCTGGATTGTTACAATTTTACGCATGATTTTGGGTTTAAAGACCCGGTATGATTGTTGGATCTGATTTTGGGTTTAAAGACCCGGTTAATTGATGATGGGGGCGAGCCCCGATTGGGTTTAAAGACCCGGATTGAGTTTAAAGACTCGGTTATTGTGATACCCCCCGAGGCCTATTGATTATGTTTTGAGTTTAAAGACTCGTTGATATCCCGGGAAGGGCTGGCATACGAGTTTAAAGACTCGGATAGATCCAACGGCTTGATTGTTGATTCAATTTTACATGATTTGGTATGATTGATGTTTCGATGTGATGATTTTCGGAATTTGGGAATATTATATTATTTTATATGATTTTATGGTTGTTTACTGTAACGGTTTCCATATGATTCATAAAAGGGTTTTCGAATGTTTAGTTATGCTATTTCGAATATCTAGTTATGCACGCGTGTTGTAAAACTGGAGGATGAACCCCGATTTCATTAAATTGTTTTCTAGAAACATTTGTTTTAGTCCACACACACTTTTCTGTTTTTAATACCCTCCAGGTCGTGGTACAAGTTTTGGGGGCTAGTGCCGAGGTAGAGGCATAAAGTCTTCCGTTGCGGCGTAGTTAGTTCATAGAGTAGGGTTTTATTTTTATTTCGGTTTGTAATTTATGCTCTGTGAAACTATGGACTTGATGTCCAGTCGGTTGTACTGTTTAATCTCCCTGGTCTGACAATGGGTATGGTGTAATGTATTTGGTTATTCTGGTCTTTTGTGTTCGATTGTCAGACGGGAGCAGGATGCTTCCCGATTATCGAGGTGATAACCGGGGTGGGTCCTATCAACTATCGTCATCCAATCGCCATCCGGACCAACAGGCCACCGTCAACCGGCCTCCTCGGCCCACATGTACCACCAACTCACAGGCTACCACTGGGCCCCACAGGCCGACCAACCTACTCATAATCGTAGCTCACTAGCTACCATCCAAGTTAACGATGCTGGCCTACATCCGACCCTAAGGTTCAACCATCGCATCTCCAGTGCTGAACACGCTAACTCCTCCGGCCCTAAGCCATCTAACTTCATACCTCACACGTCGTATCGAGCGACTATCACCCTGGCATTAACAATCGCTGCTAACTAACCCCTAACAAACTTACTATCACTATCGCGTCCAAGTTGATGATGGGATGTTCCGTGTCGAGACATCACATCCACAGTAGCATCACCACACCCAAGTCGACGAACCAACAACTTTGGGAGCTAAACCTCGCACAAAGCACACGAAACCTGCTCTGATACCAATTGTGAGGACACCCCCCCCCCCCCCGCTCAATCCCTCTGGATTAAGGGCTAAATCATACTCCCGTCTAACTTACGCATGACACAAGGCTAAACTGACTTCCAACCTCCATGTGACACGTAAGTCGGACAAGGGAAACTCGGTCCGATCGTCCAAAAGCTTACGGCCTTCCAAGAGTGTACGGAATCTACTGTGGATCTCGTGTGTGATGTCTCCGTCTCTCTCGACCAACAGCTCGCACCGCTACAACCTCGAGGGTATCGAAAACATGAAAAGACTGTGAGTGGACAAAAATAAATAATAAGTTTAGAAAACCGTTCAGAAGAAATTACATTTTTACCCTCCACGTAAAAACCAATGCATGCATATCAATTCATGTTATGAAACCATTTCATATCAATTTCATATAAAAAACCATCAATGAAAACCATTATTGAAAATCCGAATCAAATCCGTTATTCAAATCAAGGGCCTCAGCCCAACATCACAAATCAATCTCAAAGGACGGGAACTCGGTCCCAAAACTCATCAAATCCAAGTCATCTGGGCCACTGCCTAACACATCTAAAACTAGTGAAAAACCAGTGAAAAACATGAATCATGCGGGTTTGCTAGATCTCAAATGCGCCCGAGTCTTTAAATTCAAAACCATGTGCATAATCAGGCCTTCCCGAGATATCAACGAGTCTTTAAACTCAAAACACAATCAACAAGCCTCAGGGGGGGGGGGGGGGTATCATAACCGAGTCTTTAAACTCAAAACCAGATCCAACAGTTTTTCTTTTTCTTTTTCTTTTTCTGGGTCTTTAAACCCAAAACCATTTTTTCAATCATATGGAAACCATAGAAAATTCTTATCCGAATTCGCAAAAATGATTCCGTAAGCCGACATCCAGAACCACTGTCCCGAACCCAAATCCAGTTTTCCTTTCCAAGTCTCAAAACCAAATCCGAAATCTTATTTCCAAAATCCAGTTTCAAAATCGAAATCTAGTATATCGAAATCTCATGAACAGGGCTCCAAGCCCGAAATCACTTTTCCAAAATCCTTGAAATCAAATCATATTTCAAATCCCGAAATCAAATCATTAAAACCATAATCAAATCACAAGATCATTCGAAATCTCGTAAAACGTGAAATTACGTTATAATCTAGAAACCCGTGCAAACTCGTAAACCATAAAGGTCATAAATCAATTCATAGAATCACGTATAGAAAACATATAAAAAATATTTGCATGCATCATAAGTTCGAAAGCAAAGTCCACTCACAGACCATTATGTCGTCGCCTCGATACGCCCGCACTTACGCTGTTCCCGGCGAAACCATTATCACCGGCTTTCCCGAACCTGTAAAAATCCCATAACAAGGTCACTAACTACTTTAAAAAGCTTATACTAAGTCCCCGTATTTTTCCCGAATTTTTAACTATTTTTAACCGAGGCCTAAAATCTTCGGACAGCCTGAAACATATCGAGACGATGTTCGATCGACTCCAAACCAGTGCCAAAATGTTCATTACATCGAATACTTAAAAAGTCATGTTGGAAGATTCCCCAAACTACTCTTCACGCGCCCCCACGCACGTCTGGAACTTCCTGCTCGTGAATCCCACGCGCGTGAACAGTGTCACCATCAACCTATGGTCGACCCGGTTCAGACCGGGTCAGACCAATCTCTACAACTCGAACCAGCTTGGCCGGTTTTCGTCCAATTCTCAACCATTTTCAGCCCTTTCAATCCCATTACCTTCGTCCTATGCTAAAGACAGGACCCGTCCCCTAAGGACGTAAATAACCGTGTCCGGTCTTGCTCCCGTCTGACAAGTCAACTGAGGATCCGAAATTACCCTCCAAGACTTGCCAAACAAGGGATAACTGCACATGTGCCTACTCATACCTCCACCTCTCGAATAGCCTCGATCATCACGCCACGACCTGAAGGATCAATAAAACAGAAAAGGTGTGAGTGGACAAAACAAACTTTTATAAATACATTTACCAAAACACATTCTTACCCTCCAGTTTTCTCAAACATGCATGCATATCATAAAACATGAGTAATAGTATGAAATCAATCAAGTATGAATAATGGACCGATAAAATCAAAACATGTTTCTAAATTCCGTGTCCACATTTTCCTTGAAACTCATGTTCATCAAATCAATTCAAATCTCAATAAATCCACGGGACTTATTTCCATATCCAATCTCATTACTCACATTATCCCTGCAACGCGTGCAAACCAAATAGGCTCAAGGACCGCTCAAAATCCGAGCATGTCGTTGTGAACACATCACCAGCCGACAATCCAAATCGTTGTGAACACATCACCGACCGATCTCCACATAATCCAGCACATCTGGTCTGAGTCGAGCCTTCCTCGGCTGCACGACAACAGACCGTGCTACGTGACCTCTCCAGGGTAAACACTTCCATCTCGGAGGTGACTGTTATCTCCAGGGTGCATTCCGAGGAAAACACATTCCCAGCCGGAAGCCCTAATATCCACAATACAGGGTGCACTTTGGGGAATCACATTTCCATCCGAAAGCCCTAAATATCTGTAACACATCACCATCATGAACAGTAAGTCAACGGTCAACAAGTCAACGAGTCAACTTGCCGGTCAACCGAGTCAACTCGGCGGCAACTCGCCGGAATTTCTCGCTGGAAAACTCCACCCAAACTTCAAAGTTCGATATCTCACTCGTTTCTCAACCAAATTCGACGTTCTACCTATGTAAATCCATCTGCTCGAGTCAAGGATTCCAAATATCAACCCAGAAATTTCAGAAAGTACCTGGATTTTAAGTTATTGCCATTCAAAGTTTCGGCTAGAATTCTAATCATCATTCCGGCCACCTCCAACGTCCAAATCCGTCCCAAATTGCACCTACAAGCTCGTGAGAGCTCAAAGAACATCCTCCTAATCTTAGAATCAATCAACACCATCGAAATCAAAAACCCAAATTTTAATCCCACGGTTTACCTTCTAAAATTTCAGCCACCGTGCACGACGGTCCTTGCCGTGGCCACCATTGGGTTCGTCTCAACATCCTCTCCAACTTTCATTCACAGGTCATAAGCAATGGATGATGATTGAGAGGTGTTTGTGTAGGATTGAGGTATACAGTTTTGAAGAAAATAAATGAAGAAGATGAAGATGACTGATAATGAAGAATGAATGATGATTAACGGTGATGATGGATAATTAAAAATGAATTAGAGGGAAACATGATCCACAATTTAGGGGCCTCAAAACATGGGATGAGTGAC
Organism: Prinsepia uniflora; assembly: GCA_032719365.1. Lineage (NCBI taxonomy): Eukaryota > Viridiplantae > Streptophyta > Magnoliopsida > Rosales > Rosaceae > Prinsepia > Prinsepia uniflora. The sequence goes on along the minus strand of CM064868.1, from coordinate 75,519,437 downwards.
ACTTATCACTCATCCAAGGGTCCATAATCATTGATCACTTTTCAATATTTTATTATTATTTTAATCGAAATCCCGGGATGTAAGTTTAACTGATTTCAATCCCGTGACCAACTTCCACGTTCGATGTCCGATTTCGACGTGCCGCCTGTCTACGGACTCGTGACATCCCAAACTACGTCATAATCATTGGCCAAAGTCCGTTTGACCGTCCGAATCAAAAGTCAACATTTTGTCCTTACCTTCAAAATTACCAAAATGCCCCTCGCCTTCGCAGACCCGCAACTTTCACATCCGACCTCCGATTGACGCATGCCGCCTGTCTACGGGTTCAACGTCTCGAGACGTACTCAACAGTCCCTTCGGAAAGTCCAAAAAGTGTTCCGATCAAAAAATCAACTTTCGACCCTTATAACGAGGGGCAAAATTGTCATTTCCATCAAAATTTCCAAATTTTCCTTTTTTGAATTTCCGGGTCATTACACTAAGTAGTTGATCTACCTATGAAAATATGAGAATTAAGTAGAAACTCTTACCTCCCAGACTATGTGTAAAACTCGATCTTTGCCTCCTCTCTGGTTCCACGTTTCCAGCTAGCTCAAGCCTCCCTTTCAAGCCCAATAGCTTCCTAACATCATCCATAACCTCACCGTATTAACTAATTTAAAGTTCAAGCATCAAAATGTCGATTGCCATTTTCGAATTCAAACTTACCCTTTTTCGGGTTTCAAGGTTACCAGCCACGACAAGCTCCAAAACCAGGCTTGATCCACTCCTAACAATCTCCAAAACGTCATCCAACTAATTAAATAATTGATTAACCACTAAAACAAGCTAATCAAAATTGGGTGTAAAACCAAGAATCACGGTTCTTACCTCCACTGTGCACGACTGCCCTCTGTGGCGGTGCCAACCAACTCTTCAACCGCCATTCTCTTCCCTCCAATCCTCAACTAACTTCAATTGATGAGGAATCGAAGGTAATCGTCTCACAACTCCTCCTTCTCTGTCTCTGTTTTCCTCACCCACACACCAAACACTCCACTTACTTCACCTCACACACACACACACACGACTCACTTGTCTCTTCTCTCACACAGCCACCTTAAACATCTTCATTCACCTGAACCCAGTGCACGGCCTACCAACCAGTCTCCCCTGTTCCTCTGTTTTCTGATTTCCTCTCAAAACCGTATAAAACTTTAAACCCCCGTGTACAATTTGTTAGGCGGTTACAAAGGTTCCACAACCTTCTAGTATAGGCCAAGTGTCCTCAATCTGATGGGCACAATCTCCCAAGAAGCCGAGTGTCCCACACTAACTAGGCACAGATCCCTAGGCACAGAAATGACCAAAATGCCCTTTATTGCGTAATTTACCATTTTGCCCCTCCGGTTCCTAGACCCATAACTCAGTCATCCGAACTCCAATGACCGTGTGCCACCTGTCGTTGTTCTCAGGGGATCGAGACCTACCTAATGGTCCTCGAATTACATGAGAAGTTCGTGTCGTTTGAAAAGTCAACAAATGGCCCCTATTAAAGCAAATTACCAAAATACCCTTCAACTTCCAAACGTAATAACTTTTCCCTCGAATGTCGGAATCGGACGTGCCACCTGTCTATGAATTCGTGACGTCCCAAACTACGTCACTATCATCGGTCAAAGTCCATTTGACCATCCAAACCAAAGTCAACATTTTTGCCCATTTCAAGGGCAAAATCGTCATTTCGCACCGTCCGTCCGAAATCACCCAACTAATTACCGATTAGCTTCACTAATCCGTCATTAACACTAATCTAATCCCGATTTCTAGGACGGGGTGTTACATAGGTAATGAAAATAAGATGGCTTGGCTACAATGATCAAGTTTTGGGCTTTGGGCTTCTATATTGGGCTGAGACCAACTTGGGCTCAACCAGCCAAAATTCTCAAAAGTGAGTCTAAGGGCTTTAAAGTTTGGGCTTGGGTTTCAACTAAGAGTCACTAAGACCATTCTAGCATCCAATTATTGTGTGATTTTGGGCCCTCGAAACAATAACTCTCAAGGCCCAACCCAATTTGAACGAATCCTACCCAAAGTCAATAATCGTTCGAATAATGAAATATGGGTAAAAAGGTAAATTCCTAATTTTTTATTCGAGTTTTCGATACGTGATCTATCAGTCTACCCCACTACCACTTCAATTAAGACTTAACTTCCTCGCGAGGTTCAATATAATGATGCTCCTCCAAGGGTTTCATTATTTTTCAACCATCACGTTATTAGTGTATCCCTCATTTAACACAAGTAATCAACTAGGATTTCTTAATGCTCAGAAGGATATCAAATGCGCTCGAATAGGTCGATTTTCCCCTTCATTAACAAAATAAGTAGGTCAAATACAAGAAAGACCTTGATATTCCAACTGTCCCGCAATGTATCTGATTTCGAGTTAAACAATTTTAACAACCTCAACAATCCATGACAAGACCCATCCCAATCCCCCTGGATTATCGTGGGATGTGCCCTGCTCCCTTCTGACACCCCGTGTCCGACCAGGGATAAAATCCTAACCCATTCGGGGTTTCCAGAGTGTGGAGTGATTTCTAGAGTACGCAACGACATGTTATGTCTCAGTCTCTACTACAGCTCGCATCTGCGATCAACCTGAAGGGTATAAAAAACCATAAAAGCTGTGAGTGGACAAAAATAAACAGTTGGAAAATAATTTACGAAAAATGACATTTTTACCCTTCAATAAAAAGCATGCATGCATAACAATTTAGAACCATTTCTTTCCAAAAAAACCGTATATAAGAAAACCGATGCAATTATCGTAAAACCATCACATGTTTAAAAACATTTGGACATAAATCAGTAAGTTAAAAACCTAGGGACCCATTCTCATATCCAACATCCGTCTAATACCGGCAAATCATAAATTGTCACGATTTCAATGCTACGCGTGCAACTCAGGGCCTCATCTCCGAATACATCCCCAGGATCTACGACGTTTGGGGTGATATCAGCTCCAGGATCTACGACGTCTGAGCGATATCAATATCTACCACTCTTGAGCTTGAGCCTCCCCTCGGAGCTACTCACCTCCATGTAATGGATCACGACGACTCCAGGATCTACGATGTCTGGAGGAGAAAATCACCGCATAGGGTTCTGTCCGGGGAAACACATTCCTTTGGGAGACCCTCTCTGGGGAAACACATTGGTACGGGAGGCCCTTTCCGAGGAAACATATTCCTACCAGAGTCCCTCTTCGGGGAAACATATTCCTACCGGAGTCATATCCATCATATTGGAGAATGGTCATAATAAAAGCAGTGGAAACACATTTTCAAAACTATCTTTTCTCAAATCAAAACAGTTATTTCGCATAGGGTTTCAGCCCAAAATCAGTTTCCACAAATCTCAAACCGCTAATCAAATCCTCAATTTCACACATCTCTGTGAAATCATTCAAACCAATAAGCAAAGTATTATTCAAATCGTATAAAAAAAAATTATCGAAAAACATGCAATATAGCATTTTCCACAAAATGCCAAATCATATTCAAAACATTATGCAATCAGTGCTTATCAAATCATAAAACATATAAAAATTTATGCGTGCATCATATTTATAAATCAAAAGTATACTCACAGACCGTCCAAATTGCGTGCTCACAATCCACATCGTAAGCCTTTCCGAGGCTAATCCACCGTCACTAGGGCATCCAGGCCTGTCCAAATCATACCTAAAGGTTACTACCAACCTATAAAGTCTATAACAGAAATCCCTAACTATCCTGGAATCGAGAACACATCCCGAACACATTTCTCAAGGCTAAAAACCTCCAAATAGCCTATCAAACGATCTCCAATCTACCTGAAACCACCACCATTGGATTCAGATCATCAAAACCTTTTGAACAAGACCAGGTTGACCTCAAAACTCATGCCCACGTGCCCCACATGCTGGTCAAAGTTCGGTCAATGCTGGTCAACGCTGGCGTCAGTTGCTGATGTCACATGCTGGTGTCAGCCTGACAACTCTGGCATCTGACACTTCCTGAAAACCTGACACGTGGGACTCCTTGACTAGTTCTACCTGTCACCCTTTGACATATGCCATATCACATGATGATGTCATCTGTTTATGTCATCTCTGCCACGTGTCACTACCACATCATCTCCTACAATTTGACAATTGTCTAACACATTGCCACGTGGCACCACCTCACTAGTCCACTTGGTCTGATAATACTAACGTGGACTGCCACGTCAACTTTTATAGATACTGACACCCTGCCACGTGGCACCACCTCACTAGTCCACGTGGTCGACGCTAACGTGTCTTGCCACGTCGACTGAACCTGACACCTGGCCACGTGTCACAACCCAATTAGCCACGTGTCGTCTTTCTCAGAAGGTTGACCTGTTTTTCCTACAACGGGTCGTTCGACCCAGTTGCCAAACTTGACTCAAACTCAGCCGATTCTCAGCTAAAAACCACTATTTTTCTCCCAACCTAATAGTCTCTGACCTAGTAATTCACCCCTACCCTCAAAGCTCGAAAAATAATGTTGAAATCTCACCTGTCACGATTGAACTCCCACAACCGTCCTACGAACCACCGTCCAGGAGACCTCAACCTCTTATTTTCGATCCTAATAGCTCGTACGAGCTAATTAAACACATCAAGAGCTTTAGAATGATCTCCAAACGTCCAAAAAATTGAAACCAAGAAAAACAACTTAGATGGGCTTTCGGGTTTACCTAGGTTCCTGGCCAGCCAGCCACCTCCGTGGGTCCGCCGTCCTCCCCGTCTTCTTCTCAGTCCTTAACTCAGCCACTCAATCTCTCAGTCTCTCTCCACTAGCACCAGAGCAAGGAAAGGGAAATGGGGTTTAGGTTTCGGGTGTAATGGAAATGTGAAGAGAAAGGAAAATGATGCATGAATAGGGTATTGGGCCAATGGGATGAGTGACACTTGTCACTCATCCATTGGTCCAAAATGGATATTTTGGGTTCCTTCTAAGACAAGCTACAATTCAATTCCTCGAAAATTGTGCAAACGTAAAACTCAATCGAACCTTCCATGGCCCGTAACTTTCCCGTACGATATTCAATTTTGACGTGTCTCTTGTCTACGAACTCGTATTGTCTCGATCTACTTAATAGACCTCGGTCCATATGCATTTGACTTCCCGAGTTAAAATTCAATATTTTACCCCCTCGATCCTTGATTAATCCCCGAATAATCCTCGATTAATCCTTAAATAATTTCTCAAAATTCATGAAATTCGGGACGGGTCGTTACAATCTACCCCCTTAAAAAATTTCATTCTCAAAATTTAAATCGACTTCAATCCACACCAAAACTACGAAAATCTAATCCTACCTCAAACTCGAGGCTCTGACGTGTGTACGTACACATCCAACATCTATCCACAGTACTCATACCGACTCAAACATCACTCGATGTCATCTCCATGACCGTATCCGACAAGTGAGCGACCAAACTGTCACCGGTAATCCCAACACTTAAACTCAAGTCTCAAACGAGACATCGACACTCATCGATCTCACCTGTCACTCATGCAGGTGTACTTAACATCTAAGCTGACAATCCTACTCAGTAGGAGCATCACCAGTCCTCTTGTCTCACTCGACAGTCTCTAACCATTAAACACACGCAAGACACACCATCGTGACCAGCCAGTATCTCATGATTGTCACACTCGATAGTGACTCGAGAAACTCGACTCACTACGCTTTGTCCGATCGAAGTTCCTTATTCACACCTGACTCCCGCCAAAGTCCTTGTACGGTACATCATCTCACCCCGCGACTAACACTATGATCCCGACTCCTCTCAAGTCTCAAACTGTCATCTCACTTATGCTCTCGCTACACTCAGGATATATCTGGACCTCGTCGAATACTTGCTCTAGCCGAGATAATCACACTCACAAACACTAGGGTTCTTCTGGCCTACCATGGCCCTGAGCTCCATGCTCGCACAATCACTGAACCCTCTCAAAATCCCTTTGCATTAGGACACAGTATTCGATGTCTGGTCCTCATTCTCAATGTACAATCAAAATGAGACCCCGTTTGATTACCATACCATGTCCTTCTCGGACTCAATCTGGTGATCGTACCACATCAATAAGAAAGATCAACACGTAACTATCCCACTATCAAACGTGTATTACTCACAGGGGCACTCACAACACCCAAACACAAAGGCACTACTTAGGCCAGCTCAAGGAGTGTGCTCACGCAACATCCGACCACGTACCAATATCACACCCCGAACATAGCTTGGATCTAATCCATCTATCATATGGCTGACATGCCAATCAAGATTCAAAACATAAACTCATCTATCCAATCTCTGCTCTAGACAGATCGTATACTAACTCAACGTCCTCTTTGAGTTCATAACAGGAAGAACTCGGTCGCCTCACCAATTATCGAGATGTATCCCATACATATTCTTCGACAATTCCAAAGACCAACCAACTCACGTCTACTAAGACATACCAATCCAAACCTCGACCCACATCCAGACGATGCGAAGAGTCAAATCCTGAAACTATGCTATCAACCTCTAATCCAGTACTATGGTCTCAAACCAAATCAATTCGACTCCATCTCGAGTCAATCACGACAACGGCTGCAAGCACAGGGATAAACCTCTACTCAACAATCAATAACACTCATCCAGTCTGAGTGAATCCAATCTCAAGCATCATAATTGGTTGATGCCAATCCCAAACTAGCTCGATCCACAGCCAACTCAATCCACACTCATCTCGATCCTCAACCACCTTGATCACAATCATCTCAATCGTCACGATCCTCTGGATCCATAACCCAAATCGAACCTCGGTGGATCCATACTAGCTCTCTCAGCCAATGTAACATGACCCATAACACCAACACGGGTCCACCAAATCTGATACTCACTCATCACATTAGGTGACACCAAGCACCTTCCGTTACTCAACTCAAACAAATTTGGACCATAACCAATTTGACTTCTACCTAGGTGACTTCTCAATGAAACCCAGAAGTGATGTAGAAAGTTCACTTGGGCTGACACGTGGTAAGGAAGTTGTCTTGTCAAATCCAACTCTCGAAGTTTCATCGAATTCCAACAAAGAACACTGGGGCTCCCAACAGTGACATACCCATCCAACTGAACCCTAAATCCACTAAGTCCTGTAACTGGACTCTCAATGATCTCAACTCTATCGGTAGGTACCGACAAGGTGGTTGTAAAATGGGAACGTACCCGGTAAAGATCCCCTAGAGGTGGCAACTATGTAAACCCTCCGATAACACATTGGGAACTCGACACAACCTAAACCACTCCAAGCTCATTGAGCTAACTTAGCCAAAGTTCGGTCAACCAAAGTTAACGCTAACGTCATCCTAACACCTAACAGCTCTGAAAACTCTGACAACACGTCACGTGGTACACCCTGATTGGTGCCACGTGTCACCATCTGACACGTGCCGCATCATATGATGATGTCACCTACTGATGTCATCACTACCACGTGTATTACCACATCAACTCTGAAAATCTGAGAATCTGACAATCCTCTGACATGTTGCCACGTGGCACCACCACACTAGTCCATGTGGTCTGACACTACTGACGTGGATCGCCACGTCAGCTCTGACATCTCTAACACACTACCACATGGCACCACCTCACTAGCCCACATAGTTTAACATTGTAACAACCGACACATGATTTTATTTGTAATTTCTATTAATTAATTTAAAATGACCATTTTACCCTTAGTGGGGAAAAAGTTGACTTTTGAACCGGGATTCTTTTTGGACTTTGACCTATGATCATGACGTAGATCGAGACGTCACGAGTTCGTAAACAGGTGGCTCGTCAAAATCGAACATCGGACGAGGAAGCTATGGTCACGGGATCGAAATCAGGTATTTAACGTCTCGGGAATAGAATTAATTAATGATTAAATCTGATTTATGAAAGATTAATTGTGGGCCTTTGGATGAGTGACAAGTGTCACTCATCCCATTGGTAGGGTTTCCTTATTTTGTGGTTCTATGTCTGATTGGCCCATTTATTTAATTCATTTTCCTCACATCTCTCATCCCTACTGTGCATCATCGATCATCTCCATCATCTTTCATCCTTTCTAGCCCGCGAACAACCAAAATCACCCCATCCCCATAACCATACCTTCATCTTTATCTGCATCTTGAGACCGTGATAGTGTGACTGGGAGAGTGAGACTCGAGGAAGCAGGAAAGGACGACGGCACGGTTGAGCAGCCACGAACCACGATAAAGGTAACCTGAAAACTCGAAACCCATTTTGACCCATTTTCTGGAACTTGGGGTTTTGATGTCTGGAAATCACAGGGGTGGTCTGGGTTTTGTTGGAGGGACTAGGGCGACTACATTGGGCCTGTTTCTAAGGATTTTGATGAGTTGAGTCGACTAGGAGCAAGGTTGGAAAAACTGGGCTATTGTGCATCGATCAAAGGTAATGATTTAGTTAGTTTTTCCTTGTATTATTTAGGTAGATCCCTTAGTTAGGTCGAGACGAAGGTATAGGAGGAAACCTCATCAAAATGGACTTGAAATGAGGAAATAGCAGCCGGGTGAGTGTTGCAGGTCTGCGCGACCCAGTTGCAGACTGATGGGTTGGCCCGTCCAGAGGTAGGGGATGATGACGTCAACATACTGACGTCATCATGTGAGACATGTTAGATCAGCAGCCACTCAAGACGTGACACATGTCACATGTCAATTCTGACTGTGCACTGACATGTTAGTGACGTGACCCAATCAAGAGCTGTCACGTGTCACTGATATGTCAATGATGTGGACCTATCGGCAGCTGACACATGGTAATGTTAGGGACTGACACGTGTCAGTGACATGGCCCAATCAGGCTTTGACCGTTGACTTTCAGTTGACCCGTGCGTAGGGGCGCTTGAGGGTGAGTTTCGAGGTGGGTCCAACACCGTTTTCAAGGTTACGAAGATACGAATCCAATGGTGGTGGTTTATGTCGATCAGAGATCGTTAAGTTTGTCAAAATTGGATTTAATGCCTCAAGAAGTGTGTTCGGGCAGGTTTCCCAGGTCGGTACTATTCTAGAGTCTTATGTTTGAACTTTTAGAGCCTATTAGTGACCTTTGGATGTGTTTGGACAGGTTTAGGCAGTTCGTTCGAGCAGAGAGGATCGTGTGTGAGTAGGCTTTTGATTTTGAAATGATTGCATGCATAACTGTTTTTACTGTTTTATTTTACGATTGAGAATATACGATGCTTTGTATTATATGATGATGCTTTATACGTATTATGATGTTTTGGGTATGAGACCCTTCTGGATTTTATACCATTGTGTTTTCAGAGTCAGTCAGGGATTTCTACGGAATTTAATAGTATTGCACTGTGCATACCTACCTTGAGAAGGGTTGACCCGAGGGGTAGCTCATGATCAGGAGTGCAGTTATGGATGATACCCCAAAGAGGGTCATTGACCTAGGTAGGCATTAGGGATGTCAGGGTTGGATTTTACAGTGCGCTATTATTATGATTGTTTTCCCTATTCGGTTATATATGATTATATGATTTTATGATACTATTACAATTACCTATGGTTTGACTCAATGCATGCAAGTTTGAAAACGAAGGGGTAAACTCTTATGATTACTATATAATTAAACTGGTTTTGAAAACATTGTTTATTTTTGGCCCACTCACTCTTTATTGTTTTATTGACCCCTCCAGGCCGTGCAACCGAGGTAGAGGAGGAGGACCCGGAGTCCGAGGCATAGATTTCGTTGTTGCACACCTGTACTCCCTAATGGGTACGTTGAGTACCGTTTTGTAACCTGACATTTGTGCTCGTATTTTGTATTTGTAATATCCCTGGTCTGACAGTGTTGAACTCTAAACTCGTATGTTTTATTTTATTAATTTTAATTCGAAAAACTTTAATCCCGTTAAGGGTAAATTTGGTAGTTTAGAGTTATGGTCTGACGAGAGCAGGGTACATCCTTGGGTGGTCCCAAGGGGATTGGGATGGGTCTTATCAGACATTGTTGACATGGACTTGTCATATCAGCTGCCATGTCACCTGAAATTATCTGACATCTTGCCACCTGGCATCAACCATACTTGGCCATGTGGACTGACATGATGACGTGGCTTGCCACATCATCATTGTCTACCTCTAGTGGCTCGACCCGCGACCCTGCAACTGGGTCATTCAACCCACAACTTGACCAGATCCGTTCTTCTCGATTCCTCCACAAAATCTCATCATTTTTCCACCAAAATTTCCTAATCGATCCCAGAAACTAGAAAATGAAGCTAAAACCGTAAAAACTCGCCTCGAAACCCCTGGCCAAGCTCAATGCTTCACGGGTCAACTTGGAACGTCATCCCAAGGTTATTGCAGCGTCTTTCCTTTATTTTTGTTGGCCAAGCACACTCGTAAAAACCCACAAAAGATAACCCTGACCTTAGTTTTGATCCAAAAAGTCCAAAAACTAAAGTTTGAAATTTCAAACATAATGGGTTCTCAGGTTTACCAGTTTTTCAGGTTTTTCGGTCATCGTCGTAGCTTCTTCGTCCCTCCGTCGTCCCTGTCTCTCCCTCTTGACTCACCCTCACGCTCTGTCTGTCTGTCTGTCCGTCTCTCTCTCTCTCTCTCTCTCTCTCTCTCTCTCTCTCTCTTTCTCTCTCTTTCTCTCTCTCTCTCTCTCTCACTCATAAGTAGCACCAGCTGAAGATGAAAGGAAGAAAATAAGGGAAGGGGTTTCGGGCTTTCGAACAAAAGAAGGGGAATGTGTATGAATGTGGGATAATAGGCTAATGGGAAGAGTGACACTTGTCACTCATCAATTGGTCCATGCCAGATCTTTTGGGCCCACTAGAAAATAACCCAAAAGTCAAATGTCTCGTAAAATGTGCAACTATAATAGTTCATATAATCATTATAGACCCGTAACTTTCTCGTACGACGTTCAATTTTGACGTGATGCTCGTCTACGTACTCGTAATCTCCCGATATACATAATGAACCTCGGTCCATGTGCAATTAACCTCCTGGGTCAAAAGTTAATATTTTTCCCTTTTAGGGGCAAAATCGTCATTTCACCTTGACTAATTCCGATTAGTCTTGATAATTCTCAATTAATTCTTGATAACTCCGTAAGTTCAGGACGGGTCGTTACAATCCACCCTCCTTAAAGAATTGATCCTCGAAATTCACATTACTCCAAATCCACAGTGCGGTGAACCAATCCTGCCTCCAACCTGAGGCTCCCACGTGTCCACGTACACGTCCAACATCTATCTACAGTATGCATACTAAACTCGAATGTCACTCGACGTTAACTACAATCCAACGATCAATGCTGAAGCTCCGCCCATCCTCAACGACCGTATTCGACAAGCGAGTGACCCAGCTGTCACTAGAATCTCCACTACTCAATTGTTGAACCTCGCTCGAGAAATCGACCCTCGTCGATCTCACCTATCACCTACGTGGGTGTACTCAGAACCTAGTCTGATCATTCTGCTTTCCTACTGAGTAATACCAAGTCTTCACCTCACTAGATGGTCTCTAATCATTAATCACACTCACGACACACCGTCGTGACTAGCCAGTAACCTACAGCTCCACTCTTTCCGTCTGAGTTCCTTATCCACCTCGGACTCGTACTAAAGTCCTCTCATGGTACCTCATCTCACCAAGAGACCAACTCTGTGATCCTGAATCTTCTCGAGTCCCAAACTAGAATTTGACTCACTAGAGTACATGTTGACCCCATCGAATACTTGCTCTAGCCGAGATAATCATAATCACAATCACTAGGGTTCCTCTGGCCTACAACCATGGCCCTAAGTTCCAAGTTCGCACAATAACCAAACCCTTTATAAGTCCCTCGCCTCTGGAGCACAATACTCGGCATCTGGTCCAAGTGTCTCAAAGAGAAATCAACATCGGATCCAATTCGATTACCCTTTGGCTGACATGGTAGCCATTCATGATCCAACATTGGAACTTGTCTGTCTGATCTTTGCTTTGGACAAATCGTATACCAGTACACAAGGTCTTTTTTGAGTTCTCGTGGTCACCCGACCAACTCCAGATACAATCCAACTAATTCACTAACCAATATAATTTCTTGGTTAACTCCAAAGGTCAACCGACTTATGCCTACCAAGATGTACCAATCCTGAATGAAAAGTCTTATCGGTTACCTATCTCGATCACCATCTTGATGATGCGACGAGTCAGGTCCTGAGAAATGTTTTTGTATATAGATGTTTGAAGATGGAACGTATATATATATATATATGTATATTATTGTATATAGATGTTGAAGATGGAATATTGCGATTAATACTAATCACACACATTACTATTATGCATCTCATTTTGTATACATATGCAATCCAAGACATGAGACCTTTTACTATTACTAGTACTGCTAATAGCTATAAGTAAGTGATAAGCACTAGCACAAAAAAAAAACTTATTTCACTTTATCTTCTTATTTTTTTCCACTAAGAAGAAGTGCATATGATTCTTTTGAAGTGCCAGTAATACCTGCCTAATTATGCATACTTCCTTGTTTATTCATACATAAAGTTGCGAGGCCAAGCGAGGTTTGATGAGAACTTCAAGAGGAGTAGCCTTGATATTTGTAAGCCCAAAGTTCTCACTCATATCAATCGGTGCATTTGAGGGACTTGAAATTTCAAACGCATGCAAAAAGCTAGCCAAAGTAAATTGCACCATTTGAAGCCCAAATACCAAACCAGGACATGCTCTTCTTCCATTTCCAAAAGGAATCAACTCAAAATGATGACCCCTAACATCCACATCCTTGTGGGTGGTGAGAAACCTTTCTGGCTTGAATTCGAATGGTTCGGGCCATATTTTTGGGTCGGTTTGGATCTTCCAAAGGTTCGTGATCAACCGGGTGCCTTTCGAGACATGGTAACCGGCTATGGTGCAGTCGCAGGTGAACTCACGGGGTACTGATAATGATGCCGCTGGGTACAAACGCAAAGTCTCTTTCACTATGGCTTGGATGTAAACTAGGTTGTTGATATCAGACTCACTAACAACTCTTTGTCTGCCTATTTTTGTGTCAAGTTCGTTTTGGGCTCTTCTTAGCACATGAAGGTTGTTCAACAACAATGATATAGCCCATGTCAAAGTCACCCATATACTATCGCGGCCTCCTGTAATCATATTCTGAAATTAAAAAGAACATTTAGGTTAATTAATTTATATATATATATAAAGCCTAGTTAGTAAATACGTGAATGATACTTGCATTGTATATGCATGAATGTATATTTTGATTTAAATTTCGTAATTCTTACATTTTGTAAAGATTCATTGGAATATAAGTTTTTTTAAAATCAAATGTATTATATATACATAAATTTCACATTATTATGCATAATTTTCACACTTTAATTTTGAATAATGTTATTTTTATCACTTTTATTCACTACCTCGCTAGAACATTCTCTAATAAAAATGGACTTTATGTAAAATATCCAGGCCCAACATTAAAATATATCCACAAAAGGCTTTTTGGGTTTCCATAATTGGGCTTGTCTAGAACTCATTTGTTGTTCTAGATTAATCCTAAAGTGCATGAATCTAAGATGCATGTAGAAGGTTCATGAAGGAAGTAGGTGGATCCATAAATGAAGTAGGTGGGTGGATGGAGCATTAATGAAGGCATCTAGATGGTTCCTACTTGGCCTATATGAGGAGAGGTCATTTGCTCATTTCATCAATCTCATCTAAGAGAAACATCTTCCTCCAAGTAGAGAGTGAAGAGTGCCCACTCCAAGTTGAGAGTGTTGAGTGTTGTAGTGTTGGTAGCAAAACAAGTGTGTGAGAGAGGTTTTCCTTCAAGTAGTGTTCTTGAAGTTGTGCATCTCTTTGTACCCCTAATTTTATTAGTGGAGATTCTTGTTGTTGTTGTCTCGTGGACGTAGGCATCCTGCCGAACCACGTTATATCCGGTGTTCTCTATTCCTTGCTCTTTTATTTCCTTGCATATTTATCCTTTTGTGGTTTGAGTTATTATTTCCATTCTACTACTTTCCCCAACAGTGGTATCAGAGCTCCAGGTTCTTTGAGAGTTAGAATGGAAGGCTCAAGGAGTACTATGGTTCGACTCAACCACTCCAATTGGATTACATGGAAGCCGAGAATGGAGGACATTCTCTATTGCAAATATTTATATGAGCCCATAGAAGAAAAGGAAGGCAAGTTGGCAATATAGGAGATGCTGAATGGAAGAAGTTGAACCACAAGGCTATTGGTCACATTCGTGAATGGGTGGATGATAGTGTGTTCCACCATGTGTCCAACGAGACTAACGTCCATGCTCTTTGGTTGAAGTTTGAGTCATTGTTCGAGCAAAAGACCGCTTCCAAGAAAGCATTTCTCATCAAGGAGCATGTCAACATGAAGTATAAGGAGGGCGTAAGGGTGACTGAGTACCTCAACAACTTCCAAAGAATTATCAGTCAATTGGCCACGATGGACATGAAGATCGCGGATGAGCTTCAAGCGTTGTTGCTTCTTGGATCGTTTCCCGATAGCTGGGAGACCTTTGTCATTACTGTAAGCAACTATGCTCCTAATGGTGTGTTATCTATGGATAATGTTAAAGATAACATGTTAAATGAAGAGACTATGAGGAAATCCTCAAGTTCCGATAGTAGCCAAGTCTTTGTGGCGGAGAATATAGGTAGGAGTAAGAGTAAAGGTCCCAGTCGAGATCGTGGAAGAAGTGCAAGTCGTTCGAGGACACGATTCAATGGAAGGTGTCATAATTGCAATCTCTATGGCCACATGATGAAGAATTGCAACAGACTAAAAAATAATAAGAAGGATGGGAAAGATGGCTCAACCTACCAAAAGAAGGAAGACACAACCAATACTGCCGCCACCGTGTCTAGTCAAGCATGTGAGTTGTTGTCTCTTGATAGTGAATGCCTACATGCCGATGAAGATAAAAGTATTTCTTGGGTAGTTGATTCTGGAGCATCTTTTCATGCCACAGCACACTCAGAGTTCTTCACCACATACAAAACTGGTGACTTTGGGGGAGTGAAGATGAGCAATGATAGCTATTCCAAGATATCAGGAATATGTGATATTTTGTTCGAGACTAATTTGGGCAACAAGTTGTTATTGAAACATGTGAGACATGTTCCTGTTTTACGTCTCAATCTAATGTCAACCGGCGTGCTTGATTAATAAGGGTTCCATCATCATGGAGGTGATAAAAAATGGAGGTTTACCAAGAGATCACTAGTGATTGCTAGAGGGAAGTTGTGTTGCACCCTCTACAAGACATATGGTAAGATTTGTAAAGGAGATTTGAATGTCGCGAACAATTCTCCAAATCTATGGCACAAGAGGTTAGGTCACATGAGTGAGAAGGGATTGCAAGTTTTGGCAAAAAAGTCTCTTATTCTCTTTGCCAAAGATACCTCACTAGACTCTTGTGATTATTGTTTATATGGAAAGCAACATCAAGTTAGTTTTTCTGGTACCTTCACAAGAAAACAAAATATATTAGACCTAATACATTCCGATGTTTGTGGCCTTATGGAAGTTGAATAACTAGGTGGTAATAGATATTTTGTCACTTTTATTGATGATGCTTCACGAAAGGTTTGGGTATATTTGTTGAAATCAAAATGCTAGGTATTCCAAACCTTCAAGCAGTTCCAGGCCATAGTGGAGAGGGAGAATAGAAGAGCCCTCAAATGTATCTGTAATGACAATGACGGAGAGTACACTTCGAACGAGTTCAAAGATTACTGTTTGAAGTACGACATTAGGCATAAGAAGACAATTCCTGGCACCCCACAACATAATGGTGTAGCTGAGAGGATGAACCGCACTATTCTGGAGAAGGTCAAGTGCATGCTGAAAACAGCCAATCTATCAAAGCATTTTTGGGTCAAAGTTGTGTCAGCCGCTTGTTACCTTATCAACCGATCACCAAGTATACCGTTGAACTCTGAGACTCCCAAAGGCGTATGGACCGATAGAAGTGTTTCATATTCACACTTGAAAGTGTTTGGGTGCAAAGCATTTGCATGTGTATCCGACGAGAAAAGATTGAAGATATATGATAAAGGCACACTGTGCATCTTTCTTGGGTACGGTAATGAAGAAATGGGCTACCGCATGTGGGATCCAAAGACCAACAAGCTATTCAGAAGTAGAAATGTACACT
This sequence comes from Prinsepia uniflora, assembly GCA_032719365.1. Classification (NCBI taxonomy): domain Eukaryota; kingdom Viridiplantae; phylum Streptophyta; class Magnoliopsida; order Rosales; family Rosaceae; genus Prinsepia; species Prinsepia uniflora. The sequence continues at coordinate 75,503,152 of CM064868.1, read as the reverse complement.
TCCTTGAAGATCAGACTGTGGAAGATCTTGATAAGGAGATAATTGAGAATGCAGGCCAGCTCACCTATGATTCATCACCACTGCTAGAAGAACCCAATGGCAGAGCTCAAGAGGTTATACACGAAGACGTTCCTCATACGACTGAAGCACGAGGTGCTGAGATAGTGTCTAAACCTGAAGACGATGATCAGGAGGATCATAGTCAGGGGGAGCCTAATCAGGGGGAGCCAAGCCAAAGGGAGCAGCCAGAGATTGCCCAAGTATCAGCTCGTAAATCAAACAAAGTGCCAAAACCGAATATCAAGTATCATTCTTCACAGTATATTCTCGCGACCAGTGATAGGGACAACCCGTATTTCAGATACATTCTGCTGACTGGCGATGGAGAGCCTAAAAATTTTGAGGAGACAATAACAAGTGGATGATGTCAATGAAATCTAAGATGAAGTCTTTATTGGTGAATGGCACCTATGAGTTGGTGGAGCTTCCTAAAGGCATGAAATCACTCAAAAATAAGTGGGTGTTCAAGTTGAAGAGGGACGAGAATGAACAGTTGACAAAGTTCAAGGCTCACTCCGTTGTCAAGGGTTTTGGGCAGAAGAAGTTGGAGTATTGCAGTAAATCCGCTGGAATGGACTTCAAGTAGAAGTCACCTCGTTTTGATCTGGTTGGCCTGGAAGGGGAGATTGTAAAATATCCAGACCCAACATTAAAATATATCCACAAAAGGCTTTTTGGGCTTCCATAATTGGGCTTGTCTAAAACTCATTTGTTGTTCTAGATTAATCCTAAAGTGCATGAATCTAAGATGCATGTAAAAGGTTCATGAAGGAAGTAGGTGGATCCATAAATGAAGTAGGTGGGTGGATGGAGTATTAATGAAAGCATCTAGATGGTTTCTCCTTGGCCTATATAAGGAGAGGTCATTTTCTCATTCCATCAATCTCATCTAGGAGAAACATCTTCCTCCAAGTAGAGAGTGAAGAGTGCCCACTCCAAGTCGAGAGTGTTGAGTGTTGAGTGTTGTAGTGTTGGTAGCAAAACAAGTGTGTGAGAGAGGGTTTCCTTCAAGTAGTGTTCTTGAAGTTATGCATTTCTTTGTACCCCTAATTTCATTAGTGGAGATTCTTGTTGTTGTTGCCTCGTGAACGTAGGCATCCTGCTGAACCACGTTATATCCGGTGTTCTCTATTCTTTGCTCTTTTATTTCCTTGCATTTTTATCCTTTAGTGATTTGAGTTATTATTTCCATTCTACTATTTTCCCCAACACTTTACTATATATTTAGATCATCCTACTTAAATACGACATTATGCCATAATGTAGAGTAGCAGCTATTATTTTTTTCTTTTTATCGAAATGAATCCATTGATTATGAGAGGAATATGGAATTAACTTGGGGTCAAAAAGAAAAAACCTGGGACCCTCATTAAAATTTCACATTTGAAATTCAACTAGAATGGGAAAAATCAAATGGAAAAAAAAAATATGACAAAAAAAATCAATACTTGAAGCAAGGTAAAAGTAAAAAAGGAAACGAAAAGGTTTTAAGATAAAACTTAAGTATTGACCCTAATTAACAAATAGGGAAAATTGTTATTATAGTCCCTGAATTTTATCCTAATATTAGTTATGGTCCTTGGACTTCATTATTAGTAGTAAAGATCCCTGAACTATACGCAAATATATACTAATCATCCTTCCGTTAAAATGTTAACAAAATTCTGTTAAAATTAAGGGTATGATTGTCTTTTTATTGTTCAATAAAATTCCTCGTTTTTACTAACTGTTGCTATAGTCCCTCAACTTTACCCTAATGTTAACTATAGTCCATAAACTTTATTATTAGTAGCAAATATCCATGAACCATACCCAAATATATACTAACTATCTATCCATTAAAATGTTAACATTTTTTGGTGAATTCAACTTCGAAGTACTCAAAAAACAAGTCCGTTGGGTGGCAATTTGGTAAATACCATAACGGTCCAAATTCATGAAAGTGATTTTGATTTTTTCCCCTTTTTTTCTTCTTCTTCATGTTTATTCACAAGTAATAGATCAATGGTTATTTTTAGTTTTTACTCTAAATATTAAATATTGTTTCTGCCACTAAATACTGTGAATATGAAAAGTTGATACATTTACCTCTCCGTTTTCCGAGTTTTGTGTAACTTATGTTGAATTTTGTGTTACATTATTAATTGTAGGGGCTTTAGATATATTAGTGAAAGATTTGTACTAATGTATGAATTATAGTTATTAACAATTATATTTGAGTATAACTCAGAGACCTTGACTACTAATAATGAAGTTTAGGGACCATAGCTAATATTAGAGTAAATTTCAAGGACTATAGCAATAGTTAGTAAAAAATAGGGAATTTTGTTGAACAGTAAAAAGTCAATCATATCCCTAATTTTAACAGAATTTCGTTAACATTTTAACGGAGTGATGATTAATATACATTTAGGTATAGTTTAGGGACTTTTGCTACTAATAATGAAGTTTAGGGACTATAGTTAACATTAGGGTAAAATTCAAGGACTATAGCAACAATTTTCCCTTAACAAATAATATTTATAAGTATGAAAAAGATTTTAACATTTTCCGTGTATAATAATATGCCTTTTTTATATAAAAAAAACATTGGTGACTTCATTATTTTATCACAAATTTTGAGCAATTAAATAAAAAGATTTTGAGTGAATGAGATCTACTCACGTGAGAGTCAATTTTTTTTTTCCTTTCAAAATATCTATAGGAAAAAAACAATAATTTGTCCAATCATACTTTATCCCTATGATTATCATTCTCTCTCATCAATTATTACTTGCAATTTAATTCTCCCTCTTAATTAATCACTGTTTTTTCATTTTTTGGTCATTGGCCATCTTCTCCTTTCATCTTAGTCACTTAAATTTTTTTTTAGGGATTTTCCTTTTTTTAGAATTATGAATTTATTTTCATTTAACCTCCTTTTTAAAAATTTAAAAAATTTACATGCGCCTTAACCAGGTACATACAAATCAATATTGAGGAAGAAATATATACCAAGAATAATGCATCTAGATGTAGTCATAATTTCCAAGTAATGCAATTTGATTAGTTCCCTTATTAAAGATTGTCATTTTTTAAATTAATAAAAAATTATATATAAAGAAACATTACTCTCAACCATTCAAAATACTTTTAGTCTAAAGACTGAAAAATTGTGTCAAAATTATGGTACTACATATACCCATATATATATATATATATATATGTGTGTGTGTGTGTGTGTGTGGGGGGGGGTGGGGGGGGGTGGGGGGGGGGGGGGGGGGGGGGGGGGGGTGGGGCGGGGATAGTCCTTATAGTCTACCCCAGTGGTTTCTCCTCGCATTACATTTTTAATTTATAATCTTTGTACATATATCATTATTGGAATTATTAATTCTCTAAATCATCATGTCAAGATCATCTCTATAAAAAATCAACAAAATTGAATGTCGTCTAGTCATTCATATTTACCAAATAAATCGATAATTTTGTTACAAATTAAGAATCTCATAACAAGCCATCTATTCAGTTGATATAGATGAATGACTAAACAATCTTCAATATTTCTTATTAGTTTTTTACGGGAATGATATTAACATGATGACTTCTTTTTTTTTGTCAGAAACATGATGACTTTGAGAATGAATGATTATAATTATAATTTGTGTATAAAGATAATTTGATAAAAAAAAAGATGATATGAGCAGATAATTAATACCATAGTGAAAATATGTATGGTTATATATATATATATATATGTATGTATGTATGCATGTATAGGGTTTATTACAATGGCAAGGGATATGAATAATTACCATGCTTGTAGCTTTGATGATTGTATCAGCATCAAACCCAGCAAGACCACATCCATCAAGGACAGAAATCATGGAGTCCATGAAGTCCTGCTCTCCTTTAACATCACCATCCCCTAATTTTTTCCTTCTTTCCTTGTGCTCTTCAAGCCACCCTCCAATAATGGTGTCCAACTCCTTCCCAGTTTTCTTCATCGCTTTCTCCTGTCCCCCCAAGTCCAACCACTTAAGATAAGGTACCGCATCACCCACCACAAAAGACCCCACATAACGAATAAACTCCCTCAAAGCCTTCTGAACCCTACGCGCCTCCTTCTTGTCCTCCTCATTCGCCGCCACAAAATACCTCTTGCCCACCACCATTCTAAGTATCACGTTCAGTGTCATGTCCCCAAACCACTGCTTCAGCTCCACGATCACTTCCTCCTTACATGTTCCCTTTGTGCTCCAAGTTTCGTACAATTCTTTCAAAAAAGTACTCACTTCAGAGGCTCGAGTGTGTTTCAGCTGCTCAAGCCTCCGAGTTGAGAGCAATTCCAATGTAGCAATTTTGCGCATTTCTCGCCAATAAGGTCCCGGGGGCCCGAACCCAAACATGGCGTGGTTGTAGCCAATATGCTCCATAAACACGAGTCTTGGGCGTGAGCTCACACCCAAATCATTGGTTGTAAAGCACTCTTTGGCGATTTCACTATTACTTATCACCAGCGATGGAAAGACGCCGAGGCGGATAGTGAAAATTGGCCCATACTTGTCAGCCAAGGCACCTAATGTTACGTGAGGAAGCTTGGAGCTTCCCAACAAGGGAAGGTGACCTAGTATAGGCCATGCACCCTTGGCTTGAGGGGCTAAGTTGGCCTTGTAAATGGGAACTTTTGATCTCTTGGATAAGTAGAAGAAAAGGATGAGTATAATTGTAAGCAATCCAATAGTAATCGAGTTTATATAATAAGGTAGATAATCCATAGAAGGCTAGCAAAGTATTTAGATTGCTGATGATATATATGAGTTTTGGTTCAATACTTGGACTGCATTATATATAGGCAACCAACTTACTGATTTCTTGATTATTTGTGGAATTAGCTAGGTTCCTTTCAACGTAGATAAGGTTACATATTAGCTAGCCAGCATCCTCTCAACGTGGATAAGGTTACATATTAGCAAGCTAGCATCCTCTCAACGTAGATGAGGTTACATATATAACATGTACATAATAAAAAACAAAATGGTCTTACGTATCGAATTTGAAAATTATAAAGAGTATGAGTCTCATTTCACTCATATCCTTTTATCACTAAACTCTGAGTTATAAACTCGTAATTTATTATAAACTCTTCCACCAATTTACTCAAACGCCTCATCAACCTCTCCAAGACTTTCTAAATCTCAAGTGCATGTTAAACCATTAGACCTCAAATAATATCCTTAATTTCGTCGAGAACGTAAAAGTAAAATTACAACTTTAAAAGCTAGATTTGAAGTAAAACTGTAGGCTTTCTTTGTGGAAATTAAATAAGTAAAATGATGATACTATAACAGAAAAATTATCCTTTTCATAAGGACATTGGAGGATAGAATTGTGCGCATTGGGTATCAATCTCGTCATTTATGTACGAAGTTGAGCACAAAATTTCATTACATAATAAGTACAGAGTATTACAAGATAAATAGTATTAGTACGTGGCAAATTTACTCTTAAGAATCACTTTAAAACAAAATAATTAATTGTGCTTTATATAAATTTGATTATAATTATATTCTCATTGATTAAATAATTTTCTTCCTATAATTTAGTTTAATCTGTACCATTACTAATTTTGTGGAAAATAAAATAATTAAATTAGTAGATATGACCTGTGTCTAGATTGAAATGGATATTCATTCTATTTTAAGCAAGACAAAATAAGTCTAGTAAAAATTCAGTTGGTTCTAATGTTGACTTGTAGACATTTTATCTCAAATTTTAATCCTGACGACATATTGTATAAAAAATTTCCAAAATTCCTCCTCCCCTGTAATGGAAAAAAAAGGGACAAAATAAAATATTAATTAGCCTCCTAACTAATCTTTGTTTTCTTTCCTTTTAGCTACGATTAAAGAGTAAATTAAGAAATCTTCTCCCTCCTCCATTCAACCGCTTTTTTTTTGTTAGTAATAAGAGTCTCTTATCACTGTATAGTATAAGCCATACTCATATTTGATTTTCTCATAATTGTTATTTTACTATTTTTTTCAATCTATCCGCTTCCTCAAATTCCTTCTGAAAAATTTTATTTTATTTTTTTGAAAATTTGATTATGCATTGCTGTTGAAGGAATATGCCACAATATGCTTGGAAGATAAAACCTTGTTTTGTTCTTATTATCTCATTTGTTTGTAATATCTTATTTATTCTTATCTCACATATTTCTCCCATTGTTGATTATATGCTAATAAAAATTGATAATTTCTTTAAATCATGTAAAATTCATCTCTTACTGAAAGTTCGAGTTCCACACGTACTATTAGAACTAGAGTTCGAATGATGAAGCTCGTGCAAATCCTCCAAAGGAGATGTACGGGGGACAAACTGGTAAGGTGGATATGGTTATGCAATCATTATATATTCAAGGATTTTCTGATAATTTATGGTTTTATTTATTTACTTAGAATATTACTTTACGTAGTTCTGTATTAGTAATGATTGTTTTTTTCTAATGTGCAGAATAAATTAAGGGTCTACAAGGCGAGCAGGGCAACGAATAAATTTAAGCACCATGGGGATCCTAGACCTTGTTGGATCGACATGATACCCGTTGTGCAACCGGGTCACTGTTTTCAGAAGTAGATGCCTTGGGGGAGATTTATATTGGGCGAGGCAGTCAGGTGGCTGACGCTATTCACGTAAATTCGATGTTTGTGGTTATTAATGGTTCAATTTTTTAATTAATTTTCTGACTATCAATTTATTCCAATTTGTAAGAGGCAATGGTGGAGAACGTGCAGCAGACTCGGGAACAGCTGACACAACAACAACCTGAGGTCCTGCTGCAGGACCAGTTACTAGATTCAGAGGGGTCGATCGCCATCCTAGAGTACCAGCTAGATAGGTGCCCTAGAAAGGTTGTCTGAGGTGCTAGCAAAGGGCTCGTTCGGATTGTCTCAAGCCCATCTTCGAGTTCTTCTTAGGGAGCTAGTCCCAAAGAAATCTCTCAGCTGAAGAGCAACATAGAGAACCGCCAAGCTAAGAATGTCGAGCACAAGGCCCATTACGCGCGCCTTCATGCCCAAAACGACTAAATTCAGGCCCAACTTGCGTCCTATTTAACCAAATAGGTGAGCGTGGGTCAGATGGCCTTGGCTCGCAGCCCTAGGACCCGAGTCAATAGCTCGTCTAAGAAGGTGGTCACCACGCCCATCCCGACCCACCGCTAACTATTTAGTTTTTTAGATTTTTTATTTTTAATTATGTAAAAATATTACATTTATTTTTATTTTTTAATTTTAATTTTTCTAATATTATTTTTATTTTTATTTTAATTTTCTATTATTATTTTATTGCATATATATATATATTAATAATATATAATTTTTAAAATATCTATTAAAAAAAATTGAAATTTTGCCCGGCGAACCTCTGTCGAGGAAAGCTTCTTATCTACAATTAGCCCAACGAGCCTTCACCGGGCAAAGTTTTTATATCAAATTTTGTCTGACGGAGCTTTGCTAGGCAAGCTTTTGAATGCTACCTGCTGACTTGTTTCTTATGGCTTTACTCAGCTAATATCTCCACCGGGTAAGAGTCGTTGACTACAATTATGCTCGGCAGACATCCTTCACTATCTAGAGAGATCCTAGCCCGACGAACCTTGCTTGACATATGTCACTCGGTGTGTTGACGTGGATTGAAGTTGTCACTCGGCAGACATCTTATGGATTGAATTTGTTTGGGATGATTTGACATGGAATGATGATTTTGCCCTTAGAGGGGGAAAATATTGACTTTTGACCCGAGAGACTTTTTTCACGTTGATCGAGACCCGTTACGTAGATCGCGAGTTTGTGGTTACATAGACAGGCGGCACGTCAAATTTGGACGTCGTATGGTGCAATTATGGGTCTAAAACGGTTTAATCGAATTATTCGATGCATGTTTTACGAGAAGGGTGGATTGTTGTTTGTCTGTTGTGGGACCCAAAATGACAGGACCCGTCCCAATCCCACTGGGACCACCCGGGGGCGTGCCCCGCTCCCGTCTGACAATGACTCTAAACATACTAAAATTACCCTTAAATAAAAACCGAATACTTAAATAGATAGATAACTTACTACAACAGTGTTTAAAGCGATACTGTCAGACAAGGGAAAGTAAAATACAACACGTGAGCACAATAGTTAGAGTACATTTATTCGGTGCTCAACCTACCCACAAGTGGGTGTACAGGTGCACAGCTAAGCAAACTAAACCTCTGCCTCCTCCTCCGGGTCCTCCTCCTCTATTTCCATGTCAGGGTCTGGAGGGGTCAGCAAAACAAGGGTGAGTGGGCCAAAAATAACAGTTTATAAATCAATTTAATAATAAAGAATCATAAGGTTTTACCCCTCCGTTTTCTAAATCTTGCATGCAGTGAAAATATAATATTATAATGAAATCATAACCATAAAACCACAATAATAATCGAAAGGAGAAACTAACATATCAGTGCACTGTAAAACCCAACCCAAATGATGTCACGGTTCTAAGGCTACTCGTTGCCACTCAGGGTCTCACACCCGAGACTCTCTAGGTACATCAGCTCCCGGTATCCCGGTCACTGCCCGAAGTATATCAATGCCTTCCTGAGAGTAAGCAGCCCAACGGGGGTCAACTCCACTCAGTCAGGGCCCCGTGACTACTCCAGGGTCCACCCAGGCCAACGACCCTCCCTGGAGGAGACAATATACACAGGTAGGAAAGTACAGTACAATAACAGTATAGTTTACCCTATGTCCCCCCGGACATCCCAAACAAAATCCACATATAATCCAGACGGGTCTCATGCCCAAAACATTGTAATAGCATATATAAACAGTTCATATAAGACTCATCAAATCATAAGTGGAAATAGTAAAACAGTTTATGCATGCAAGCCTTTTATAAATCAAACAGCCCACTCACACTCGGTCCTTGCTGCTCAACGATCTCTAAAACCTGTATTTTTATAACTGAGGGTTACTTAAGGACCCTATAACATCAATACCAAGACCCTAGAACAGATCCGCCTCAAAATCGCATCCCGTGCACTATTCCCGGTGCTTCAAACCCCATTTTAACTAATCTAACGATCTCCGATCGACACGAAACCACCTCCATTGGATCTGTATCGTCAAAACCTTGAAAATGGTACCGGCCCCACCAAAATCACTGTTCACACGCGCCCCCACGCGCCTGGTCAACGCGTGGGTCAATGCTGCTACAGTACTACTGACGTCAGCAGTGACGTCATGCTGACGTCGGCATGACGTCATCACTGACACTTGTCAGGTGACACGTGGCATGTTCTGATTGGTCCCTGGTCTGACAACATCTGACAGGATGACGTCAGCATGATGACGTCATCATGCTACAGTACCGGGTCAGCCCGTTTGACTGGAACCGGGTCGCCGTCGACCCACGGCTTGACCTGATTCCACCGTACGATTCCGGCCACCATTTTCGACGGGGTTCATCCCTATAGGGTCGTCTAGGTCTGTTCTATGGTTCTACAACCTCAAAACTGAAAGAAAACGAGAAGAAACTCACCAGTCCGTCGCTGAACTCACGGTCAAAGTCCGATCGTCGTCTTCGTCGATCCACGCCGTCTCTGTCGTCCAAAACAGTCCCAAACAGCTCGTCTCTCACCCTAGGACATTTCTATCACCAAACAATCGATTTCCTAGCATCAAAATAGGTTGGTTCGAAACAGAGGAGTAAAAACGGGTTCTCGGGTTTTCGACCTTACCGCCGCCGTGTCGCCGCCACAGGCCACACCGTCGTCTAGTTACGCTCCTGGGGTCCTCACAGTGCAGACTGGAGCTTCCCCCGCGTCGAGGTGGTGTGGATGTCGCGGTTTGCTTCTTGGACCCGATTCCTCTGTGTTTCGGGTCTGAGTTTGCACGGGATTTTCAGACGGGGGAAATGGGGTGGTGGTCACGGGTGTCGCACGGTGATGATGATCAGATGATGGTGGTGCTGCTGGTGGTCATCTGGTGCGATGAGGGTGGCTGGTTTGTGTGTTTTGGTGGAGAGAAAATGGAAGAAGGTGCACGGGTTAGGGGGGATGGATGTGTTTGTGTGTGTTTGAGAGAAAGCAGGGAGTGATCGTGCATGAAGAAGAAAAAGCAGATAGGATGAAGGGCTGGGATTCATTTGGGCAGAGATCCAAGGGCTGGGATTAAATGGAGGGAAAATAAATGATTATAAAATGGTTAAATAGTGTAATCTTGCTTTATTGGAATAGTATGGACTTGGATGGGTGACACTTGTCACTCATCCACTGGTTTGATTTAAATATTAGTTTGGCACGGATTCCCGTAATAAATTAATATTTTATTCCGTTGTTCTCGGTTCGTAAATTCCGCTAAAACGCTTCCTTGACCATAACTTCTTCATACGAACTCTGATTCCGGCGTTCCGCCTGTCTACGGATTCGTGACGTCCCGACCTACGTCATAGTCATGGGTCAAAGTCCAAATTATTTCTCGGGTCAAAAGTCAAAGTTTCCCCCCTTCAGGGGCAAAATAGTTTTTTTACATTAAAATATTATTATTCTCAGTTCGGGTCGTTACAATCTACCCACCTTACAGAAATTTCGTCCTCGAAATTTACTCAAACAAGTGTGGGTACTGCCCTCTCATCAATTCCTAGGGTTCCCATGTCGCTTCCTCCACATCGTGGTTCCGCCATAGCACCTTAACCAATGAAATCGTCTTGTTCCTTAAGACTTTTTCCTTCCTATCCAGAATTTGCACTGGCCGTTCCTCGAAACTCAAATCTGTCATCAGTTCCAGTGGTTGTTCTGGCAGTGCATGAGAGTCATCCCGAAGATACTTCCGTAGCATAGATACATGAAATACGTCATGTACTCGGGAAAGCTCCGAAGGTAGGGCTAAACGGTAAGCCACTGGACCAATCCTCTCGACAATCTCATAAGGTCCGATATAACGGGGACTCAATCTCCCACGTCGTCCAAGTCAGAGAATTCCCTTCCACGGCGATAACTTTAAAAAGACAAAGTCACCAACCTCAAACTCCAAATCTCGGATCCGTCGATCCGCATAGCTCTTCTGGCGATCCTGGGCCACCTTCAGTCTCTCCCGAATAACCCGAACTGTCTCCTGGGTCATATCCATCAGATCCGGCCCCACTGCGGTTCTTTCTCTGATCTCCATCCAGCATACTGGTGTTCTGTACTGTCGACCATACAGTGCCTCATAGGGTGCCATCCCTATACTCGCATGGTAGCTGTTATTGTAGGCAAACTCCATCAATGGCAATCGATCAGCCCACGAATCTTGGAATTGCAACACACATGCTCTCATCATGTCCTCGAGAGATTGTATTGTCCTTTCAGACTGTCCGTCGGTCTGTGGGTGGAATGCCGTACTGAAGTGCAATTTCGTACCCAAAGTAGTTTGTAGACTCTTCCAAAACCTGGATGTGAAACGCGGATCCCAATCCGACACGATCGACTCTGGGGTACCGTGCATTCGGATGATCTCATTAATGAATAGCTGGGCCAACCGGTTGGGCTTGTATGTCTTACGTACAGGCAGAAAATGTGCTGATTTAGTCAACCGGTCCACTATCACCCAAACCCCATCAAATCCACTCCTTATCTTCGGTAACTTGAAGACAAAGTCCATTGTAATATGGTCCCACTTCCATTGCGGAATTGGAAGTGGCTGCATGGCCCCATACGGACGCTGCCGTTCTGCCTTGACCTGCTGACAGATCAAACATTTGCTGACAAACTCAGCTATCTCCCTCTTCATCCCTGGCCACCAATAATAGTCCCGGAGAGTACGGTACATCTTCGTCCCTCCTGGATGCATAGCACAGGCCGAACTGTGGGCCTCGTCTAAAATCTCTCTCCTCAACTCTGGTACCGCAGGTACACATAGTCTCCCAAGCTTCACTAATGCTCCATCACCCCGGATGGAGAAATCTTGTCTCTGTCCGGATTCAACCTCGTTTCTGTAGTCACTGAGTATCTGGTCGTGCAGTTGAGCCTCGATGATCCTGTCGACCAACACGGGTCGTACATGAAAACTAGCCAACAAGGCTCCCTGATCGTCCATTCCTAACATAACTCCGCTCTTCCGGAGTTCCACTAGTAAAAGAAGGTATACCAATCTCAAATGCGCAACTGATCCCGCCGACTTCCTACTAAGTGCATCGGCTACGACATTTGCCTTGCCAGGATGGTACTCGATGGTACAATCATAATCCTTTAACAATTCCAACCATCTACGCTGTCTCATGTTGAGTTCCTTCTGAGTGAACAAATGTTTAAGACTCTGGTGATCGGTGAATATTCCGCATGTCACACCGAACAAATGATGTCTCCAGATCTTTAGAGCATGAACCACCGCTGCCAATTCCAAGTCATGAGTAGGGTAGTTCAATTCGTGCGTCTTCAGCTGCCGGGATGCGTAAGCAATCACTTTTCCATTCTGCATCAATACACAACCCAAGCCCTGCAGCGATGCATCACTATATACCACGAACTCTCCACTGTTGTCTGGTAATGCAAGGACAGGTGCAGTGGTTAATCGGAACTTTAATTCCTGAAAACTCTGTTCACACTGATCGTCCCACACAAACTTCACCCCTTTCCGGGTTAACCGAGTCAATGGTGCGGCAATCTGGGAGAAACCCTCCACGAATCTCCCATAATAGCCTGCTAACCCAACAAAACTTCGCACTTCCGTCACCGTGGTCGGTCTTGGCCAATTTGTTACAGCCTCCGTTTTCTGAGGATCCACACTTATCCCTTCGGGTGATATAATGTGACCCAAGAATCCAATACTATTTAGCCAAAATTGACATTTGCTCAACTTGGCATATAGCTGCTCCTGTTGTAGTTTACCCAATACCATTCGTAAGTGCTTCTCATGAGCCCTGACACTCTTGGAATACACCAAGATGTCGTCGATAAACACGATCACAAATTTATCTAGGTATGCTCGAAAGACCCGATTCATCAAGTCCATGAATGCAGCTGGCGCATTCGTCAGTCCAAAGGGCATCACCAAGAACTCATAATGCCCATACCTCGTTCGAAAAGCTGTTTTCTGAACATCCCCCTCGGCTATTCTCAGTTGATGGTATCCTGACCTCATATCTATCTTGGAGAAATATCGTGCTCCTCGTAACTGATCGAACAAATCATCGATCCTGGGTAAGGGATACTGATTCCTTACCGTGGCCTTGTTCAACTGCCTATAATCCACACACAACCGCAAACTACCCTCCTTCTTTTTCACAAATAAGACCGGCGCTCCCCATGGTGATGTACTGGGTCGGATAAACCCTAGATCCACCAGTTCCTGTAATTGGATTTTCAATTCCCGTAGCTCTGCCGGTGCCATACGATACGGTGCTTGTGAAATCGGTCGAGTCCCATGGAGTAACTCGATCGTAAAGTCGATCTCCCTGGGTGGTGGTAATCCAGGTAAATCCCCTGGAAAGACATCAGGAAATTCCCGCACAATCGGAATATCCTCAATTCTCAAAGATTCATCCGTAGACTCTACCACATAAGCAAGATAACCCTGACACCCCTTCTGTAAAAGTTTTGTAGCTGTGAGTGCAGATATTACCTTGGGTGATGCATCTCCACACTCCCCCTGAAATATCACTTCCGGCAATCCTGAACCTCTCAAAGTCAATCGCATGTTACTACAGTCGATAAGCGAATTGTACTCCGACAACCAATCAACTCCAAGTATCACATCGAAGTTGTGCACATTCATAAGAATCAAATCTGCTGGAAATTCGACTCCCTCAATCTCCACAGGACAAGCTCGTATCTCCTGGTTCACTTGGTAGGTCACACCCATCGGTGTCCCCACACCCATCTCATGCTCAAGTGCGGTCACCTCACGGCCCAACAGTCCCGCACAACGCGATGAAATAAAAGAATGAGTTGCCCCCGAATCCATCAATGCACGAACAACCATGCCATAAATATGTACAGTACCTGTCAACACTCCCGGAATGGATCTAGCCTGCTGCTGGGTAACAGCATAGACACGAGCCATAGACTCTGCAGGTCGTCCCCGTCCTCTAGCTCCTCGATCACGGCCACGCACAACACCGCGTGTCCGGCTGCTGTCAGTCTGAGATGCTGAGCTCTGTGCTAGCATAGTGCTGCCCCGAATCAGTGGACACTCAGAAGCATAGTGCCCCGGCTCACCACAAGCGAAGCAAGTGACCTCCCTAGGTCGACCCGAGTATCCTCCCGGTAAGATGCTCATCGGTGAGTACGGCCGCTGCCAAGCCCCAGAACGCTGTCCAGACCGCTGAGGACTCCTGAACTGACCAGAACGTCCTCGGCTGCCAGAAGATGAAGATCCACCAGAATGTCCTCCCTTCGAGCCACGACGGCCCGAGAATCCCAAGTGCGGGCGATCACGTCGCCGTGTCTCCCCCTCAGCTCGCTGACGTGCCAGGATACTGTTCTCAACCCTGGTCGCCGCATCAGTCAGATCCCTCATGGTAGCAAAGGGCGTTGCAGTCACCATCGCCTGAATCTCAGGTCGCAGGCCCCACTCAAATCTGCGACATCGATCCTCCTCGGTGATCACGAATTTCTCAGCAAAGCGAGACAACATCAGGAAGGTCTCCTCGTACTCTGCTACAGTCTGATCTCCCTGTCGGAGTTGCAGAAACACCGCCTCACGGGCGTTGCGAAACGACCGTGGATAAAACTAGTTGAGAAACCGCTCTCGGAAAGTCTCCCATGGAATGGTGTGAACGGTCCAGCCGGCCAGGACAAGGTTGTGCCACCATCGATAGGCGCTCCCATCCAGTAGGAAGGTCGCCAGTACGACACGCTCCTCCGGTGGACAGTGCATGACCTCGAAAATCCTCTCCCAGCGATCAATCCACTGGTGTGCTTCCTCGGGATCGGTTCCCCCACTAAAGTGCGTAGCACCCAGGCGCTGAGCCCGCTCAATGCTCGCAGTGTCTCCATTCCCTCCATTGCCCTCGTCAACACGTGCACGGGGTTTACGTCGGGGAGTCATATCCAACTGTTAAGAGGCAAACAGGTTAAAAGACATCGAAAGCGACCATGTACCAAGTACAAACCGCTAACCTAGTACTCTGACTGCTAATCCTAATGCTCTGATACCAAGCTGACAAGACCTGTCCCAATCCCACTGGGACCACCCAGGGACGTGCCCCGCTCCCGTCTGACAATGACTCTAAACATACCAAAATTACCCTTAAATAAAAACCGAATACTTAAATAGATAGATAACTTACTACAACAGTGTTTAAAGAGATACTGTCAGACAAGGGAAAGTAAAATACAACACGTGAGCACAATAGTCAGAGTACATTTATTCGGTGCTCAACCTACCCACAAGTGGGTGTACAGGTGCACAGCTAAGCAAACTAAACCTCTGCCTCCTCCTCCGGGTCCTCCTCCTCTATTTCCGTGTCAGGATCTGGAGGGGTCAGCAAAACAAGGGTGAGTGGGCCAAAAATAACAGTTTATAAATCAATTTAATAATAAAGAATCATAAGGTTTTACCCCTCCGTTTTCCAAATCTTGCATGTAGTGAAAATATAATATTATAATGAAATCATAACCATAAAACCACAATAATAATCGAAAGGAGAAACTAACATATCAGTGCACTGTAAAACCCAACCCAAATGATGTCACGGTTCTAAGGCTACGCGTTGCCACTCAGGGTCTCACACCCGAGACTCTCTAGGTACATCAGCTCTCGGTATCCCGGTCACTGCCCGAGGTATATAAACATGCCTTCCTGAGAGTAAGCAGCCCAACGGGGGTCAACTCCACTCAGTCAGGGCCCCGTGACTACTCCAGGGTCCACCCAGGCCAACGACCCTCCCTGGAGGAGACAATATACACAGGTAGGAAAGTACAGTACAATAACAGTATAGTTTACCCTATGTCCCCCCGGACATCCCAAACAAAATCCACATATAATCCAGACGGGTCTCATGCCCAAAACATTGTAATAGCATATATAAACAGTTCATATAAGACTCATCGAATCATAAGTGGAAATAGTAAAACAGTTTATGCATTCAAGCCTTTTATAAATCAAACAGCCCACTCACACTCGGTCCTTGCTGCTCAACGATCTCTAAAACCTGTATTTTTATACCTGGGGGTTACTTAAGGACCCTATAACATCAATACCAAGAACTTAGAACAGATCCGCCTCAAAATCGCATCCCGGGCACTATGCCCGGTGCTTCAAACCCCATTTTGACTAATCTAACGATCTCCGATTGACACGAAACCACCTCCATTGGATCCGTATCGTCGAAACCTTGAAAATGATACCGGCCCCACCAAAATCACTGTTCACACGCGCCCCCACGCGCCTGGTCAGCGCGTGGGTCAACGCTGCTACAGTACTGCTGACGTCATCACTGACACTTGTCAGGTGACACGTGGCATGTTCTGATTGGTCCCTGGTCTGACAACATCTGGCAGGATGACGTCATCATGACGTCAGAAGTGACGTCAGCATGATGACGTCATCATGCTACAGTACCGGGTCAGCCCGTTTGACTGGAACCGGGTCGCCGTCAACCCAAGGCTTGACCCGATTCCACCGTACGATTCCGGCCACCATTTTCGTCGGGGTTCATCCCTATAGGGTCGTCTAGGTCTGTTCTATGGTTCTACAACCTCAAAACCGAAAGAAAACGAGAAGAAACTCACCAGTCCGTCGCTGAACTCACGGTCAAAGTCTGATCGTCGTCTCAGTCGATCCACGCCGTCTCCGTCGTCCAAAACAGTCCCAAACAGTTCGTCTCTCACCCTAGGACATTTCTATCACCAAACAATCGATTTCCTAGCATCAAAATAGGTTGGTTCGAAACAGAGGAGTAAAAACGGGTTCTCGGGTTTTCGACCTTACCGCCGCCGTGTCGCCGCCGCAGGCCGCTCCGTCGTCCAGTTACGCTCCTGGGGTCCTCACGGTGCAGACTGGAGCTTCCTCGCGTCGAGGTGGTGTGGATGTCGCGGTTTGCTTCTTGGACCCGATTCCTCTGTGTTTCGGGTCTGAGTTTGCACGGGATTTTCAGACGGGGGAAATGGGGTGGTGGTCACCGGTGTCGCACGGTGATGATGATCAGATGATGGTGGTGCTGCTGGTGGTCATCTGGTGCGATGAGGGTGGCTGGTTTGTGTGTTCGGGTGGAGAGAAAATGGAAGAAGGTGCACGGGTTAGGGGGGATGGATGTGTTTATGTGTGTTTGAGAGAAAGCAGGGAGTGATCGTGCATGAAGAAGAAAAAGCAGATAGGATGAAGGGCTGGGATTCATTTGGGCAGAGATCCAAGGGCTGGGATTAAATGGAGGGAAAATAAATGATTATAAAATGGTTAAATAGTGTAATCTTGCTTTATTGGAATAGTATGGACTTGGATGGGTGACACTTGTCACTCATCCACTGGTTTGATTTAAATATTAGTTTGGCACGGATTCCCGTAATAAATTAATATTTTATTCCATTGTTCTCGGTTCGTAAATTCCACTAAAACGTTTCCTTGACCATAACTTCTTCATACGAACTCCGATTTCGGCGTGCCGCCTGTCTACGGATTCGTGACGTCCCGACCTACGTCATAGTCATGGGTCAAAGTCCAAATTATATCTCGGGTCAAAAGTCAAAGTTTCCCCCTTCAGGGGCAAAATAGTGTTTTTACATTAAAATATTATTATTCTCGGTTTGGGTCGTTACAAAAAATATCTAAATAGGGACCATAAGATCAATGACAAGTATCACTCATCCTATGATCCTTACACTTGCATCCATATCTCTCGTTCACTCTCTCAATGTTCACTCTCTCATTGTCCAAACACACACCCGAAACCATACCACCCACCCTATTTTCCTACCTTCCTTTCATCAGCCATGAGTTCTGTAAGAAAGAGAAAGTGACTGAGAAGGAAAGGAAGATGGTGGAAAGGACGAGCAACTGTGAAGGCTGCTTGAGAAAACCCAGAAAATAGGTAACTCGTGAACTTTGAAAATGGTGTTTTCGATTTGGATGTTTGGAACTTGAAACTAATGCCATGGTGATCTTCTATGAGTTCATGCGAGCTCGAAACAAAGTGTGTGGATGCTGGGAGGTTCTCAGGTGAAGCTCGAAGGACGACACGTTAGGTTTCGAGTTTGGGCTCAAGGATTTTAGGTATGGTTATCGATTTTGAGCTCATGAATTTTCTTTTGGGTAGGTTAGGATTCCTTTGGTGAAAGAATGGAGTGAAATGGTGGAGAAATGGAGAAGAACAGATTGGGTTTGTAAATCAGGTCGAATGATCCGTTACAGTCATTCGGGTTGACCCGGTTAAAGGTAGACGACAATGACGTCAGCGAGTGATGTCATCATGTTAGCCACATGGAGAGGCTAGTTGGTGCCATGTGGCATCTTGTTAGAGGTGATGTGGCTAGTGAAGTGGCATGATGATATCAGCAGGTGACGTCAGCATGTGACACGTGGCAGGTTGTTAGATGTTAGGAGGTGATATCAGCAGTGACGTCAGCAATGACTAACTATGACCGGCGCATGTGGGCGCGTGGGCATGAATTTTAAGATCAAACCGGTCTTATTCGAAAGCTTTCGACATCTTGAATCCAATAGTGGTGGTTTCAAGTCGATCAAAGATCATTTAGTTGGTGTTTTGGAGGTTTTTCTCCTCGAGAAGTGTTTTCAAGACGTGTTTTCGGTTCCGGGGTTTGTGAGGGTTTATTGTATGGACTTCTATTGATTGTTAGTGACCCTCTTGTATGACTTTGATAGGCCCAGATATCCTTGATGTCAGGACCCACCCCGGTTCCATCCCAAAAACCGAGGTAAATCCTGCTCCCGTTTGACAACCCAGAACGAAAACCGAAACACTCACACGAAAAACCACAAATCACACCGTCAGACGCAGGAGATTTTAATACAACCCAGTGCCAACAAAGATACAAAGCATAGTATCCAAAACTAAGGAAAACAAAACCGATACACAAAGTACACGCACAACGGAAAACTTGAAAACCACTCTGGGGTCACTCTCGAGTACTCTATGCCTCTGACGCTGCCTCGACGTCAACACCCCCGCGCTAGCTCCACGACCTGGAGGGAAATTAAAAACAGAAGGTGTGAGTGGACCATAAAGAATAAAAGTTTCGAAAACCGTTTTATAATCAAACCAGGGTTTTAGCCCTCCGTTTTGAAAACACACATGCATAACCCATTGGTTGAAAACAGTTATAAATCATCTAAGGACCTTCATAAAAATCATTGCAGAATCATCATAAAAATAGTTATAGAAATCACGTCATAAGCATCATAAAACCGTATCATAAAGCATCACATCATAAAACCAATAGATACCAAACAAATAGTTATCCGATCAAACCTGCTGGACCTATCCGAGTCTTTAAACTCCTGAGTCTTTAAACTCAATCCAGGCCTCAATATAATCCGAGTCTTTAAACTCAACATGCTTACGGGGGAAATAGCAATATATCCGAGTCCTTAAACTCAACAGGCCTACGGGGGAAATAGCAATATATCCGAGTCTTTAAACTCAATCCGGGTCTTTAAACCTAATCTAGGCCCGTCCCCCGTCAATCACAATATCCGGCTCTTTAAACCCAATATCCAGATCCATCAAATCCAATCCAAAACCATTTGAAAATCATTTATAAATCCATATCCAAACCCGAATCCGAAATCACTGGCCCGAAGCCCTTCCGGCATCTAGAACCGTCATTCCGAACCCAAATCCAGAAATCAACTTTTCAACTTTAAAACCAAATTCCGCTTTCCGAAATCCGATTCTAAAACTGAAAACCCTGATCATCAAATCATGTATCAAAATCCACTTATAATCATTGAAAATCACTTATCATTTGAAATCCAAAAATCATGGCATCAAAATCAGAATTCAAACCTTTCTCATAAAACGTGTTGAAAACCGAACTTTCTCGAAAAACGAGCAAATATGTAAAACCAACATAGTAGATTCAATAATCATAAAATCACATGTAAAACAATAAAACATTTATAGAAAAGCAGTTATGCTTGCTTAAGTATAAGGAAGGGGTCCACTCATAGATATCGGGCACGTCACTCGCGTCCCGTGTGTCCCGTACGTTCCTTAGCTTCGTCGGGGATTCTCGATCCTGTCAACAGTCACCAATGTACGTCACTAACATGTCCACTAAGATCCTCGTAATTTTCCCCAATTTTCCCGAACTTCTAAACATAACGAACCGAGACCCTAAACCTTCAACCTTGTCGAACTAACCTCAAACGACGTCTGATTAACCCGAAACCTATCCCAAAAGATCCGTTACAACCTCTAGACCAAAAACCTAGTTGGAAGTTTCCCCAAAAACCACCGCACGCGCCTCCACGCGCCGCCCAAAATGGCTGCGCGATGGCCTCACGCGCCTGCACACAGACTACTGTTCATCGTCTTCCTCAGTTACTCGACCGGTTTGAACCGGCGAGAGCGGTTCTCTGCCGTACGTCCACCATTTCTGCTCCTCTTTTCACCAATCTCTTCGTCCTCTTCCCAATAATCGATTCCCCTACTCCAAACACTCCAACACAGCCTCTAACCTGTCGTCCCTAGCTCGAAACAAAACCCGTTCAAAGCCCCTGTTTGCACTCTCGGCCACCCGTGTCACCCCCCATCATGGCTTCGATATTAATAGGTTCCTAAGGACCTAAGAAGTCGATTAGGACCAACCAAACACCTCGACTCAACCCCTAGCTTCACGACTAACCGTTTAAACAAAACGGGAAAAACAGAGCATCGAAAAGGATTGAGATAATTACCTGCACACCAACCCCCACCGTGAGCTCCGCTGGATCTGTTCGACTCTCCTCCGTCCTCACAACGCCACCACGGGTCCAATTTGATGATTTGAGCAACACACGGCAGCACCACCACCAAACTCGTTCTCTGTTTCTCTCTGAGAACTCACACCTCACACTCTCAAGTTTCCTCACGGAACTCTCACTCAAAATCCCTCCTCAACTCTCCCTTAATCTCTACTCTCACTCACCAGATCACAACACTTCACACCTCCCTTCACCTGATCGATTTTCCTCCCACTCTGTCTCTATTTTTCTCTCGAATGCACGACTACACAACCCAAATAATTGGAACCGTGCACACGCCTAGAACCCACTAGAGCAACCCCACGTGTCACCATCCCCTCAACCCTCTCACAAATATCCAATCTCCCCTGTACACTTGGCCTTATCAGCTTGGCCTAATTCCCAATGCATCAAAAGACCAAAATGCCCCTACTTGTGAGTCAAAATTACGATTATGCCACTGCCGTTCTAGACCCGTATCTTACTCGTCCGACGTCCAATGAACACGTGCCGCCTGTCCTTGAATTCAGGACGACGAGATCTACCTACTGGTACTCGGTCTACGTGTCAAAATCTCATTACACGAAAAGTCAACTTTTCCCCCTATTTTAACCAAATTACGGTCATGCCCTCAACCTTCCGAACATCATAACTTCCTCCTCGGATGTCAGAATCGGGCGTGCCACCTGTCTACGAAATCGTGACGTCCCTAACTACATCACGGTCATCGGTCAATACCCCATTGACCACCCGAACTAAAGTCAACATTTTGCCCAAACTAGGGACAAAATCGTCATTCTACGCTAACGAACCAAAAGTAGCCAACTAACCACCGATTAAACTCACTAATCTCATCTTAATCACGCTGCTAATCCTGGCTCCAGGGATGGGTCGTTACAACCTACCCTCCTTAAAATAATTTCGTCCCCGAAATTCCACAACTCATTCCCGACACCTATGGTCTTCTACCCGATGGTCAACTCTCGCCAAAACCAACTGCTTTAAACAGGTCCTAACCTATCATCTCCACCTTGGGTATTTCACAACACTCCTACTACCAGGTCAACACTCCTGACACTCTCAAGTCAAACGTACCTGCACCTCGTACTACTAACCAAAACTTCATGGTGTACGCAAGGGAAACTCTATGAACAGAAAACAAAGGTATTTTAGAATACCTCATATAGAGTAGCCAATAGAATTCATAGAGTACATCCTCACGTACTACCACCTCACCTTCCGGAAACCCAACTCAAATCCTAACCCAAAAACAATGTAGTCCAAAAAGGAATCCTACCTACCGGCTTACTACTTCGCCTTCATCTCCCTTGACTGCTGCTCCGATCACCTGGTCAGAATAAATCTACAAAGTCCTAAAGGAAAATCCTAGATTGTGGGTTCTCTTCAATAACCTCATATCGATCAGTTATAGTCACTCCTTTCTAGTTCCTTCCATCAACCTTCAACGGTACTCACTGTAAGCTTAACCTCGTCACTCCAAGTCGCCTAGATGAAGTCCTAGACTCTACCCGGAAACCAAACAACATTGTGTACAACTCAACCAAGGAAAGTAAAAGTACCTGTCACCGCACCGGGTGCTGACTGAGCCTCCTGCTGAGTCATCGCAAACACTCGGGCTTGGGATCCTGAAGACCTACCACGTCCCCTCGAACTACTAGTGGCACCTCCACCTCCTCTAGTTCCTGCTGTCCCTGACGCTGACGCCGTGCTCCGTCCGGGCTCCGCCGCTCCTCGGCCTACACCACCCTCATGTGGTAACAGTGGACAGTCACGTCGGAAGTGACCTCACTCCCCACAGTAGTACCACACATCCCGACCTGGTCCGCCACTCTGTCTCCCTGTAGATGCAACAGACGTCTCACTGGCTTGTGGAGTCGGCTGTGCTCGATAACCACGAAATCCTGAACTCTGGAAACTACCAGATCTACCAAAATGATCATCGCCCGCCGACGATTCTCCACTGTAGTTGCCCCTCTTTGGTGTCCTCTGACTCGAAGTTCGAGAAAAAGGTGGCTCCCGGCGTCGTACCTACAAGCTAGCCTCAACCCTCACGGCAGCATCCGACAACTCTCGGAGGGTATCAAACAATCCAGCCATCCCTATGGCTCGAATCTCACCTCGCAGGCCCAACTCAAACCTACGACACTTCTCGGCTTCTGTAGCCACGAACGCAGGAGCAAAGCGAGACAACATCTGAAATTTCCGCTCGTACTCAGCCACACTCATACTCCCCTGCTGAAGTTGCAGAAACTCCGCCTCTTTGGCATCACGGAAAGAACGAGGGTAGTACTGATCCAAAAACTGTTCCCTAAACGTCTCCCAGGTCACAGTGTGGGCGTCCCAGCCAAACAACTCGATGGTATACCACCACTCGTACGCCGCACCGTCCAGTAAAAAGGTAGCTAGTAACACTCGATCCTCCGGTGGGCAATGCATCACGGCGAAAATCCGCTCAAGTCTCGTAATCCACCTCTGGGCTTCCTCAGGATCTACCCCACCACTAAACGTCGTAGCCCCGAGCCACTGGGCTAGCTCAATCATAGCACTCTCTGTCCCTCTCGCCGCTTCTTCTTCAGGTCGTGGAGAGGGTTCACGTCTCGGAGGCATGGTCAACCGCACACTGAAAGAGGCATAGAATCAGTCAAATAACGTAAAAACAACCTCACAACAAACACAAACCGACAAACCTATGCTCTGATACCAATTTGTCAGGACCCACCCCGGTTCCATTCCGAAAACCGAGGAAAATCCTACCCCCGTCTGACAACCCAAAATGAAAACCGAAACACTCACACGAAAAACCACAAATTACACCGTCAGACGCAGGAGATTTTAATACAACCCAGTGTTAACAAAGATACAGAGCATAGTATCCAAAACTAAGGAAAACAAAACCGATACACAAAGTACACGCACAACGGAAAACTTGAAAACCACTCTGGGGTCACTCTCGAGTACTCTATGCCTCTGACGCTGCCTCGACGTCAACACCCCCGCGCTAGCTCCACGACCTAGAGGGCAATTAAAAACAGAAGGTGTGAGTGGACCATAAAGAAAAAAGTTTCGAAAACCGTTTTATAATCAAACCAGGGTTTTAGCCCTCCATTTTGAAAACACACATGCATAACCCATTGGTTGAAAATAGTTATAAATCATCTAAGGATCGTCATAAAAATCATTGCAGAATCATCATAAAAATAGTTATAGAAATCACGTCATAAGCATCATAAAACCGTATCACAAAGCATCACATCATAAAACCACTATATACCAAACAAATAGTTATCTGATCAAACCTGCTGGACCTATCCGAGTCTTTAAACTCAATCCAGGCCTCAATATAATCCGAGTCTTTAAACTCCGAGTCTTCAAACTCAACAGGCCTACGGGGGAAATATCAATATATCCGAGTCTTTAAACTCAATCCGGGTCTTTAAACCCAATCCGGTCCCGTCCCCCGTCAATCACAATATCCGGGTCTTTAAACCCAATATCCAGATCCAGCAAATCCAATCCAAAACCATTTGAAAATCATTTCTAAATCCATATCCAAACCCGAATCCGAAATCACTGGCCCAAAACCCTTCCGGCATCCAAAACCGTCATTCTGAACCCAAATCCGGAAATCCACTTTTCAACTTTAAAACCAAATTCCGCTTTCCGAAATCCGATTCTAAAACCGAAAAACCCTGATCATCAAATAATGTATCAAAATTCACTTATAATCATTGAAAATCACTTATCATTTGAAATCCCAAAATTATGGCATCGAAATCAGAATTCAAACCTTTCTCATAAAACGTGCTGAAAACCGAACTTTCTCGAAAAACGAGCAAATATGTAAAACCAACATAGCAGATTCAATAATCATAAAATCACATGTAAAACCGTAAAAATTTTATAGAAAAGCAGTTATGCATGCTTAAGTATAAGGAAGGGGTCCACTCACATATACCGGGCACGTCACTCGCGTCCCGTGTGTCTCGTACGTTCCTCAACTTCGTCGGGGATTCTCGATCCTGTCAACAGTCACCAAAGTACGTCACTAACACGTCCACTAAGATCCTCCTAATTTTCCTCAATTTTTCCGAACTTCTAAACATAACGAACCGAGACCCTAAACCTTCAACCTTGTCGAACTAACCTCAAACGACTTCTGATTAACCCGAAACATATCCCAAAAGATCCGTTACAACCTCTAGACCAAAAACATAGTTGGAAGTTTCCCAAAAAACCGCCGCACGCGCCGCCCAAAGTGGCTGCGCGTGGGCCTCACGCGCCTGTACACAGACTACTGTTCATCGTCATCCTCAGCTACTCGACCGGTCTGAACCGGTGAGAGCGGTTCTCTGCCGTACGTCCACCATTTCTGCTCCTCTTTTCACCAATCTCTTCATCCTTTTCCCAATAATCGATTCCCCTACTCCAAACACTCCAACACAGCCTCTAACCCGTCGTCCCTAGCTCAAAACAAAACCCGTTCAAAGCCCCTGTTTGCACTCCCGACCACCCGTGTCACCCCCCATCACGGCTTCGATATTAACAGGTTCCAAGGACCTAAGAAGTCGATTAGACCAACCAAACACCTCGACTCAACCCCTAGCTTCACGACTAACGGTTTAAACAAAACGGGAAAAACAGAGCATCGAAAAGGATTGAGAAAATTACCTGCACACCAACCCCCACCGTGAGCTCCGCTGGGTCTGTTCGACTCTCCTCCGTCCTCACAACGCCACCACGGGTCCAATTTGATGATTTGAGCAACACACGACAGCACCACCACCAAACTCCTTCTATGTTTCTCTCTGAGAACTCACACCTCACACTCTCAAGTTTCCTCATGGCACTCTCACTCAAAATCCCTTCTCAACTCTCCCTTAATCTCTACTCTCACTCAACAGATCACAACACTTCACACCTCCCTTCACCTGATCGATTTTTTACAGGACCCATCCCAATCCCCCCGGGATTAGTGCGGGATGACCCTGCTCCCGTCTGACACGAAGTGTCAGACAAGGGATATTTCCGACCTTTGCCCTCTCGGGCTATCAGAGTACGCCAGGATCCGGAGGAGGTATGTGATATCTCGATCTCTGCTACAGTCCACATCCGTTGTCAACCTGAAAGGCAGTCAAAACATTAAAAACTGTGAGTGGACAAAACAAAGAGTTTATAAAAATAGTTTATAAGAGAAGACATTTGTACCCTTCACTAAAAAGCATGCATGCATTGGAAAACCATTTAACCAAAGAAACCATACGTGGGAACTAAGCCCAATTCATATATAAACCAAGGTCGAAAGGACCATAATGAAAACGACCATACGGGCCACTGCCCAAATCCATAAGGGACTCGGCCCCAAACTATAAAGAAACCAAGTACACGAGCCACTGCTCAAATCCTGTGCACACCTGTGCACACCACATATCATATATATACATATAAGTCACACAACCAATCCTGTAACGGTATCCAAAGCTACGCACGTGCTACCCGGGTCTCAATCTGAGTCTTCTCAAAGTCAAGGTCAATGTCCGCAGACCACTGATCCTACTCGAGATAATAGTAACCATAGCCTTCCTGAGAGTAAGGAACCCAACTGGGGGGTGACTCCACTCAGTCGGTGCTCCGTGACTACTCCGGGGTCCACCTAGGCCAACGACCCTCCCCGGAGGAGATAATAGAAGTAAAGGAAGGTAGATGAACATATATATACATAACATAATATCCATGCCCGGTTCCCCTGAACCGTCATGATCCATAATATCTCTAACCAAGGTAACATGTCGGTTCCCATAAACCGTCAAGTACCGTAATAACATAACCGAGGTAACATGCCGGTTCCCATAAACCGTCATGTACCGTAATAACCAACAAGGGTTCATGCCGGTTCCTATAAACCGTCATGAACCACGATACCATAACAAGGGTTCATGCCGGTTCCCATAAACCGTCATGAACCTGGGAATCCATTTAAGGTTCCCTGACCTGAAATCAAAACCGTAAAGTGACTGGGTCTCGTGCTCGAACATAGGGCATCAGCTGGGCACCGTGCCCGGAATCTGAGGTCATATGCCCGAGAAAAAACCAAATGGGTCTCATACCCGAGTTTATCCTTTTGAAATTCAAATCCAGTTCATTTAAATCAATACAAAGATACATACCCGTATAAGCACCGTATAAGGCCGAAACCTCGAAATACGTGCTTATACGTAACCACATACAAATGCAACCATGGCATTACAAAGAAGCATTTAAAACATATAATAAACATTTATGCATGCACCAATTTAGAAAACAAGGTCCACTCACAGACCGTCCGAGCTGTCGCCTCGATTTGCGTGCCATACGACTCCCCGAGCCGATCACCATTACTGGGACTCCCAAACCTGTCCAAATTTTAATAGAAGGTTACTAACTACTTAATTAACCTTCTACCAAAGCCCCGTAATTTTCCCAATTTTCTAACTATTTTTAAAGTCGATCCTAAACCTTCCGATGCCCCGAAGCATATCGAGACGGTGTCCGATTGACACGAAACCAGTCCGAAAATGTTCGTTACATCGAATAGAAGATTTTACATGTTGGAACTTTCCCCAAATTCTCCCCCGCGCGCCCGTACGCGCCGCCTGAAGTGGCTGCGCGTGGGCTTCACGCGCCAACTACAGTACCCGTCTCCTTCCTCGCACAGCCGGTCCAGGCCGGCCGGTCCGGTCCAACCCCTGCAACTGGACCGGCGTAACCGGTCCAGGCCTCCTTCTCCCTCATTTTTCATCCGTTTTCTTCCATTTCAATTCCTAAATTCCTATTTTCAAGTTTCCTATCTAACCCAATCAACAAAACCGACCAAAACCTCCTAAATCGATCCCTAGAAATCAACCCCCACGGCCCCTGTTTTTCCCGGCCACCTTCCAGCCTTCCTCCGCCGTGAACCACCCTCCAAACCTTCCTAAAACTATCCTAGAAACCTATTTAGTTCAGTGAAACCATCCAAATCGGCCCATAACAATTAAAATGGAAAATGAACAAAATCGGGTAAAACCGATTACCTCGATCGGTTTCCTCCTCCGCCGCCCACGGCGGCTCTGCCTGGCCAGCCACCATGTCCAGTCGGTCCTCTCCATCTCTCTGTCCTCTCAGTTATGCTCACAGGTCAAGGGTTTGGATTTTTGGGTGAGAAATGGGATCGGGTTTGGTTGAAGGAAATGAAGAAAATGATCGATGTGGATGAACGGGAGATGCATGAATGGGAAAATGGTAGCCAGTGGATGGGTGACACTTGTCACTCATCCATTGGTTGCTGAAAAGTAACTGGGCCCACTAGAGAAAAAACTCCCCTTTTTATCTCGTAAAACGTGTCGCTGTGAATAGTAACTTGGAACTTCCGTGAACCGTAACTTCGCCATCGAACATCCGAATTCGACGTGCCGCCTGTCTACGGATTCGTATCGTCCTTATCTACGTAACGGTCTTCGGCCCTCGGCCATTGGACCTCTCGGTCAAAAAGTCAACATTTGCCCCTTTTTAACCAAAATTACCAAAATGCCCCTAAACTTCCGAACGTCATAACTACCTCCTCGAACGTCGAATTGAACGTCCCACCTGTCTATGAACTCGTGACGTCATGAACTACGTCACGGTCATCGGTCAAAGTTCATTTGACCGCTCGATTGAAAAGTCAACGTTTTGCCACCACTAGGGGCAAAACGGTCATTTCGCATCGTTCGTCTGATTTAGCCTAACTAATCACCGATTAACCTCACTAATCGTGATTAGTCACTAATGTAATCTAGGAATTTGGGACGGGTTGTTACAATTTTCCTCCCACTATGTCTCTGTTTTCCTCTCGAATGCACGACTACACAACCCAAATAATTGGAACCGTGCACACGCCTAGAACCCACTAGAGCAACCCCACGTGTCACCATCCCCTCAGCCCTCTCACAAATATCCAATCTCCCATGTACACTTGGCCTTATCAACTTGGCCCAATTCCCAATGCATCAAAAGACCAAAATGCCCCTACTTGTGAGTCAAAATTACGATTATGCCACTGCCGTTCTAGACCCGTATCTTGCTCGTCCGACGTCCAATGAACACGTGCCGCCTGTCCTTGAATTCAGGACGACGAGATCTACTTACCGGTCCTCGGTCTACATGTCAAAACCTCGTTACACAAAAAGTCAACGTTTCCCCCTATTTAAACCAAATTACGGTCATGCCCTCAACCTTCTGAACATCATAACTTCCTCCTCGAATGTCGGAATCGGGCGTGCCACCTGTCTACGGACTCGTGACGTCCCTAACTACGTCACGATCATCGGTCAATACCCCATTGACCACCCAAACTAAAGTTCACATTTTGCCCAAACTAGGGGCAAAATCGTCATTCTACGCTAACGAACCAAAAGTAGCCAACTAACCACCGATTAAACTCACTAATTCCATCTTAATCACGCTGCTAATCCCGACTCCCGGGACGGGTCGTTACACCTGGGGCTTCAGATGGGATTACGACTCGTGTTTTGAGTAAGTGGAAGTACATGTGAGTGGACTTTTGTTTTCCTAACTCTATGCATGCATTTTTGTATGGTTATTTTTTTTATTTATAATGGGAATTGCTTGATGGTTATTTAAGTTTTATTTATGTGGATTTTTCTAATTTTACGAATGTTTAAGAAATATTTTAATGGCTCATTTTACGAGGTTTGATTAAACTGTGATTTTGGGCTTAAGCTCGAGATAGGGAATTATGGGTTGAATTGTTATTGATATAGGCATGTGGTTTCTTAGTATTCATGATGATTGTGATGTTGAGATGATGTGTGATGATTGTGATGATGTGATTGATAACCCTTCTCAAGATGTCGATTAGTTGGACGGTCACGGACGTCGAACTGGGCTACGTTTTTTCGATACCGATATTGTGATGCATAGTCATGGACGTCAAGCTGGGCTCCCTAATTCCTAAGACTCTTCTGAGACGTCAAGCCTGTGGCTCCGTAATTCCTGAGATTAGGACCATTCCTCAAATGTCAAGTCCGGGACTCTGTAATTCTCGAGTGATATTCGCCTACGGGTAGTGGACCTTGATATGATGATTCAACAGAAGACATCGAGGTTGATATGATTGATTATTTTGATATGGTTGTGTTGGCTGGTTTGCTTGGGTGTGGATTTGGTATGACTTTTTGTGGGGCGGGTTTTAGAATTTCTGATTTTCTAATTACTGCACGTATTTTGATATTGATGTTTTATTCTTAAATTTGATGCATACATACCTTTCTTAAGCATAGGGTTTAATGATTGACTTCGGAAAAATGGTTTTCCAAACCTTTGTTTTGTCTACTTACACTTTTTATTGGTTTTGGCACCCTATAGGTTGATCGCAGACACAGGCTATATAAAAGTTGAGGCATCAAGTAGTTTTGCGTACTCTGGATATCCTATTTAGAATGCAACCTTATCCTTTGTTTGACACATAGTAAATATACATATTTACATCTCGAGGGTACTTTAGCGTTTTTGCATGGCGTCTCAGATGGGAGCAGGTCCTCCCACGCTAATCGAGGGGGTTTACGGTGAGGGTCCTATCAACTTGATATCAGAGCACTAGGTTTCTCTTTTTGGGAATTGCGCACTAGGTGTGTACGATAGTTTCAGTTTGAAAGTGATGCCTCTATAACGACAGCCCCGTCATCAGCCTAGTAGCAAGGATAAGGATAAGAAAGTGAGAAGTGTTAAATGGGAAATGACCTCGTATTAATTATGTTAGGCATTGGATGCTATGTTTCAGCGGGGTTGGACCCCGGGAGGGGCCATTTTGTAACGACCCGTCCCAAATTCCGAGATTAGATTAGTGACTAATCAAGATTAGTGATGTTAATCAGTAATTAGTTGAGCGAAATCGAACGAACGATGCAAAATGACCGTTTTGCCCCTAATCGTGGGTAAAATGTTGACTTTTGACCCGGAAGATCCGATGGTCGAGGGTCAAGGACCGTTACGTAGATTTGGTCGATACGAATCCGTAGACAGGCGGCACGCCGAAATCGGACATCGAACGGAAAAGTTATGGTTCACGGAAGATTTCAGGAACTATTTGAAACGAAACATTTTACGAGACAAAAAGAGGACTTTTTTCTTTAGTGTGGGCCCAGATATTTTAGGAAGGCCCAATGGATGAGTGACAAGTGTCACCCATCCATTGCACAGCCCAAACACGTTCATGCATATCACCCATTTCATTTTCTTTATTCTTCCCCAATCTCACCCTTGAACCCAAAATCCATATCCCTTCCCTTTTGATTCTGTGAGAGACCAGGAGAGGAGGAAGGATGAGTTGTGATGGCTGGTGATGACAAGGGCCGCCGTGGACGGCGGTGGTGGCCAGAACCCTAGGTAACCCGATAAACGCCTATTTCCATTTTAAATTTCAATTTCAACTTTGGGAGGCTTAGGTTGTTATCTGAGGATTAGGGAGTGGTTATTGGGTTGATAGGGTGGCTAGAGGATGAGTTGGGATGGTAGGAAGTGGCTGAGCCACCCTGGTTCAAATCGGGAAAATTGGTCGTGAATGGAGGGATCGAACCAAGGGGTTTCGGGGGGTTTTTCTTCATTCTTTTTATATAGTTAGATTCCTATGGATGTGAGGAAAAGATTAGGATTGAAGAGGATGTTAATCGGACTGAAATAAAGGAGAAAAATTATTGGACCGTTCACATCGGTCGGACCGAACTGAAAACCAGCATACCGGTTCGGACTCGGTCTGCCGAAGGTTGAAGACGGCTATAGTGCACCGGCGCGTGGCTCCACGTGCAGGGACTTCTGCCAGCGCGTATGGGCGCGTGGCTCACTTTCTGGGGAAGGTTCCAACATGTAATTTCATCTATTCGAGGACAGGTTTCGTGTTGATCGGACATCGTTTCGATAGGTTTTGGGGTGTCTGAAGGTTTAGGATCGACTTTAAAAATAGTTAAAAATTCCAAAAAATTATGAGGTTTTAGTGAGAGGTTAATAAGGTAGTTAGTAACCCTCTAAAATAATTTGTACAGGTTTGGAAGTCTCTGTGCCGATGTTTAGCCCGGGAGAGCCGTATTATACGCATATCGAGACAGCATCTCGGACGGTCTGTGAGTGGACCTTATTTTCTAAATTGATGCATGCATAAATGTTTATTATATGTTTTAATACATGTTTTGTGATGCCATGAGTGCATTTGTGTGTGGTTACGTATTGGCATGTATTTCGAGGTTTCGACCTTATACGGTGCCTATACGGGTCTGTATTTCTACCTTGATTTAAATGAAATGATTTTGGATTTAAAAAGGATAAAGTCAGGCATGAGACCCATTTGGTTTTGTCTCGGGCATGTAGCCCTATTGGTGACCTACGGGTCTGAGTCGTGGTCGCGGCGAGTGCTTAGTGCACGGCGACGGACGATACAACGCTCACCTCCAGACTGGGATATGCTCCTTCCGGAGAGGTCACGATGCACGTACCGTCGTCGAGCAGCCACTGGAGGCTCAACTTTGGAGTGCTGATGGTTCAGGATATCGATCGGTGATGAGTGCACCATGATCTAGCGGTGGTCACGTCAGTTGATTCATTCACGACGACATACCACGATTGAGAGCAGTCCTGGACGGATGGTTGCACACATCACTACGATAGGAGTCGTGACTGGGCCTGAGATATCGAGCTCGATGCCTAGTTGAGTCATGAGTTTGGGCACGAGACCGAGTTAGTTACATTTATGATTTCGGGTCAGGGACCCTAAATGGATTTCTCGATTCATGATGGTTTATGGGAACAAGGCATGAATCCTTTGAAATGTTTGAAGAACGTTTTCCTTATATATATATATATTCATATACCCTCCTTATTTGGAATGTCTCCTCCGGGGAGGGTCGTTGGCCTAGGTGGACCCCGGAGTAATCACATAGCACTAACTGAGTGGAGTCGCCTCCGTTGGGTACCTTACTCTCAGGAAGGCTTGTATCATAACCCCGGGGAGGATCATTAATCTACGGACATTGACCTGGGTAGACCTTGGGAGACTTGGGCTTTGAGACCCCGGGTAGCACGCGCGTAGCTTTAGAAACCATGACAGGAATGGTTGTGTGATTTATATGTATATGTTATATGATATGTGATGTGTACATGTTTTGGGCTGAGTCTCACATGGATTTGGGCAGTGGCCGGTGTATTTGGTTTCATTTATGATTTTGTGCTAAGGTCCTAATGGTTTGGTAACTGCTTTTTGAATGCATGCATGCTTTTTATTGAAGGGTACACATGTCTTTTATGAAAATGTTTTTATAAACTCTTTGTTTTGTCCACTCACAACTTTTAAATATTTTGATTGCCCTTCAGGTTGACAGTGGATGCGGGCTGTAGCAGAGACCGAGACATCACATACCTCCTCCATATCCTGGCGTACTCTGAAGCTCGAGCGGGCTAAAGTCAAAATTTCCCTTGTTTGACACTCCGTGTCAGATGGGATCAGGAACGTCCCGCGTTAATCCCGGGGGGATTTGGACGGGTCCTGACATAGTTTTTGTATGGGCCCGGCGGCTTGGGGCCATGGACTTCCTAGTTAATTAGATCCCAGGAGAGTGAGTATTTGGAGTTATGGCCGATGGTCGTTCAGGAGGGATGTGCTGCTAGGAGCAGCAGGGATTGTTGATGGCCATGGTTCGAGAACAGTTAAACGAATACTAGGAAAATGGCACTTGTGGTTAGGATCCTGTGGTGACTAATACATGGATCTCACGTTTAAACGGATCGTGCGGGCGATGGCTACCCTCGTGAGCATATGGTACTAATAGAAGTGTGCTACTCGGATTGGTCTACACAAGGCTAGTGGCAGACATTGCTCTTTACGGGTTTGGATGTGACTACCGAGACTTTCATACATTACATTCGCACCTAATATCGAGAAGCCTAAGAGGTAAAGTTCCCGCCTTCGATGCAGAGGTGTATGATTGTTGCTCAGTATGAGCAGAGATCTCTGGATTTGGCTCGGTTCGCACTGGGTACGACGATGGTTAAGGCAATGAGGCTTCGTCAGTTTGCGTCGGTCATGGGATTAAGGCCCGAGTGATGGTCCTGGTTTGAGGACTTACCATATTCTCGACTCTAGTAGATGTGTCATCTAAGAGGAAGATGAGTTTGACGAAATCCATGTAGCGATCGGATGTTTCCGACTGACATCGAAGGTGTCTAGAGTATGCATTTGTGAGGGAGCTTTGAAGAGGGACACTTCTAGCTTTGAGTCTTCGATTGACAATCGTGCGAGTTTCAATGGTCGACGAGCGGGATAGAGAGGATCCCGAGAGGGCCGATTGAGATTATAGTTATCTTTTTAGTCCGGTGGAACTTTTAGACACACGTACCACACCTAGAGTAGAGACAAGTGTTCTATCTTGCCCTGCCTTGGATGCATGAGTGTTGGTGGAATACATACCCACAAACTTTATTTCCAAAAGATTTACACTTTTTTGTTGACCGGGAATTGATCCCATTAGGTTTGGACACGAGTTAGTTCGATACTATGCTCAGCGCTAGTTCGGTACTATGTTCAGCGCTAGTTCGGTAAATTGAGATCGTTTGGTTTGAATAAAAGGTTTTGGCCTTAAAGCAGATTGGATTCCCTGGGTATATATGACTTGGACATGATCCTAGGGATGGATTAGCGTACTAACATCATGCCTCTGTCGAGTGCTTGAGGAACCATTGCCTTTGGCTGTCCTATTTTTCCACGGTTTATCTTCGGTGGGAACCAGAGGATACTTCCTTCAAGAACTAGTTCTACTTTGGACGCCGAGAAGTTATTGCAGAATGGCCGTTAAGGATATTGGGAACCTGTTGTGATGTCCCCAGATCCAGAAGATTTACGGGGTTTCCACCTCAAGATAAGATTTCGGGTACTCAATCCATTTCGCAACCACCATGTCAGGCGACAATGACCTGTATAATATGGATTCATATTCACATCCGTGTCGGATGAACTTGGATATCAGTAGTTGAGGATCAAGGAATTGTATATTCCTCTCATCGCTTTCAGACTTAGTAGGGACAATTTGAGTATTGGTTTGGGGTGGACTTGTGTTGGTATTATGGGTCATATTAGTTATGCTGAGAGGACTAATATGGATCATCTGAGGATCGAGATGGTTTTGGATTAGCGTCAACCAACCATGAAAATTGAGATTAGAGTTAGAGTCTCTTGAAATGGTTGAGTATTACATGCGTTTTATAGAGGAATTCTCCGTGATTGCAGCCCGTTGACGCGGTTGACTTGGAACGGTGTCAAATTGGTTTAATTTGAGCACTTGTGCTCCACGTGAAGGTTTTTGCTTATGCAGCTAGGCGGTTGAGATGCCTTGAGATGACCTAGTTTAACCATGTTTGGGAGCTTTTCATAGTGGCGCATGTATAGAAGAGTTTGACTCTTTATCTTCTGGCGAGATGTACAAGATCTTTATAGATCACCTGAGCCTTATGTGTTGGTACTCCGAGGGAGTTGAACTCGAGGCAGAGGAGACAGATAGAGCTGATTGATTGGCGATGATGATAAATTTGTGTATCATTTAGGAAATATGAGTATAGTAGTCAATGCCTTAAGTAGGATGTTTGCAGGCTCGTTATCTCTAATGCGTAAGGTTCATCTACCTTGTTCTTAGAGCTCTGGATGGAGGGACTGTGCCGGTGGTAGATGACTGTGGAGTGTTATTAGGCAGTGTTTCTGTGAGACGTATATTGCTGGATTAGATGTTTACAACATAGCTTCGGGACCCGACCCTGCACATCATCAGGATGAGGGTCGAGGTAAGTAACCGACGAGAATTTTCATTCAGGATTGCTACGTCCTGGTAGACCTAAGTCGGTTGACCTTTGGGATTAACCAAGAGATTGGAACGGTTAGTGAGTTGACGGTTTGTCTTGGAAGTTCTCGGGGAGTACGTGTTAGACATGTCTTAAGTGTTGGTCGGGTGACCAGGAAAACTCGGTGAGGATTTTGAGATTAGTGTGCGTTCTTCTGGATCTGGGATCGGATAGATAGGGTCCAGTTTTGGGCCATGATTGGCATGGTAGCCATATGATAGTCGGATTAGACCCGAGTTTGACTGTTCCTTGAAATATTTGGACCAAGCGTCAAATACTGTGCGCTAAAGGGAAAATGTTATAGGAGGTTCGGTTGTTGTACGAGCTTGGAGCTCTAAGCCATGGTTGTTAGCAAGAGGAACCCTAGTAAAGCTGATTTGTGATTACCCCAGCTAGTGCAAGTATTCGATGTAGTCAATATACACTATGGATGAGTGAGATGCCGAATTGAGACTCGAGAGGAGTGAGGATCACAGAGTTGGTCTCTTGGTGAGTTGAGGTATCGTAAGAAGACTCTGGTGTGAGTCGGATTTTGGTAAAGAACTCGGATGGAAACAGTGGAGTGGATGGGTTACCAGCTGGTCATGATGGTTCGTCGTGGGTATTATTGACGGAAAGACTTCCTAATGAAAGATGACTTGTGATTTCTCAGAGGCAATAGAGACATCTAACTGGGTTCTGAGTTGCACCTGCGTGGTAGCAGGAGAGGTCAACTAGTGTCAATGCCTCAAGCGAGTCTTGGGAGATGATTTTTGGATTTCCATTGGCAGTTTAACCCCTAAATTATTGGGTACAGACATTGAGGATGAGTCGGGATTCAGCGTTGACCGTTGGATTATAGTTGACATTGGGGGATGTTATGTTCTTGTGTGTACTGTGGATGGATTGTGGACGTGGACCTGCATATGAGAGCCTCGGGTTGGAGGCAGTATTGGCTTTCCACAGTTTTAAACTTAAGCCAACGTGAATTTCGGGGATGAAATTATTTAAGGGGGGTACATTGTAACGACATTGTAAGACCCGTGTCCTGGAGGGAACTGTGAACAATCCCACATTCCTGCGATGGGGAATGGTCTGAGAGAGGATGGTTGTGTGCCTTAAAGGTGTAGGCACACACCTATTTAGCACTAGGCCTTTTGGGAGCTCAAGTGGCTTTGGGGGGGATTGGAACCCCAAAGTTAAGCGAGTTGAGGCTGATGTAATTCCATGATGGGTGACCCCCTGGGAAGTTGCACCATGAGCTCCCAAAAACAAAACCGTGAGGGCGAGGCCCAAAGCGGACAATATGGTGCTAGATGAGTCGGGTCCTGGCCGAGGAGGGTTGGGTCCTGACAATTTGGTATCAGAGCCAGACCACGACCGGGAAGTGTGCCAGCGAGGACGCTGGGCCCTAAGAGGGGTGGATTGTAAGACCCGTGTCCTGGAGGGAACGGTGAACAATCCCACATTCCTGCGAGGGGGAATTGTCTGGGAGATGATGGTGGTGTGCCTTAAAGGTGTAGGCACACACCTATCTAGCACTAGGCCTTTTGAGAGCTCAAGTGGCTTTGGGGCGGATTGGAACCCCAAAGTTAAGCGAGTTGAGGCTAGTGCAATTTCATGATGGGTGACTCCCTGGGAAGTTGCACCATGAGCTCCCGAAAACAAAACCGTGATGGCGAGGCCCAAAGCGGACAATATGGTGCTAGATGAGTCGGGTCTTGACCGAGGAGGGTTGGGTCCTGACAGACATGCCCCATAATAACAGGATTATCAGGAGATTATCAAGATTAAAAAGGATTGATTGAAGATGTTTGAGATGAATTGACGTGGAATGATGATTTTACCTCTAGAAGGGGAAAATGTTGACTTTTGATCCGGGAGACTTTTTGCAAGGTGACCGGGTTAGAAGTTCCTTTGAACTGATTGAAGTTCGGAGTCGCAAACCTTCGAGATAATGTCTCCTCCTCAATGTTTCTCACTAAGGGTGAAGATAACTAAATTTGGAAACGTAGATCGTCTTCTAGATTGTCATCGCGTTGAGCATGGAGATGTCCATCCAACATCCTTTGGACATCATTAGCTTGCAACGCGCCTCGATGTTGTGGAGAGTCATTACGTGCTAACCGTCGGAATCCTCCTCGAGTCTCATCTTTTGATTTCTGTGAACATGCGGATGTGTAAGCCTCGTTCCCTTCTTCACTATGACAGTTAGTTCATCTTGGAGTATTCTGGGAAGCCGTATGTTTCCCCCTGCTCCCATGTGAGCGTTCTGCTCAAAACGATGTACATACCCATTTTCCAACCCCCTCATGCATTGATGTCCTTGGGCGTTATGAGCTCTTTGCTCTACGGGTGTGACTTTCTTCTCCGGAGTCACTTAGCGAGGTGTCTCGGGACATTATTTGGCATCAGACCGTTTCCTTTCCTAGACACCTTGGAACGTTCTCTTGCCTTCCACGTGAGGTGGAGTGTCTTTCAGGTTCTTGAGTTATTTGTTCTGCTAAGATTCGTTGCAAAAGCTCTGTCTGCATTTGAACTTGACTGCTCAATTTTTTGACTTGTTGAGTCAAGTTGTGTTGAGGAGGTTGGTGGTGGTTTCTCCCTGTGATTTCATGGCATCCATCTAGGAAATCCTGCAGATCCACATTTGCATAGGGCTGACTTTGCGTTGATGCTCCTCTCATCAACCACTCGTTTGCTTGCTGCAAGGCTGAAGTTCATTCCCCTAGCGCAGGCACTTGAGTTGTTAAAGAGGGAAAGGTTCTGAAGCTAAAAGTTGGAATCTGCCTTTGCATCTCCATGGGAGCTTCAATAGATACACGTTGGGGGTGAGTTGGGTGCACCTCTGGCGTCTCTATGCGAGCTTCATTCCTCCTATGTGTTGTTGAAGCTAAAACTCCGTCTTTGACTGATCGAACGGATCGACGAACCCTAACAATGTTGAATCGCGAGAATTGAACAGAGAGTTTTTGTTGAACGATGAACAACGTTCAAGATCTTCGAACAACATCGATGAACGATGAGCGAAGTAAGATGAACGACGAACAAAGTCTGAAGAACGATGAACGATCGTGAGAGCGTTTCTTGAATATTTCTCAATCGGCTCTTAATAAGAGCACCAGTTGTTGAAGAAGAATTCGTATGTACTCTCAAAAATCTCCTAAATCCCTGTAAACAGTAAACAGTAAGCTATCGTTCGCTCTTGATCGAGACCCAGGAGTTGTTCGATCAAAAATGTTCCAATGCTTAAGTCAGCTTTGAAAGAGAAATATCAAGAGCTTAAGTAGCGTTGAATCGAATTACCTTGAAAGTGAGATGATCGTCACTATTTATAGAGAATCTGAGGAGCCACAAAGTGTTCTGATTGGTCAGTTGATTTTATAATTAATACATAATATATTTTTATTTAAATATATTATTTAATAATTACTCATTATGGCGATAATTATGTTAATTTAATATTAATAATAATTTTCTATTATTAAGAATAATGACAATTAATTCTCTGGGAGATATTAATTTTATTGAGGCTCGATTAGATTATATATTTAGCTGGAAATATATTATCTAATGTGTAGGTGTCTTTGAGCCATTAATGTCATTACGATGGGTAATTTGGACATTTTGGGAATTATAGGCCCGGTGGTAACTCCACAATTTTCGGGTGATTTTAGGTTCCACATAATAAAATGTAGGAACAAAATAAAATTAGCTTTATTAATAAAAAAAATGAAAAAGAAATAAAAGAGAAAAAATGAGGCTGGTTACTAGTTAACTGTGACCAGCACTACTTATACAAAAACTATTCTACAGACTTTGAGAGATTTGCAGAAAGTGATGATGTTGATTAATTTATCTCCTTTGGAAATTGAGGAACTTGATGCCATAGGCAAATACAAAGAAGAATATAAGTACCCAGCCAACGTGTGCAGCAGCGACAACGGGAAGAAAGTCGTAGTCGAAACCCAAGTCATCCTTGAGGAACTTCTTCAATGGCATTGTACCATAGCCAGGTAGTTCAAGGTTAGTATTTTTGTCACCTACTTGAGATGTCACAAGGCCATAAAGTGTCCAAGCCACAGGTGAACCCCAATAGTACCATCTCCACCAGATAGGAATTTGCTGCACACAACATGTAACAAAATGTGAGCTCCTATAGGCAAAACAAATATTTACATTGTCAGACAAATATAAACTTACCGGCCTTGCAATTAGAAACCCGGAAAATAAGTTCCAGAAACTCAGGAAGAAAGACATGACAATTGCAGCGATCTGGTGATTTGGGGTCAGCGCAACCACCATCATACCGTACATTGTGAAGTAGACAAAACACATTAAAATGTAGTAGTAGAACCACAAGAATTTTCCAAATTTCCATTCGAATCCAATCATAGAGTAGAGGAGAAGAGTGTAAATAAAAGTTTGAATTGCGACATAGATTGTCTCTATGGCCACCTGAAAATAAATACATGACAGCTCGAGTTTATCTACATACGGTTGGAATATGTTTCATTTAAAAAAAAATTATGAACTTGAATTTTCATTACCTGGGCAAATGCATAAGGCAATTCAGAGTACATCCCAGCAGCCCTTTCACGGTAGAAAACTGTTCTTTCTATAGCAACAACGGATTGGACAGCGGAAGCATTGGTGGCTCCAAGGAAAAGCACAGCGGCATACATGGCTCCCAAAAGGTTCATCAAATCTTGTTGTTTCGTTCTATTACATGTCAATAGTATGATGAATTTGTTTTTAACTATGCCATTCGAATTAAACAATTTAATGAAATCAAATAGAGGCTTACGTCTGTTGTCCTTTCTGCCAGAAGATAAGACCAAACAAGCATCCAATGACAATGGTCATAAAGAATCGAATGGCATTGTACTGAGGGTTTCTCCAATAAGACCAATGCATTTTCCAGAAACAAGCTTTGCATTGTACGGAGAACGGTTGAGAGTATTTGTTCGCAAAGTAGAGATCTTTAGATCCGTGTGCCGCTGTGCTAAGCTCTTTGATTAGCTCATTGTTTCTCCTTCAATACACAACATTACGACGCAGGGTGAGAATCAGAACACCATAATTTATTTTACTGCTTATTTGAGAAGTCAGACTTACTGGTAAAGTGAGGAGTTGGCATAAATGTCGGCAAAATCGACATCAAGTTGAACCTCAACTGAAGAAGCAGTGACATCAAGCATCCATGTAGCAGGATTGTAACCCTCCTTGATCTTAGGCACCCCGGGGATCACCTAGAGTACGCAGGTCATTATGTTAGTTTCAAATGTAACTAAAACCAGCAGTGAAGAATGTACATACACATAATAAATTCGAAAACTAAGTAATAAAGCTCACTTCAAAATATTCTACAAGCTTGTGTGAGTGGCGACCAAGGGGTCCAGTATAAATGACTCGCCCTCCACGTTTCATCAGAAGTAACTGCATCGAACACGACTTATGTTAAACAAAGATATTCATGGCGACATGGTGGTGGTAATTAACAAGAATGAAGGAGATTTTTGAGTGGCAAAGACCTCATCGAAAGCTTCGAAAATGTCAATACTTGGTTGGTGAATTGTGCAGACGACAGTTCTTCCTGTGTCGACTGTGTTTCTGACGGTGCGCATAACTATAGCAGCAGCCCTGGCATCAAGACCGGAAGTTGGTTCGTCCATGAAAATGATAGAGGGGTTGGCAACCAGCTCCACCGCTATGGTCAATCTCTTTCTTTGTTCTGTTGAAAGGCCATCTATTCCCGGAAGCCCAACTAAAGCATCTCTTATTGGATTCAACTCAACCAATTCCATTACTTCTTCAACAAACATCTGTATGAAAATTAAAAGTGAAGCACATTCAAAACTTTGGCTATCAAAGAGTGGGATTCCAAACGTAAGAAGTGATGATTTTATAGAAGGATTAATGACATTCAAAACAAACAACATACCATTCGAGTATGTGTGTTTACATCTGAAGGAAGACGAAGCCAGGCTGAGTACAAGAGAGATTCATAGACAGTGACATGAGGCGAATGAATGTCATTCTGTTCACAATAGCCACTGACACGAGCAAATGTTTCTTGGTTCTTTGGATAACCAGATATGCTTATGTTGCCTTCGATATAACCACCAGTTTTTCTTCCGGCTAAGACATCCATAAGAGTTGTCTTTCCAGCTCCACTGACTCCAACAAGCGCTGTCAATATCCCTGGTCTAAAAGCACCACTCACGTCTTGTAAAAGTTGAAGTCGATCCTCTTCAATTCCTTGAGTCTTCATTTCCTAAAATAAGAATGAGATTTAACTTTTGTTAAAACATAACAATAAAAAAAGTTTGAATTAGAAATGAAAAATTCAATTGACTTACAGCAGGCATATTGACGAAGTAGTTAACATGGTTGAATGCAAGTGAAAGAGGTTGAAAGGGCAAAACCATTCCTTTCTTTGGTGCATGATCGGAAGTTCCAACGATTTCTGAAGAGCTTTTAACTGCCATTTTACCACCTGTATTTATGTAATATATGAAATAAAAGTTAAAGCATATAACAATAAAGGTTGATTACCGATCCTAGTAATAACATGATCTTGTAACTAAGAGGGAGAAGAAGGCAATTTATTAATTGTGTGGAGGTTGTAGAAGTGTTGTAATATGTTCATATATACCCGATAATGTGAGAATATGAAATTACACTAACATGCACGTCGTAAGTTGTCTGGTTAGAAGGGCAATCCCACTTACGACATGCAAGTAACAACCTTATTAAACTTGTATCCATGATCGAGTATTTACTGAATTTTATTTTTGGCAAATTTCTCATGAATTATATTTATTTCCAATCTTCCTCAATAGTCACATTTCGGCTTCTTTTTGGTAATGTTGTTAAATTTGCCACATTTCAAGCATTGAAAAATTACTCGAAAGAAAAACTACGGGGGAGAAGATAAATGCTCAAACCTTCACTTGAGGACTTCTTTTTGTTTCCCTCGCTTTCTTCATCAGCTGTGACAGCTTTTGCATCTCCAAGAGCTGATGTTGATTCCCAATAAGAAAAAGAAAAAAGAAGGTTTATCAAAATCTGAACTTTTGAGATTTCAATTAATTGAATAGAGTAAAATTGAAAATGAGGAGAATTTACGATTCAAAAATGTCAATGCCGCAACGAACAAGATGTTGAAGAGAAGAGAAAACCCAAACAATGCTCCAATACAAATCCAAAACCAATACTCTTCTGTGAAAAATCCTCTAGACTTGAGCAGGACTTTTCCAACTGTCGTTGCATTGATTCTTCGATCTAGATTTGGCTGCATAATTCATTAAAAAGCAATTAGAGTTTTCAATAATCGCTTGTGTAAACTCCAACCATATTTTCGTATGCATGAATGTGCTTTAAACGAATGAAAAACATCTAATGAACACAATGCGGACGCTGAAAAATCATACCGTGCTCCATCTCTTATCAAGAAATTCATTCATAACGATTGCATTTTGTCCGTACATCATAGGAGAAATATAGTAACCCCATATCATCCAAGGCTCAAGATCATCTGCACGTTCATAAGAAGGAGAATTCCTTAGATAGTTACAAGATTGAAGTTTAAAAAAAAAAAGATTTCTTTAACTACAAGAAATTGACGAAAGAGTCAAATGAGACATGAATACATACTTTTCGCGACAATAAAACCTCCCAGTACGAACACCATTAGCAAAGTGAAGGTACCAAGCGTATTTGCAACAACTTGCGTTCTTCCGACAGCTGCAATGAATCGAAAGAGCGAAAGAGCCATCTGATGTATGCCGAAAAATGCCAAGAACTGCTTGAAAAATCTGAAGCAAGGAAGAAAATATTTATAAATTTGAAGCACCATCTGAAACCCTAAGAAAACCGAAATATGATTCGAAGGTACATGCTTAATACTTTCTGCATGTCTCATGCACAAACAGTAAAAACTGGAATTCGAAAATGAACCCTATTTACCTGCTAGCCGATGGAGCAAATCCAATGGTATAATAGGTGAGGATAATCCAAATGCCTGACTCCATGAATGATAGTGGGATCCTGAGGACCCAAATAGGCAAGGCAAATGCCCAAGCAGGAAAAAACTGGAAGTCCCTTTGCTTATAGAAAACTGGAAGCCTAAGCACAGTCATGGCTAGCTCGGTCATGCCATTGAACATCACATTAATCAGACTGAAAAACAGTGCACCGAAGAATTTCCCTCCATCTTGCACTGTCCCCACATGCATTTGTGTTCGAAGGAACACGGTGAAGGCAATCAAAGACATGATTGTTATCTGAACGGTCTTAAACACATATGTAAAAGAATTACGCTTCATTAATAGCCACTCCCTTGAGAAACAGGCCTTGAACAATTCCCAATTCGAAATACCATATTTTTCTTTCACCAATGCAGCGGGATGAGCTGTTTTCTTGTCATAAGGAACCCCGAGATCAGTTGCTAGCTGTTGGCCCGAGCAAAAAGACTTGAAAGACTCCACAAATTCAGGTACTGGTATGTATCTATAAGATTGGTTCTTTTTGAGCCAATACTGTTCCTGGTCTTTCTTTGATGTCACTTCTTGCAAGAAGTCAG
Source organism: Prinsepia uniflora (assembly GCA_032719365.1). NCBI lineage: Eukaryota > Viridiplantae > Streptophyta > Magnoliopsida > Rosales > Rosaceae > Prinsepia > Prinsepia uniflora. The sequence goes on along the minus strand of CM064868.1, from coordinate 75,458,722 downwards.
CAACTCCTTTCCTTTCTGGGCATTTGAATCCCATGTATTCGAAGAAATCCAAAACGCTCTCACGCGGCCCTTGGTACACAATCTGACCTTCTGAAAGTAAGATTAGATCATCAAACTGCTCGAATGTCTCTGGAGCTGGTTGTAGAAGGGAGATCACCATTGTCACATCCATTATGTGAACCAATTGCCTCATGTATCTACAAATTTGAAATGTTGTGGAGCTGTCAAGCCCGGTCGAAATTTCATCCATCAAAAGAACCTTTGCTGGTCCTGCCAACATCTCCCCTGCAGATTGCTCCAGAAAAATGAATCAGGCTGATAACGTATATAGTTAAATCGAACTTGGTAACATTCGAAAAAAAACGTACCAGTTGTCACACGTTTTTTCTGTCCACCGGAAATGCCCCTTCGCATATCATCACCAACCATGATATTGGCGCAAATATCCAATCCAAGTATCTGGAAAAGAAAAAAAAAAAGTAGGTTGTTAATGAATTTGTTCAATTTGGTCCGAAATTAAAGAAACGCAGTTTAGGAAATTTTTGAAGTAGGGACCTTGAGGACATAATCTGTGACCAAACTGGTTTTCTGGCCAGACACTGAGGTGGCTTTCATGAAAGCATCAATATCGGGATCTGGCTTAATTCCAGCATCTTTCTCTCTTCTTGAGAGTTCAGCTAATATTTGATTTCTTGTTCCAACACCCAAGCAGCGGCTGGAGAAATCCAACGTCTCTCTCACTGTCATTTCTCCATAGTGAAGATCGTGTTGGCTGATATATGCACACGTCCTTCTTGGAAAAAACTCACTTAGCTCATGGCCACAGTAGGATATTTTCCCAGAAGCCTAATGAACAAATGGGGAAGATTAGCAAAAGACCATAGCAAAGCTAAAAGCTTTGATCATGCACAAGCTGATACATGGAGATTAGAGGGTAAAAAAACCGTGTAAAAGAAAAATGAACTCACCCTCAGATCATCGTCAAGCTTCCCAGCAAGTGCAAGCAACAAGGTTGTCTTGCCTGCGCCTGGAGGACCCAGAAGTAGAGTCATCCTGAAAAATATCAAAACGATGTTTTAAAATGAAATTTAGCAATTTAGCATGAACTTAGTCGTCGTAACCCGAAAGTTGAAAACATTAATTTTTTGGATTTATAGACATACCTGGAGGGTCTGACAATTCCAGTGACATCTTTAAGAATTTGGATCTTTCTCTTCTTTGATGGAGCAAGCTTGAGCAATCCCAGCACACTCTGTATCCCACACAAAAAAAAAATCTCAGTATGAAAACAAGAAAGAAAAGAAAAAAGAGGACATGTACAGAACATAAGAATTGAAAAACAAAATTAGACCTCAATTGAGTTCAAGGTGGCATTAAGCAGAGTAGGCAGAGCTCTGCTTCCAACATACACATCTCCTTCAATGGACAGATTCTCGTATCGAACTTCGACCTTCGGAATCTCAATCCCCACCCTACACATACACAAACAGTAAATGCCATATGATAAAACTGAAAATAAAGTCGAAAAAAGCAAAAGATTTTGAGTTCTGAGACTCGGTCAGACCTATTTGCTCTTTCTCTAAGTGTTGTAATAAAACCTTGATTATCATCTTCCACCATTTTCAGTATATTGTCCATCAACTGATTCTTTTCCTGCATTCTCATCCTCGTCACATCCACCTCACCGGTCACCACCGTGCCATTGTCAAGTACCTGCCTCAGCATCCCTTTTCTCAGCCGATCATAAGTCGGCAGCCGCTCAATCGCCGCCCACTTCAGCTCCTCTTCCTCATCATGCCTCCCACTCTTATTGAACACATTCTCTCTGAGACTCGTTGATCTACCCAAACTGTCCCCTGCTAAAGCTGCCGCCATTTGGATCTAATTAATTTTTGAATTTAGATTGTTCTGCTCTGCTCTTCTCTTTAAGTATACATGACAATTTTCAAGACCGTTGCTAATGGATGGTTAAAGGACGGGTACTATTATTATCGAGGCTGCTAATTAGAAAGTGTAACAGCTCAGGTTCTTATCATTAGTAAATAGTAATTGTGACAGCTAAGATTCTAACATTCTTAACAACCGCAATTCTGGCTTTGATAATAACAACTCAGGTGCCTATTAACGTACTTGCTTAATTTAATTTGGTCAAATTATCAAAAAATATGAAAGTGATTAATTACTTCTTCTTTTTCCAGAAAAGTGATTAATTAGTTAAATTTCAGTTTTTAATTTGACAATTGTATTTACAACAGAATGATATTAAAAATGCTTGTAGCATAATTGTTGTTTCATAGGCCATAAACTTTTTCAACACCAACAGTATATATATTATAATTGTTGTAAATAAATAGACATTTAGTGACTACTATATTTCAAGCGTGGAGGGATAGTTTAGTTTTTTGTACATTTACTAATTCCCTATTTTATATAAAGGAATATAATTTATTATTAAGGACAATTTCAGAATAACGATACACAATACTTTCATTTTCTGTAGCTCTCCCAATCTTCTTCTTCTCTCAAATGTACGATCTTCTTCTCAAATTATTCACAACACGTTATCAGTACGATCATCTCAAAATTGATGATTATTCAAGAGGAGAATTATTGGTCTCCAATCAAATAGGTTTTTTTGTTTCTCAAAACAAAAATTCATTTTTTATTTATTGAATCAAAACCCTAGAAAACATGTTTTTTTTTAGAATTATTGATTCTTGGTAAATTATTGGATTGATATTTAGATTGGATTATATGAATTATTGATAATTGATTTGTTATGATAATTCATAAATTAATAATTGGAACTTAAAAAAAATTATGGTTTGGCCGTACATCTTCAACATATAATTGATGATTGATGATGATCATGTTGATATTTTGATTTTTGATGATTGAAATGGACATGATATGAAAGAAATAAAATTGATGTCTAATGTTTCAATTATCAAACAAAACAAACCTGCGATTGTGAAATTGCTATGATGATGGTGATGATCATACCATGGCAAGCTACGTAATAGTATTGTCCCTGGTCCGTGTAGTTTGCGGTTACCCAAAAAAAAACCTTCACAAAACGGTTTTTTTAAGGCTAGGCTACCCAACCATAAAAAATAGCCCAATAAGCTCAAATCATAGCCCAGAAGGCTACCATAACCATCAACCCAAGAGTCCAAGACCAAGCTTATAAGTCCAAACCTGCAAGTCCATAAGCAGACTTTGGAGCCCAGAAGGCCCAACCTATGTCTCGGCACAGAAGGCCAAGTAACCCATAAGCCATAGGCAAGCGCTTGTATGGCCTGGCTTAGGCCAGGTTCGACTCGGCTTGGCTTGGGTCAGCAGTCCAGGCTTGGCTTGGCTCTGCTCTGCTCATTTGATCGGCTCAGTTGGCCGACGGCGACTTGGCCGCAGCAAAAAAATAGCATTTTCTTTATCTTTCAGGTCTTAAAACATGAACACGCCTCTTTGAAGTGTCGCACTATATATTTAAATCAAATGTCATTAGCATTTATTTTCAACATTCATGCATGTTATAATGTTATATGCTTAATTGCTCAATTGTTTAAATGTTTCATTTACTTGTTTAAATGTTATTTAGGAAATGTATGTATACAAATGAACTAAAAGTTCACATATATAGACTAATATTAATAAAAGGAACCCGAAATTTCTTTCATAGATTCACCATTATACGCTTGTTCCAAATTAATCATATCATATTGTAAAACCTGAAGATCTTATTAGTTGCTTATGTATGTGTTTTTCCAAAGGACTAATATTGTTATTTACTTTTTGTAGATAATATCACATCTCAACAAGCTCGATTTTGATGCATTGAAAGTTTTCGGGAGAAACTACTACTAGTGAACGGAAGATGTGAAATTTCATCTCACTACGAAGAAAATCTGATCCACCATCCAAGAAGACAATGTGATTTTTGAGCATCCAAAATCTGATGTTATGATCCTCATCTAGAGGCAAATGGATTGGGCACTACAGCGTGAATATCTCGGTCAAGAAGATATGAGAACACTATGGGTTTTGTTGGCAGGTTGATTCAATCATCAGAAAAATATATTTATGCCTGAAATAAGACATTACTAGCATAACTTTCATTTTCAGAATTTCAAATCCGTGAAAGAATACAACTCTGAAGTATGTCGTATCCAGCCTCTTTTCAAATATAGTGGGGAGGATCCCACTGAAAATGACCTCCTAGAGAATACTTTCTCCACATTTCTCGTCGGGTAACATAAAATAATAATTTAGGGTTTATGGTATATAAAGTTTGATGGCTCTTCCTCGAATGTGTTACCAGGCGAAACGTTTCAGATAATCCGTCGGGTAACATTACAAAATAATTTAGGCGTTAGGGTTTAGGGTTTAGGGTTTAGGGTAAAGTAGTTTGGTGGCTCATCTTCGAATCTGTTACTCGACGAACATTTTCACAAGATTCATCGCGGTAATATTTAAAAAAAAATTAGGGTATACGGTCTAGGGTAAAGTAGTTCGGTGGCTTTTCTTCGAATATGTTACCTGAAAAATTTATATAATTATGCGCCGGGTAACGTGTATACTAAAGTTTCAAACAAAACAATCTTTTTGCAAATTCGAAGACTTTCGACTGATAATTAGACCGATTCAACCATCCACATGTATTGTACATTCTTATAGATCATTTACACGAAAAATTAGAAGATTTTGAATTCCCGAGCTTGGGTAACATTGCGCAACGGATCGACGGTTACAAAATGTTTTATCACGATCAGACGGCTTAATCTTCTCGAATCATCGCGAAATTTGATGGGCGGATTTTAAGAACTCAAAGGCTCAAAATTAATGGTCGGATTATGTACTATTAATCGTTCAAAACTCCAACGGGTAGCATTATGCAAATACGTTTAAACTCTTATTGAAAAGTTTCAAAGTGTTTGATGAAATTTGTGCTTTTAAAAATTTGAATAGTTTATTTCGATAGTTTAACGATATAATCGTCAATATTTAATGTACGAGTACATTGTCTAAGTAAAAAATTAGAAGATTTCGAATTCCTGAGGCTAGGGAACGAGGCGTTACAGATCGACGGTTAGAAAACGTTCTATTACAATCGGATGACTTAAACTCCTCGAAACTTAATGAGTTTTGTATGGTATATTTCAGGCATTTAACGACACAAAATGAATGGTCAAACATTAGAAATGCATCGATTAAATATATTACCACGTTACCCGACAAATATTTCAAGAATATTTGTCGGGTAGCCTTTCAAACCATTCTGGGAAATAATTCTAAGTTTAACAATAACTAATGCTGGTAAAAAAAAATCGGGTTAGGTCCAACTTTGTCAGGTTAAGTTACGTTGTCGTCAGGTAATATTGAAAACTTTATGGATAGTTGCTAAGTAAAACAATCATTATTGGTAGTATAAAAGCTCGTCGGGTGAGGTTAAAACGCCGACGGGTAACATGAAATACCATCGGGTAACATATATAATTAACTCGCCCAAAAATTTCTAGAAAATTTGTGCGGTAAATTCAAATTTTAGTGAAAATTGAATTTACTACCAAATCTTACCCTAAAAATCTTCAGCGGGTAACGTGTGAACGACCAGACGCTTCTGCTTATGCGCTGTCGCTTCAATTTTACCGCCAACCTTACCCGATGAATCATTAAAACCAACCTTGACGGGGGTTCGTCGTGCAAAGGTCTTCAATGTTTAAACCAGACACAGTCTTCTTCCTCCTCCTTTCTTCTTCCAAAAAGCTTAAGCAGACCAGAGGGAAAAAAAAACCTCTTCCCCTTGCTGCGACTCTCCTTGCCTCCCTCGCATATCTCTCCCTCTCTCACTGCCTCTCTCGCAGCTCTCTCCCTCTCTCACAGCTCCCTTTCCCTCTCTGTTGCCACAACTGTCGCATACCAGGAAAAGAAAGCCCTCTCTCACTGCCTCACACATCATCTCCCTTCATTACCACTGTAACCTCCTTTTCTATCTCTTTCTCTAACTGTCTCAATAATGTATTTGCATTTATTGTTGATTTTTGTTAGAATTTTAGTTTTGAATATCATGGATTAATTGCTCTTGAATCTAGGTTGGATTTTTGGTTTTGAATTTCATGGTTATATATTGTTTAGCATGGATTAATTGTTCTTGATTTTTGGTTGGAATTTTGGTTAAAATGGATTATATGTTGTTTAGCATGGATTATATGTTGTTTATCATTGAATTTCATGAATTATGGTTATGGGTGATTATTTGTTATTATTATTGATTATTGACTATTATTAAGTAGTATTTTTTATTAATTATTTTTAGTGATTTTTTATTATTAATTAGTGATTTATTTTTAATAATTATTATTATTATTATTATTCGTTATTATTTATTATTATTATTGATTTTTATTGATTTTTATTACTTTTTATTATTAATTATTGATTATTTTTTATTACTACTTATTTTATTTTTATTTTTTGATTATTTTTTATTATTAATTATTGATTATTTGTAATGTTTTTTATTTTTATTATTATTAGTTATTAATTATTATTATTGATTATAATTTATTTTTATTGATTATTTATTTATTTAATGATTATTTATTATTATTAATTATTGATTATTTTTTGTAGAAGTCGACACCCACACTGATTACTTCACGGGCTCGTCCTTGCATTTCACCGGGTTCAATTCAGCAACCAGCGAACGTCGAGAGTTCGTCAGTCTCGAACACACTAAGGGACGATGTCGGCTCGACACAAGTACCGTACACGCTGGTTGTAATGAACCGTCCCAAAATTTTGGAATTAATTAAGAATTAATTGAGGATTAGTAAGACTAATCAGGACTTAGTCAAGGATTATCAACCGTTCGAGGTGAAATTATAATTTTGCCCCTAGATGAGGGCAGAAAGTTGACTTTTGGCCCAAGAGGTCCAATGCACGAGGACCAAGGATCGTTACGTAGATCAAGTCGATACGAGTGCGTAGACAAGTGGCACGTCAAAATCGGACATTCGACGGGAAAATTACGGGTCATAGACGTTTTGGGTACTATTGTACGTTTTATGAGACGAGTGCCCCTTGTCTTATGTGGGGCCCAGATATTTTAGTTAGGGTCAATGGATGAGTAACAAGTGTCACTCATCCATTGCCCAACCTTTTACATACATGCATACCATCCCATTACATCTTCATCTCTTTCATTCGACCCAAACCCGAAACCCAATTGAACACAAACCCCATTCCTCCCTTCCTTGTGATGCTTGGGTAAAACTAAGAGGCTGAGAGACTAGGAGACGGCAAAGAGGTGGCAGAGCCACCGTGGACGGTAGAGGAAACAACGGAAGAGGTAAACTGACAGGACCCGTCCCAACTGGACGTCAAAAACCGTGCCCGGTCCTGCTCCCGTCTGACAAGTCAACTAAAGGTTCGAAACTCCCCTTCAGTGCTTGCCAGACAAGGGATGTTCGCGCGGATTTCTGCTGCTGTCACTGCCTCACGATCAGTCCCGAGCGTCGTACCACGGCCTGGAGGGTCACAAAACAGAAAAGGTGTGAGTGGACAAAAATGACCTCTGATAAAAACATTTGCCAAAATTACAATCTTACCCTCCAGTTTTCACAAACTTGCATGCATATCGTAAAACATGAGTAATAGTATGAAATCATTCAAGTATGTACAGTGGACCGATAAAATCAAAACATATTTACCCATGGTCCGTAAAACTCATGTTCACCAAATCAGTTCATGTTATAAAACATCAAATCCCGGCTCTCAGGCCAAAACATGTGAAAACATAATCACTGGCCACAAAGACCAAAAACCCGTACTCCATACCGGTACGTCATCACAAACAACATCAATCAGCACTAATCACACATGCACAATACATATATCAATTCAATCAATCCGCACTAAAGTGCATAAAATATCACAAATCACATCTGCACTACTCACAAGTGCACAATCAATCAGACTGCATTAATCACAAGTGCTGCACTACGCGTAGGCCAATATCCTGTCACTCTCTCGGGAATAAACACCTCTGGGCTCAACCCCCTCGAGCTCAGTCACCTCTGGGCGAACACATCCCCAGGATCAGACACCTCCGAGTGGTACATCCAGGCTCAGTCTCATCCGAGAAGCTGACTACCATAGGATCAACTCCCGATCCTACAATCACATCCCCCAAACTCCGGTCGTCTGGGTAATCCCCCCAAGCACCGACCGTCTGGGAATATCACAATCACAATGAAAACCATCCCGGGAATTACATCCCAAAACATTTCAATCAAATCTTGACTTCATACCAAGTCAAGGTCATTCTCAACTGGGTTTCAAGCCCAAAATACCTTTTACACATAAACCGTTAAAATCACATTTAAATCAATAGAATAATCCGGAAATCATCATTGACTCACCAACCAAGTCAAAACATCATTTTAGAAATTATTTAAACTCCGGGCCTAGCCCAAAACATCATTTTCACGTTCCTCGTAAAACGTGCCCGAAAGACTGATTAAAATAATCATAAAATCCCAATAAATCATTAATTTCACAATTTCACAAGTGACTCCAAATCCGAGTCAAAATCACTATTCACTTGGGTTCTCATGCCCAAAATAACATTATCACGCAAATCCATGCGTTGCAACCTCCGTTGCCATTTTCACGTAAATCCATGAAATCCTTGACTCATTCCCCAGTCACAACATCATACTCAATCCATGACTCATAATCCGAGTCCACACATTATTTCCAACCAGTTTTAATCCCGGACTCACAAACCAAGTTCAAACATCATTTTTACCAAATTTCGTAATTTCTCGAAAATCGCCCCAAAATAATAATATAATAATCATAAAACCGAGAAATTACCGGATTGAAACACAAATCAAGCCCAAGAATATAAAATCATATAATAAGGCATAAAAATCATATATGCATGCATCACGGTTAGAAAACAAAGTCCACTCACACACACCGTCCAAAACGGTCCGTTTCCGAGCTGCACGTTTTTTCGTAAAATCTGGAAATCACAACTCCTGTCCAAAATCATTATAGAGGGTTACTAACATCTCAAAATACAACATATAATTTTCCCCAATTTTTCTGGGATTTAAATACGTATTTTTAACGTAATACAAAACTTCGGATACGCGAAACATTATCGAAACAATATCCGATTTCACCGAAATCAACGTCAAAATGTTCGTTACACTGAGAGGATCAAAAGTCATGTTGACCTCACCTTGAGACTAGGCCGGACGCGCCCCCACGCGCCGCCGTGAGTGGCTGCGCGTGAAACCCACGCGCCAGCTACAGTGTTGTCTCCCTCACCCGTTTGTCTGGTAAACGGGTTGTTTAACCCACGATCAGACCCGGTTCCAATCCTATCAATTCGACACTGAATTCATCAATTGATCAATCAATTAGTTTCGTTATAAGTTCAATTAGGGTTCTGTAACATCAATTACTTGAAACATTACCTAAATACTCACGATCAAGGATGAACAATCGAAGGACCTCCGGCCACTGTTCATCCTTCGAAAACCATCAAACCTTCTTGATTTCGTTCAATTGATTCACCAGTAAGCTTCAATGGACTCAGGTAAGTATTTTCCCCAACTCAATTGTATCAATTCGTGGCTCAAACGCCACGACTCAAACTCGATTCTTCGTCACTGTGCAACCATGGAGTTCAGTCAATCTCCAGCGTTTTCCTTCAATTGATCCATCCAGAAGCATCGTGGGATCCTCAGGAACACAATCCCCACATCAATTTCGTCAATCAAAGCCTCAATTCCCTCGACTCAATCTCGAAAATTCTGAAAGTTTCCTTCCTCAGTTCTACCTCAATTCGATCTCAATTCCACTTAGTTCCTTCTACAAAATGGATCGTAGTAATCCCAGAAGACTGAAACTGAACCCAATTTCGATCAACAAGGCTCAATTCATCCAATTTGATTTTTCCTCCCAAAAACCCAATTTCGAATTCCCAGTTTTCAGCCACTCTCAACCTCCCGTGTTTACCCAATTGAGTTAGTCTCAACAAGCACTCGATTTTGCCCTCAAAACCAGTTAGAAATGGCAGAAAACACTCTCCAATTCTGCTGCTCAATGCTCACGGGTAAGAAGAACAAAGAAGGAGAAAATTAAGGAGAAAATGGAGGAAATGATGAAGGATAAATGATGATGTTGTAATGATGGTGTTGGGAGGGAAACATGGACCAGATTTCAGGGGATGGGTGACACTTGTCACTCATCCGAATGTGCACAGTCACTAGGTACTGTTCATATTAAAATATTATTTTAATCCCGGTTCGTTCGGTTAATCGAGCCCGATTCCGTGACCATAACTTCGTCGTCGAATCTCCGATTTTGGCATGCCGCCTGTCGTTGGATTCGTATCGACGAGACCTACGTAACGGTCTTTGGCCCTCGTCCATCGAACCTCCCGATCAAAAAGTCAACATTTGGCCCCTAATATGCCAAATTACCAAAATACCCCTCAACTTCCGCACGCCATAACTTCCACTACGAATGTCGGAATCGAACGTGCCACCTGTCTATGAACTCGTTACGTCCCGAACTACGTCACAGTCACCAGCCAAAGTCCATTTGACCGCCCGAACTAAAAGTCAACATTTTGCCCACGCTAGGGGCAAAACGATCATTTTGCACGTTTCGTCCGATTTCACTCAACTAATCCCCGATTAGTCATTCTAAATCATAATTAATTAATATTGAACCCCGATATTCGGGACGGGTCATTACATAAACCCGAAACCCTTTTTAAATTCAAATTTTTGAATTTCTTTTTGTGACTCTTTAAGATCGATTTTGATGATTTGGTGGGGTCGGTGGAGCTTAAACGAGCTGGTAGGAACATTTTGGGGGCAACAGAGGACGTTGGAACCGCCCTAGACGAAGGCCTGAAACTAGGCCGTGAGGATCGCTTTGAACAAGTAAATCCTAGCTCGTGTTTGTGCGTTGTGAGTCCATAGATCGAGTGAGGGGACTTAGCCGATCATCTAGGATGAAACGGGATCGAAAAAGGTGGTCGGAGGTGGAAAAACGAACCAGGTTGGGTCCGCGGGTCACGTGACCCGATTATAGAGATCCGAGTTAACCTAGACAGAGAATTGGGATGAGATGATGTTATCAATGATGTCATCAGATGACGTCATCATGTCAGACTGACATGTGTCAGATGTCGGAGTTCAGATGACGTCAGCCGTTGACTGCTAACGTCAGTGTTGACTTTTGACCAGCCACATTTGACCCACGCGTGGGGCGCGTGGGCACGTATTTCGAGGTGGGACCAAGATCATTTTAAAGATTTCGACGATTCGAATCCAATGGTGGTGATTTCGAGTAAATCAAAGATCGTTATATTGGTCAAATTGAGGTTTAAATCCTAGGGAAGCGTGTTCGAGACACGTTAACTTTTCCGGTAATGTTGGGGGTTCTTGATTAGGACTTGTCTAGGTTGGTAGTAACATTTGAGTGTGTTTTGGGCAGGTCTGGATGACCCGAAGAGGTCGGATTAGCCCGTAGAGGTTTATGGCAAGCATTTCGAGGCGCAGGCTTGGACGGTATGTGAGTGGACTTTGTTTTATGAATATGATGTATGCATAAATGTTTTATATGTGTTTACAAACATGATTTTAGATGTCATGAGTGCAAGTGATTTAAATATGAATTGTTCGGCATTTTCGGAGGAAAATGCGTTAATGCACGTAGTTCGAGATTTCTGTTTTTTGTGATATTTGGGCTTCGACCAAGTATTCTATGTGCATATGTTTTGCGGATTGGGTTATCCTTTGTCTGGCACGTGGTGTCAGATGGGAGCATGTCACATCCCGCATTAATTCCGGTGGAATTGTGATGGGTCGTGTCAGTGAATGCCTGGGGACAAGTACACGCTGGCCTAGGAAACCCGCAGGCTGATGCTATTCATGTAAGTCTAAATCGTTATCATTTTTTTTAATTATTTATTTAATTATAAAAAATAATAATAACTGTGTTATGATTTTGTACGCGGGAATGCTGGAAGACGTCTAGCAGACCTAAGATGTGCATATGTGCATATGTTTTGTGGATTGGGTTATCTTTTGTCTAGCACGTGGTGTCAGATGGGAGCATGTCACATCCCGCGTTAATTCCGGTGAGATTGCGATGGGTCGTGTCAGTGAATGTCTGGGGACAAGTGTACGCTGGCCTGGGAAACCCGCAGGCTGATATTATTCATGTAAGTCTAAATCGTTACCATTTATTTTTTTATTATTTATTTAATTTTAAAAAATAATAATAACTGTGTTATGATTTTGTACGCGGGAATGCTGGCAGACGTCTTGTAACGACCCGTCCCAGAATCTGGGATTAGATTAGTAACTAATCATGATTAACGGGGTTAATCGGTGATTAGTTGGGCGAAATCGGACGAACGATGCAAAATGACCGTTTTGCCCTTGGTCGTGGGTAAAATGTCGACCTTTAATTCGGACGGTCAAATGGACTTTGACCGATGACCGTGACGTAGTTTGGGACGTCACGAGTTCATAGACAGGTGGCACGTTCGGTTCCGACGTTCGAGGTGAAAGTTATGACGTTCGGAAGTCCAAGGGCATTTTAGTAATTTGGACACAAAGGGGGAAAATGTTGACTTTTCGACCGGAAGGTCCGATGGCCGAGGACAGAGGACCGTTGGGAAGGTCTCGATGCCCTGAGTCCGTAGACAAGCGGCACGCGTCAATCGGAGTTTGGATGACCAAGTTACGGGTCTGGATGCGTGAGGGGTATTTTGGTAATTTGTCAAGCAAGGGCAAAATGGTAATTTGGCTGCTGCATTTTGAACAGCGGTGAGTGGAACGTTGTTGAACAGAGTGATGATTTGTTTAATCTGCTTAGTGTTTTGGGTTAGAAATCCAATGACAATTGTCACTAACAAGGACTGGAATCTGAGGCAATTGAGGGCTGAGTGGCAGGCCAGCATGCCTGGGATGGTGAAGTGTTGTACTGGGCGTGAAATTTAAAAATTAAAACAGAGTATGGGCAGGAGGGTGAGTGTGTGCACGAGTGAGGTTGGGAGCACCGTTGCTCTTGTTTTGTTTATACTTTGAGTGAGGGAATATAGTCAGAGGCATTGCACGGGTGTGTTCTGTCTGAGTGGGGTGGAATTGGGGCTGGAAACTGAGTGGTGACATTGAACTGAGCATCAGAGCACGGGTTACATTTATCAAGTAGTTGAGGTAGTTTATTGTGATTTGGGGAGAAGGATTAAGGAAGCAGCAGTACTGGAGAGTTGGGAGAGCGATTTAGGAAGAACTCCAGAGGAAGAGAAGGGGGAGACCGGAAGTTCGAAATTTTAGAAATTGGAGGGAAAAATTAGAATGCTAATTTGTGAGATGTGAGGGCCCAAGCAGAGATAAAAAAACATCTCCCTGAGCTTGTGTCGACTGTAACCACGCAAAAATCGAAGGTAATTGTTCGTGTTTTGAGTTCGAACAGGAGCTTCAATTTCTGGAAAAAGTCGTGGTGGAGTCCAGATGGTTAGAGGCTTGAGAGCTCGAAATTGAGCTTGGAAGTCTGTTCTTATGAATCCAGCGCAGCTTCTGAGTGAAACAATTGAAGGAAAATGTGGAGTATTGATGAACTTCAAGGAAGAACAGTGTTGAGTGTTCATCGAAAATTCGAGATGGGATCGACGGACTAAGGTAAGTTATAATGCAATTTAAGTCCACAGAACCCTAAGTAGAGTCATAACGAAACTAATGGACCATTGAATTGTAGACGTTAAGCAAGAATTGAGGGAGTTTCAGCCGGGTCGTCTCGCGGGTCGCAGGACCCGTGTCACAGTGGAATCGGGTGAGGAAGGTGAACAGTGTCCGCACTGTAGCAGGCGCGTGAGTCTCACGCGCAGCCACTCACGGTGGCGCGTGAGGGCGCGTGGACCCGATTTTCGAGATAAGTCCAACACGACTTTTACCCTATACAATGTAACGAATATTTTAGCGTTGGTTTCGAAATTATCGGACACCGTTTCGATGTTGTTCCGAGGGTCCGAAGGTTTATGTTACATTTTTAATTACCGATTAATTCCCAGAAAATTATGGGAAATTAGTACGTTGTTATTTGAGACCTTAATGACCGTGGAATGTGATTTCGAACAGGATTCGGGTTTTCTGGAAAATACCAGAAATTACAGGAACGCGTGCGGCGCGGAACCGAGCCTTAAGAACGGTGTGTGAGTGGACGTTGCTTTCAAAATTTAATGCATGCATAAATATTTCTATGATTTCTATAATTATGATTATGAACTGTGACGATTTCGATTCCAGTATTTATACGTATTTTTTATATGCACACGAAAATGCACGTATTTCAAGATTATGGCTTCTCCTATATTTTGGATGATGGTTTAACGAATGATTTTATATGATTCGTGTGTATCATGTTATTAAGATGTTTGATTGCGGTTGTGAGTAAGGTTTACGTTTTTTACACGTATTTCGAGAATAACACAAATTTTCACGTTTTACGAGATTTCGAGTATGTTGTGATTTGATCGTGATTTTGGTGATTATGATTGTGGTTTTGATGCTTTGACCTTGGGATTTGAAAATTTATGTGATTTCAAGGATTTAAAATGGATTTTGAAAAAAGGTGATTTCGGGCTTAATGCTCGGGACATAAAAGTAATTTTGATGAACGAGATTTCGGTTTTCGGAAGTTTGAAAACGGATTCTTAGTTTGGGTTCGGGATGATGTTTCTGGAATCCGGCTTACGAAATCATTATTGCGAATTCGAATTCGGGAATGGGTAATGGTTGATAAAAGTGATTTGATCTGATTATACATGCCCCGTGTGTAATGATGATTTGCTTATGTTTTGGGAAGTAAGATTTTGGGGATTTGAAAATGGAAATTCGGACATGAGTCCTGTTATGACAAAAATGTGTTTTTGGATTGGATTTGGAATTTGGATCACGATGGATCCCGAGTTGTTGTGATTGACAAATGTTTTGGGTTTAAAGACCCGTTGAAAACTGTTTTGGGTTTAAAGACCCGGTGCTATTGCTGGAGCACGTTTTGAGTTTAAAGACTGGGTTAATTGATGAAGGGGGCGGGCCTGAAATTGGGTTTAAAGACCCGGATTGAGTTTAATGACTCGTGAGCTTAAAGACTCGGTTATTGTGATACCCCCTAGGCCTATTGATTATGTTTTGAGTTTAAAGACTCGTTGATATCCCGGGAAGGCCTAATTATGCGCATGGTTTTGAGTTTAAAGACTCGGGCGCACTTGATATCCAGCAAACTGATTGACTTGTGATTATTGTTATTTTTTGATGTTTCGGATGTGTTGGGCAGTGGCCCGGATTATATGGTTGATGGATTTGGAATATGTTGTGTACTTGGTTTTGATTCATGGTTTTGGGCTGAGACCCTTTGTTTTGATTGCGAGCTAAAACCCGAAGGTTAAGAAAAAGGAAAATGTTTTTGATTTTCATACACGGTTTTTCGAATGTTGGAAATGGAAAAATTGTGAAATGATTTTCGAATGCATGCATTGGTTTTACGTGGAGGGTAGAAATGTTTTCTGTAACTGTTTTATAAACTGATTTATTTTTGTCCACTCATACCTTTTGGTTTTTATTGACCCTCCAGGTCGTGGCGCATTGGTCGAGGATGATCGAGAGGCGGAGGCATGAGTAAGTACACGTGTGGCTATCCCTGGTTTGGCAAGCACTGAGGGTAAGTTGGGAATTTCAGTCGACTTGCCAGACGGAAGCAGGATCGGGCACGGTTATCAATGTCCCTTCGGGGGCAGTCTTGTCACGTCTAGCAAACCTAAGATGAAATGACCCAGCAGCAGTCGAACACTCCCTTGGAGCAGCAATTGCCAAATTCGGAGCGTTTAAGGGCGATCTTGGAGCGACAATTAGGTCGACATCCTGGGACGATCATCTGGGGTGCTGGCAAAGGGCTAGAGTAGGACATCTCGAATGGCAGGACCCATCCCAATCCCCCCGGGATTAACGCGGGATGACCCTGCTCCCATCTGACACGAAGTGTCAGACAAGGGATATTTTCGACCTTTACCCTCCCGGGCTATCAGAGTACGCCAGGATCCGGAGGAGACATGTGATATCTCGATCTCTGTCACAGTCCACATCCGCTGTCAACCTGAAGGGTATTAAAAACAGAAAGACTGTGTGTGGACAAAACAAGAGTTTATAAAAACATTTTAATGAGAAGACATTTATACCCTTCACTAAAAAGCATGCATGCATAGTAAAACCATTTATCCAAACACATATGTTTGAACAACCATCACTAGGGTCTCAGCCCCAAGTTCCGTAAATACAAGTCACACGGACTCCTGCCCAAAACCATTTACAGAAAACCATAACATCATAAACATAATTGGGATCTCAGCCCAAATCCATTTATCATCATAAAACACAATTTCCCAATCCACTTGAAATCATGTTTATCCATTATATTTCATATCCAAGAACCTGTCACGGTAAAATAAAGCTACGCGCGTGCTAACCGGGGTCTCAAACCCAAGTCTCTCCAAGGTCCACCCAGGTTAATGTACGTAGATCAATGACCCTCCCTGGAGGTAACGAACCATGCCCATCCTGAGAGTAAGGAACCCAACTGGGGGGCGACTTCACTCAGTCAGTGCTCCGTGACTACTCCGGAGTCCACCCAGGCCAACGACCCTCCCCGGAGGAGACAATCATGTATAAAGGATGGAATATGAAAACCTTTTGAAATCATTCTTTAAACCTTTCCAGGATTCATGCCCGGCCCCCATAAGCCACCATGATCCATAAAATCCTTTCATGGGTTCATGCCGGTTCCCATAAACCGTCATGATCCGTAAATCCATTTCAAGGGTTCATGTCGATTCCCATAAACCGTCATGACCCGTAAAAACCATTTCTAGGGTCCCTGACCCGAAATCACCATCATAACACATAACTGGGCCCTAGGCCCGAATCCACATACAAACTGGACCTCCGGTCCAAATCGTAAACTGGGCCTCCAGCCCGATGCCTCGTTAAATCAACTGGACCTCAAGTCCGAGAGTTCATAAATCAAGTTTACCTTTTCAAATCCAAAATAATTTCATTAAATCATATCCAAAACCACAAGAATGGAAAATCAGAGTAAAACTGAAAACCTCGATTTACGTGCAAGCACGTAAATCGCCTTGTAAAGCGTGAAACCATATAATTCACAACCATCCAAATCAACATCATGTAATCACAATCATAATCCATATAAAACATTTATGCATGCATCACAATTTAGAAATCAAGGTCCACTGAAGTCACGCCTCGATACGCGTGCTATAGGCTCTCCCAAGCCAATCACCATCACCGGGACTCCCGAACCTATCCAAATCATAATAGAAGGTTACTAACTACTTAATTAACCTCCTACCAAAGCCCCGTAATTTTCCGATATTTTTAACTATTTTTAAACCGAACCTAAACCTTCAGACACCCCGAAACCTATCGAAACGATGTCCGATTGACACGAGACCAGTCCCAAAATGTTCGTTACATCGAATAGATGATTTCGTATGTTGGAACCATTCCCAAATTCCTCCTCATACGCTCGCACCCGCCTCTCGACTGGCCTGCGCGTGGGCTCACGCGCCGGCTACTGTGGATCATCCCTATCCCTGCGACAGCCGGTTCAGACCGACGTGATCGGTTCAGACCAGCGTGACCGGTTCAACTCATTTCCTCCCTCAATTTTCGTCTGTTTGCCTCCATTTCAATTCTAAAATTTCTCTTGTCTCAATTCCTATCTAACCCAATCCCTAAACCTAAGAAAAAACCACCTGAAACCCTTGGTTCGAAATGGACCTCACGGTCCTGTTTTCCCCAGCCGTTCCCACGGCCTCCTCCGCCATGAACCAGCCTCCCAATCCTCCTAAAACCTCCATAGCAATTCCCTTATCACCTCCCAACCACCCACAACTAACCATAATGCAACAATCGAAAAAGAAAGGAGAAAATGGGCAAACCGAGTTACCTCTCGGTTTTGTCTCCTCCAGCCGCCGTCCACGGCGGTTCTAGCCGTCCAGCCACCTCTTCAGTCCTCTCATCACTCTCTGGATACTCAGGCATGCTCACATGGAAGGGTTGGATTGGTTTATGGGGGGTGAGATCGGGTTTGGTGGGTTGAAATGGGAATGATCGATCGATAAAGGGAGGGTGGATATGCATGAAAGAAAACTGATGGCCAGTGGATGGGATATAAGTGTCACTCATCCATTGGGCCTCCATAAAATATATGGGCCCCACTAGAGTCCAAAAGTTAGTTCGTCTCATAATTCGTGCAATAGTGCACTTGAACTTCCTTGAATCGTAACTTCGTCGTCGAACGTCCAAATTCGACGTACCGCCTGTCTATGGATTCGTATCATCACGATCTACGTAATGGTCCTCGGCCATCGGACCTCCTGGTCAAAAAGTCAACATTTGACCCCTTTAACCAAAATTACCAAAATGCCCCTAAACTTCCGAACGTCATAACTTCTTCCTCGGACGTCGGAATTGAACGTGCCACCTGTCTATGAACTCGTGACGTCCTAAACTACGTCACGGTCATCGATCAAAGTCCATTTGAAAGCCCGAATAAAAATTCAACGTTTTACCCATGCTAGGGGCAAAATGGGCGTTTTGCATCGTTCGTCTGATTTCGCCTAACTAATCACGGATTAACCTCACTCATTGTGATTAGTCACTAATCTAATCTAATGACAGGACCCGCCCCGATCCCCCTGAGACCACCTGGGACGTGCCCTGCTCCCGTCTGACACCCGACATTAAAATACCAAAATTACCCTTATTGAAAATAAAATGCATAAAGAAAATCCAAATCTAAGTCATACATAGCACGCCACACAAAAATAATTACGAAAGTTCGGGTCGTTACAATCTACCCTCCTTACAAAAATTTCGTCCTCGAAATTTACTCAAATAAAAAAGGGTACTGCTCCCTCATCAAGTCTTAGGGTTCCCACGTCGCTTCCTCGATGTCATGGTTCCTCCATAGGACTTTCACCAACTGAATCGTCTTGTTTCTCAGAACCTTGTTCTTCTGATCCAGAATCTGCACTGGTTTCTCCTCAAAGCTCAGATCAGTCATCAGTTCTACTGGTTGTTCCGGCAAGCCATGTGAATCGTCCCGTAGGTATTTCCGTAACATGGACACATGGAAAACGTCGTGTACTCTGGCAAGGTCTGGAGGTAATGCCAACCGGTATGCCACTAGTCCAATCCTCTCTATGATCTCGAACGGCCCAAAATAATGTGGACTCAACTTCCCGCGTCGGCCAAAACGGATAATTCCTTTCCAGGGAGATAACTTAAGGAACACAAAATCTCCTACCTCGAATTCCAAGTCTCGAATTCGTCGATCAGCATAGCTCTTTTGGCGATCTTGCGCTGCCTTCAATCTTTCCTTGATGATTCGAACTGTTTCCTGAGTCATGTCCATCAAATCCGGCCTGATCGTTGTTCGTTCTCCTACCTCCATCCAGCAGATAGGTGTCCTGCACTGTCGACCATACAGTGCCTCGTAGGGCGCCATCCCGATACTTGCCTGATAACTGTTGTTGTATGCGAACTCCATCAAAGGCAAATGAGTATCCCATGAATCCTGAAACTGCAGTACACAAGACCTCATCATGTCCTCCAAAGTCTGGATAGTCCTCTCAGATTGTCCATCGGTCTGTGGATGGAACGCTGTACTGAAATGTAAGTTTGTACCCAAGGCGTTCTGCAAACTTCGCCAGAACCTAGAAGTGAAACGCAAATCTCGATCAGACACTATCGACTCTGGCGTACCATGAAGTCGAATGATCTCTTTCACAAACAGCTGAGCCAGTCAGTTTGGCTTAAATGTCTCCTGTACGGGTAAGAAATGAGCTGACTTGGTCAATCGGTCGACAATCACCCAAACTCCATCGAATCCTCTCTGAGTTCTAGGCAACTTGAAAACAAAATCCATGGTAATGTGATCCCACTTCCACTCGGGAATCGGAAGTGGTTGCATAGCTCCATACGGTCTCTGCCGCTCTGCCTTGACCTGCTGACAGGTCAAACATCTGCTCACAAACTCTGCAATATCCTTTTTCATCCTAGCCCACCAATAGTGGTTCCTGAGGGTACGGTACATCTTTGTACCTCCCGGATGCATGGCATAAGCCGAACTATGGGCTTCCTCAAGAATTTCTGCCCGTAACTCTGCCACTGCAGGAACACACAAACGGCCCAGTTTCACCAGAGGTCCATCTCGTCGGATAGTAAAGTCCTGCCTCTCATCCGCGTCGACCTCGATCCTGTAGATACAAAGTGTCGGATCCTCTAATTGTGCCTCGATAATCCGATTAACTAGCACAGGTCGTACATGAAAACTGGCCAACAAAGCCCCCTCCTCATCCATCCCCAGCATAACTCCAGCTCTTCGGAGATCCACTAGCAAAGGAAGGTACACCAGTCTCAGGTGTGCAAGCGATCCTGCTGACTTTCCGCTGAGTGCGTCTGCCACGACGTTCGCCTTTCCTGGGTGATATTCAATCGTACAATCATAGTCCTTGATTAATTCCAACCATCGTCGCTGCCTTACGTTCAGTTCCTTCTGAGTGAACAAATGTTTTAAACTCTGATGATCGGTGAAGATCCTGCAAGTCACCCCGTACAGATAATGCCTCCAGATCTTTAAAGCGTGAACCACAGCCGCCAACTCCAGATCATGCGTAGGGTAGTTCAGTTCATGTGTCTTTAGTTGTCTTGATGCATAAGCGATAACTCTGCCATTCTGCATCAGCACGCAACCCAAACCTTGTAATGATGCGTCACTGTAGACTTCGAACTCTCCACTATTATCAGGTAAAGCAAGAACAGGTGCGGTAGTTAACCGACGTTTTAATTCCTGATAACTCTGCTCACACCGTTTATCCCAAACAAACTTTACTCCTTTCTTGGTTAAACGAGTCAATGGTGCAGCGATACTAGAGAAGCCCTCAACAAATCTCCGGTAGTATCCTGCCAAACCAACGAAATTTCGTACCTCTGTCACGGTTGTCGGTCTAGCCCAATTCGTCACCGCTTCGGTCTTCTGGGGATCCACACTAATCCCGTCTGCTGACACCACATGTCCCAGAAAACCAATGCTGGTTAGCCAAAACTGACACTTACTCAGCTTGGCGTATAACTGATTCTGCCTCATCTTCCCTAACACCGATCGTAAGTGTTTCTCATGAGCCTGAGCACTCCTTGAGTACACTAGGATGTCATCAATGAACACGATCACGAACTTATCCAAATAAGATCGGAAGACCCTATTCATCAGATCCATGAATGCTGCTGGAGCATTCGTCAAGCCGAAAGGCATCACAAGGAATTCATAATGCCCGTATCTGGTCCGAAATGCTGTCTTCGGGACATCCCCCTCAGCAATCTTCAACTGGTGATAACCAGATCGTAAATCAATCTTCGAAAAGTACTGTGCTCCCCACAGTTGATCAAATAGATCGTCGATCCTGGGTAAGGGGTACTGGTTCCTTACCGTGACCTTGTTGAGCTATCGATAATCTACACACAAACGGAGGCTCCCCTCATTCTTCTTCACAAATAATACCGGTGCTCCCCACGGTGATGTACTCCGTCGGATGAATCCCAAGTCCACCAACTCCTGCAATTGGATTTTCAGTTCCCGTAACTCCGCTGGTGCCATCCGATATGGTGCCTGTGATATAGGTCGTGTGCCAGGAAGTAGTTCAATCGTGAACTCGATCTCCCGATGTGGTGGTAAGCCAGGCAAATCTTCCAGAAACACATCCGGAAATTCTCGCACCACAGGTATATCATCGGCACTCGGAGTATCACTCTGCATCGTCACAACATGCGCCAGGTAACCCTGGCATCCCTTCTGTAGAAGCTTGGTAGCGGCAAGTGAAGAAATTATTTCAGGTAGCGAACCGTCGCGCTCTCCCTGAAAAGTAACCTCCGGTAAACCCGAACTCTGCAGAATCACCCGCCTACTACAACAGTCGATGAGCGAACCGTGCTCCGTCAGCCAATCCATTCCCAAGATAACATCAAAGTCATGGATATCCATAAGGATTAGATCAGCTAGCAGATCAACCTCCTCCACCCTTACTGGGCATCTCCGGATCACCTGATTCACTATGTACACAACACCCATCGGGGTACAAACACCCATTTCACTATCCAAGGTTGACACCTCGCGATCTAACATATCCGCACAACTTTTCGAAATAAAAGAATGAGTAGCCCCAGCATCCATTAACACCCGTACAACAAGATTTAAGATATGAAGAGTACCTGTAACCACGCCAGGGGCTGACCTCGCATGCTGCTGAGTTACTGCAAAAACACGAGCCCTGGGCCCCGCAGCCTGTCCGTGCCCACCCGCGCCAAGCTCGGCACCCTGTCCTCGGCCTCCGTCAATGTTGGAAGACGAACTCTGTGCAACACTAACACCTTTAGCCTCGTTGTTCCTCGACAGTAAGGGGCAATCTCGGGCATAGTGGCCCGCTCCTCCACAAGCAAAGCAATTAACTGTCATCGGTCCATCCCAAGACCCTCCTGATGCACCACTCCAAGCATGATGATGTCCAGAACTGAATCTCGATCTGCCCCTCTGAGAGATCCCATGTCGACCTGACCAGCCACGGCCACGTAAAGATGAGGGTGCTCCTCGGTAATTTCCCCCCTTAGAGATCTTTGGGCCCGTTGGTCCCGAATGTGGACGATCCCGGCGCTGCCCCTCGCCTGATGATTGTCGCGCCTGGTGTGCCTCCAGACTGGCCTCGACACGAACTGCAGCGTCGACCATGTCCCTTAGAGTCGCGTAACTAGTAGCCGTCACACTTGCCCGTAACTCTCCTCGGAGTCCCAGCTCAAATCTTTGACATTTTTCCTCCTCAGTACTCACAAAAGCTGCGGCAAAACAGGAAAGCTTCCCGAAAGTCTACTCTTATTCTGCCACGGACATATCTCCCTATTCCAGCCGCAGGAACTCTGCCTCTCGTGCCATGCGAAATGATCGCAGGTAATACTGATCTAAGAATCGGGCACGAAAGACCTCCCATGTGGTGGTGTGAACAGACCACTCTGACATCTCAAGACCATGCCACCATTGATAAGCCCCGCCTTCCAGTAAGAAGGCCGCCAATGTCACCAGCTTGCCGGGTGGGCAGTGCATCACGGTGAAGATTCTTTCCCATTTCGCAATCCACTCATGGGAATCCTCGGGGTTTGATCCTCCGTTGAAAGGTGTGGCTCCCAACCTTTGAGCCCGCTCAATGCTAGCACATTCCATCTCTCTCGCGATTTCCTCATCAGTTCGTGTTTGAGGAATTCTCCTTGGAGGCATAACCCACTCTTAAGAGGCATAGATTAGATAATGACATCTTTTAAACTAAGTACTGACCACTAGTCTAGCATGCTGACCAAAACCTAGTGCTCTGATACCAAGTTGACAGGACCCGCCCTGATCCCCCTGGGACCACCCGGGACGTGCCCTGCTCCCGTCTGACACCCGACATTAAAATACCAAAATTACCCTTATTGAAAATAAAATGCATAAAGAAAATCCAAATTTAAGTCATACATAGCACGCCACACAAATATCCGAATACAAATAGTGTCAGACAAGGGATAGTTCCCGAATACAGTTTATTGAGCACGACTCTAGACACACTACGTGCCAACCTACCCAGCAGTAGGGTTCAGGTGCGCAACGTAAACCTATGCCTCTTCCTCGGGATCCTCCTCCTCTTCCTCCTCAATAGCACCACCTGGAGGGGTAGTAAAACAATAAGGGTGAGTGGGCCGAAACTCAAGGTTTACAAAACAGTTTACCATCTCGAAAACATATAGATTTTGCCCTCTGATTTCCGAAAAGACACGCATTAGTATCATAAACCACAAAATCATATAATCATAAGCAGAATAATATCAACATAATATAATCTCAGTCACTGCACTATACATCCCAACCCTGACATCCCAGATGCCTGACGTCCCAGACGCCCAATAATGACAGGACCCATCCCAATCCCCCCGGGATTACCGTGGAATGTGCCCTGCTCCCGTCCAACAAGGGGTGTCAGACAAGGGATAACCAAGAGCCACTGCCCAACGGGGCATCCAGAGTGCGCAAGGATCGATGGAGGAGGTGTGCAATGTCCCAGTCTCTGCTGCAATCGCATCCGTGATCAACCTGAAGGGCATTAAAACCAAAAGCTGTGAGTGGACAAAAACCAATAAGTTTACCCAAATACATTTATAAGACATTTATGCCCTCCAATAAAAACGTATGCATGCCACAAAAACCAGTAACCAAAACGTTTGCTCAACCGAGCCATTAGGGCCTTAGCCCAAAAACTGTTAACCAAAAACCAAGTGTGGGAACTCAGCCCAAAACTGTGGAATACCACCACCATACATATTAAAACCATGTGGGTCACCACCCACGACCATAAATGAACATCAATTCAAAAATCCAAAACCATTTAGGGTCCCCGACCCTACATACCATTTCATAACCAATAATCCATTTTTACCACATAACACATATCCAACCAATAAGCCACTTTATTCATTAATCCATATTTTACCATTACCATCACCAGCATCCCAGATGCTTAGCGTCCTAGACGCTAGACGTCCCTGACGTCATATCTCACGGTTTCATAAGCTACGCGTGCTGCCCGGGGTCTCTCCGGGTCCATATATCTGACATCCCTGATGTCTGACGTCCCTGACGTCAATCATAGCAATCCTGCTCCTGAGTCATCATACGGTCCGGCTGCTCCGTATAATGACCCCTCGCAGGCAATGCACCGTGACTTCCCCAGTGTCCCAGACATCTGGAGGAGACCATCATATATCCTTGTATCCAGATGGTATATGGAAAAACAGTTTTATTAAATCCTTTTATCACATCATTACCATTGGGCCCTGCCCGAAATTTCCATAAAACCACATAATTCCATTTAGGGTCCCTGACCCAAAATCACAATTATTAAATGTAGGGTCCCTGCCCCGAAATCACATTTATAATCCAACTGGGCCTCCTGCCCGATTTTATGAACCACTGGGCCCACGGCCCGATTTGTAAACCAACTGGGCCCGCAGCCCGACTTATAAACCCACTGGGCCCACGGCCCGAATTCATAAATCAACTAGGCCCATGGCCCGATAATATAACTCAAATGGGTCTCAGCCCGATTTCATACCAACTGGGCCCCTTGTAACGACCCGTCCCAAATTCCATGATTAGATTAGTGACTAATCACGATTAGTGAGGCTAATCCGTGATTAGTAGAGCGAAATCGGACGAACGATGCGAAATGACCGTTTTGCCCTTAGTGGTGGCAAAACGTTGACTTTTCAATCGGCCAGTCAAATGGACTTTGACCGATGACCGTGACGTAGTTCGTGACGTCACGAGTTCATAGACAGGTGGCACGTTCAATTCCGACGTTCGAGGAAGAAGTTATGACGTTCGGAAGTTTAGGGGCATTTTGGTAATTTGGGTGAATAGTAGGTCAAAAGTTGACTTTTTGACCAGGAGGTCCGATGGCCGAGGGCCGAAGACCGTTATGTAGATAAGGACGATACGAATCCGTAGACAGGCGGCACGTCGAATTCGGACGTTCGACGGCGAAGTTACGGTTCACGAAAGTTTCGGGATACTATTCCCAGCGACACGTTTTACGAGGACCGTTTGTCTTTAGTGGGCCCAACTACTTTTCAGAAACCAATGGATGAGTGACACTTGTCACCCATCCACTGGCCCTTAATTCCCATACATGCATCGATCATCCCTTTGTTTTTCCATTCATCCAACCACCCACCCGATCTCAGTTTGAACCCAAACCCATCCAAAACTTTCCAGCCGATCTTGAATGGGACCATAGAGTGAGGGAGAGGCTGAGGAAGCAAGGGACGGTGGCTGGGAGCACCTGGACCGCCGCACACGGCCGTGAAGGCCCAGGTAACCCGATTACCCGACTATGCCCATTTTTTCCATTATTTTCGAATATGACTTTATGGGTTGTTATGGGTGATTGGAAGATGATTAGGGAGTTGATAGGATGATTTTAAGAGGGTTTGGAAGGTGCTTCACGGCGGAGGGAGCCGTGAGGGTGGTCGGGAAAAACAGAACCGTGAGGTTCATTTTGGAACCATAGGTTTAGGCGAGTTTTTCCTAGTTTTCTTGATTAGGATAGATTGGAAATGAGAAAATAGGAATTTAGGAATTGGAATGGAAGAAATCGGATGAAAAATGAGGGAGAAGGAGGCCTGGACCGGTTACGCCGGTCCAGTTGCAGAGGTTGGACCGGACCGGGCCGGTCGGACCGGTTCGATCGAAGGAGGACGACGGCACTGTAGCGGCGCGTGAGGCCCACGCGCAGGGGCCTTTGGGCGGCGCGTGGCAGCGCGTGCTAGGGTTTTTGGGGATGTGTTCAACATACGAAATCATCTATTCGATGTAACGAACATTTTGGGACTGGTTTCGTGTCAATCAGACACCGTCTCGATATGTTTCAGGGCATCGGAAGGTTTAGGTTCGGGATTAAAAATAGTTAAAAATACGGGAAAATTACGGGGCTTTAGTGAGGGGTTATATAAGTAGTTAGTAACCCTCTAAATTAATTTGGACAGGTTTGGAAGTCCCGGTGACGGTGATCGGCTCGGGGAGCCGTATGGCACGCGTATCGAGACGCGGCTTCGGACGGTCTGTGAGTGGACCTTGTTTTCTAAATTGGTGCATGCATAAATGTTTATTATATGTTTTAAATACTTGTTTGTGTTGCCATGAGTGCCTTTGGATGTGTGGTTACGTATAGGCACGTATTTCGAGGTTTCGGCCCTATACGGTGCCTATACGGGGCTGTAGGTCTTATTTGGTCTAAATGAAATGGTTTTGGATTTCCAAAAAGGATAATGAATTTGATTTGATAATGTTGATTTGGATATTTTTGAATTATATGGTTTCACGTATTTCGAGGCGATTTACGTGCTTGCACGTAAATCGAGGTTTTTCGGTTTTACTCCGATTTTCCATTCTTATGGTCTTGGAAATAATTTAATGAAATAATTTTGGATTTGAAAAGGTAATTCTCGGACTTGAGGTCCATTTGATTTACGGAATCGGGCCGGAGGCCCAATTGGTTTACGATTCGGACCGGGGGTCCAGTTTCTATGTGAATTCGGGCCTAGTGCCCAGCTATGTGTTACAAATGGTTTTTACGGGTCATGACGGTTTATGGGAACCGGCATGAACCCCTGAAATGGATTTACGGGTCATGACGGTTTATGGGAACCGGCATGAACCCATGAAAGGATTTTATGGTTCGTGACGGCTTATAGGGGCCGGGCATGAATCCTTAAAAGGTTTCAAGAATGGTTTCAAAAGGTTTTTCATATTCCATCCTATATATATGATTGTCTCCTCCGGGGAGGGTCGTTGGCCTGGGTGGACCCCGGAGTAGTCACGGAGCACTGACTGAGTGGAGTCGCCCCCCAGTTGGGTTCCTTACTCTCAGGATGGGCATGGTTCGTTACCTCCAGGGAGGGTCATTGATCTACGGACATTGACCTGGGTGGACCCTGGAGAGACTTGGGTTTGAGACCCCGGTTAGCACACGTGTAGCTTTATTTTACCGTGACAGGTTCTGGATATGAATATATTGGATAAACATGGTTTCAACTGGTTTGGGAAAACTGTGTTTTATGATGATAAATGGATTTGGGCTGAGATCCCACATATGCTTACTATGTTCTGATTTTTCTGTAAATTGGTTTTGGGCAGGAGCCCGTGAGGCTTGTATTTACGGAACTTGGGGTTGTGACCCTATTTATGGATGTTTTAACATATATTATTGGATAAATGGTTTTACTATGCATGCATGCTTTTTAGTGGAGGGTATAAAGGTCTTCTTATGGAAATGTTTTATAAAATCTTTATTTTTGTCCACTCACAACCTTTCTGTTTTTAATACCCTTCAGGTTGACAGCGGATGTGGACTGTAGCAGAGATCGAGATATCACATGCCTCCTCCGGATCCTGGCGTACTCTGATAGCCCGGGAGGGCAAAGGTCGGAAATATCCCTTGTCTGACACTTCGTGTCAGACGGGAGCAGGGTCATCCCGCACTAATCCCGGGGGGATTGGGATGGGTCCTGTCAACGTGGTATCAGAGCATAGGATTGCTCATAGGATGCTTATCAGAGCGGGGTTGTCTCTATTCGAGCAACCGCGGAGCTCATGGAGCATGTACGCTGGTCGAGGATGTGATATCTCAATGGGCTACAGTTCGTGGTCAACCTGATTGTTGGGGTACCGGTACGATAGTTAGTAGGATTGGCATGCCTTGGTTCGGCATTTGAGGCTGGGGTTGCCATAGATCTGTCAAGGTTGACAGTGTGGGACCCTACGGAAGGCTTAACGTGGGGTCGGTCAGATCGGCAGTTGGCAGCCGGATTCGAGGAATTCTGGTTGGACTTACGGTAGGATTGGATTGATGTCCTTGTGATGTCAAGACCGCGGGGTCGGTCAGATCGTGGATTTTACTGCCTTATACAGTTGGGTTCAGAGTGACCCTAGGGCTTGATTGTGGAACCCTACCGTATGTGTATGGTTCGGAAATGGGAGTTGACGAGTGGTTTGACTTGGACGACTATTCGGATTTGGATTCGTTAGTCGGTCTAGTCATATCAGCTTGTGTTGGGACTGCACTTCGCAGTCAGGGTTGTACGTATCGGTTAGACCGAGTTGGTTGTCGTGCTACTTCAGTTGTGAGTTGGTGCAACTAAGGTCGCGGGTGACCTGGTAGACGACATTGGGATAGTCGAGTTGTGACTGGTTAGAGTTTGGTTGGGCAGGTTACCAGGGTTGGTACTTGTCGATGAAATCCCTGAGTGGGATACAGAGTAGTTGGTACAGGCAGTTGATTCCATTGGATGCGGAGTCTGGATGTCTAGTCGTTAGGTCTGCACGAGGTTGTGGCAGACGCTACTATCGATAGACGTAGTCGAATTTTATCTGGTTGAGTAGACTCAGGTTGTCGTGACGATTGTGACGATGGGATTGTCAGTCGTGACGATGGTACGTGGTGCGTGAATAATGCATATGTGTGGGTAGTGATTCTGGATTCGACTTGGTTACGGTTGGGTGCGATCGCAGAATGAGACGGGGACGTACGGGGGACGTTTCCTCTTCTCGTATGAGTTGTCAGGTACGAAGGAGGCAGAGTTTCTCCTATTCGAGCAAAGGTACGGGATCATCGTTCGGTATGAGCGGAGATCCAGAGTTGTCTGATTGGCACACTTTGTGCTGATGCTGACAGGTGGTGTACTGGTACTAGTGCTGGTGCTGGTGCCGGTGATTGTGATGACGGTGAGTTACGAGTCAGGATGTGACTCCGACGTGATGGGCTTATGATTGGTATCTGTGGTTCGGGAGTGAATCACGGGTAGTGACGGACTGGATAGGATCCAGCGGTAGTTGAGGAGTGAGGATCGAGTATTATCATGACGGATTAGTGACCGGTTGGTCAGACTCGTTCTGTCGCGGGGTTTAGCGACCAATTGGTCAGAATTAGTCAGGATTGGTTAGAGATGGAGGTTTGCAGAGCTTTGACTGCAGATCACAGCAGGGGGCTGTTGTGACTTTTCAGTCGAGTGGTACATCAGATTAGGATGAATTGACATCCTTTTGGATGTACATATACGGTCGTAAATGGGCATGTGTCCATAACCAGTCTAACGGGGACACGTGGTTGATGTCCGGGTATGTTGTTTCCAATTTTGTTGGAACTTCGAAATCGCGAGAGGTTGCGATTGAGGTGACGAGAGGACTGCGGGTTTTCCGCATTGGTATTGGGTATGTCGAAGTCGTTTGGGTGACTTCTCAGGTTCTACCATAAGTGATGGTGGTAGAGGATGTAGATGTTATTGATGTTGTTGGTTGCCACTAGTACACTGATCGTGTATTGGTTGGTGGACTCGTGATTGTCTTGGGTCATCAGGTGGAATGAGTATAGCGAAGTTAGGTGACTGAGATTTCTCATTTTCTGCCTGATGGCAGACGATGTTGGTTTACGTGACGTGGTGAATGCAACGAGCTTGGTTGTATTCACATAGGATGATTTGTGATGTCATAGTCTTGTATCATCTTTGGTTTTCCTAGGTGGAATGACAAAGATCGATACGAGGTAATTAGTGAGAACCCACAGTCCCGACGTGTCTTGTCGTTGACTAATCTATTTAGATGTGGTAAATGGTTAAGGACTTTGGACGTCGTGACGATCGGGGATCGTGACGTCTATGGTCGGTTGACGTAGTGTTGGATCTGGATCGTGATTTGGATGATCCAGATAGGTGGAGAGTTTATCACTCTTACTTGGTTGAGTGGAGCATGATGGGACTGAACTTCTTTTCGAGGTAAATCCCATATGGCTTACTACTCGCCTGAGTAGTTGTCCGAGGAGTAGGTGTCTGACGAAGTCGGGTTTTGTCAGACTTGGTGTTGTGTGTGATGTTGTGATTGGCTTCCCTATGAAGTCAATCGATTGTGTTGTGGTAATCGGTCGAACAGGTAACCGATAGGTTCGGTTTTGATACGTCTCGGTAGACGAGAAGGATATTTCAGGTTTTGGAATCAGATTTCTGGATGACGATTCAGGATTTGATTTTAGAACTTGAAAGAGGATTTCTGTATTTGGGTTTTGGAATCGGATTCTGGGTGACGATTCAGGATTTGATTCTAGAGCCTGACTGTGGATTTTCTTTTTACGGATTTGGGTTCGAAATGGTTATTCCAAATGCCGGTTTACGGAATGATGATTTCGGATTCGAATTTGGACATGATGTGGATATGATTTCTGGGTTTGGATTCGGGATTTCTCACGAAATTTCGGATTCGGATTTGGGGAATAGATAATGGGTCGGAGTTTCAATTTGTCTAGTACTGGATTGGACAAATGGACTCCATAGTAGAAACGTGATTGGCTACAACCTATATGGGTGTAGGCTGATTGATGTGTAGATGTATGTACCTTGTACGTTGTTCGAGGTACAAGACTGGGCATACTTGTGGTGCCTAGTGACGGTATATAGGTTATACCGGTATTACGTTGGGGAGCGTGTTGGTAGTCGGATTGGTTCTGATACCATTGGATTAGTTGCGATCGTGAACTAGACATTGGATACTGTGCATCGGGTCATGGTATTTCTAATGGGTTTAGTTACACACAGGTCGAGTGAAATGCTTGTGGTTAGTGTAACCACGAGTGTGTGTTATATCAGTTTGCGATTGACGACTGTCAAGTGGTGACAGTTTGTCGGAGGTGTCAGCGTGGATCGTTGAGTGAGGTCTGATGACTCTCAGTGGGAGCAGACGTCAGGGTATCTTAGTGAGTGAGTAAGGAACCGTAGAGTTGTTTATGTCAGCGAAAGGGTAGATTTGACAAGTGGGTCGATCATAGGATACTTGGGCTCCTCTGATACTGACAGGTGGTGTCAGTTCGGAGCGTACGACTTCTGCTATTCGACGTGGTCGAATGTAGACGAGGCGACACGAGCGTTAGTGGTACGTCTGGTTGCAGACGAGTAAGTATTACTCTGGTTAGTTGGTGTACGAGTGTACACGTGTTGCGAGGTTGATTCTACTTTCCACGAGCTGGATATGGAATCAGGATAATTGGAGTTCCGAGAATGAAACTAAATTAAGGAGGGAAGCATGGTTGGATTAGAGTCGGTTGGAATTTCGAGGACGAAATTAATTAAGGAGGGAAGGTTGTAACGACCCGTCCCAAATTCCATGATTAGATTAGTGACTAATCACGATTAGTGAGGCTAATCCGTGATTAGTAGAGCGAAATCGGACGAACGATGCGAAATGACCGTTTTGCCCTTAGTGGTGGCAAAACGTTGACTTTTCAATCGGCCAGTCAAATGGACTTTGACCGATGACCGTGACGTAGTTCGTGACGTCACGAGTTCATAGACAGGTGGCACGTTCAATTCCGACGTTCGAGGAAGAAGTTATGACGTTCGGAAGTTTAGGGGCATTTTGGTAATTTGGGTGAATAGTAGGTCAAAAGTTGACTTTTTGACCAGGAGGTCCGATGGCCGAGGGCCGAAGACCGTTATGTAGATAAGGACGATACGAATCCGTAGACAGGCGGCACGTCGAATTCGGACGTTCGACGGCGAAGTTACGGTTCACGAAAGTTTCGGGATACTATTCCCAGCGACACGTTTTACGAGGACCGTTTGTCTTTAGTGGGCCCAACTACTTTTCAGAAACCAATGGATGAGTGACACTTGTCACCCATCCACTGGCCCTTAATTCCCATACATGCATCGATCATCCCTTTGTTTTTCCATTCATCCAACCACCCACCCGATCTCAGTTTGAACCCAAACCCATCCAAAACTTTCCAGCCGATCTTGAATGGGACCATAGAGTGAGGGAGAGGCTGAGGAAGCAAGGGACGGTGGCTGGGAGCACCTGGACCGCCGCACACGGCCGTGAAGGCCCAGGTAACCCGATTACCCGACTATGCCCATTTTTTCCATTATTTTCGAATATGACTTTATGGGTTGTTATGGGTGATTGGAAGATGATTAGGGAGTTGATAGGATGATTTTAAGAGGGTTTGGAAGGTGCTTCACGGCGGAGGGAGCCGTGAGGGTGGTCGGGAAAAACAGAACCGTGAGGTTCATTTTGGAACCATAGGTTTAGGCGAGTTTTTCCTAGTTTTCTTGATTAGGATAGATTGGAAATGAGAAAATAGGAATTTAGGAATTGGAATGGAAGGAATCGGATGAAAAATGAGGGAGAAGGAGGCCTGGACCGGTTACGCCGGTCCAGTTGCAGAGGTTGGACCGGACCGGGCCGGTCGGACCGGTTCGATCGAAGGAGGACGACGGCACTGTAGCGGCGCGTGAGGCCCACGCGCAGGGGCCTTTGGGCGGCGCGTGGCAGCGCGTGCTAGGGTTTTTGGGGATGTGTTCAACATACGAAATCATCTATTCGATGTAACGAACATTTTGGGACTGGTTTCGTGTCAATCAGACACCGTCTCGATATGTTTCGGGGCATCGGAAGGTTTAGGTTTGGGATTAAAAATAGTTAAAAATACGGGAAAATTACGGGGCTTTAGTGAGGGGTTATATAAGTAGTTAGTAACCCTCTAAATTAATTTGGACAGGTTTGGAAGTCCCGGTGACGGTGATCGGCTCGGGGAGCCGTATGGCACGCGTATCGAGACGCGGCTTCGGACGGTCTGTGAGTGGACCTTGTTTTCTAAATTGGTGCATGCATAAATGTTTATTATATGTTTTAAATACTTGTTTGTGTTGCCATGAGTGCCTTTGGATGTGTGGTTACGTATAGGCACGTATTTCGAGGTTTCGGCCCTATACGGTGCCTATACGGGGCTGTAGGTCTTATTTGGTCTAAATGAAATGGTTTTGGATTTCCAAAAAGGATAATGAATTTGATTTGATAATGTTGATTTGGATATTTGTGAATTATATGGTTTCACGTATTTCGAGGCGATTTACGTGCTTGCACGTAAATCGAGGTTTTTCGGTTTTACTCCGATTTTCCATTCTTATGGTCTTGGAAATAATTTAATGAAATAATTTTGGATTTGAAAAGGTAATTCTCGGACTTGAGGTCCATTTGATTTACGGAATCGGGCCGGAGGCCCAATTGGTTTACGATTCGGACCGGGGGTCCAGTTTCTATGTGAATTCGGGCCTAGTGCCCAGCTATGTGTTACAAATGGTTTTTACGGGTCATGACGGTTTATGGGAACCGGCATGAACCCCTGAAATGGATTTACGGGTCATGACGGTTTATGGGAACCGGCATGAACCCATGAAAGGATTTTATGGTTCGTGACGGCTTATAGGGGCCGGGCATGAATCCTTAAAAGGTTTCAAGAATGGTTTCAAAAGGTTTTTCATATTCCATCCTATATATATGATTGTCTCCTCCGGGGAGGGTCGTTGGCCTGGGTGGACCCCGGAGTAGTCACGGAGCACTGACTGAGTGGAGTCGCCCCCCAGTTGGGTTCCTTACTCTCAGGATGGGCATGGTTCGTTACCTCCAGGGAGGGTCATTGATCTACGGACATTGACCTGGGTGGACCCTGGAGAGACTTGGGTTTGAGACCCCGGTTAGCACACGTGTAGCTTTATTTTACCGTGACATGTTCTGGATATGAATATATTGGATAAACATGGTTTCAACTGGTTTGGGAAAACTGTGTTTTATGATGATAAATGGATTTGGGCTGAGATCCCACATATGCTTACTATGTTCTGATTTTTCTGTAAATTGGTTTTGGGCAGGAGCCCGTGAGACTTGTATTTACGGAACTTGGGGTTGTGACCCTATTTATGGATGTTTTAACATATATTATTGGATAAATGGTTTTACTATGCATGCATGCTTTTTAGTGGAGGGTATAAAGGTCTTCTTATGGAAATGTTTTATAAAATCTTTATTTTTGTCCACTCACAACCTTTCTGTTTTTAATACCCTTCAGGTTGACAGCGGATGTGGACTGTAGCAGAGATCGAGATATCACATGCCTCCTCCGGATCCTGGCGTACTCTGATAGCCCGGGAGGGCAAAGGTCGGAAATATCCCTTGTCTGACACTTCGTGTCAGACGGGAGCAGGGTCATCCCGCACTAATCCCGGGGGGATTGGGATGGGTCCTGTCACCCCTGGCCCGATTTCATTAACCAACTGGGCCCCCGGCCCGATTCTCAAATGGACTCCAAGTCCGAAATTCCCAAAACAAGTGGGCCTCAAGCCCGAGTTCATATTTCCAATTTCAAAACCATTTCATCACATTATATCCAAGTCATAAATATGGAAAATCCATGTAAAACCGGAAACCTCGATTTACGTGCAAGCACGTAAATCGCCTCGAAATACGTGAAACCGTACAATTTACCAACAACCAAATCAACATCATACAATCACAACCATAATCCATATAAAACATTTAAGCATGCATAGAATTTATAAAACCAAAAGTCCACTCACATACCGTTTTAACGGTATGCCTCAATACGCGTGCCACCGGCCCTCCCGGGCCTCACCAGTATCACCGGGACTCCCAATCCTGTCCAAATCACATTAGAGGGTCACTAACCTCAACATTAACATCCTATCAAAGTCCCGTAATTTTCCCGAATTTTTACTTATTTTTAAACTTAATTTAAAACCTTCGGATATCCCGAACAATATCGAGACGGTGTCCGATCGACACGAAACCAATTCCAAAATGTCCGTTACATTAAATAGGACAGAAGTCATGTTGACCTCACCTCGAGATTCGTGCCCACGCGCCGTCACGCGCTGCCGTGAGTGGCTGCGCGTGAAACCCACGCGCCTGCTACAGTGTCACCATCTAACCCGTATGTCTGGTAAACGGGTCCAGTTTACCCGCGAGACGACCCGGTTCCAATCCTGTCAATTCGATCCTAATTCCTTCAATTGATTCCATTAGTTTCGTTTGAAGTTAAATTAAGGTTCTGTAACGTTGATTACACAAAATATTACCTACAATTCCACGATTCAACGATGATCCACCAAGAACACCCGGTTACTGTGCAATCATGGAACTCCCTCAATTGTTGCAGGTTTCATCCAATTGATGATTCCAGAAGCATCAACGGACCCTGAGGAACAATTCCCACACATCAATTGCATCAAACCTGTGCCCAATCGTCACGACTCAAGCTCAAGCACCGTCACTGTTCAACAATGGAGTTCTGTCAACCACAGCCGTTTTCTTTCAATTGATGAACCCAGAAGCATCGTGGGATCATGAGAAGTAGTTTCCCCACCTCAATTCCATCCATCGAAGCCTCCAACTCCACGACTCAAACTCGATTTTCCTCCTCTGTCACCAAGTGTGATCAGAGCCAAAACGTTGCCAATTCTTCTTGTTTCTTCGACAATTATGATCGTGGCACTCCCAGGAAGCTGAAGGTAAGCTCAATTGCGATCCTCACGGCCTAATTCCTCCAATTCGAATTTTCCCCCCAATTTTCCCGAAATCCAAAATCCAAAATTCAGCCCTCTCACAACCCCTCGTGTTTCCCCGTTAATTCGATCATCATAGTCTCTCAGTTTTCTCTCAGGAACGGCAGAGAGAGGGAGCCAATTCTCCCTGTTCATCCTTTCCCCAAATCGTGCATGGTTTGAAAGAAAAACAAAGGAAAAGGAAGGAAAATGATGGATAAGGAATGATGATGTTGTAATGATAGTGTTGGGAGGGAAACATGGAGCTGGAAACAAGGGATGGGTGACACTTGTCACTCATCCGGATGTGCACAGTCAACAGTCACTATTCATTATTATATTATTATTTTAATCCGAGCCTCGGTTCGTTAGTTCGTTTCCTTAACCATGACGTTGTCGTCGAATCTCCGATTTCAGCGTGCCGCCTGTCATTGGATTCGTATCGACGATACCAACGTAACGGTCCTTGGCCCTCGTCCATCGGACCTCCCGGTCAAAAAGTCAACATTTGGCCCCAAACATGCCAAATTACCAAAATACCCCTCAACTTCCGAACCTCACAACTTTCTCTACGAATGTCGGAATCGAACGTGCCACCTGTCTATGAACTCGTGACGTCCCGAACTACGTCACGGTCATCGGTCAAAGTCAGTTTGACCGCCCGATCAAAAAGTCAACATTTTGCCCACGACCAGGGGCAAAACGGTCATTTTGCACAATTTGTCCGATTCCGCCCTACTAACCACCGTTCAACCTCACTAATCAAGATTAGTGACTAATCTAATCCCGGAATTCGGGACGGGTCGTTACAAATAAGGTCACAGTTCCAAGGCTATGCGTGCCGCCCGTGGTCTCAATC
Source organism: Prinsepia uniflora (assembly GCA_032719365.1). Taxonomy (NCBI): domain Eukaryota; kingdom Viridiplantae; phylum Streptophyta; class Magnoliopsida; order Rosales; family Rosaceae; genus Prinsepia; species Prinsepia uniflora. The sequence continues at coordinate 75,421,732 of CM064868.1, read as the reverse complement.
CCGAGTCCAAATACCGAACCCTGTGCGAGTGTGGCATACTAGATGCCTGAAGTCCCAGACGTCCAATAATAGCAATCCTGCTCCTGAGTCACTCTACGGTCCGGTCCCTCCGTAGAATGACTCCTCACAGGAAATGCGCCGTGACCACTCCGGGGTACCTACATCCGGAGGAGACAGTATCCTAGGGTAGATCTATACAGTGCAGTACCACAGATAATTATCGAGATCCATTATACATATACATGACTCAAAACCATTCATAAACAACCAGACGGGTCTCATGCCCAAACATCGTAATACGTGCCATAAATCATACTCAAGATAAACAGATACTTTTACTTGAATCACATATAGATATAATAGAAATTAAAACAGTTATGCATGCCGAGGTTTAGTGAAATCAAAGGCCCACTCACGGTACAATCTCGCTGCAATCCCGAGCGTAAAGCCCCGTCCAAGTGCTAAGGTACGATCCCTGTCATGTCCAAAGCATACGTAAATGTCACTTTAAGTCCCTATCAAACAACTAAGAAACCCTAGACTGAAACCGGCCCGGGAAAGCCGTCCAAACACGCTTCCCAAGGCGTCAAACCCTAATTTGACCAACCTAACGATCTCCGATCGACACGAAACCATCGTCATTGGATCCGTATCGTCGAAACCTTGAAAATGGCACTGGTCCCACACAAAACACTGTTCACACGCGCCTCCACGCGCTGGTCAACCCTCTGGTCAACGGTGCTACAGTAATGATGACGTCAGCATGACGTCATCACTGACAGTGTCAGAGGACACGTGTCAGCATTCCATTGGTCCTTGGTCTGACTGTTTCTGACATGATGACGTCATCATGACATCACTGCTGACGTCAGCATGATGACGTCATCAGCTGCAGTAACCGGGTCTGAGAACCGGGTCACCAAAGACCCACGGTTCAACCCGATCAGTTCTCATCAACCCGACCACCATTTCTGATGGGATTTGTTCCTATGAACTAGTCACATCATGCTCTAGGGTTCTGTGGACTCAAATCTAGTTTCTAGGTTCAAAAATCTACCTGAAAATCGACAGGAAAACCGGCTGCCGGCTCTGGTCGTCTTCCCCGGCGTGTCGTCCAGTTTCCAGCCACAAGTCTTGGTCCAAATGGTCGTCTAGTTCCCCTAAGTATGTCTCAAAAACAACCAAACAATTTCAACGTCAAAAACGGACGTTTCGAAACAGGGAAGGAAATCGGGTCTCACGGATTTTCAGGCTTACCGCCGCCGTGGGCTGCCCAGTCCAGTTCTGAGTCGTCCAGCCGTCACACTGATCCTAACCCTACGTTGGTTCGAGTCCTGGTGAAGGGGTTTGGACGGTTGGGCAGTTTCGGGTGGTTTGGTTTCCTTCTCGGGTCTGTGGGTTTTCCGGCCGTGCAGGGTGGCCGTGGTAGTGGCCGGTGTCTGGGGGTGGCTGCTGGCTGCCTGGTGCTGCCTGGTGAGGGAGGTTGGGTGGCGAGGTGCTGGTGTGTTTGTTCGAAGAGGTAGCCGTGCTCACGGTTTTAGAGTAGTGAAAATGTGAGTGTTTGGGTTGATGGGTTTAAATCAGAACATGCATATGAGACCAATGGCTAGGATTCAATCTGAGTATAGGATGAAGGGTGAGGATTTAAGGAGAGAAAATAATTAAATAAATCAAATGGCCAACATAGATCCTTGATTTAGGGAGCGTGGGGATGAGTGACACGTGTCACTCATCCAAGGGTCCAGATTGGTTTGAATAAAGTAATCAGATCCCATTATTTTAATATTATTTTAATTCGGTTCTCGGTTAGTTTGGTTAATCGTGTTTTACGTCCTTGACTATAACTTTTTCGTCGTATGTCCGATTTTGGCGTGCCACCTGTCTACGGATTCGTATCGACGAGACCTACGTAACGGTCCTTGGCCCTCGTCCGTTGGACTTCCCGGGTCAAAAGTCAACATTTGGCCCCTAATTGGCCAAATTACCAAAATACCCCTCGACTTCCGAACGTCACAACTTCTTCCTCGAACGTCGGAATCGAACGTGCCACCTGCCTATGAACTCGTGACATCCTAAACTACGTCACGGTCACGGGTCAAAGTCCTAATACTTCCCGAGGTAAAAGTCAACTTTCCCCCCCCCCCTCCCTTAGGGGTAAAACGATCAATTTACAATAAAATAATAATTACGAAAGTTCGGGTCGTTACATCTAAGAATTTGGGACAGGTCGTTACAACCTTCCCTCCTTAATTAATTTCGTCCTCGAAATTCCAACCGACCTAATTCTAACCGTTCTTCCCTCCTTAATTAGTTTCGTTCATGAAACTCCAACTATACTGATTCCACAACCACCTCGTGAAAATATGTCGATCTCATGACACGTGTACACTCGTACACCCACTAACCAGAATAATACTCGTCTGTAACCAGACGTACCACTAACACTCGCGTCGTATCGACTACACTCGACCATGTCGAATGACAGTAATCACACGTCCGAGTTGACACCCCTTGACAATTCTACCAAGTTGCTGACACAAACACTTGAAGGTTCCCTTCTGAATCACCAATCTATCCTTACGTCAGCTCCCACTGGGAGTCATCAGACCTCACTCACGATCCACACTGACACCTTCGACAACCTGTCACTACTTGACAGCCGTCAGTCGAAAACTGACACTATACTCCCTCGTGGTTACACTAACCACCAACTCACTCAACCTGAGTGAACACTAACCAACAAAGCATTTCACTCAATCTGTTTGTAACTAGACCCATCAGAAATACCATGACCCACTGCACATTATCCAATGTCTAGTCCACGTCCTCGACTCATCCAATGGTATCGGAACCAATCCGTCTACCAACACTGACACGACCCATCCCAATCCCCCCGGGATTACCATGGAATGTGACGTGCTCCCGTCTGACAAGAGGCGCCAGACAAGGGATAACCGATTGCCATTGCCCAAACGGGCTTCCAGAGTGCGTAAGGATCGATGGAGGAGGTGTGCGATGCTCAAGTCTCTGCTGCAGTCGTATCCGGAATCAACCTGAAGGGCATTGAAAACAAAAGCTGTGAGTGGACGAAAATAAACAAGTCTGCTTAAAACATTTATAAGACATTTATGCCCCTCAGTAAAATCATATGCATGCACCAAAACCAATAATCCCATATTTATTTAGAAATAACCATTAGGGCCTTAGCCCGGAAACCAAAGCATATTTTCGATTTCCAAAAGTAAATCCAAGAGTTATTTCATCAATCTAGTAATATTCATTTATTATTTTTCCATCTCCGGCATCCCCGATGCCTAGCGTCCTAGACGCTTGACGTTCCAGACGTCATATCTCACGGTATTAAGCAACGCGTGCTGCCCGGGGTCTCACCGGGTCCATATCTCTGACATCCCCGATGTCTGACGTCCATGACGTCTAGCAATCCTGCTCCTGGATCACTATACGGTCCGGTAGCTCCGTACAATGAGCCCTCGCAGGCAATGCACCGTGACTTCTCCAGTGTCCCCGACACTTGGAGGAGACCAGGATATAAATATCCTCATATCGAGATGGTTTTATGGAACACATTTTATTATTCATTTCCAAAATATCACAAGGGCCCTGCCCCGAATTTCCATAAAACCGTCATAAGTCCAAATGGTTGAATCAAATCCGAAATAGTTTATTCAATTCCATTTTAGGGTCCCTGACCCGAAATCACATATACAAGTCAACTGGGCCCTTGGCCCGATTCCTAAGTTAACTGGGCCCCTGGCCCGATTTCATAATTCAATTGGGCCCCTGGCCCGATTCAACAAATTAACTGGGCCCCTGGCCCGATTCACTTTATCAAATCCGTAACCGTTTCATGAAATCATATCCATCCATATTTATGGAAATCAGTGCAAATCCAAAAAACCTCGATTCACGTGCAAACACGTAAATCGCCTCGAAAAGCGTGAAAACATATAAATTCACTGATATCCAAAATAAATCATATAATCCCAATTATAACAATCATGAAACAGTTATGCATGCATCGAATTTATAAAACCAATGTCCACTCACAGACCGTTTAACCGAGCGCCTCGATACGCGTGCCATAGGCCTTCCCGGGCCACCTTACTATCACCGGGACTCCCAATCCTGTTCAAATCAATTTAGAGGATTACTAACCTCATCATTAACATCCTATTCAAGTCCCGTAATTTTCCCGAATTTTTAAGTATTTTTAAGTTGGATTAAAAACCTTCGGACATCCCGAACAATATCGAGACGGTGTCCGATCGACACGAAACCAATCCCAAAATGTTCGTTACAAAGTATAGGATAAAAGTCATGTTGACCTCACCTCGAGATTCGTGCCCACGCGCCGTCACGCGCCGCCGTGAGTGGCTGCGCGTGAAAGCCACGCGCCTGCTACAGTGCTCCTTCTTCACCCGAATGACTGGTAAACGGGTCAGATTACCCGCGATAGGATCCGTTTCAAACACCCTCAATTCGATATCAATTCCATCCGTTCTTGATCCTACAACAATCACCAATCCACCAATTTCAGTTCTGTGTCCATGATTAGCATCAACCGTCGATCAATCTTGTCGACAACCCGTGATCACCCAAAACGGGTCGATCACCAGAGCTCCTCCAATCCTTAACCAAAATCAAATTAACTTCACAGGAAGTTAATAAGGACTAATTCGAACTAATTAGCATAATTAATTTAACTCGAAAATACCTCAATCGTCACAACTCAAGCTCGAGTTTTCCGGCCGTCCACCATGTCCGTTCACGGCCCTAGGAGCTCCCAAGCTTGCCCCATTTGATCTGGTTCGACTCGTTGAAATTCCAGGAAGCTCAATCACTCATCAATTAGGCTTGGGCTGGCCTGAAACTGGAAATTCGAATTTGAATTCCCCAGAACCCAGTTTCGGGTTTTTGAGTATTCCTCCACCATTTCCACTCCATTCTTCCATCTCTCAATCTCAGTAAACTGCCCTCGACACACACTTCATTCCTTTAATTCAATTTAGCCGTTAAAGGCATCCAAAAGTGTCCAATTTCCACTGTGCAAAAGTTCCCGCACTGGCCAGAAAATCATAGAAAACCCAGTGCACATGTCGTGCAATCGATGCCAACTCATTCCCATGTGCAATCCCACCCCAAACCGGTCCAATTCCATCATTTAATTGATAAACAAACATGGGATCGATCGCACAAGGCATCCACCTCACGGCTAATTCAATGGAACAGTGTCCCGTGAAGAAAATTACAATTCTGCCCTTGTGCAGAAAATTACCAAAATGCCCCTCACGCATCCTGACCCGTAACTCGGTCATACGGACTCCGATTGATGCGTGCCGCCTGTCATTGAATTCGTATCGACGAAACCTCCGTAACGGTCCTTGGCCCTCGGCCATCGGACATCCCGGTCAAAAAGTCAACATTTCCCCCTTATATCGTCCAAATTACGAAAACGCCCTTGGACTTCCGTACATCATAACTTTCACCACGAACGTCGGAATCGAACGTGCCACCCGTCTATGAACTCGTGGCGTCCCGAACTACGTCACGGTCATCGGTCAAAGTCCATTTGACCATCCGAATTAAAAGTCAACGTTTTGCCCACACCCAGGGGCAAAACGGTCATTTTGCACAATTCGTCCGAAATCGCCCAACTAATCCCAGATTAGTAAATCACCATTAAATATTATTAAATCCCGATATTCGGGACGGGTCGTTACAAACACGCTCACCAACGTACCCATTGTATAACCTATATACCGTCACCAGGCACCACAAGTCTGCCTAGTATTGTACCTCGAACAACGTACAAGGTACGTACATCTACCCATCAATCAGTCTACGACCATCCAGGTCATAGCTAATCACGTTTCAATTATGGAGTTCACTTGTCCAATCCAGCATTAGACAAATCAAAACTCCAACCCATCATCTATTTCCAAATCCGAATCCGAATCCGCAATTTCGTAAGAAATTCCGAGTCCAAACCCAGAAATCATATCCATAGCCATGTCCAAATCCGAATCCGAAATCATTATTCCATAAGCTAGCATTTGGAATAACCATTCCGAACCCAAATCCATAAAAGGAAATCCACTGTCAAGCTTCAGAATCAAATCCTGAATCGTCACCCAGAATCCGATTCCAAAACCCAACTCCAGAAATCCTCTTTCAAGTTCCAAAATCAAATCCTGAATCGTCATCCAGCAATCTGATTCCAAAACTCGAAATATCGTTCACGTCTACCGAGACACATCAAAACCGAATCTATCAGTTACCTGCTCAACCGATTACCACAATACAATCGATTGACTTCATAGGGAAGCCAATCCCAACCTTAACACATCTAGGCTGACCCAAAATCCGAACTCGTCGGACAACTACTCACCCGAGTAACAAGCCATATGGGATTTACCCATCAATCAGTCTACGACCATCCAGGTCATAGCTAATCACATTTCAATTATGGAGTTCACTTGTCCAATCCAGCATTAGACAAATCGAAAATCCAACCTATCATCTATTTCCAAATCCGAATCCGAATCCGCAATTTCATAAAAATCCAGAGTCCAAACCCAGAAATCATATCCATAGCCATGTCCAAATCCAAATCCGAAATCATTATTCCATAAGCTAGCATTTGGAATAACCATTCCGAACCCAAATCCATAAAAGGAAATCCACTGTCAAGCTTCAGAATCAAATCCTGAATCGTCACCCAGAATGCGATTCCAAAACCCAACTCCATAAATCCTCTTTCAAGTTCCAAAATCAAATCTTGAATCGTCATCCAGCAATCTGATTCCAAAACTCGAAATATCGTTCACGTCTACCGAGACGCATCAAAACCGAATCTATCAGTTACCTGCTCAACCAATTACCACAATACAATCGATTGACTTCATAGGGAAGCCAATCCCAACCTTAACACATCTAGGCTGACCCAAAATCCGAACTCGTCGGACAACTACTCACCCGAGTAACAAGCCATATGGGATTTACCTCGAAAAGAAGTTTAGTCCCAACATCCTCAACTCCAACATCCAAGTAAGAGCGATAAACTCTCCACATATCTGGATCATCAAAATCACGATCCAGATCCATCACTATGTCAACCGACCATAGACGTCATGATCCGCGATCATCACGATGTCCAAAGTCCTCAACCAAATCCCACATCTAAGTAGATCAGTCAGCGACGAGACACGCTGAGACTGTGGGTTCTCACCTATTACCTCGTATCGATCCTTGTCATCCCACCGAAGAGGAAAAACCAAGGATGATCCAACACGCTGACATCAATATTCATCCTACGTGAATGCGAACAACACTCGCTGCACTCACCACGACATATAAACGACATCATATGCCATCAAGCAGAAAATGAGAAATTTCATTCACCTAACTTCGATATACTCACTCCACCTGATGACCCAAGACAAATCACGGGTCCACCAACCAATACACGATCGGTGTACTAGTGGCAACCAACAACATCTACATCATCAACATCATCTACCATCATCAACATCATCTACCATCATCAATCATGGTAGAATCTGAGAAGTCACCCAAAACGACTTTGAAATATCCATTACCAATGCGGAAAACCCGCATTCCACGTGTCACCTCAATCGCAACCTCTCGCGATTCCGAAATTCCATCCAGATTGGAAACAACATACTTGGACATCATCCACGTGTCCCCCTTTTTGACTATTTACGGACACATGCCCATTTACGACCGTATATGTACCTCTCGATTAGAGAGTCACAACAGACCCTCGCTGTTATCTGCAGTCAAATCTCTGCATACCACCGTACCTGACCAATGCTAACCAACACTGACCAATTGGTCGCTAAACCCCGTGACAGATCGAGTCTGACCAACTGGTCACTAATCCCCCATGAGAGTACTCGATCCTCACGTCTCAACTACCATTGGATCCAATCTAGTCCATCACTATTCGTGATCCACTCCCGAACCACAGATACCGAACATATGCTCATCTTGACGGAGTCATATCCCGATTCGTAACTCACCGTCATCACAATCACCGGCACCAGCACTAGCACTAGTACCAGTACACCACTATAATCTGTCAGCATCAGCACACGAGCATCCACACTAGCATCAGCAATGACACTAGCACACCATGTGCAAAACTGACAACCTTGGATCTCCGCTCATACCGAGCGACGACCATGTACCTCTGCTCGAATAGGAGAAACTCTGCCTCTGTCGTACCCAACAACTCTGGGTACAGTCATCCTGACATTTCATATGAGAAAAGGAAACGTCCCCCGAACGTTCCCGTCTCATTCTGCGATCGCACTCAGCCGTAACCGAGTCGAATCCAGAATCACCGCTCGTACATATGCGTTACTCACGCACCCCGTATCATCGTCACGACTGACAATCCCATCTTCACAATCGTCACGGTAACCTGAGTCTACTCGACCTGATAAGACTCGACTACGTCCATCGATAGTAGCGTCTACCACAACCTCGTGCGGACCTAACCACCAGACATCACTTTCGAGACTTCGCATCCAACGGAATCAACCACCCGTATTAACCACTCCAGATCCCACTCAGGGATTCCATCGACAAGTACCAACCCTGATAACTTGTCCAACCAATCACTAACCAGTCGTAACTCGACTCAACCGATGTCGTCTACCAGGTCACCCATGACCTTAGTTGCACCAAACCACAACTGAGTAGCACGACAACCAACTAGGTTTAATCGAGAAGTAAAACCTCGACTGCAGAGTGCAGTCCAAACACAAGCTGACATGACTACACCGACTAACGAATCCAAATCCGAATCGCCGTCCAAGTCAAACCACTCGTCAACTCACGTTTCCGAACCATACACCCAAGGTAGGGTTCCACAATCATACTCTAGGATCACTCTGAACCCAACTGCAAGCTACCAACTACAGTACAATCCACAATCTGACCGTCCACGTGGTCTTGACATCGCAAGGACGTCAATCCAATTCTACCGTCAATCCAACTCAGATTCCCTGAATCTGACCGCTAACTGCCAAACGCAGTAAATCCATTTAACTCACCAATATCCGATCATAGGATGGTCACAACATCCAACCAGTAGTCAAACTGATCCTACGACATCGTGAAAGACGATCCCAACTAACCGTCTCACGATCACAATGTAACGTACGAATACGTTCATCCTTCCATAGGATCCCACACTGTCAACGCTGACAGAACTATGGCAACCCCGGCATCAAGTACCGAACCAAGAAATTTCACGATATAATCCTACTAACTATCGTATCGGCATCCCAACAATCAGGTTGACCACGATCTGTAGCCCCTTGAGATATCACATCCTCGACCTGCGTACTACTCCAAGAGCTCTGCGGTTGCTCGAATAGAGACAACCCCGCTCTAATAAGCAATCCTATGCTCTGATACCACGTTGACAGGACCCATCCCAATCCCCCTAGGATTAACGCGGGATGACCCTGCTTGACAGGACCCCGTCCCAACTGGACGTCAAAAACCGTGCCCGGTCCTGCTCCCGTCTGACAAGTCAACCAAAGGCCTGAAACTACCCTTCAGTGCTTGCCAGACAAGGGATGTTTGCACTGATTTCTACTGCTGCCACTTCCTCACGATCAGTCCCGAATGTCGTACCACGGCCTGGAGGGTCACCAAAACAGAAAATGTGTGAGTGGACAAAAATGACCTCTTATAAAAACATTTGCCAAAATACATTCTTACCCTCCAGTTTTTACAAACTTGCGTGCATATCGTAAAACATGAGTAATAGTATGAAATCATTCAAGTATGAACAGTAATAAAATCAAAACATATTTTACCATGGTCCGTAAAACTCATGTTCACCAAATCAGTTCATGTTATAAAACATCAAAACCCGGCTCTCAGGCCAAAACATGTGAAAACATAATCACCTGGCCACAAAGACCAAAAACCCGTACTCAATACCAGTACGTCATCACAAACAACATCAATCAGCACTAATCACAAGTGCACAATAAATATATCAATCCAATCAATCCGCACTACTCACAAGTGCACAAACTATCACAGTCACATCTGTACTACTCACAAGTGCACAATCCAACCATCAACTGCACTACTCACAAGTGCGGCACTACGCTTAGGCCAATATCCAGCCACTCTCTCGGGAACAGACACCTCTGGGCTCAACCCTCGGGCTCAGTCACATATGGGCGAACACATCCCCAGGTTCAGACACCTCCGAGTGGTACATCCAGGCTCAGTCACCTCCGAGAAGCTGACTACCATAGGATCAATTCCCGATCCTACAATCACATCCCCCAAGCTCCGGTCGTCTGGGTAATCCCCCCCAAGCTCCGACCGTCTGGGAATTTCACAATCACAATGAAAATCATCTCGGGAATTACATCCCAAAATATTTCAACCAAATCTTATCTTCATACAAAGTCAAGATCATTCCCGACTAGGTCTCAAGCCCCAAAAATACCATTTACACATAAACCATTAAAATCACATTTTAAAACAATAAAATAATCCAGAAATCATCATTGACTTACCAACTAAGTCCAAATATCATTTTAGAAATCCTTTTGACTCCGGGCCTAGCCCAAAACATCATTTATTTCATCAAATTCACAAGTGACTCCAAATCTGAGTCAAAATTACTATTCACTTGGGTTCTCACGCCCAAAATATCATTATCACGCAAATCCATGCGAAAGTCAACATTTGGCCCCTTTTTAGCCAAATTACCAAAATACCCCTCAACTTCCGAACGTCATAACTTTCACCTCGAATGTCGGAATCGAACGTGCCACCTGTCTATGAACTCGTGACGTCCCGAACTACGTCACGGTCAGCGGTCAAAGTCCGTTTGACAGCCCGAACTAAAAGTCAACATTTTTCCCACGCTAGGGGCAAAACGGTCATTTTGCACAATTCGTCCAAATTCACTCAACTAATCCCCGATTAGTCATTCTAAATCATAATTAATTAATATTCAATCCCGATATTTGGGATGGGTCATTACACTGCTCCTGACAGGACCCATCTCAATCCTCCCGGGCTTAGTGCGGGATGACCCTGCTCCCGTCTGACACAAAGTGTCAGACAAGGGATATTTCCGTCCTTTGCCCTCCCGGGCTATCAGAGTACGCCAGGATCTGGAGGAGGTATGTGATATCTCGGTCTCTGCTACAACCACATCCGATGTCAACCTGAAGGGCAGTCAAAACATTAAAAGTTGTGAGTGGACAAAACAAGAGTTTATAAAACATTTCATAAGGAAAAGACATTTGTACCCTTCACTAAAAAGCATGCATGCATTCGAAAACCATTTAACCAAGGAAATCATCTGTGGGAACTAAGCCCAAAACCAATATTGAAAGAACCATAATGAAAACGACTATACGGGCCACTGCCCAAATCCACAAGGCACTCGGCCCAAACCAGAAATAAACCAAGTACACGAGCCACCGCTCAAATCCTATGTAACCACACATCACATATCATATATCATATTTATATCATATACACATATAATTCACACAACCAATCCTGTCACGGTTTCCAAAGCTACGTGCGTGCTACCCAGGTCTCAATCCGAGTCTTCTCAAAGTCAAGATCAATGTCCGTAGACCACTGACCCTACCCGAGGTAATAGTAATCATAGCCTTCCTGAGAGTAAGGAACCCAACTGGGGGGTGACTCCACTCAGTCGGTGCTCCGTGACTACTCCGGGGTCCACCCAGGCCAACGACCCTCCCCGGAGGAGATAATAGAAGTAAAGGAAGGTAGATGAACATATATATACATAACATAAACATTCATGCCCGGTTCCCCTGAACCGTCATGATCCATAACATCCATTAAACAGGGTTCATGCCGGTTCCCATAAACCGTCATGAACCAGAATGACCTAACAAAGGTTCATGCCGGTTCCCCTAAACCGTCATGAACCACAATGACCTTTCCAGAGTTCATGCCGGTTCCCATAAACCGTCATGAACTTGGAAATCCATCTAGGGTCCTTGACCCGAAGTCATCAGTGTAAAACCACTGGTCTCATGCCCGAACATATGACTCAACTGGGCACCGTGCCCGATATCTAAGGGTCAGTCACGACTCCGATCATAGTGATGCGTGCAACCATCCATCCAGGACCACCCTCAATCCTGGAATGTCACCGTGAACATATCAACCGACGCGACCACCACAAGATCATGGTGCACTCATCACCGATCGATCACTTGAACCGTCAGCACTTCAAAATCGAGCCTCCCCATGCTGACCGACCACGAATCGTGCATCGTGACCTCTCCGGAAGGAACACATCCCAATCCGGAGGCGAGCGTCGTATCGTCGATCGCCGTGCACATAGCACCCGTCATGACCACGATTTAGACCCGAAGGTCGTAAATAGCGTCATATGCCCGAGACAAAACCAAATGGTTCTCATACACGAGTTTATCCTTTTGAAATCCAAAACCATTTCATTTAGACCAATAAAGACATACAGACCCGTATGGGCACCGTATAGGACTGAAACCTCGAAATACGTGCATATACGTAACCACACATCAAAATGCACTCATACCATCACAAACAAGTATTAAAAACATATAATAAACATTTATGCATGCACCAATTTAGAAAATAAGGTCCACTCACAGACCGTCTGAGATGCCGCCTCGATTTGCGTGCCATACGGCTCCCCGAGCCGATCACCGTCACCGGGAATCCCAAACCTGTCCAAATTTTAATAGAAGGTTACTAACTACTTAATTAACCTCCTACCAAAGCCCAGTAATTTTCCCGAACTTCTAACTATTTTTAAACCGACCCTAAACCTTCCGACACCCCGAAAACTATCGAAACGATGTCCGATTGATGCGAGACCAGTCCCAAAATCTTCGTTATATCGAATAGAAGATTTCCCATGTTGAACACTTTCCCAAATTATGGACCACGCGCTCTCACGCGCTCCTAGAAGGTCAAATACAGTATTCATCATCAATAACCTCAGAAAACCGGTTTTTTCTGGTTTTTGGACCGGTTACTGTAGCAGCACTGTTCCGAACCGGCGAGAACGGTTCAGGAGTTTTCTCTCTCTATTTTGGTCCGATTTCAACCCTAATTAATCCTATAATTCATATCTCTTCACTCCCTATCAATTCCAATCATCAAAACGACCTAAAAACATCAAAATTTCATGGTTCAATTCTTGAACCATACGGTTCAAGCTTCCTAAAATTCTCCCATGGCTTCACAGCCGTCCACCCTCATTAGAAACCTTCCTATTAAGTCCCTAGCAACCTAATAATCACTTCCTAGGCACCCAAAAGCAACCATAATGCAAGAATCGAAATTAAATGGAAAATGGGACAAACCGAGTTACCTTCGGGTTTCACGGCTCCACCGTCCACGGCGGCGTGCCCTTGGCCGGCCACCACCATCCTCAGTCCTCTCTTCCATCTCTGGTCTCATAGGTGATCATATGGGGTTGGGTTGGATGGGTTTTGGTTTGCACGGATGGGAGGAAAAGGGTGAGATCGGGTTGTGTTTTGTGTGTTTGAACTGGAGAAAGAAATGCACGGTGCATGAATCAATATAGGTGGCCTGTGGATGGGTGACACTTGTCACTCATCCATTGGGCCTCCATTAAATATCTGGGTCCCACTAAAGTCCAAAAGTTAACTCGTTTCGTAATTCGTGCAATAGTGCACTTGAACTTCCGTGAACCGTAACTTCGCCGTCGAACGTCCGAATTTGACGTGCCACTGTCTACAGATTCGTATCGTCCTTATCTACGTAATGGTCTTCGGCCCTCGGCCATCAGACCTCTTGGTTAAAAAGTCAACATTTGCCTCATTTTAACTAATTACCAAAATGCCCCTAAACTTCCAAACGTCATAACTTCCTCCTCGAACGTCGGAATTGAACGTGCCACCTGTCTATGAACTTGTGACATCACGAAGTACGTCACGGTCCTCGGTCAAAGTCCATTAGACCGCCCGATTGAAAAGTCAACGTTTTGCCCACGCCTAGGGGCAAAACAGTCATTTTGCATCGTTCATCCGATTTCGCCCTACTAGTCACGGATTAGCCTCACTAATTGTGATTAGTCACTAATCTAATCATGGAATTCGGGACAGGTCGTTACAGCTCCCGTCTGACACGAAGTGTCAGACAAGGGATATTTCCGACCTTTGCCCTCCTGGGCTATCAGAGTACGCCAGGATCCGGTGAAGGCATGTGATATCTCGATCTCTGTCATAGTCCTCCCGGGCTATCACGGTTCCCCTCAAGGACTTCTCCCTACGATCCAGTAATCCCACGGGGTACCTCAAATCATCCCCGTCGTCCGGGTTATCCAAACCTGCAATTACCACTGGGTCACTACAGACTAATCACTAGGGTCATCACATCCGACTAAGACCATTCCTTATCATGACTCTACTCACCAACATCAACCGTTATCCAGCACTAGGGAGAGAAATCTCTCAAATCTCAAAGTATGGAACCCTGCCACTCAAGGCATCCGGCTACTCGTAGCCGCACAATTCCAAACTCAACCCAACTGACTAAAGGTCACCAATCCCCACGATCAACATCAAAACACCATCCGGCCCAACCGGCCACGATCAATCGGCCTCCTTGGCCTGCGTATCTTACTAACACAAAAAATGACTCTCAGGCCTTTCAGGTCGACCAACCTACTCATCTGTAGCTTACCGGCTACCTTCCAGGTCCATCCATCCAATAAAACCAATGCCAACGTATGAATGGTTCCGGCCCTAAGCCAACGTACGTCAAATCTCGCACCGCGTATTGAGCGACGAGCACCCTCAATTGCTGCTATCTAACCACTACGAATGTACTATTACATCGTATCCAGGTTGCTGACGGGCTGTTCCCCGTCGAAACATCACATCCATAGTAACATCACACCACTCAAGTCAACGAACCAACGACTCTGGGAACCAAACCTCGCGCAGAACATACGAAACCTCGCTCTGATACCAATTGACAGGACCCACCCCTAATCCCCCGTGATTAAGGGCTAAATCCTGATCCCGTCTAACTTACGCATGATACGAAGGTTAAACTGACGTCCAACCTGCATGTGACACGTAAGTCGGACAAAGGATTCTCGAACCAACCATTCGGAATGTACCGGTCCTCCCAGAGTATACCGAACTACTGTGGATCGCAGTTGTGATGTCTCCATCTCTCTCGACCAACCGCCCGTGCCGCAACAACCTGGAGGGTATCTGTCAGGATCCGACCCTCCTCGGTCAGGACCCGACTCATCTAGCACCATATTGTCCACTTTGGGCCTCGCCCTCACGGTTTTGTTTTCGGGAGCTCATGGTGCAACTTCCCAGGGGGTCACCCATCATGGAATTGCACCAGCCTCAACTCGCTTAACTTTGGGGTTCCAATCCCCCCCAAAGCCACTTGAGCTCCCAAAAGGCCTAGTGCTAGATAGGTGTGTGCCTACACCTTTAAGGCACACCACCATCCTCTCCTAGACCATTACCCCTCGTAGGAATGTGGGATTGTTCACCGTTCCTTCCAGGACACGGGTCTTACAATCCACCCCCCTTAGGGCTCAGCGTCCTCGCTGGCACACTTCCCGGTCGGGGTCTGGCTCTGATACTAAATTGTCAGGATCCGACCCTCCTTGGTCAGGACCCGACTCATCTAGCACCATATTGTCCGCTTTGGGCCTCGCCCTCACGGTTTTGTTTTCGAGAGCTCATGGTGCAACTTCCCAGGGGGTCACCCATCATGGAATTGCACCAGCCTCAACTCGCTAAACTTTGGGGTTCCAATCCCCCCCAAAGCCACTTGAGCTCCCAAAAGGCCTAGTGCTAGATAAGTGTGTGCCTACACCTTTAAGGCACACCACCATCCTTTCCCAGACCATTCCTCCTCGCAGGAATGTGGGATTGTTCACCGTTCCTTCCAGGACACGGGTCTTACAGTATCGAAAACACGAAAAGACTGTGAGTGGACAAAAATACAGTATAAGTTCAAAAAAACAGTTATCAGAAAAACACAATTACATTTATACCCTCCGTTTTAAAAACCAATGCATGCATATCAAAGGTATGTCATAAAACTATTCAATAGTCCGGTTAAACAAACCATATAAGAAAAACCGAACACAAGTTCCTTTTTCCAAATCCCGGGCCGCAGCCCAAAACCACTGAAAACCTTGTTTGAAAACCATCATCATCACATCTCTGTGAAAGCCAAAACACATTTTAAGCCACATTCTCAACCATCGAACCTGTTGGATCTTTCCTAGTCTTTAAACTCCCGAGTCTTTAAACTCAATCCAGGCCTCAATATAATCCGAGTCTTTAAACTCCCAAGTCTTTAAACTCAACAGGCCTACGGGGGAAAATATCAATATCCGAGTCTTTAAACTCAATCCGGGTCTTTAAACCCAATCTGGGCCCGTCCCCCGTCAAACATAATCCGGGTCTTTAAACCCAATAACCAGATCCAGCAAATCCAATCCAAAACCGTTTTCCATTTTCGAATCCGAATCCGCAATCTCATCAGGATCCCGAATCCAAACCCAGAACTCATATCCATCTCCTTTCCAGATCCGAGTCTGAAACCATCATTCCGTGAGCTAGCATCTGGTATAACCATTCCGAACCCAAATCCGGAATCCACTTCCAAGTCCCAAATCGAATCCTGAATCGTCATCCGGAATTCCGATTTAAAACCCAAAGTCACGTTTCTTAAAACCACTTTTTGAATTGGGATTCAAGCCCGGAAACCCTTTCCAAAATCTTCGTACTTTCTTTGAAATCAAGTCGTATTTCAAATCCCGAAATCAAATCATTAAAACCAGGTTTAAATCACAATATCCGTCAAAATCTCGTAAAACGTGAAATACCGTCATTTCCTCAAAAAACGTGCACAACCCGTAAACCATCACAATCATAAATAAAATCATAGAATCAAGTATAAAACACATATAAAAACATATATGCATGCATCAAGAGTTAGAAAGGAAAGTCCACTCACAGACCATTCCGACGTCGCCTCGATACGAGTGCACTTACGCCGTTCCCGGCCATTCCGCTATCCTCGGCTTTCCCGAACCTGTCCAAATCCCATAACGAGGTCAATAACTACTTCACAAAGGTCATACTAAAGTCCCATAATTTTTCTATATTTTTAACTATTTATACCCGAGCCCTAAAACCTTCGGACAGCCCGAAACATATCGAGCCGATGGCCGATTGACTCGAAACCAACGCCAAAATGTTCGTTACATCGAGTACTTAAAAAGTCCTATTGGAAACTTCCTCGGAAACCGTGCCACACGCCCACACGTGCCACCCAATGGGGCTGCACATGGGCCTCATGCGCGGCTACTGTTCTTCTTCTACCTGAGGACAAACCGGTCCAGTTGGACCAGACCGACGTGAGCGGTTCGACTGGATTTCTTGCTTCTTTTAGTCCCGTTTTGAATCCTAGGTAGCCTATTAATTTCTTCCATCCCTTTCCTATGTCATTACAGGATCAAATCAAGAACATGAGATGAATTTGTTACCTCCCAAATCGAAAAATACAAGTCCACATCGTCCTTCTCTGTTCCTGCGATTGTAACCACCATTGTCCCTCCTTTCAAGCTTATTCAAATCCTTAAATGCTCTAGACCTTTATTCAATCAATAAATATGAGTAAGAACCTATAAAACTGAAAGTGCCATGTTCTGGTTTTTGACTTACCAATCACGGGTTGCACGATTTCTAGCCACGGCAGGCTTCGATACGAAGCTCTCTCAACTCCTTTCAACCTCTGCAACCTCGTTCAACACTCCAAATCAATCCAGAACAACGAAATCGTCACGAGTCACTTGGACCAGAACAGGGGTGCTCACGGGTTTTCTCCTCCTCCGATCACCATCTTGCATGGCGGACATCCACGATTGCACCACCATACTCCTCCTCTGACACTCTCCCTTTTTCGTTCCCAAGGTAAACAAAATAGAGGAAGATCGAAGGAAAATAATGGGGAGATCCTTCTCTGTTTTCCTTTTGCCTCACGGGTTTTGTTCGAGTTACCACTCACCACTGTGCACAGCCACCTCCTACGGCGGCACCACCACGACCCTTAAGTTCAGGGCTCCCTTTAATCAAATAGCACGGGGCAGGGATGAGAACTGGTCCAATTATATGGGGTTAGAACTCACGGTCTCACTGTCTTTACTTTTTATTTTTCCTTCCATCATGCATCTTTATTCCATTTTGAAACAAAAGAAGGCGGTGACGATACTTCTAAAGGCATCCAGACACAGCCACTTGTCAAAGCCTCTGTGGCACCCACCCCAATGTCGTCCATGTGTCCACTTCTCAGTGGACGCAGCTTCCTAGGCATAAAAATTGACCAAAATACCCATGAATGGAAAATTACCATTTTGCCCTTCGCCGTTCTAGACCCTATCTCGCTAGTCCTACGTCCGATGAAAACATGCCGCCTATAGTTGAACTCCGAAAGACGAGATCTACCTAACAGTCCTCGGTCTACGTGTAAAAACCTTAGCATACGAAAAGTAAACTTCTCCCCCCTCTTTTAACCAAATTACGAAAGTACCCTCAACCTTCCGAACATCATAACTTCCTCCTCAGATGTCGGAATCGGGCGTTCCACCTATCTACGGATTCGTGACGTCCCAAACTACGTCACGGTCATCGGTCACTGCCCAATTGACCGGCTGAACCAAAAGTCAACTTTTTTTTGCCCATTCCAGGGGCAAAATCGTCATTCTACGCCCAAAGTCCAAAAATAACCAGCAAACCACCGATTACACTCACTAATCCAGTACTAATCACGTCACTAATCCCGACTCCCGGGACGGGTCCTTACAATCTACCCTCCTTAAAAGAATTTCGTCCTCGAAATTCCACAGCTCGTACCTCAAGTGTGGGGTCTCCTACTCAGTGGTCACCTATCGCCAAAACAACTGCTCTTGCCAGTTCCCAATCTATCATCTCCACCTTGAGTACGCCATAACACCCCTCCTACCAGATTTGACCCTTCTGTCACTCTCTCAAGTCCTCCCCAGACTCCCGGTCTCTTGGTCTATAGGAGATCCTAAGGTAACTCATACACTACTCACTTAACCTCTTACCCGAAACGATCCAGTCTTGCCTACTTACCCAAAAAGGAATCCTTCCTACCGACTCACTACTTGCCTTCGCTTCCCTTGACTGCTCCGACCACCTTGTCGGAAGTCCTAAAGGCACTCCTAGATTGTGGGTTCTCTTCAATAACCTCATATCGATCAGTTATAGTCAATCCTTTCCAGTTCCTTCCGTCATCCGTCAACGGAATTCACCACTGCCAACCTCGATCTTTCTAACACATCAGGATGAGTCCACGAAATTAATCCCACTGAGGATCAAACTTGTCCATACCAACCTAGCCTGATCCAACCTGAAACCTAGGTCCACCGCACTGCCACTGCGCTACTCGGATCAACCAACGACATCCTGACCGTTCGTCCTGATACATGACCTACCCATGGTCGAACCCTCGTCCAGAGTCATCCACCAAGTACCTACTACCTCGGCTGCACCTAGCAGCACCATTTCCAACCCGGCCGTAATCGACCCAAACCACAAGGACTACGATACCACAAGCCCCAACTCACGGTTCCCCTCAAGGACTTCTCCCTACGATCCAGTAATCCCACGGGGTACCTCAAATCATCCCCGTCGTCCGGGTTATCCAAACCTGCAATTACCATTGGGTCACTACAGACTTATCACTCGGGTCGTCACATCCGACTAAGACCATTCCTTATCGTGACTCTACTCACCAACATCAACCGGTATCCAGCACTAGGGGGAGAAATCTCTTAAATCTCAAAGTATAGAACCCTGCCACTCAAGGCATCTGGCTACTCGTAGCCGCACAATTCCAAACTCAACCCAACTGACTAAAGGTCACCAATCCCCACGATCAACATCCCAACACCATCCGACCCAATCGGCCACTATCAATCGGCCTCCTTGGCCTGCGTATCTTACTAACACAACAAATGACTCTCAGGCCTTTTAGGCCGACCAACCTACTCATCCGTAGCATACCGGCTACCTTCCAGGTCCATCCATCTAATAAAACCAGTGCCAACGTATGAATGGTTCCGGCCCTAAGCCAACGTACGTCAAATCTCGCACCGCGTATCGAGCGACGAGCACCCTCAGTCGCTGCTATCTAACCACTACGAACGTACTATTACATCGTATCCAGGTTGCTGACGGGCTGTTCCGCGTCGAGAAATCACATCCACAGTAACATCAGACCACTCAAGTCGACGAACCAACGACTCTGGGAACCAAACCTCGCGCAGAACATACGAAACCTCGCTCTGATACCAATTGACAGGACCCACCCCTAATCCCCCGTGATTAAGGGCTAAATCCTGATCCCGTCTAACTTACGCATGATACGAAGGTTAAACTGACGTCCAACATGCATGTGACATGTAAGTCGGACAAAGGATTCGCTAACCAACCATCCGGAGTGTACCGGTCCTCCCAGAGTATACCGAACTACTGTGGATCGCAGTTGTGATGTCTCCGTCTCTCTCGACCAATAGCTCGTGCCTCAACAACCTGGAGGGAATCAAAAACACGAAAAGACTGTGAGTGGACAAAAATAAAGTATAAGTTCAAAAAAACAATTATCAGAAAAACACAATTGCATTTATACCCCCTGTTTTAAAAACCAATGCATGCATATCAAAGGTATGTCATAAAACAATTCAATAGTCTCGTTAAACAAACCATATAAGAAAAACTGAACACAATTTCCTTTTTCCAAATCCCGGGCCTTAACCCAAAACCACTGAAAACCTTGTTTGAAAACCATCATCATCACATCTCCGTGAAAGCCAAAACACATTTTAAGCCACATTCTCAACCATCGAACCTGTTGGATCTATCCGAGTCTTTAAACTCCCGAGTCTTTAAACTCAATCTAGGCCTCAATATAATCTGAGTCTTTAAACTCCCGAGTCTTTAAACTAAACAGGCCTACGGGGGAAAATATCAATATCCGAGTCTTTAAACTCCCAAGTTTTTAAACTCAATCCGGGTCTTTAAACCTAATCCGGGCCCGTCCCCCATCAAACATAATCCGGGTCTTTAAACCCAATAACCAGATCCAGTAAATCCAATCCAAAACCGTTTGAAAACCGATTTCCATTTCCGAATCCGAATCCGCAATCTCATCAGGATCCCGAATCCAAACCCAGAACTCATATCCATCTCATTTCCAGATCCGAGTCCGAAACCATTATTCCGTGAGCTAGCATCCGGAATAACCATTCTAAACCCAAATCCGTAATCCACTTCCAAGTCCCAAATCGAATCCCGAATCGTCATCAAGAATTCCAATTCAAAACCCAAAGTCACGTTTCTTAAAACCACTTTTTGAACTGGGATTCAAGCCCGGAAACCCTTTCCAAAATCCTTGTACTTTCTTTGAAATTAAATCGTATTTCAAATCCCGAAATCAAATCATTAAAATCAGGTTTAAATCACAATATCCGTCAAAATCTCGTAAAACGTGAAATACCGTCATTTCCTCGAAAAACGTGCACAAAACGTAAACCATCACAATCATAAATCAAATCATAGAATCAAGTATAAAAACATATAAAAACATATATGCATGCATCAAGAGTTAGAAATGAAAGTCTACTCACAGACCATTCCGACGTTGCCTCGATATGCGTGCACTTACGCCATTCCCGGCCATTCCGCTATCCTCGGCTTTCCCGAACCTGTCCAAATCCCATAACGAGGTCACTAACTACTTCAAAAAGGTCATACTAAAGTCCCATAATTTTCCCATATATTTAACTATTTATACCCGAGCCCTAAAACCTTTGGACAGCCTGAAACATATCGAGCCGATGTCTGATTGACTCGAAACCAGCGCCAAAATGTTCGTTACATCGAGTACTTAAAACGTCGTGTTGGAAACTTCCTCGAAAACCGTGCCATGCGCCCACACGCGCACGCTCGACTACTATTCTTCTTCTACGTTAGGACAAACCGGTCCAGTTGGACCGGACCGGCATGAGCGGTTCGACTGGATTTCTTGCTTGTTTTAGTCCCGTTTTGAATCCTAGGTAGCCTATTAATTTCGTCCATCCCTTTCCTATGTCTTTACAGGATCAAATCAAGAACATGAGATGAATTTGTTACCTCCCAAATCGAAAAATACAAGTCCACATCGTTCTTCTCTGTTCCTGCGATTGTAACCACCATTGTCCCCCCTTTCAAGCTTATTCGAATCCTTAAATGCTCTAGACCTTTATCCAATCAATAAATATGAGTAAGAACCTATAAAACTGAAAGTGCCATGTTCTGGTTCTTGACTTACCAGTCACGGGTTGCACGATTTCCAGACACGGCAGGCTTCGATACGAAGCTCTCTCAACTCCTTTCAACCTCTACAACCTCGTTCAACACTCCAAATCAATCCAGAACAACGAAACCGTCGCGAGTCACTTGGACCTGAACAGGGGTGCTCACGGGTTTTCTCCTCCTCCGATTGCCACCGTGCACGGCGGACATCCACGACTGCACCACCATACTCCTCCCCTGCCACTCTCCCTTTTTCGTTCCCAAGGTAAGCAAAATGGAGGAAGATCGAAGGAATATAATGGGGAGATCCTTCTCTGTTTTCCTTTTACCTCACGGGTTTTGTTCGAGTTACCACTCACCACTGTGCATAGCCACCTCCTACGGCGGCACCACCACGACCCGTAAGTTCAGGGCTCCCTTTAATCAAATAGCACGGGGCAGGGATGAGAACTGGTCCAATTATATGGGGTTAGAACTCACGGTCTCTCTGTTGTTGCTTTTTATTTTTCCTTCCATCATGCATCTTTATTCCATTTTGAAACAAAAGAAGGCGGTGACGATACTTCTAAAGGCATCCAGACACAACCACTTGTCAAAGCCTCTGTGGCACCCACCCCAATGTCGGCCATGTAACACCCCGGAAATTCGAGGATTTTAATATTGTAATTTAATATGTGAATTGACATTTTTACCCTTGTGAATGGTATGGCCAAATTATTGACTTTTTGATTAGTGGGTCAAATGGACTTTGACCAGTGACCGTGACATAGTTCGAGACGTCACGAGTCCATAGACAGGTGGCACGTCCATTTCGGACGATCAGGGAAAAAGTTATGACTATCGGAAGTTCGGGGGCATTACCGTAAGTTGGACTTCACGGGCGAAAATGTTGACTTTTTGTTTGACAACTAATTTTCACATGACCCAAGGACCGTTAGGTAGGTCTCGATATCCTGAGTCCGTAGACAGGCAGCACGCCGAAATCGGACTTCGTATGGCTGAGTTACGGGTCTAGGAAGTGAGGGGCATTTTGGTAATTATTGAACCAGGGGCATTTTGGTCTTTTGCCCTGGTTACTGTAGCAACCGCGGGGGAACCATGGACGGCACCACCATGTGCGGTGGTTCAGTGCACAATTGATTATGCTAATATGTGCTGGAAAGTCTGAGCTGTCTTTTGCTTTTGAACGTGGCCTGAACCGTCCAGCCTGCACGATCAAATTGTTAATTGAAATTCGAAGCTTTCAGGGGACAAATTTCAGTGGACAATTTGGACTTCCACGAGCCTCTGGGACAGCTGAGGTTATTTAAAACTAATTAGAACATGTGTGAGCATCACTCTGCCATTAAGAACACTGAGAATTGATGAAGAAAACCAGAGAAACCATTTCGGGCAAAGTTGGAGGGAAAATCGGGTTTTAATTTCTGGTGAGTGTTGGACCAAACCAAGGCCTGGTTTAGTCTTCTGGGAGTGTTTGGAACTCAACCACATCGAAATTGAAGGCTAACAGCCACGGTTGAGCTAGGACGGAGGCTGCTGTTTTCAGGGAAGTTGCAGAGCTTGGGACGACAACCTTCAGGTACTTTCAGACACAATTGATTGTTCATTTTGGTTCGTTTTGATCCTATTATGCTTCCTGTGAAGTTAATTGGACAATGGGTTTGAAACCAGGAAGTTCTGGTGATTGACCCGATTGGTTGATTGCGGGTCGATGGGTCGTTTGGGGATGTGTCGAGGTTGATTTTTGTCACAGAACCTAAATTGGATAGTTAATGAACATGTTAGGATCAAATTGGATTGAAATTGAGTAAGAATTGGTGGGTATTCAACCGGGTCAAGCCGCGGGTGGCAGGCCCGTATTACAGACAAACGGGTGAAGGAGGTGACACTGTAGCTACAGTGTCAGGCGCGTGACTTTCACGCGCAGCCACTTTGGGCGGCGCGTGAGGGCGCGTTGGACCTTATCTTCGATCACGATCAACATGACTTTTGTTCCTCTCATCATTCTGAATATTTTTGGTGAATTAACCATGTTGATCTGAGATAAGCTTTGATGGGTCAGTTTAGGGCCGGTTACCTCGGGAAACGTGTTGTACGGCTTCCCCGGGCCGGTTTCTATTTCGAACTTTGTGGTTAAACGTTTAAGACTGGTAGTGACCCTTACATGTGATTTGGACTGACAGGAATTGTACGATAATCCCGGTACAAGTTCGTACGCGCAGGTTCACCGCGGGATCGTACTGTGAGTGGGCCCGTTTTCATTAAACCCTTGCATGCTTAAATGTTTTCTGATTTACTTATATGTTCACATGCTGGAATCTATAAAAGGTTTTGATGATATTGAGATTTCGGTTATGGCACATTTCACGGTATTTGGGCTTGAGACCCGTCTGATGAAACTTAAAGATTGGTTTGGATTTTATCTATGTATATATTTATGCTTTGCATGTGGATATCAATAAAATGTATTTGGTACTG
The DNA here is from genome assembly GCA_032719365.1 of Prinsepia uniflora. NCBI lineage: Eukaryota > Viridiplantae > Streptophyta > Magnoliopsida > Rosales > Rosaceae > Prinsepia > Prinsepia uniflora. Next base: position 75,396,803 of record CM064868.1, on the reverse strand, counting down.
CACTGTATAGACCCTTCCATATTATATTGTCTCCTCCGGATGAGGTACCCCGGAGAGGTCACGGACGTCTAGAACGTCCAGCGTCTACGACGCTAAGCATCGGGGATACTGTAACCGAACAGGGTTCGGGGATTGAACTCGGAAATTGAGACCCGAGTGGCACGCGTAGCCTTGTGATTGTGACCTTATTGACGTCAGGGACGTCAGACATCAGGGATGTCGGATTGGATGTATAGTGCAGTGGCTAAAATTATGGTTATGGTTCTATTACATGCCTTATGATTCATGTTATATGACTTATGATTTTAAATGATGATGCATGCATGTTTGGAAAACGGAAGGGGTAAATTATATGTTTTACTTATCAAATGATTTTATAAACTTGAGTTTCGGCCCACTCACCCTTATTGTTTTGGTAACCCCTCCAGGTCGTGCTAATGAGGTTGAGGAGGAACCTGAGGCTGAGGCATAGATCCACTTCTGCGTATCTGAACCCCTGTTGGGTGGTGTACCCGCAGGTTTATGTTAGAGTCGTGCTCGCAACTTGTAGTTTGGACTTCATCCCTTGTCTGACATCTGTTTATTTTGGATTTGATGTAAAACTTTGATTTGGGTTTTATGCATTTGAACGTTTAAGGTTAAAATTGGAACATTATTTTGGGTGTCAGACGGGAGCAGGGCACGTCCCCATGTGGTCCCAGAGAGGATCGGGGCGGGTCCTGTCAGGCCATGTGTCCACTTCTCAGTGGACACAGCTTCCTAGGCATAAAAATTGACCAAAATACCCTTGAATGGCAAATTACCATTTTGCCCTTCGCCGTTCTAGACTCGTATCTCGCTAGCCCTATGTCCGATGCAAACATGCCGCCTATCGTTGAACTCAGGACGACGAGATCTACCTAACGGTCCTTGGTCTACGTGTAAAAACCTTAGCATACGAAAAGTCAACTTTTCCCCCTTTTTTAACCAAATTACGAAAGTACCCTCAACCTTTCGAACATCATAACTTCCTCCTCGGATGTCCGAATCGGGCATGCCACCTGTCTAAGGATTCGTGACGTCCCAAACTACGTCACGGTCATCGGTCAATGCCCAATTGACCGCCTGAACCAAAATTCAACTTTTTTTTGCCCATTCCAGACGCAAAATCGTCATTCTACGCCCAAAGTCCAAAAATAACCAGCTAACCACCGATTACACTCACTAATCCAGTACTAATCACGTCACTAATCCAGTACTAATCACGTCACTAATCCCGACTCCCGGGACGGGTCCTTACAGGTTCAACTCATTTCCTTCCTCATTTTTTGTCTGTTTGCCTCCATTTCAATTCTAAAATTTCTCTTTTCTCAATTCCTATCTAACCCAATCCCTAAACCTAAGAAAAAACCACCTGAAACCCTTGGTTCGAAATGGACCTCACGGTCCTGTTTTCCCCAGCCATTCCCACGACCTCCTCCGCCGTGAACCAGCCTCCCAATCCTCCTAAAACCTCCCTAGCAACTCCCTAATCACCTCCCAACCACCCACAACTAACCATAATGCAAGAATCGAAAAAGAAAGGAGAAAATGGGCAAACCGAGTTACCTCTTGGTTTTGTCTCCTCCAGCCGCCGTCCACGGCGGTTCTGGCCGTCCAGCCACCTCTTCAATCCTCTCATCACTCTCTGGATACTCAGGCATGCTCACATGGAAGGGTTGGATTGGTTTATGGGGGGTCAAATCGGGTTTGGTGGGTTGAAATGGGAATGATCGATCGATGAAGGGAGGGTGGATATGCATGAAAGAAAATTGATGGCCAGTGGATGGGTGACAAGTGTCACTCATCCATTGGGCCTCCATAAAATATCTGGGCCCCACTAGAGTCCAAAAGTTAGTTAGTCTCGTAATTCGTGCAATAGTGCACTTTAACTTCCTTGAATCGTAACTTCGTCGTCGAACGTCCAAATTCGACGTACCGTCTATCTATGGATTCATATCATCAAGATCTACGTAATGGTCCTCGGCCCTCAGCCATCGGACCTCCTGGTCAAAAAGTCAACATTTGAACCCTTTAACCAAAATTACCAAAATGCCCTTAAACTTCCGAACGTCATAACTTCTTCCTCGAACGTCGGAATTGAACGTGCCACCTGTCTATGAACTCTTGACGTCCTAAACTACGTCACGGTCATTGATCAAATTCCATTTGACCGTCCGAATGAAAAGTCAACGTTTTACCCACGCTAGGGGCAAAACGATCATTTTGTATCGTTCGTCCGATTTCGCCTAACTAATCACGGATTAACCTCACTAATCGTGATTAGTCACTAATCTAATCTAAGAATTTGGGACGGGTCGTTACATCGAATGGCTCTGATGCTTCTTCTAGTGGCATCAACCCCGAGGAGTGCTCGGACTTAAAACATAATTATTCCGAACTCCGGACCAAGACCGCCGAGCTGAGGGCCCACAATGAGAGACTTGAGGCCCAAAACGCCTTGATCAGGGCTCAACTTGAGATGGTCTTTCAACACATGGGAGTTCGTCCACCCTCTTAGTAAGTTCCGTTCGAATAGCCTGGCACGTCCGAGTAACCTTACCCCCTCGACTAGCCATTTTCTAGCCCTACATGTTTTATATTTTGTTGTAAATATGTTCAAAACAATATTTAAAATTTTAAAATATATATTTCTTAATTCCTAATTTGAATTTTATTTCATTTTCATATTTAATAATAGTTTTATTAATTAAATAATATAAAAAATTATTAAATTAAAAAATTATTTAGCATACCCGACGAATAATATTAATATTACCCAACGAATATCTTCGTTCAGTGGATATCCACCGAAGTATTTTCATTGTTCAAACCTATACCCGACGAATGTGTCAATGTAACTCGATGAAGTTCATGCATGGTTCGGTCGATAACCACGAAAGCTTTTTTATTACTATGCAAAACGATACCCGACGAATGTGTCAGTCTAACCTGAAGACCTTCATGATTCGGTGGATACCCACCAAACTTTTCTAGGTGTTGACCCTCCAAATTTTGTAATGTAACCCGGCGGATAATTCACTTTGGTGAATGGCTACCGATCTAACGATGACCCGACCAACCATAATAACTTTTCGGGCGTGAGCCTGTTGACCAAAGATTACCCGAAGAATTTTCACCGACTATCGTTGTTTCGTTTGATATCACTGTTACCCGAAGATGATTGGTTGTTTGTCGTTAAACCTTGTGGTCCGACGGCGGCGACCTGGCCGCACGCTGCCTGACGGGGCCCGTCGAGTTTGTTCTTTACCCAACGAGGACCTTATGTTACCCAACGGGCTTGTTTCTCCGGGTAAAATCGTATTTCTTGTAGTGATTCTTTCATTTCTCGACGGTAAAAAGAAAATATGACAAAACTCACATAAAACATATGGAATCAGGCAATTACATGAAGTGATCCACGGTGCACATTAGATATTAATTTTCTCCAAGTCCGATGCCCCCTAAGAATTAATTAATAATTAAGAGGCAAAATACATATTAATTCTAGTGTTTAATTAGGGAACACTTAATTAATTATTAAGGTAGCTGTCATACGTCTAAGCTTAATTAGTAAGCTAGGGTTAGGTCATTTGAAGGTTGAGGCTATTGAGCACAGTCCATTCCCCACTTGGCCTTCCAAGGGTGAACTCTAGATTAAGGTACATTTCCGGCGATGACGACGATGACAAAGAGCCGCAATCCAACCTCGACCTCTGATCACACGCACCACGGCCTGCAAAATCTTCTTCTTCAACCTATCAATGTTTAATTATTCACTAATTATTATTAGCTAGCGACCCCAAGAATTATATACCGATCTCTCCATAAAATTTAAATTTAATAAGTACCTTGGTGCCCTTTGATGACAGAGAATGAGAATGCTTCAAATTGCAGCTGTCATTCATCTCCGTTGAACAAGGCAATAAGGAACCCCTGATTAAGTCACGGAATCGATAAATTGTATGTAATTAGGTATCGAGCTAAGCACGAATACGAACTCGGGACGCTCAATATATGTAGCCGGCAATAGATGCATAAGTCTACTAAATTAGTCGTCCCCTAGGTCTAGTAATTGCCAGCTTCGAACTTAAATTCAGCAAGACAACATATAAGATCGAGCTCACTGCCATACATAATGGAGTCAACAAAATGCATCGATTGGGACAACATATTAGACGACACAGATGACACATATATGCCTATTATTCCTACCTAATTTACATGAAGCTAGCTTTTAATATTAACCGTCGGATTTACTTTTACCGTTTTACGTGCATCAGCATTGAGATTTGTAGTAAAATTTCCTTGACATTGGGGACACATTGGGATCACATCGATGCAAATCCACAATCCAACGGATATGAGATGACGAGCTTGTCGTAAAAACCCTAGCTAATTATTAACTCCTTGTTCAGCAAAATCAATGTGGTCTCTCAAGCTTCTGTAATAATTAATGACCGGCCTCTACATCGTTAACAAAGACAGACACCATATTGGACTAGAAATCCGAAATCCAACATACTATTATACTTATTACAATATCATGGACTCTGATAGGTCGAAAATGGAGAGGTACCTGTTGGAATTTTGATGAAGTTGTGCATTGATCCCTGGCTTTTGATTTAAACCCATATCTGTCTGCCCTTCAAGACCTGCAACATTTATAATTTTTGTGTGTTTTAGTTTTGACAACTCAGTCACAGTCGAACAAACGTGATAGATAACTCATGTCCCACATATATAGATCACCCAACTCTCTAAAACAAAGAGGATAATTCAAGGAAAAAATAAATTAAAAAATAAAAACAATGGGGTCCTCAAGACGGGAAGGATCGAAATCCCAATTACCCGTTCCTTTGTTGTCAGTGCTCTTCACTGTTCTATACATCTGCATGAGAGGCACCCAAAAGAAAAAAAAAATCAAAATCAAAATCCAACCGTTGAAAAATTTAATTTATTGTTCTATCTACAACGATTGCTCCTCTAGATGCCCTTTTGTCCTCACCCATTTGTTCTCTGCCCCCCACTACAAATGAATCATGCCCATATACCAATTTGTAAATATATATATATATATATTATACTTCTTTTGAAAATTTACAAAAAGAAAAAAAAATGAATCTCATTATTCATGGTTTGAAATCAAAAAAATTTGAAGAACATTATTGAACCCACCTGCAAATGGCTCTTCACGTGAGCAAGAGTTAGATCCTTCACATTCATCAACTCTAAAACAGATTTAGGTGTTGCTCCTGTAACATTTAAACGTGAGAAAAATAATTAGTTATTTAATAAATAAAAATATATGAATTAAAAGAAATGTAAAATAAAAAATTAGAGTTGTAATAAATAATTAAATTAATTACTTTCATGGCCACCAAGAAGTTGGACTGCATGTACAAAATGAGCATGGAGGGTTGTGGTCCATCTCATCCTGGGAGCTCGGACGCTTCTTTTGACACCGCCAATGGTTCTTGCGCTTCTCTTAAAATCTCGGCCGTAGATTTGAGTGTAGTGGCCATGGAAGTGATGATGATTTCTTTGTGGAGGAGGAGGGCAAGGGATTTGTTGGTGGTCTTTTATTCCGTCAAACCCTAAACTCAACCTGGGCTCATAGGAGGGAAGATTGAAACTAGCAGTACTACTCCTCTCGAGGCGGTAGAAGCCGTTATTTTCTTGACTCAAGTCACTTCCGCTGCTGCCGGAGTCGGTGGCTGAGCTCATGTCCGTGCTACTATAAAGTGGCTTTCTTGTTAGAGATGCTATATCATCGTAGCCATTGGTTTGGTGGTGGTGGTGGTGGTGATAGTGATCCTGATCAGACGGTGGTCTGATCTGCAAGGAGAGATCAGGGAGATGCAACGGTGAGGCGGGATTTCTCATCATCGGAGTTGTAGGAAATGAAATTGGAAACTAGCTAACAATGGTGAGGAAAATTATGGAGAGAGATTAATATAGTGGGCGGGAGGGAGGGAGAAATATGTAAATTAATAGTTTGGAGAAAATGGTGGTGATGATAATTATAGGGTCATGAGTGCCTTATGATTTGCATTGGGGTTGAGGAAGTTTTGATTCATAAATCAGAAGTAGAGGGAGTAGGCTTTTTAAGTAGGATCAAATCACCAGTCAGAGAGAGAGAGAGAGATTAAAGAGGTGGGAGACTGGAAACAATATAGGGGAAAGTGAGAGAGCTTTTTTGGGATGAAGCGATGAGGGAAAAGTTAGTGAAAAGCGGAAGCTGTGTATTTAAGAGAGAGGGCAGAGGGATCACAGAGTCCTTTCTAGATTCCTCAGATATATATATTCACTTATGTGCTCTGGAGATAGGAAGTACGTAGGAACACATAGGAAATTATAAAACTACTATAGTCACCTAGTATAATTTACTTATTCAATTATAATGTCCAGATTGGAGCAATACATGGTGATGTGCCTATTTTTCTAAGAGATACATCAGCAAAAGATTAATAAAAATAATACAATTAATCTATTTCGACTATAATGCATGAATTGATGATTATACGAAATGCAATACGGATAAATAATTGTACATATAATTATAAGAGACGCCTGTATTATTTTTCATTTGTTTGGATTAATATATTTTATTTTTTTATGGTAGAGAATGAAAGGTGGGGGATGACGAAGGTTTCTGCAGGCAGGGAATGGTTGGAATTCGAGAAAACAAAAATGGCACTGTTCAATAGAATATCGGAATGGGAATGGGAATTGGAATTGGAATCGGAATTCAATATCTCTCTCTAGACTCTAGCTAGCTTTGATGGACAGATGGATGGTGACGTATTTAAACACCCTATCAGATATTATTCTCATTTGATTTTTTTTATATTATTTTAAATTAAAATATTTCCTTTTCTCTTCGTGAACGAGGATTGACTAACAACCTAAAATATCCCCGTTCAAAGCTCAATCACTCCCTGCCCTAATTTGTTTTCTTTCTACTAATTTGCAGAGGATATATGCCCATCTTTGTATGAGTTTCCATGAATGGCAACTCAATTCAATTACCCTCATCTTTTATAAAATGCCAACTATATATTGTAAATATTTACCAAAGGCTTGGTAATTTTAGATAATGGAAAAAAGAAAAAAAGTTATTTTTTTAAGACAATAAAAGAACGATATTCAAGGGTAGAGGAGGGAAGGGTCCACTTGGGTATCAGACCCCTCATTATATAATTATAAAATATTTTGTTTAAAATAAATATTAAATTGATTTTATTTTAAGAAACTATTTCTACTTTTCTTATGATTTTGTTTTTATTAGATAGATCAACTAATTAATTATTAAAAATTTGAACACTTGTTTATATATAAATTCTTATTTATATTACATTACCTATTTGGATTTTTATTAGTCAATATATTTTTATGTAATAAACCATTAAAAATATACATGATCAGAATTTTCAAGTTTTTATTTAGTTTTATATTATTATATTAATTCGAACCATTTGAATGACACTTTGAGAAAAACAAAATTATTCAAATTTTAATTTTTTAATTATGAAAGGCCCCACAAAATTCTAATCATAGCACGCCGCTAACGATACTCAATGTATATACTATGAAAATATGTAAATTATTGAAATTCAAAGAGTAATTAACCAATATGAAAAAAAAAAATTGTATAATCTACATCAGTAAGTCTCTTAACATGATGACCAGATTATTAAAAAAAAAAAATCCCTCACCATAGTATAACTAATCCCAATATATCACTTTCCAATATTCACTTACAATATAATAGCTTGTGCATTTAAATACAAATCTAAAATAGAAAGTAAAATCAACCTGAGTTTTATTAAAATTAGTAACTCCAACACTTAATTAAAACCTAAATTTAACAAATCTAATATATATATATATATATATATATATATGTATATATACACACAGTTGCAGCTGATCTAGTGCTGCAGGCTCTGCATGCAAATGTTGTCCCTAATTATTTATTTGAATCATTTTCAACAAAGGTAGCTATAGCTAGGAGAGGCCATGGACATGGCAAGAAATGATCTACCTACATAGTTGCAGCTGGTCCTAACGGACAATATTACCCATTTCTCAATCATAATCGAGCTGTACACGTGCGAACCCCAACCTCACATTTTAAACATACTTAAGCTAACCTAACCGAGCTAATTAAGCTAGTTTAATTATAGATGGAATTTTTAAATGAACTGAATTGAAGGATAGGGAGGAGGAAGTGTCAGAGTGGCTGGGGTGTCCGGCGACACCGGCCAGCGTCGCAGACCCACATGCACGTCTCTAGCTTCCACCACTCAAATTTTTCAAACATTCTTCGTTTCGTTTCGTTTCTTCTCACGTGTTCTGCAGCGTGTATCAATATATTTGCTGAGTATCGAAGAGGAAAATACGGAGCGCGTGGGGGATATATGAAGTGAGTAATAATTTGACGGGGGCTAGTATTTGTCTGATATTGTACAGTCTTTGATCGTCCCAAATATTCCCTCTCGGTGCCGTAGTATTGGGCCAAAACCAAAACCAAAACTCACCTGTCGAGCCCTTCCCAGTTCCCACCCGCGCGTGCATGGAAAACCACAACCATATTCCTCGGCGTCAACATGGGTTCCCCTCACGTGACATATGGACGTGACCTTGTCTAGGCAATACGCTCTTTCTTTGTTCTCTTCTATTGGTCTTTTATGCTCCGTTCATTTTAATTAATCAGATATTATATATTAATCTCAACCCCTATGAACTTAATTAATTAAATATTTGTGATTACAGAAACAACAAGATGACTAGAAAACGTTAATCATTTTGTGAATAGTTTTCGAAGCCACGGTCAGCTCCTGATGCGCTCTAGATTCTCCGGGAAATGCGAACTTTGTATTTCTTCTCTTTTATTTATTATAATTTGATGAATTATTATTTAAAATTAAAAAAATATAAAATTAATAATGAATCTTAATCATATATTCTTTTTTGAATACTAAGTTAAGGAAGGAGGCTAGGTTAGGTTTGAAGCTGCAGCAGAGTAAATATCCGGTCAACATGTCTCTCTATGCCACTCTCTTGCAATGTTGTCAAATGCTTGGGGCCATAGTATTATCGTTAGGGTTTTTATTCCTTCCTTGTATATTCTTATATCAGCCATTAATATATATATATTATCGGATCACTACTCGAATCAGCTTAGAGACTCACTTTTGTAGTTACCATGTATTTACCCTACATATACATATTCCCGGTTTAGTGCATCCCAAGTTACATCTGCAGACACAAGTTTAATTTATCGTTTACCAAAGATATATATATATATGTTGCTTTTTTTTGTACTGTTTAATCAATTAGATGCTTCTCAAAATAAACCATATATTATAAATAAATACTCACTAATTTTACATTTTTCAAGTCTCCGTTTTATTATAATATTTTCTTATGCAAATAGTAGAATTTGTATTCAGATTTAGGGCATAAATTATAGGCGCTTTAGCTTAAATTAATGGTCTTTTTTTTAGGTGAGCCTAAGCTATCCCCCATTCGGCATTTCTCTCAACCGAGTTTTACTCCATACACAAGTCCTGTGATCGAACCCATATATGATCACTTACTTAAGGGGCTCGAACTCTTTTTCACTCGGACCAATACATGTCAGTAATTAAATGCCCTTTAAAATGGCTCAAAGTCTTACTTTTTTTTTTAAATCACAAATTATAATTTTTATCACTTTACGTACTTTTAAAATTAGCCAAATTAAAAACCATGTATTTTCGGTTTTCATCTATTTCATTCAAATATCGGCAAATTTTGCTATGTAACTTGGTAAAATGAATTGTGTTGTCTGCAAATACTCACATCAACGCTCCTGGTCTAATAATTAATAATTAATAAGTTGTCACATAAATAAATTTGATGCTATTTAGATGAAATGTACCAATTGGGACAACATGAGTATTTTTGGATTTATATATATATATATTTTTTTATCGACATATTTTCTTTTTCTCAGTTGATCGTGAAAGAAGGTGAAATTGTTTCACCGCTTAAAAAAGCATTTGGAATAAAATGTATAAAAAATAATTAAATCTGACCGATCAGCAGCAGATCCGAATTTAATTAGTGGCTAGGGTTAGTGTATACGTAGGTTAATTACCTGGTATAAATTCGAGGGTACAGGTAAATGGTAATGTATATATATTGGATTGATCTTTGACTGGAAGAGGTATAGCTAGCTAGGAAGGGAAAGTTGTCCTGCTCGTAGGCTCGTAGCTAGCTAGGCAATTAGGTAAACAAAACAGCTAGCTAGATATATGAATCTTAATTAATTAGTGGGCCGGGGCCGGGGCCGGGTTGCTTTCGGAATAATGATAGTTTTATGATTGAATTAATAATTAATGAGAAGAATATTAGCTTCTTCATGGCGATTCGTGAGATTAGGAAACAGCCACACAAGCATGTGTTTGCTTTGACATTTGAATATCTCTCACCACTCACCACTCACCACTCACCACCTTCTGCTTCTCTTCCTTTGAGTATCCATGAAACGACAAAACAGAAAGGAAGGAATCACCGAAATCAACGCCGTTTAGGCTGACGTGCCCCATTATGCCTTTCCCCGCATCAACATGCATGCAAATATTTTACGCTAAACATATGTCTTCGAAATTACCTGCATTAATTTCACCTTTAAAAATATCTCTTCCTTATTTCTAACATGATTAATTATCTATTTTTTCTTATAATTAAAATGAAAAAATAAATGTAAGTTTCTTTAAATTTTACATTAATTTTAACTAATATTATTTATAAACTTTATTATTAACAATAAAGATCCCTAGTTAATTTATGTCTAAACGTGCAAAGATAGTCAATCTGTTAAAAAACACATGTGATATAACAATTTTACCTTTATTTTTAACATATCGTTGAGAAATTTATTAGAATAATTGTCCTTACATGTTTGAGCATAATTTAGAGATATCTGCTACTAATAATAAATTAAATTGAGAATGATAGTTAAAATTAATATAAAATTCAGAAATACTGATGATAGTTTTCCCTAATTGAAATTAATTTGTACACTTTATACATCATTATTGGCAAATTAACAAAATAAAGACTAGATCTTTAGTTATTCATGATCATATATCTATCAAGCAACATGCCAATTTTTTTTTTTTTTTAGAAAAGTACCCTTAACAAAAACTCTAAAATTCAAATGAACCCGTTATAGAAATCATTGGATATAATGTATTGAATTTATTTTAATATATATAATAAATATTTCAAAATAAAAATGATGAAATAAACTATTTCAATAATAATATTTGCCTGTTAATCACATTAAATGGGATGAATAAGCACTATTATATATATATGAGTGTACGTACTTTCATAAATTAGAAATTACTTTCCCAATGCATTTGGGTGACACAAGACATTTTTGGTTATCAATGGCTCCACTGAAAATGGAAAATCTGACGGCTGACATTTTTGAATATAATTTGTATAGCTTGACCTTCGATCGATGATAGCTAAACGTCTTTAGTCAATCCATGCACACGTAAATAATTGGAGGCCCATAAATTTGAGTTTGAGAGACGTACAAATGTCTATTTGGATTTTAATTAATTAATTAATTAGCTAGTTCTAATTAATATGATCTAATCCTATATTCTGTATGATCGTGTCCCAAGTCCCCAGTGGTCTCAATTTTTAATGATCATGTCTATGTCACTACGTACTGTGCTTAATTATGCTGGATTTAAAGTTAATGCAGTCATATTCAACATGCTTATGGTGCGTTTTTAATTAAATTCATGGACATTCTTCTACTACATATGCTCCCGGCCAACATATATAAATCTTCCTTTACTTACATTTTGAATCGGTCATATCATATATGTACATATGAGAGAGATAGTTTGGAAGTAATGAGAAAGTATTTGGAATTTGAATTAGGAACTGAGTCCACAACTATTTGCAACGAATAGATCAAGGCTAATAACCACAGAATTAGACATATTATTGTTTGACTTTACAAACCGATGGTTCCATAATATTTATACCATCAGAACTATATCATTCGAGTTGACCCTCTTCAAATTGTCGAGGATTGGACTTGGTCATAACCCTTGTAGCTAGCACGTACGTACTTCGTAAGTACCCGTGCGTACTTCAAATAGAGGGATTTTATGTGCATATATATATATATATATATGCATGTTACCCGGTAAGGATGGCATTTATCTAATTAGTAAATGTCTTACTAAAATAATCTAATCGCTTATTTGTTATGAATAATTGGTCTGTCTAACAGATAAGACTGAATTTTTATAAAACTGCATGTATGTATCTCATTTTTCTTAATATATATATATATATATATATATGTGGAATCCAAAATCACCGGAAGAATGTGGAGCTACCACGTGGCTCATAATTTCCGAAATGACCAAATTGCCCCTGATAATAATACTTAAAACCCTAGCATCGAACATGGCTCAATCCCACAATGCTTACATAGCCTAAACATTTGGCCCAAATCGGACTGACACGTGAAAGCTTCTCACCCTCGATTTGTGTAACATGTGTCAGCACGCAAATCAAGGAGCATTTGTCCCACATCGAAACTATGAAAATTGAACATCTCACTCACCCCTACATAAGGGGTATATATTTCTCAATAAAGGTAATTTAATTCAACTCTACTTAAAGCTCTTGAGATTTCTCTTTCGAATCTGACTTAACCTTGTTTGATTTTCGTTCTTATGCGTAGGGATCGAGAAGGAACTTCACAGAGCCGAACGATTTCTGCATCAATAATATATATATAGTATATACCATAAAAAGAAAAGATCATTTTCCCCTCCATGAATTTTCAAATTAGCTCTATCAACCATTCCTTCCTTCATTCATTCCACAAATTAATATTTTCAAAATTCGATTTGCATCGTTTTCAAATATTCCATTTCCGACGCAGGTCCGTAGTGAGTGCCTGTAATAGCTCTGCTGCTCTGCAGCCAGCTCTGTATGCTTTGATTTTAGTTGTATATGGGAATGGGAATCATAGGAATCCATCGATCCCAATCACTTGAAACCTCTCATCACTCATCAACCCTCCACATCTCTTTTATTTTATCTTTTTTCTCTTTTTGAATTAAATAAATGTTGGCCTTATTTGCTTGGGAAAAATCGTCCTCCCCTTTTATAAGTTTCCCCGTGACACTGTCCCTCTCCTTCTCTCTTTCGTTTTCCCCATTGTTGTCCAATGTCCATCGATCCCTCTCGAACAGCTGGACCACCAAAAAATTAAAAAATAAATAAATTAAAATCGTATTTAATTTGTTCCCATGCATAAAAGCAGCCTCGTATTTTTCCTTCTTTTGACTCTTTCCCCACGCTGATATATGGGATATTTTGATGCTCCATTTATCTTGCCAAATTGTCATTTGTCACGCTTCTCCTCAACAGCATACAGGGAATATAAATCATCAACCTTCGATGTCAACATCCACCCAACAATGTATGTCACGTTTTTTTTCACACACCTACACATATAGCGAATTTACATAATCAATACAAATTAAATTGTATGCCGGAAATTTAATCGTATTGGGCCTTAATTCACTAACTGCTCTGATAGATTTGTTAAATGTAGCGTTTCATTAGTAAGTTAGAGTTTGAATTAGTTTGTTTCAGCAGCATAAATAATGTTGATTAAATCAGTATGACTAACTAAGCTCATGTGATCTCTGTCTTACCATCTTCAGACCAGTCTATGTCATCACTAGAAGCTGACTCTAGTCCACCAGCTGCTAATATTCAATTAGAAGTTGACGCTGGTTTCATCCTTAAACCATTAGATTCTGATCAAGAAGGTGCTCCAGGTTCTTCAAAATTTGAATCTCAATTCCTGCAGGTTGTATTACCTATCATTGGGGTTAACATGCATCCTATGCAAACCAGATCAAATAGTGGGATTTCCAAACGAAAGGCTTTCTCTTGTCAGATAGTTTCTGATTTTACTGCAGTTGAGCCTACTTCTTTTACTCAGGCAGTTTTTGTTCCAGTCTGGCAGTAAGAAATGGAAGAGGAAATTGATGCCCTCTTAGATCAACACACTTGGATCTAGTTCCCTTACCTCATAACAAAAAATTGGTTGGTTCTAAGTGGGTTTATAGGATTAAGAAAAACACAGATGACAGTATTGCTAGATACAAGGCAAGGCTTGTTGCTCAAGGTTTCAGTCAAGAAGCTGGATTGGATTATGGGGAAATTTTCAGTCATGTGGTTAAGCCTACAACAGTATGGCTTGTTCTAGATTTGGCGATGTGAAAAATGATTTCTTGGATGGAGATCTTAAAGAATGGTTTACATGAAGCATCCCTCTAGCGTTGATGGAAAATTTCCTAAAGACTATGTGTGCTTACTTAAGAAATATCTTTTTAAATAAGCCTCAAGGGCCTGGAATGAGAAGTACACAAGTTTCCTCACTGGCCTAGGATTCAACACTACTTGAGCTGATGCCTTTCTTTTTTGTCAAACAAACTCCTATTGGCATTGTTATTCTCCTCCTCTATGTGGACAACATCATATTAACTGGAAGTTCAGATTCTGCTATTCAGGATGTTGTTGATGCCCTTGCAGATGAGTTGACATGAAAGATCTTGGGGAATTGAGCTACTTCCTAGGGATTCAGATTTCACATACAGAACTACAGAAGTATTGTGGGAGCATTACAATATCTGACCTTTACTCTTCCTAATATTGCTTTCTCAGTAAATCAGGTTTGTCAATACATGCACTCCCCTTGTGACAATCACTTTATGCCCATGAAACGAATACTTTGTTTTCTAAAGGGCACCGTGGATCATGACTTGCTCTATCAACCTGGTTCTCTTGATATGCAAGCATTCATAGATGCGGGTTGGGCAGGAGATCCCAATGACAGACGCAGTACAATTGGTATGGATGTATTCTTAGGTTCTAATCCAATTGCTTGGGCTTCTAAGAAGAAAAACACCGTCTCTCGATCTAGTACCAAAGTAGAATATATAGCATTAGGCATTACAGCAGCTGAACTTGCTTGGATTCGTAAGTTGCTATGTGCTCTTCACATTCCTCTTCTCAAAGCACCACTTATCTACTGTGACAGTATCTCAGTTAAAAGCCTTTCAGCAAATCCAACCTTCCACTCTTGAGCCAAACACATTGAAATCGATTATCATTTTGTGTGTTGTCAAAGGAGACTTAAATGTGCAACACGTGAAGTCAACTGATTAGATAGTAGACATTTTCACCAAAGCTCTTGCTGAAAATATGTTTCAAGTTCATTCTTTTAATTTGACTGTAGAGCCATCAAATTGAGGGAGGGTGTTAGAATGCCACCTACCCTATAGCTATTGAATCTTGTACTTGATAGTTCGCTTTCTGTTAGGTAGTTATCTAGTGGTCCAAAGTCTGTTAGAATTAGTTAGCACTCTTACTTGGAAAGTATGGCTACACTCTAGTATAAAGTCCATGTAATCTTCATTGCTGTCCGATCTTCTTCAAGCTTTCTGATACTATCATCATACTCATTCTCCCTATCATAGTAATTGTCAACATCATCCTCTTCATCTTGGCTACTGCCACCATCCTCATTCTCATTCTCGTTCTCGTTGTCATTGTAATCGTCACTTTCATCATCTTGGTCTTGGCTACCATCACTATCATCATATTTGGTCTCACCATCATCATCTTTATCACTATCTCTTCTCTTTGAGGACATTGGTGACATTGGAGGTGACCACAACGAAGTCGGAGGTGACCACAAAGATATCGGAGGCGACCACAATGACATCGGCAATACCAACATTGGTGATGGCGGTAATGAGACTATTTTGGGAGTCGGGGATACCAACTCTGGTGGTTATCATTTGCATCAAATTGGCGGAGATTGGTAAGTATAGTATTTTGTTTTATTTTGAAATAAGACTTTTTTTTAGTTATATATTAATGATTTGGCACATTTTTTTAGTTACAGATTAATGTTTTATTTTGTATTTTGTACTAATTTCATCCTAGTCAATATTCAATTTAAGCCGTATGATGAATTTAACAGCTATTAAGTGAATCATTAAGCTTAAATCTTCATTATAGCATTTTTCAATGTTTGTAAATCTTCATTACAGCATTTTTCAATGTTTCTTTGCTTCGGCTCAGTTTTGACATCTAGCCCAAACACATTGTTCGGTTCCAGCCCATCTAGGGCTCCGCACTAGAGAACGGTCCTTATTTATATTTATAACCCCATAATAAGTTAGTAGACAAGCCCATAACATAATAGGAACCGGGTCAAGTTGACCGGAGCTCAGATCCGATTGATTGGCTGCTGAGGTAATTCATTTCTAGTGGAGGTCGCAGGCCAGGTGCGTCCAAGTCCGAGAGATTGAGAAAGCGAAGGAGGAGGAGGAGGAGGAGCAGGAGGAGAATGACGGTATTTCACTTCTTTAACTGTGCGATTCTGACGTTTGGCCCTCACGCGGTCTACTACTCCGCCACGCCGCTGTATGCCGCTCCTACTCTTTTCTTTTCTCTTTTTTATTTGGATCTTATGCTTTCTCAGAAGCCATATTCAATTGAGTTCATCTACCTCTCAACTCAAACCCTAAATTTCACAATTTAATTCTTTAGATCGGAGTATGATACACTTGGGACCTCTGTCAAATCAGCTCTTGTTTATCTCGGAACTGCTTTAGTGAAGGTTCGTTGATATTGGTAGTGATTGACATTTTAGTAATTCTCATCTTGTGCCATTAAGGTAAAGCTTCCTAATTGCTGCAGAAATGGCTGCTAGTGGTTTTAATTTCTTAAATCTGTGTTTTGCAGCTTGTTTGTTTGGCCACTTTTCTTAAGGTATCAGACAATGAAAGCTTCGACCCATATCAGGTATTCCTTTTGTATTTAATTTCAGTTTAAATGTATAGTTAGAAATTCCAAATTTTAGTTTAAATGTATTTAATTTGACGCTACTTAGTACTTGCCATGTTTGTAAAAGAAGCTCTATAGAATTTGGTTAGTTTCATATTTGTTTGTAAAATGAAGCTCCATTGTAATGTGGCTATTTTCATGTTGAAGGCGTACTTTTCTATTTTCTCATGGATTGTGGTCATGAATGTAAATTTCTAGCCAACAAATTATGAATTCCTTTTTGCATTTCCAGGAATTGTTGAAAGCTCTGATTGGTTTTATAGATGTTGCTGGCCTTTACTTTGCTTTGACTCAATTGACCCACCGGAATATCTCTCAAAATCATAAGTTTCAAGCAGTGGGACTTGGTGAGTGAAAAGCATGATAAAGCTCATGGAAACGGAAGATGATCAGTACTCTTGCTTTGATTTCTATAACAATCTGAAGTTTTACTGTCACCTTAATAGCGTGGTGCATATTTTATGGCATCTTCTTATTTGCTTTTGGCAGGATGGGCTTTTGCCGATTCTGTTCTCCATAGATTGGCACCACTGTGGGTGGGTGCTAGAGGACTAGAGTTTACCTGGGATTTCATTCTTCAAGGCCTCGAAGCGAATGCCAATCTGGTATACACTATGTTCTTGTTTGCAATGTAGTTTCCCTAGCTCCCCTGTCAACTTCCATCCCCAGTGAAAGTTAGGTTCGTGGTTATAGATAGCTAATAGTAATACAGTAGCACCTCGATCATTTAAAACCCGATAAATTAATAACCTCTATATATAATATTTTTTGGTCGGTCCCGATTTGAGGAGAACATGCTAAATTTTATATCGGGATCATTAAATTAGTAGCATTCCTTGGTCCCATGGCTTGTAATTTATAGAGGTTTAACTGCATCCCCTTTAAGAGTAACTGAAAGTTTTTGTATAAACGGATCTGTGTTAGTCATATCTCACACGATGGACTCACATGTCTTCTGTTGTTTGCATATCTGGGTTTTTTCTTTCTTTAATTTGGATGTTGTAGTCGATTTTCTGTTCTCAGTTATTAGGTTTGTCTCTCTGTCACTTCAGGTCTTTAGCATATCCCTTGCTTCATTGAGCTCTTTGATGTGGCTTCGGAAAAACAAACCTAAGACGTTGATTCCTATAATCTACACATGTGCAGCGATTGTGGCGACCATGCCCTCTATCACCAGGTCTACTCCTTAACTTCCCTTAGTTCTACCACTGCTTGAAAAATTACATGGCTTTAAAATCACTCCATTGCTATGCACATCGATACTCTGATCTTATCATCGTCCTCCTTTTCGGTTCTGATAAGTAGGGCCCATTCCGTTCATCAATTGTTGAATGCAAGAACTACATTGCACTCTTTTTACATTTCCCTTTCCCGTCTAACTCATTCATCGCTATCGTTTTTGCAG
Organism: Prinsepia uniflora; assembly: GCA_032719365.1. Classification (NCBI taxonomy): domain Eukaryota; kingdom Viridiplantae; phylum Streptophyta; class Magnoliopsida; order Rosales; family Rosaceae; genus Prinsepia; species Prinsepia uniflora. The sequence goes on along the minus strand of CM064868.1, from coordinate 75,378,412 downwards.
CTATCTGAGGCGAGGCCTGGGTTGGCATTTTCCAGAGGTGGTAGGATTTCAACTCTTGACTTCTCTGGTAATGGCCTTCATCAGTTGGCAGCTATTTTCCGCCTGTCAGAGGCCCTCTACTTGAAACTACCCGGCAGCACAATGTTTCGTGGATCAGAATATCCTCCATACAGTACCTGTGGTTTCATTATTTTGAATCGTTCATAAGTAGTGATTATAATTTTTACCTAATTTTGATGGTGTAACATTATATCAGTTTTTTACATTTGAATTTTAGATGCAAGTTGACATGATTAGGTTCTTTATATCTCATTTTTCAATTTAAAGATGAATTTTGCCACGTTGACAAACTATTACTATTCACCATCTTCATTTTATCTTACTTTTTCGGTCCCGAGAAAAAAAAAACAAAAACAAAAACGTTTCTTCTGCATCGCCGTCTGTTTCTGTAGATGCCTTATTCGCTTTGGCTTCTTTTGTCTGTTTCCAGTCCTGTTGGTTTTTAGTCTTTTTTTTGTTTGAGTTCTAGGCCTCTTTTGCCCCTCGTCTCTTTTAGCACCGTGCTTGAACATGAGGATGTTTTGTTTGGGATTATTTACACCAAAGCCCTCTTCTTTTGTCTTTTTTTTTTTTTGTTGGGCCAAAGCCCTCTTGGAGTTATGGTTAACTCTCTTTCTTCCTCAGTGAACCTTTTTGCTTTTTTGACCATGTTCGATGTTCTACTTCATCTTTCTCTTCCAACTCTATTTATTACTTAGTATTATAATTTAGTAGTATCTGTTTTCACACGTTAGAATATTTCTAGTGGTAGAAACAAGAACAAGAGGGTTATCGTTGAAGTTTAGTCTCGAATTACAATGTTTATGACATTTTTTTCAAAATTATTGTGTTTCTAATATTGCAATAAAAAATATTATCATAATGAAAACATCTATTTTTTAAAATTTAAATTACAATAAAAATATTGCAAGTCAAATAAAAAAATATAATCATTAATTTAAATTAATAAATATAAAATTAGAGACCTTAAAATTCATCATTGGCTACCATGGACCTAATCTGATCCATGGGAGAGGACAAACTAGCCCGCAGGCCAACTCAGCCCAAGCCAGCCCCAACCCGTTAGAAACTTCATGGCCCATGCTCAATGCTGTGGGCTGCTTACTGCCCAGCCGAAGCCAAAGGCTCCCGCGTTAGAAATGCTATTTTGATAAAAAAAAATTTGAATTCAACTCTCGTATATAATGAAATTAATACCCAGTATATATATACCCCTCCTACAATGCTAGTATTTAAAAAATATAGATCTTCGATTCCATTGGAAATTTCATTATATTTTTTTTTTATAATGATAAGGGTATTCTCACCATTTAGTTGCCGTTGTATTTCATAATACAAAATAAAGCCAGAGAAAAAGAAATTAAAATTGTAACAAGGTTCCTGCAATACGGCACATTGAAGAATAATTCAATACGGACGTTTTCCCATTATAAAAAAAATATATAAATACGAATCTAACAATTAGCCAAGCAACATTATGAAGAATTTTGCTCATGGCATTTTATTTTTTATTTGATTTGATGAGCCTTTGGGATTTTATATGATAATTCAACCAGTCCAAATGCGATTTTTCCACTAGAAATGGAAAAAAGAAAAGATTACACTTTCTTAAGGAGTCGAAGTCGATGAGTAATTAAGCATAACCAGGACCACTGGTCTCACATTTACAACAAACATCCCCACTTTTCTGTCATGTCAATGGCATCAAGGACACTGGGTCATAACGAAAAAGAAGATGCACCCTACCAACCACTCACCACGTACCAAGTACCAAACCTCACAAAAGATATTCAGTGAGGTTCTCTTGAACACTCATTATCCATCACAAGAAAGAGGATAATTTAGCTTGTAGATGACAACACCCACATAAAGAGAGTTTTGTTAGCAGTCACCATTGTATGCACAACATCATGATTAGAGAGAAACACATAATGCAAATATCAAAGGCTCACCGCGAGAATTGTGTCCGGAGATGGTTGAGCTGGATCAGAGGGGTCCAAAAGAAGGTACACTGCTGGTTGATTACACAAGAGCTATACTGCACTCGATGTTTCTTCTCCTTCTTGATGTTTGAATCCATTTTCACCAAGACTGGAAATGTGTACCAGCATTTCATGCTCACCAACAAGCTCGAAAATGCATACATCTCCAATGTTGACATTGTTTCCACGTACGAATGCCATCCATCCTCCACAAAAAGTATGCACCACTCGCCCTTTCGAGTCTGGGACAGAGTTCACAGTCCAGCATTTCCCTTTTGTATTTCGGAGAAGAATCTCTGTTTTATAGTTGGGGAGGTGTTCGGTGGAAAACTGGAATGGGATTTTCTGCACAGTAATAACCGATCTATCAATACAAAACAAATCTTCATAAGGACAATATGAACATCCCTGCTCAAACTAAACAGATATACAAGACTCACCAATGTATATGAACCGCTGATGTTGAACTTCTTCATGATTTTCACAAAGCTCGGGAAACAAGAAGTGAACGACCGAGCTGCTCTTTCTTCATCAAGTGCTAACCTCACTCTCAAACTACTTCTAGCATTTGAGTCTAGGTCATCTTCAACACCTTTTTTCCTACAATTAACTGCCTCCGTCGTCGGTAAAAACAAATTTAAGTTATTAAAAGAACAGGATGTGCCTTTTACACCTTCAACACTGACTTAGCCTGAATTCTAATATATTATAGAATTATAAAGAAATATAATTATCATGAGTTCCTTAGACACAAAAAAATCTAACTACATGAGACCGAATTTATAGGTAAAATATTGAATGCAAATGTATCCTTTCAACTTGAGATGGAACCCTGGACCCATTTTCGCAAGAAATTGATAAAAGAGTAAAAAGGTGAAACCTTACCCGACTTTTTATTGGCAGCTTTTGACTGAGAGCGTGCAACTTTAGTAAAAGTCTTTGCTGTGCTGCCATATTTCCTTGCATCATTAGCGAAAGCAGCTTCTTGGCATTTCTTTGCTCCTATTTTATCTGATATCTCTATCTTCTTTAGGCTTTTCGAATGTACTTTAGCAGAGCTTACTGTCTTCATCTTTGACGACCCTTTGAATGATTTAAGCGGGACAGCTAGCTCAGCGCTTAACCAACCAGATGTTTCTTCACTTTGAATGTGGACACGAAATTCACACTCACGCACAAGTTCAAAAATGCAGATATCTCCAAGCTTTATGTCGTTATAACGGACAAAAGCCATCCATCCTCCACAGAGAGTATGACTTGTATTCACTCTTGTACTTGGCACAGAATTGACAGTCCAAGTTTCTCCTTTCCAATTTTGAAGGACAATCTTTACTTTGCAGTTGGGTAGATGTGCCACTGAAAATTTATATGGGATATTCTGTAAACCAAAAAGCAGTTAGTAAAAGAAAATTCACAGAGGTCCAGATACACCACCATATCCGTAACAGCAAATATTTTAATATCCACAAGCATATGTATATGTGTATGTTTGACTCATGTAACTGGTAAAAATGTGGAAAAGAACAACAAATTTTGAAGTACAGTGGGTTCATCTAAAGAAAAAGGTAAGAAAACCTTTAACACTCTGAAACATCTATCCCAAAAGAGTAGAGTACTGTGAACAGTGCCCATGGTAACACTCTGAAACATGTATCATGAAAAACAGAAAAAGTAGACTTCCATGTAAATGAGTAAAAGTAAAGTACTGCGACCATTGTCCAAATCCCAAATCTGAACACAGAAATAAGGAATCGCAGTTGCAATCTATAGGGTTTCATGGTTCTAAATTTACAGTAAAGTCCTTCAAGTAATTCCACATGGAAGCAACAGCATTAAAGATGATAGCAGCCCACCAACAGTAGATAACGTTTCTATATGCATACAAGCAGATAACTAATACTACTTGGTTCAACACTATATATCAATATAACTTTTCTCAATCGAAAATATAATGAAATGGCTTCTCAAGAAAGTGGTTTGATGCAAAACGTATACATTACATATATAAATAAGGCATTGCATTAAAGAAAAGAAAACAATAAGATAAAAGAACAAAAACCAAATGGAAGAACTCACCAGAGTATATGAACCACTGATGTTGAAACTTTTCATGATTCTAACAAAATATGGATTCGAGGAGCTAAATGATTGAGTTAATTCATGTGCCGATATTTGCATACAAACTCTACTGTCCATATTCAATTCATCACCTTTTCCACACTTATTTTCGGTGGATTCCTTAGGTTTAAAAAGTACAATTTCCGAATCTGCAAGCATGAATAAAAATATTAGTAACTGCATCTGTGTGTATTTGATTTTTTTTTTTTTTTTGCATAAACATAGACTCATTATTTGAAGGATTAATTTCTTCTTTTCTGGTGATTAGAAAGTTGCCTTTCTGTGGCAAGGGCTAGCAGAACAGTTAGTTCCTTACCAGGCTTGTCACGTATGCATCCTCCATAACTGCTGGAATCTATCATTTTCTTCGCGACAGCATTAAGCAGGTTATTGCCAGACGATGCAGTCTCCTCCCTGCTCCTTTTTCTTCCCTTATAGTTTTCAAAGTTGCTAGAGTCTTGGCCACATTCCGAATGAAATGCAGCTTCTTTCTCACACGCACTTTGATCAAAAATTTGCACAGTGAAACGCAAATCTCCATCATATCTGAAAATCAAGAAGTCACCACATTCCACGAAATGATCTCTCACAAATGCCGGCCACCCATGTTGTAAGAACAGGTCACCTTTTTGTTGAATCAAGTCAACAGGCCATGCATTCCCGCTAGGACCAAACAATGAGACTAACCCAGATGGTCTACCTTCCATGTGTATCATAAATCTTTCCGGTATTTTCTGTAACATAAATATTTCAATTGCGTCACCACCCAAAAACGACATTGAGCTAAGCTAACCAATACTTTAACTTGGGTAGATTATCAAGCTAGAAAGATAAATTAACAAGAATTTTCCATGGCATCCCTATTGAATCCTCTCTTTGAAAGTAAGAGAGTAGCCTTCTTGTATGATCAAGATTAAAGAATGCATAATTTCTTTGTAAAATACTAAGACCAACATTCAGTGACAAATTTAATTGTTGCTAACTGTACCATCCCAATTCAAAACCTCCCCATAGAAAATTAATTAACAAGTTTATGCACTAACCCTAATTCTCAAGAAGCAATGTATAAAAACCCCGAAGCAGATAGAACAACTGAAAATGAGGGCGAAAAAAAAAAATTAAATTACCAGTTTTTCTGAGCTCAAATCAGCAGAATAAAATGCAAAGAAGTGAGGCCTTCTCGCATTCAGCGTCTCCTTCCGAGCATCTTCCGCCATTGAAATTAGCTGCAAGTTTCCAACTCCAAACAGAAAATAGAATTTCAGCAAAATTTTCCGAGCAACCAAACAGGGCCAATCATTTTCCCTGAGGAATCACACAGATGGGAGCACGCAGTGATTAAATAACGAAGCAAGAAGGAAGAATTCCAGATGCTTAATTTTGATCATAAATAAAAGGAACCATGGCGTTTTTTTTTATTCAAAAGGGATTCTTCATTAATGGAAGGAGTAGGATGAGAATACCCTCAAACACTACACCACAAATGCTGTATGGTGGCTCGTTAAAATGCTCATAATAAAACTCCGTTAGCTCGCGAGAAATCTGAAGAGAAAAAAGAGTACCTGAAACAAAACAATAAACCGAAAAATAATGGTGTTAACCAAGTGGGAAACATAGGGCCCTAAAATGATCCTTCTTGAGTACACCGCCCCTCATGTTCCAAGTGATGGGCAACCAGATTCGCAGTCTTGGCACACAAATAAGAGACTCCAATGAGATCTGCAGCACTTGCAATAAGGCCCCCCTAAAGGTAGGCCCTGCAAACTACAGCATCACAATTAAGCTTTAAATTAATGTCACGACCTAATCCCCCCTAACATGATATTGTCCGCCTTAGGTCCAGTCCTCACGATTTTGTTTCTAGAAACTCACACACAACTTCCCAATAGGTCGCTCATCTTGGGATTGCTCCAGTCTAACCTCGCTTAAATTTGATGTTCCAAAGGAATCCAAAGTGAGTGAGCTCCCAAAAAACCTCGTGCCTACACATATAAGGCACTTCACCTTACCCTCCCTGAGAAATGTGGGATTGTTCACCGTTTTTCCCAAGACACGAGTCTTACAATCCACCCACCTTGGGGCTCAGCGCCCTTGTTGGCACACTTCTGATCAGAGTTCAACTCTAATATCATTCTGTCACGACCCGACCCCCTAACACGATATTTTCCGCTTTGAGCCAAGCCTCACAGTTTTGCTTCTTAGAACTCACGTGCAACTTCGCAGTAGGTCACTCATCTTGAGATTGATCTAGCCTAACCTCGCTTAACTTTGGAGTTCCAAAGGAATCCAAAGTTAGTGAGCTTCCAAAAGGCCTCGTGTTAGGAAGACATGTGCCCACATATATAAGGCACTTCACCTTACCCTCTCTGAGCGATGTGAGATTGTTCACATTCTTCCCAAGACACAAGTATTACATTAAATGCCCCGCCACCAGCCGAACCCACCTAGGCACCTGCCTTAGTAGACCCCCCAAAGGAAGTTGTGGGCTGTCACTAAACTCCATAAAGAAAGCCATCGCTATCTCATAAACTTCCCCCGCACTCTTAACCTGCAATTCATGGGCCATTTTATTCCGCCAATTCCACACACTCCAACATATAAGGACAAATTGACATAACTACGAAGAGGAGAGGATAGTGTAAGTAAAGGCGAACATATCACTATAAGATCATGTGGGAGGGAAGCCCGCTAGTGGAAGATCATAACGTTTCCACACTTTCTGCCTATGCTTATAGGCCCATAAGGCATGAAAGGTATCATTCATATGTTTCCCACAGCGACTACATACACCAAAACATCGACACTTTCCAGGCCACTAAGTTACGGGTCGTAGGCATAATTTCAGAGCAGGCCTGCTAGCAGAAAATCTTAAGCTTGTTCAAAACACTCATTTTCCACAGATGCTTCTAAAGGACTTCGCTCTACTCAGCAGAGGAGCACTCACCACCATCATCTACATCCATTATCCTCATTTGAAAGCAAAATGGTACCCAGACTTGACCGTATATTACCCAGTCTTAGAGAGGAACCAATACTGTTTGTCACGACCCATCCTTCTCCAACAGGATATCATCCGTTTTGGGCCTAACTCTCATGGTTTTGTTCTCGGGAGCTCACATGCAACTTCCTAGTGGGTCACCCATCCTGAGATTACACCAGACTTTAGAGTTCCCCATGAATCCAAAGCCAGTGAGCTTCCAAAAGGTCTCATGTTGGATAGATGCGCACCCACACATATAAGGCGCATCCCCAGACCACCCTAGGCGATGTGGGATTGCTAACCATGCCCCCCAGGGCACGAGTCCTCACACTGTCCATCAGCAAAGGAACCCCGTGAGGGGAGGGGTATATGGTAGATATCTCTCACGTCCTCTCCAGAAAAAGAATCCTCTATCAACCCAACATTCCATCCATTACTAGGATGAATGAGGGATGGCACTCTCATATCCTCCCTTAACCCCTAGTTCAAAATAGGTCGAAAGGTCCTAAGTCGTGGGATCCACCAATCTCTGAATAAACCAACTAACTCCCCATTACCAACTCGTCAAACCAAACCCTGTTTAATTACCTTGCATCCCCAAATACTAGACCGCCACACAAAGGAAGGCATAGCTCCAACCTCATCCTCCATGAAGTCACAATTAGGAAAGTACCTGTCTTTAGGGGTGGGCATATTGTCCCAAAATACCGAAACCATCTTGTCCCGTATCATACCAAACCGAAAAAAACTAAATAGTAAAATCGAAAGGATGATCGGTACCGTACCGATACCGTACTGGTTTAAATTGGTACGAGATCGATTTCGATGTTACGGAATATCGTCCCATACCGAAACCGAGCTGGTTTTAATTTGTTTAATTAATTTAAAATTAAATTAAATTCAATAATAAAAAACCCCTAATAATCTAATAGCTAATGATGGATTTATTGTATATTAATTTAGTTGATAGATTTAATTGTATACTAATTTAGTTGATAGATTTAATTGTATTTTAAGAGTTTTTTTAGTTGATGGATTTCATAATTTGTTAGGGTTTTTTAGTTAATGTTGTTAATTTTAGTTGATGTATTGAGATTGATTAGGTTATGAATTTTCTATACATTTTGAGCATGATTGTTACCCAACAAGAGTCCTAATTTCTCAATTTTATCAAAATGTTGCTTTTAGACATTGAATCAAGTAATAAATAAATGAAATTATGAATTTGGCTTCAAAAACGAAACCGTACCGAATCAATTTTATATTTAGAAATATCATAGCGTACCGAACGGGTTAAAATTATTTGATACGGTTCCGGTATCACCTTTATACCGAACCATGCCCAGGGCTACCTGTCTTTCATCATTCAAGCCACCAGGGACTGAGGACGTTCCAATAGCCGCCAGGCTTGTTTGGCCACCATTTCCTGATTGAACAGTTCAAAATTCTTAAAACCTAAGCCTCATTTTCTCTTGGGCCTACACAACTTGTTTTTCCCCACCAAAACCATGTAATCTCGCAGATAGCTCATGACACACAGATTTAGGAAACTAGAAAACACTCGTAGAATATGTAAGGAGGGCTTGGGCAACAACTTTGACCAAGACCTCATTCCCTACTGCAGACAATTTAGACCTCCATGTAGTGAGTCGACACCGGAGGACATCCCTGACCTTCCCAAAAATCAACTTCTTATTCCGACTAGTAACTGTGGGAAACCCCAGATATTTCTCGTGACAATCAACAGTTCTAATACCCAACATATTGGAAATTAAACGCTTCAAAATGAGATCAGTACTCGGACTAAAACAAGCTACAAACTTAGAAAAGTTAACCAATTGACTAGATACCTTCTCATACTCATTCAAAACCTCCAACATACGCTGACACTCTCCCAACCAAGCATTACAAAAAAGTAGGCTATCATCAGTAAAAAAATAAATGGGAGATAAAAAGGAGCACTTGATGCCACAGACACACCAGGAATATGTTTAGCATGCTGAGCCTGGGAAAGGAGGGCAGAAAATCCCTCAGCATAAATAAGGAACAGATAGGGAGAGAGGGGGCCCCCCAACCAGAGCCCCCTAGTGGGCACAATGCACCCCACAGCCTGACCACGAACCTATACTGCATAACTAACTGTAGACACACAATTTATAAGCAGTTTAACAAGTCTATCCCCAAAACCCAATTTACGAGCATCCCCTCAAGATACTGACACTCCACCCTATCATAAGCCTTAGACATGTCCAGTTTCAAAACCATCTTTTTTAACTTACTTGACCCTCTTCTTTATATCGCATGTATAGATTCAAATGCAGCCAAAATATTATCAGTGATCAAACGAGAAGGCACAAAAGCATTCTGGAAATTCAAGATAATCATGGGAATCACCCTCTTTAATCTGTTAACAATGGTTTTGGCAATAATCTTATAAATCACCTTACATAAAGAAATAGGTCGAAAATCAGTTACCATACTAAGAGTACCCACCTTTGGAATGAGAGAAATCAAAGTGTGGTTGACCGCCTGGACACTCTTCCCCTTATTAAGCACCGAGAGACAAAATGTTGACACATCATCACTCACAATGTCCCAATACTTATGATAAAATAAGGCAGGAAGGCCATCCACCCCAGGTGACACGCCCCATCACAATCCCCCTGAGATTAACGCGGGATGAGACATGCTCCCGTCTAACACACGTGCCACCGAGGTAACACGCTGGCCAGACAAGGGATAACCCGAAATCCTGAGCCCAATGGGTCTTCAGAGTGCGCCAGGATCAGCTGAGGAATGTGAGGTATCGGTCTCTGCTACACCCCGCATCCGCTATCAACAACCTAAAGGGTATTAAAAAACATAAAAGCTATGAGTGGACAAAAATAAATAAGTTCATAAAACAGTTTACAAGAAAAGACATTTATGTCTTTCACTTAAAAACCATGCATGCATACAAAAACCAGTTCATTCAATTATAATAAAAAACCGTTTATGAAAACCAAAGTAATTTCCTTTTCTCAAATCCTTAAGGTCTTAGCCCAAAACCGTAAAACACCGAAATCTATAAATCCAAATCCAAGTGGGTCATTGTCCAAATCTGTAAACACAAATCCATAAACACAGAAATACCATTTCATAAATCCAATAATCATGTTTTCCAAATACCCATCCTCGACATCCAGACGCTTGACGTCCCAGACGCTTGACGTCCCAGACATCATATCATATCATGGCTAAGCAACGCGTGCTACCCGGGGTCTCTCCGGGTCAATATGTCTAACATCCCAGATGTTTGACGTTCCAAACGTTTAATCATAACATTCTTGCTCCTGAGTCACTATACGATCTGGTCGCTCCGTGCAATGACCCCTCGTAGGCAATGTGTCGTGTCTACCCCAATGTCTCAGACATGGAGTGAGACCTATCCACATATCCTCATCTCAGGATGGTAAATGGGAAACATTTTCCAAAACATCTAAAGTATGTCAAAGGGGCCACGCCCGGAATTTCCATAAAGTCATCGTAAATCCGTAAATCCAATATCCATAAAACATAATTGGGCCTCGTGCCAGATTTCGTAAATCAACTGGGCCCTTGGCCCGATAATATAACTCAAATGGTTCTCAGCTCGATTCTTCATTAAATCAAATGGACTTCATGTTCGATATTTTCCAAACCAAATGGATCTCATGCTCGAGTTCATCTTTTCAAATCCAAAACCATTTCATCAAACCATCACCGAAACCATAAGCACGTATACATACAATATAAAATCATAAACCTCGATATACGTGTAAATACGTAAAATCAAACATCATATTCATATAATCACAAAACACATATAGAAAGCATATAAAATAGTTATGCATGCATATAAAACAAAATTTCACTCACAAACCATCCTAGCGGTCGCCTCGATACGCGTGTCATACGCCCTTTCGGCTAATCCACCATCATCGGGACTTTCGATCCTTTCCAAATCATACCCGAAGGTCACTAATTACCTCAATTAACCTCTCATTAAATCCCCCTAATTTTCCAGAATTTTTAAACCTTTTTAACATAGAACCTAAACCTTCGGACATCCAAAACTACCCCGAAACGATGTCCGATCGACTCAACATCAGTCCCAAAAGGTTCGTTACATAAAAAAGATGAAATTACATGCTGATCAAATTCCCCCGAACATGACCCATGCGCCCTCACGCGCCACCCAAAGGCATTGCGGGTGAAGCCCACGCGCGCGGTGCACTGTTCATCTTTAACCTCGCGTCGACCAGTTCAGACCGATTCTTTGCAAATCCAGTCCAACCGAGCTAGAGAGACCAGTTCTCACTCATTTCTACTCCTTTTCCAACCCTTCCAATTCCTACAGCTTCGTCTCAGTCTCTAAACTCGATCTACGGTGTCAAAACATGAAAACTAAGTCTAGAAATTACCGTCCAATTCGAAGAACATACGACCAACGTTCATCCTCTGTTTCAGGCCACCATCATCCATTTCCAGCCTCATTTTTTTATCCCACAAGCTTAATACAACCTCCTGAAACATGTTCCAATCATCTACGAATTTCCATTTTTGAATTCAAACAGGGCATCACGGGTTCTTACCTCATCTCGCCGTCGTGGGGCATCGTCGTGGCCACCGTTGGGTCCGTCTCGACCTCAGGAGCATCCTCCAATCCACAGAAAGGGTCAACAACCAACCAAACTCAATCTTCCATTTTGAATTTAAAACAGGGCTCCCGGCTTACCTTCGAGCTTCCACCACCGTGCACGACGGTTCAACCCGTTGCTACCATCTTCATTATCTCACCCCTCTCTCTCTTTTTCATTCACAAACTAAACACAGATAATGAGGATTGAAGGGGCTATATGGAATGGGTTTGCACGGGGTCGAGAGGGTTCGCGAGTTTTTGGGAGAAATGAAGAAATGATCGATCGAAGAGGATAAGGACCCATTTAATTGGGGTCTGGGCCTATCAGATAGGTGACACTTGTCACTCATCTGGTGGGTCCTTCCAAAAGCTTCCCTAATCAAATCCTGCCACGTGTCGGTTTTCTTGATTTTCGTGCAATAGTGCCATTTTCCTTTTTAGACCCATAACTTTTTAGTCGAACCTCCAATTTCGACGTGCCGCCTGTCTACAGACTCGTGACGTCCCGATCTTCGTCACGGTCATCGGTCAAAGTCCATTTGACCATCCGGGTTAAAAGTCAACTTTTTGCCCATTCTCAAGAGCGAAATCATCATTTCACATCGTCCGTCTGCGATTTCCCGACTAATCCCTGATTAGTCCCACTAATCCACAATTAATCCCTAATCTAATCCCAAAATTTGTGACGGGTCGTTACACCAGGGTATTAGTAGGATACATACTGGTAAGCACTGCCTCAACCTCCAGGTGACTAAACGGCCTCTCCAGCTCCTCATTATCCTGAGGGCTCAACATAGTCTGAACTGCCCCAAGAACCGTGGTCAGATCAGCAGACTCCGAGGTAGTAAATAAACCATCAAAGTATTGCACAAACTCCTGCTCGAGCTCCGTATCCGTGGACCTCCAGACCCTCTCCCTCGCATCAAACACCACAGTGATAAAATTCCTCCGCCCCCTGTCCTTAGCACAATAATGGAAGAATTTGGTGTTTTTGTCTCCCTCTCTGAGCCATGTGACCCGAGAGCGTTGTCGCCACAATAGCTTCTCCTGAGCTCGGAAATCATCCAGTTCCTTATCAATCCCCTCAGCCACCAGCTGGTCATGCGCCGAGGGGGAAGAAGGTAAAAAATCATCAAGTCGAGCCTGAATATGTCTAATTTCCGCGGAATACAGCCCACAGTAGGTGTGCTCTAACTTCACATGGCCCCCTCTATTCTACGTAATCTCCCCACCTCATCCCCATCGGGGCCCACCACCCAGCCGCCCTGATAGGATCCTTACACCCTAAACCATAACGTGTATTTCCTTTCTCTTTTTTTTCATTTTTTTTTCAGGGGAAATTAGAGAAATAGAATTAAAACCCAACCACTTTCTCTCACTTATTACTATCCCCCAAATAGCCCATTTGTGTGTGGCGATATAATTTGGGTTGAGGTTAATTTAGACTTCTACATGTTTAAAAGTTAATTTAGCATGAACTTATCAAATGATTTATTTTCACACTCCATATTTTAGATTCTACATTTCACTTTTTTTAAAAATATTTCATCAAAATGGAGTGTAATAAGTAAATTATGGACTATAGATATTAGTTCTCTTTAGAAATTCTAACATTCACAGTTTGGTTTAGGTTGTCAATTTAACCAAGTTTCTAGAGGTTTTGGGTTGCATTCGAGTTAGTTCGAGTTTAACCCAAGTTTCCAGAGGTTTTGGGTTGCATTCAAGTTAGTTCGAGTAGAACCCATAAACTTATTATCATTGATTTAGACTAAAAATCTAAAATACAATCTTCACATTGCTCGATAATTAGAAATTCAAATATTCTCATTTGAGGTCGTCCTTCCAAGATTATCATATCTACTATTTTGTTACACAAGTAACAAATAAGCAAGCACCAATAATCATGGGTTTAACAATATAAAAAATACATATCTTCGTACTTTGTTAGTAGGAATACATATGTGGAGGAGTCCAGTAAAATTATAATTACATGTTTGTTTTTAATCAATTCTTGATATAAAATCAAATTTCTTAGGACTAATTAGAATTCGGGTTGTGTCAGTCGAATTTGGGTGAGTTAGAACTCCAACCAACGCCACTCAAAATATGCTCAAATTGAAGTTAAGTTAGGTTCGAATAGTTTTATTGTCTTCCTAATTCGAACTCATTAGATTAGGTTAAATGGAGAATTGAATATGATTTGGATTAATCCAGCTCAAATTGCAACCCTACTTGTGTGTGTTGTGTGAATGAAAGATGTTATTAAGTATGATGTATAATGTTGATACCATATCCGCTCAGACCGACCCAAAGGCCTAGACCCATTAGGAGGCCTAATCCTTCTACCAAAACTAAGAGGCCTAGCCCTTTGTCAATAGCCATGTCGGCCCAGACCGACCGACCCGGAGGCCCAGCCTTATGCCAACAACCACGTCGACCCATACCACTGACTAGGAGGCCCTCGATCAAACATCGCGTCGGCCCAAATCGACCCTAAGGCCCAGTACTTCTGCCAACACATCTCCACAAGCCCAATGGTCCAGGCCCACTCAAATAGGTAAACCCTAGTAGAATCTGGCCGACGACGACATGTGGATAGTCCCCACTTTCCATGTGTCGGTCCCACACAGACTATCAATAACAAGATTAATTTTTTCCTTCCTGTTTTTTGCTCGATCCATTACTGAGCACCCATTTAAAGTTTGACACCTTACCGAGCTACCCTCTAACACATTAACACTGAGGACACTTAGTACCAAACACCCACATGGTGTCGGGAACTGACTGCATTCCACAATGCACACTGGTCGGTTAACACAAACCAAGTCCATCTAGACGGACACGCCCCGACAACTCGATCAACAGACCTAACTCGACTAACCGATCCACTTCACACAATGGTCAGTCGGTTCACAGACGAGCATGCTGAGCACACATATGCTCGCACCACTACCACTCACAACTCCGACCCATTTCAAAATCATTCCAAGTCCCAGACTTTTAATGTTTCACCTCCGCTCTCCCGTCGGTGACCTACCTCGACCACAGGCTTGGGGGGACTGAGGTACACACCGAGTTCCAACACTCAGGAGGTCTATGCAAGTCCTCAACAGAGGTAGTCGCCTACACACTGTGAACCCTTTCCTAAGGCCTAAGATCAAAACACACCAAGCGAAGACTACCTTACATACACATTCATACACTAA
Organism: Prinsepia uniflora; assembly: GCA_032719365.1. Classification (NCBI taxonomy): domain Eukaryota; kingdom Viridiplantae; phylum Streptophyta; class Magnoliopsida; order Rosales; family Rosaceae; genus Prinsepia; species Prinsepia uniflora. Next base: position 75,363,406 of record CM064868.1, on the reverse strand, counting down.
AACTTCTCAAGTGTAAGACACGCCGACTGAGCACATACCTGGACAATCTATAAGGGCATACAACATGTAGACTGAACACCCCATCAGTCAGTCTCATTATACATACATTTATTTAAATACATGCAAGCAAATAGGCCAGACTGCACAAAACATATAGATTATGGTCGGATCAACACATTCAAGTCGGTATACTACTAGCATACATTTATCATGATGAGGCATTTACAACACACCGACCAACAGTCAGGACAACCAACACGTTGAAGAAAAATTGAGAAAAATGTTTGCCTATTAATACGAGCAATCAACCAATCGGTTGGCCAAAAGTTTACAAGAAAAGGAAAACTAAAAATGCAAGTCCTACACTACACTGACACGCAGGTCGGACACAAAAAAAGAAGCAAACACAAGCTCAGGCTGTCGGAGGGTCGGTTGATCCCGCATTAGTAGAAGGAGTCTGGTCAGCTTCTACAGCTTCCTCTTCATCCTCTTCACTCTCACCAGACCCAGCCCCTGTCAGGTGTTCCATGGTCATCCAGAAGCCAAGCCAGGGAGTGGTGTCGAAATCGAAGTCCGGGTAGGAATAAAATATGTTCTTGTAAATCTTTTTCCCGGTAGCAGCAAAAAAGTCGTCATGCCGGCGCGCAAATTCTAGGGACCTGAGGAAGTCTGACACTGCGTCCGACCGAGCGAAGGAAACCCTGTCCTTAAGGTCCTCAGCCTCCCCTTTGTACTGGTCGGCTAGGGCCCACAGAAGCTCCACCTCCACGGTCTGTCAACCAGCCTCTTCCTTCAGGCGCTCTACTACCCGCAAACACTTGGTCTTTGACTTTTGTCGTACTAGCTTGATGTGAGCTTGACCGACCTCGGCCACCCGGCACTCATCCTCAGCCTTTACTTGCTTAGCCTCCAGAGCTTTCTGGTCTCTCTCTCTCTCTCTCTCTCTCTCTCTCTCTCTCTCTCTCTCCATGGACCCGGTCCAGTTCAGCTTTCAATCGATCGGCCTCCTCAGCCGCCGACCGAGCAGCTCTCACTTCCTCAGCATACATGCTGAGCTAGGCCTTTTGCTGATCCAGCTATTGCCCTTGAACTTGGAGTTGTTGCTCCAGCTCGACCTTAGCTTTCCGCGCCAGCTCAGCCTCTTGGACAGGTGAGCCAGGGCTTCCGACTGCTTCTTCAGCTCAGCCTCCCCTTTTTCAGCAGCTACCACACGCATCAGGGCATGGGAGTAGTTCACAAACATTTGGCTGAGGATCTGCACCGACAGACATAAGTTAGAAATATTTCAAAAATATATATAAAAAATAAACATAAGTACAAAGTGAGCAGAGAACTTACGTGTGAGGCGACAAGGAAGGATTTGGACATCCGCTCGGACATGGAGCCCTCAGAACGCTCGTCCAATTCGAACAGCTCCATCGAGGCACCGCTTGCTATGCCATTGATAATTGGCATCATCTTCTCACTGACCGAGGCAGAGATATCCTCCCACCGAGGGCCCTTCTTGGCAGGCTCACCCAATTTGGAAGACTGCTGAGCGGATGGTTGTGGCAGTGGGGTCGACTGCGTATGAGCCACCGGTCGTGAAACCGACGGAGAGTGGTCAAAAATCTTGGGTGCGATCTCCTGCTAGTGGATTAGGGACTGAAGGAATAGTTGGGGTTGGCAATGGCGGAGAAGGGCAGGACACCCCCCAGAAAGTGAACGACAGGTCTGGAACGAACATATCGGTTAGATCCGGGACACCAGCACGAATCCTCGCCTCCTAGGCAGACTTTGTGAGGGAGTTCTAGACCTGAATCTCCCACTCTATGTCCTCTCTTGTCACCTCGATCCCGATCGAGCCTTCGGTCTGACCCACCAGCTCGAAGACTGGAGCATTCTCCCCCTGATCGTTCCAGGAGCAACTTCGAATGGCTCGGTTGACAGAACGGGGTGTGACTGAGAGGAAAACGTGATCAACACGGTTTTTACCCCAGCGGGTGACCACTTGCTCGGTTTATTCTTCTTGTCCAAGCCTACCAACTGGCTCAGCCTCTCGGTCGCCCTCGAATCGAAGGTAGGCGACCTTTGGGACCCTGAGTCTATGCCCGATGCCTTTGTCATCTTTTCCCCAACCTTTGGGACCCCGGTCCTTCTCCTTTGCTCATCTGACCCTACCATCCCTTGTTCTGGAAATGCTTGCGCCTCTTATGCCACTCGGCCTATACGTTTCTTAACGTCTTTGGGGAAGACTTGCCAAGGAAAAACCCAAGTGTCAACACATCGACCAATTCAAAAGAAAGAAAAACAACAAAAACAAAACAGAATGACAAGAAGTGTTACTTACCAAGGTTGGGAATTAGATCGACCTCGTGTAGCACTTGAGGCAACCGAAGCACGTCTTGATGTTGCCACGGGGGAGTACAAGCCATCCTGACCCGTTCACAGGCCCTTCATTCTTCCTCGATCGGGATCGCCTCGGGGAGAGTACCTGTACAAACGAAAAATTTGAACAGTCCAACTGTGCACTGACCTACGCAAAGCAAAAAATATATACATATGCAAAACTTTCGGAAGACCGACTCTCGGTGCTTAGATCTTGAAATGTGGAGGGAATGCCTCGTCCTCCCCAGTTCCCCCCGACATATACAAATTTGTTCTTGTACGTCTTCTTGGAGGACGGAAGACCATAAATGAACTACCCCGAGTCATTTTGTCCTTGCACTGAGCATTCACCCAGTTAGTGCTCTACTCCTGTTGAGAAAATTCGTATAGATGGACGACCTAGGCGTAGGTTCGTGGCTTTTGCTTTGCCCTGACGAAGGCCGCGTACAAACTAACCAGAATCATCCATACATTCAGGTTCAGTTGACCGAGGGCCACACCCAGCCCTCATACCATCTTCCTCAGCCATGGATACAAAGGCAGCCTGACATAGTGACCGCACATCTCGATGTAGAACAGAGTCCATCCTTCCGGTGCTTCACTCGGCAGCTCAGTGGGACTGACCACCCTCAACTCTACATCCAATGGCACCCCCCACGCCAACTAGAATTTTTTGATTGTGGCTTATGTTTCTCTGCTCTCAAAGGCATCTATCGACCACAAGACCGTATCGATAGGGACCCTGGTCGGTATTTCCCCCTCAGTAGCCTGCGCAGCGTTCGCACTGCCAGACTTTTCCTGCTCGACTGAGACACCTCCTCACCCTTGGACCTACTAGACGACGACACTCCAATCTGATATCCCGTACGGGGTTTCTTTGTGGATGACCTAGTCGGTGTTTCCTCCACTGAGGGCCTCACTTCCATTGAGGTGCTATGTCGGTCTCCCTCGTCATAGTCTCGCACCTCGTTGGATTCGCTATCCCGGTCTGACATCGGAACACTACGAAAGACAAAAACAACCTACGGTCATCGACCCCTAAGCTCTTTGGATCGAACCGACGTTCGACCCCTCAGTTCACCCCCAGTTCATACATAACATGAAATTTAATTTCGGAAGCATGAAAAAATGAGATCTTACCTTGTTTTTTTTGCGACCGTCGTCCTCGTCAGAAATCGCACCACCGTATACTCTGCCACAGACTCTCGTCAAAAATAGCCTAAACGCTCAGACTAATTTCACCAAATCAACAACGTAAAAGTGAAAAGGATAAAAACTTTTTCACCTACTATTTATAGGCGGAGGTAGGCAGCCGAAGGGTCACCTCGTTTCCTGTGGCATTTATTACCATGGCAGTTGTCCTTCAAAGACCACACATGTCCTTGCGCGACTCGCAGACACCCAATAATCACGTGTTCCAATGGTCACACCGACTGACTTCCGCATCACAGATGGCTCCTCGACTTCCCCGCCCGCACCAATCGCCTCGGCAACCAGACCTGGTCGTCGTGCCTTCCATCACACCTTACTGATCGATCTCCTCCCCTAGCACCCTCACACCATCGACCCATTCCGCTCAGTACACTCCTTCGCCTGGGGGACTTGGGGGACTACGAGTATACACCACTTCCGATCTGAGGCATTCTTGTTACAAGTCCCCAACCGAGAAATTTCACCTCGATCACGAACTTGGGGGACTTTTGTTGACAGCATATCTGCCCAGACCGACCTGAAAGTCCAGGCCCATTAGGAAGCCCAGCATTTCTACCAAAATCAAGAGGCCCAGCCCTCTATCAACAGCCACGTCGGCCCAGACCAACCGACCCGGAGGCCCAGCCCTCTATCGACAGCCACGTCGGCCCAGACCTATTGACCAGGAGGCCCAGCCCTATGACAACAACCACGTAGGCCCAGATCGACTGACCAGGAGGCCCTCAGTCAAACACCGCGTAGGCCTAGACCGACCCTAAGGCCCAATACTTCTGCCCAAGACATCTCCACAAACCCAATGGTCCATGCTCACTAAAACAGGCAAACCCTAGCAGGGTCTGGCCGACATATGGTGACACGACCCACCCCAAATCCCACGGGATTAGGGGCTAAGTCATGCTCCCATTTGACTTACGCGTGACACGAAGGCTAAACCGATGTTCAACCTCCATGTAACACATAGGCCGGACAAGGGATTCCCAAACGAACTGTCCAAAACTTCCGGACTTCCCAGAGCGCACAGAATCTACTGTGGATCGCGTGTGTGATGTCTCCGCTCCTCTCTACCAACAGCCCACACCACAACAATCTGGAGGGTATCGAAAACATAAAAGACTATGAGTGGACAAAAATAAATAATACATTCAGAAAACAGTATATATAAGAAATTAGACTTATACCCTCCATTAAAAAAAAACCGATGCATGCATATGAAAACCAATTCACAAAACCAGTTCATATCCAAAAACCATCTAGGAAAACCAGAATCGTTTCTTTCCTCAAATCCGTAATTCACATCCAGGGCATCAGCCCAAAATCATAAATCCTCATCAAAGTACGGGAACTCAGCCCAAAACTCATCAAATTCAAATCATCCGGCCATTGCCCAAAACATTTGAAAACCAGGGAAAAACCAGTGAAAAACATCAATCAATCAAGTTGCTGGATCTCAAGTGCGCCCGAGTCTTTTAACTCAAAACACATGCGCATAATCAGGCCTTCCCAGGATATCAACGAGTCTTTAAACTCAAAACACAATCAACAGGTCTCAGGGGATATCACAATAACCGAGTCTTTAAACTCAAAACATATCAATCCAGGGCCCTCCCCCGTCAATCAACCGAGTTTTTAAACTCAAAACCAAATCCAGCCATTTTTCGGGTCTTTAAACCCAAAACCAGTTTTCAACGGGTCTTTAAACCCAAAATCAAGTGAAAATAATAGAAAATCCATATCTGAATTCGCAATAATGATTTCGTGAGCTAGCATGCCGAACTATCATCCCGAACCCAAATCCAAAATTTCACTTGTTAGTTCCAAAACCAAATCCTAAGCATTTTTTCCGAAATCCAGTTCTAAAACCCGAAATCACGTTTATCGAAATTTCTTTTCTAAATTGGGCTTCAAGCCCGAAATCACTTTTCAAAATCCATTGGAAATCATTGAAATCAAATCATACGTCAAATCCCAAAATCAAATCATCAAAACCTTGATCAAATCACAATATAAATCAGAAACTCGTAAAACGTGCAAATACGTCATTATCTCGAAATACATGCAAAACCGTAAAACATCAAGAGCATATCATAATCATAGAAATCACGTATAGAAAGCATATAAAAACATTTATGCATGCATCATAAGTTAGAAAACAAAGTCCACTCACAGACCATTAGCGTTGCCGCCTCGATACACGTACACTTATGCTTTCCCGGCTAATCCACTATCACCGGCTTTCTCGAACCTATCCAAATCCCATAATAAGGTTACTAAGTACTTCATAAAGCTTATACTAAAGCCCCGTAATTTTCCTGAATTTTTAACTATTTTTAACCGAGCCTTAAAACTTTCGGACATCCCGAAACATATCGAGACGATGTCCGATCGACTCGAAACCAGTCCCAAAATGTTCGTTACATCGAATACTTTAAGACACGTGTTGACAACTTCCCTAGACTAGGCCCCACGCACCCCCATGCGCCACCCAAAGGGGCTGCGCGTGATGTCAGGACCCACCCCGGTTTCACCCCGAAACCCGAGGTAAATCCTGCTCCCGTCTGACACCCCGACACAAAACAGTCAGACGCAGGAGAAAGCACTCAATAACACCCAAAGTTAAAGTTTTACAGAGCATGGTACGAATTACAAGGAAATAAAGACAGATGTTAATTACACGCACGTGGAAGAAAAACTTAAACACTTTGGGATCCCGCTCGTCACTTCTATGCCTCAGACACTGCCTCGACGTCAAGACCCCGCGTTAGCTCCACAACCTGGAGGGAAATTTAAAACAGAAGATGTGAGTGGACCATAAGAAAAGAAAAGTTCTAAAACCATTTATCAGAAAACCGAGTTTAACCCTCCGTTTTGAAACCACATGCATAACCCAGTTATCAAAACAGTAGGATGCAATACTCAGAAAACATCATAAGAAACAGAAATACTATAAGACAGTTATAGAAGTCATAGCATAGGAATCATAAAACCGTAACAGACACCATGAACTTCAAATTATTATTTTCCGATCAAACCTGCTGGACCTATCCGAGTCTTTAAACTCAACAGGCCTCAATAATATCCGAGTCTTTAAACTCCCGAGTCTTTAAACTCAATAGGCCTACGGGGGAAATATCAATATATCCGAGTCTTTAAACTCCCGAGCCTTTAAACTCAATCCGGGCCCGTCCCCCGTCAATCAATATCCGGGTATTTAAACCCAACAACCAGATCCAGCAAATCCAATCCAAAACCATTTGAAAACCTTTTCCAAATCCACATCCAAACCCGAATCCGAAATCACTGGTCCGATGCTCTTTCGGCATCCAAAACCGTCATTCCGAACCCAAATCCAGAAATCTACTTTTAAACCTTAAAACCAAAGTCCGCTTTCCGAAATCCGATTCTAAAACCGAAAACCTCGAAATCATGTTTCAAGATCCCTTTATAATCATTGAAATCATTTATCATTTGAAATCCCGAAACTATAACATTATAATCAAAAATCAACCTTTTATCGTAAAATGTGCCAAATACCGTATTTTTTCGAAAAACGTGCAATTATGTAAAATCACATCATAAATCCAACAATCATGAAGTCACATATATAAAACAAGTATAGAAGACAGTTATGCATGTTCGAGTTTAAGGAAAGGGTCAACTCACAGTACCGAGCCCTCAATCGCGTCCCGAACGTCCTGCACGTTCCTCAACTTCCTCGGGAAATCCCGATCTTGTCAACAACCACCAAAATACGTCACTAACACGTCCACGAGTATCCACCTAAATTCCCCCAAAAATCCCCGGTTCCTGAACGTAACGAACCGGAACCCTAAACCTTCACCCTCGCGAAACTAAACTCAAACGACGTCCGATTAACCCGAAACCAATTCCAATGGACTCATCACAACTCCTGGACCAAAAACCATGTTGACCGTTTTCCCCAGAACCGCCACACGCGCCCCCACGTGCCGCCCAAAGTGGCTGCGTGTGGCCCTCACGCGCCTGCTACAGTGCATCGGCTACCTTGAGCAGACCCGGTTCGCACCAGTAGTCTGCACCCTGAACCGGCGAGAGCGGTTCTTCTCATCCCGTCCACCAAAACGACTCCTCTCTTCTCCAACAGCGTCGTCCCATCCTAGGCTACCCATTCCCGTACTTCACTCACCTCGACTCACCCTGACACTCGTCGACTGAAACTCGAAACAAAACCCGATCTCTGCTCTGTTTTCCTTCCCGGCTACCCAGGTCACCTCCTGTCACGGTGGAAACACCAGACGGTTCCTAGCACCCTTCTAAACCTAACCCAACTCACCTGGAACGTCGAATCTACGCCAATCTTCACGACTTTCGGTTTGAAAGTCACGGCTAAAACAGAGCACGCAGAGCACCTGCCGTCGTGCTAACCGCCACCGTATACCCCCGTCACGGCAGCACAACCAGGAGATACCCAGGCCTCCCCTGAGTCACCTAGACCACCCTAGACTCAACGATTCTACCTCTAAGGCTACGACTTCCATTTTGAACTTCTACGGCTAAACAGAGCATCGAAATGGGGATGAGGGAATTACCTGCCTTCCGTCACCGTCGTGAGCTCCGCTGGGGCTGGTGGACTCCTCGCACCCCTCACGACACCGCCACGATCTCAGTAGCACCGTACACGGCCGCCACCGCCACGATTTCTCACAAACTCCCTGGTTTCCTTCTTGTTTTCCCCCCTGATTTTCCCGCAGCTCTCGACACACTCACACACAGCCACCACACTGTCAGCCTCTCTCACTGCTTCCCTCTTACTCCCTGCTCACTCTCACACACTCACAACTCACCAGCACCCTCGATCAACCCTCAATTCTTCCTCACAATCTCCCTCTGTTTCACTCTGGTTGAAGAACACGAACACACACACTTGCACGGGTGCACCCCAATTATTTGGGCCGTGCACACACAAGAACTCCCCAGAAGCCACTACACACCTGCCACATGTCACCATCCACTCCAGCCTCTCCCACATGGCTCAATCCCAGCCGTCCATCTGCCTTCTCTCTCTGCACAATTTCCAGAGCACAAAAGACCAAACTGCCCCTCATTTTAACCCAATTTTACACTTTTGCCACTAGCTTCCTAGACCCGTAACTCACTCATCGTAAGTCTGATGAATACGTGCCGCCTGTCATCAAACTCAGGACAACGAGATCTACGTAACCATCCTCGGTCAACGTACCAAAACCCGATCGTCCAAAAAGTCAACGTTTCCCATTCTTTTAACCAAATTACGGTTATGCCCTCAACCTTCCGAACATCATAACTTCCTCCTCGGATGTCGGAATCAGGCGTGCCACCTGCCTATGGATTCGTGACATCCTAAACTACGTCCTGCACTGGTCAACACCCATTTGACCACCCGAACTAAAGTCAACATTTTTGCCCAAGTCAGGGGCAAAATCGTCATTCTAAACTTACGGACCTATCGGGACCACCTAACCACCGATAAACCTCACTAATCCCACCTTAATCACTCTCTTAATCCGGGCTCTCGGGACGGGTTGTTACAATCTACCCACCTAAAAGGAATTTCGTCCCCGAAATTCCACAGCTAGTTCCCGACACCTAGGGTCTCCTACCCGGTAATCAACACTAGGTCAATAACAACCTCTCCTGGGTTTCCTGTCTATCATCTCTACCTTGGGCATTTCACACCATCCCCAACTACTGTTACCACAGCCAACCCTTTCTATGTAACAACTGTATGGTGTACGCAAGGGAAACTCTATGAACAGAAAACAAAGGTATTACAATACCTCATATGAAGTACCCGATAAAATTCACAGAGCACATCCTCACGTACAACCACCGCACCTCCCTCGGCTGCTACGTCGGCCACTATCGGAATAAAGCTACAAAGGCCTAAAGGCAAACTCTAGCTTGTGGGTTCTCTCCTTCAATAACCTCATATCGATCAGTTATAGTCACTACTTTCTTATTCCCTCCGTCATCCTTCCACTGTAACACTCCCCAGGTCACCTAGGGAAAATCCTAGACTCGCTCCCGGACTCCAACAACAAAACTGGGTACAACACAAGCAAAGCTAATAAAGTACCTGTCCCCGCATCTGGTGCCGACTGAACTTCCTGCTGAGTCATCGAGAACACTCGGGCCTGAGATCCCGACGCTCTACCACGTCCCCTCGAACTACTAGTGGCACCACTACCTCCTCTAGTGCCTGCTGTTCCTGATGCTGTACTCTGTCCAGGCTCCACTGCCCCTCGGCCGACACCACCTTCTTTTGGCAACAGTGGACACTCGCGTCGGAAATGACCTCGCTCTCCGCAGTAGAAACACACATCCCGACCGGAAAGACCTAGTCGCCCTGTCGATGCAACGAACGTCGCACTAGCTTGCGGAGCCGACTGTGCTCGGTAACCCCGAAATCCTGAACTCTGGAAACTACCAAGCCTACCAAAACGATCATCGCCCGATGACGATGCTCCACCGAAGTTACCCCTTTTCGGTGTCCGCTGGCTCGAAGCTCCAGAAAAAGATGGCTCCCGGCGCCGCACCGTCAAACTAGCCTCAACCCTCACCGCAGAATCCGACAAGTCTCGGAGGGTAGCAAACGATCCAGCCGTCACGATGGCTCGAATCTCGCCTCGCAAGCTCAATTCAAACCTACGGCATTTCTCGGCTTCAGTGGCCACAAAAGCAGGAGCAAACCGAGACAACATCTGGAATTTCCGTTCATACTCAGCCACTGTCATATTCCCTTGTTGGAGCTGCAGGAACTCCGCTTCCTTGGCATCCCGGAAGGAACAAGGATAGTACTGCTCTAGGAACCGTTCCCTAAACGTCTCCCAAGGAAAAGTGTGGGCATCCCAACCAGAAAACTCGAGGGTATACCACCACTCATACGCCGCACCATCCAATAAAAAGGTAGCCAACAACACTCGCTCCTCTGGCGGGCAATGCATCACCGCAAAGATCCGCTCAAGTCTGGTAATCCACCTCTGGGCTTCCTCAGGATCAGCCCCACCACTAAAAGTAGTAGCCCCGAGCCGCTGGGCTCACTCAATCGTAGTACTCTCAGTTCCCCTTGCCGTTTCTTCTTCAGGTCGTGGAGAGGGTCCACGTCTTGGAGGCATCGTCAACCGCATGCTGAAAGAGGCATAGAAGTAGTCAAACAACTAAAACACAACCTCACAAACCAACAAACCCATCAAACTCGACAAACCTATGTTCTGATATCAATTGTCAGGACCCACCCCGGTTTCACCCCGAAACCCGAGGTAAATCCTGCTCCCGTCTGACACCCCGACACAAAACAGTCAGACGCAGGAGAAAGCACTCAATAACACCCAAATTTAAAGTTTTACAGAGCATGGTACGAATTACAAGGAAATAAAGACCGATGATAATTACACGCACGTGGAAGAAAAACTTAAACACTTTGGGATCCCGCTCGTCACTTCTATGCCTCAGACACTGCCTCGACGTCAAGACCCCGCGTTAGCTCCACAACCTGGAGGGCAATTTAAAACAGAAGATGTGAGTGGACCATAAGAAAAGAAAAGTTCTAAAACCATTTATCAGAAAATCGAGTTTAACCCTCCGTTTTGAAACCACATGCATAACCCAGTTATCAAAACAGTAGGATGCAATACTCAGAAAACATCATAAGAAACAGAAATACTATAAGACAGTTATAGAAGTCATAGCATAGGAATCATAAAACCGTAACAGAAACCATGAACTTCAAATTATTATTTTCCGATCAAACCTGCTGGACCTATCCGAGTCTTTAAACTCCCGAGTCTTTAAACTCAACAGGCCTCAATAATATCCGAGTCTTTAAACTCCCGAGTCTTTAAACTCAATAGGCATACGGGGGAAATATCAATATATCTGAGTCTTTAAACTCCCGAGTCTTTAAACTCAATCCGGGCCCGTCCCCCGTCAATCAATATTCGGGTCTTTAAACCCAATAACCAGATCCAACAAATCCAATCCAAAACCATTTGAAAACCTTTTCCAAATCCACATCCAAACCCGAATCCGAAATCACTGGTCCGATGCTCTTTCGGCATCCAAAACCGTCATTCCGAACCCAAATCCAGAAATCTACTTTTAAACCTTAAAACCAAAGTCCGCTTTCCGAAATCCGATTCTAAAACCGAAAACCTCGAAATCATGTTTCAAGATCCCTTTATAATCATTGAAATCATTTATCATTTGAAATCCCGAAACTATAACATTATAATCCGAAATCAACATTTTATCGTAAAACGTGCCAAATACCGTATTTTCTCGAAAAACGTGCAATTATGTAAAATCACATCATAAATCCAACAATCATGAAATCACATATATAAAACAAGTATAGAAGACAGTTATGCATGTTCGAGTTTAAGGAAAGGGTCCACTCACAGTACCGAGCCCTCAATCGCGTCCCGAACGTCCTGCACGTTCCTCAGCTTCCTCGGAAAATCCCGATCCTGTCAACAACCACCAAAATACATCACTAACACGTCCACGAGTATCCACCTAAATTCCCCCAAAAATCCCCGGTTCCTGAACGTAACGAACCGGAACCCTAAACCTTCACCCTCGCGAAACTAAACTCAAACGACGTCCGATTAACCCGAAACCAATTCCAATGGACTCATCACAACTCCTGGACCAAAAACCATGTTGACCGTTTTCCCCAGAACCGCCACACGCGCCCCCACGTGCCGCCCAAAGTGGCTGCGTGTGGCCCTCACGCGCCTGCTACAGTGCATCGGCTACCTTGAGCAGACCCGGTTCGCACCAGTAGTCTGCACCCTGAACCGGCGAGAGCGGTTCTTCTCATCCCGTCCACCAAAACGACTCCTCTCTTCTCCAACAGCGTCGTCCCATCCTAGGCTACCCATTCCCGTACTTCACTCACCTCGACTCACCCTGACACTCGTCGACTGAAACTCGAAACAAAACCCGATCTCTGCTCTGTTTTCCTTCCCGGCTACCCAGGTCACCTCCTGTCACGGTGGAAACACCAGACGGTTCCTAGCACCCTTCTAAACCTAACCCAACTCACCTGGAACGTCGAATCTACGCCAATCTTCACGACTTTCGGTTTGAAAGTCACGGCTAAAACAGAGCACGCAGAGCACCTGCCGTCGTGCTAACCGCCACCGTATACCCCCGTCACGGCAGCACAACCAGGAGATACCCAGGCCTCCCCTGAGTCACCTAGACCACCCTAGACTCAACGATTCTACCTCTAAGGCTACGACTTCCATTTTGAACTTCTACGGCTAAACAGAGCATCGAAATGGGGATGAGGGAATTACCTGCCTTCCGTCACCGTCGTGAGCTCCGCTGGGGCTGGTGGACTCCTCGCACCCCTCACGACACCGCCACGATCTCAGTAGCACCGTACACGGCCGCCACCGCCACGATTTCTCACAAACTCCCTGGTTTCCTTCCTATTTCCCCCCCTGATTTTCCCGCAGCTCTCGACACCCTCACACACAGCCACCACACCGTCAGCCTCTCTCACTGCTTCCCTCTTACTCCCTGCTCACTCTCACACACTCACAACTCACCAGCACCCTCGATCAACCCTCAATTCTTCCTCACAATCTCCCTCTATTTCACTCTGGTTGAAGAACACGAACACACACACTTGCACGGGTGCACCCCAATTATTTGGGCCGTGCACACACAAGAACTCCCCAGAAGCCACTACACACCTGCCACATGTCACCATCCACTCCAGCCTCTCCCACATGGCTCAATCCCAGCCGTCCATCTGCCTTCTCTCTCTGCACAATTTCCAGAGCACAAAAGACCAAACTGCCCCTCATTTTAACCCAATTTTACACTTTTGCCACTAGCTTCCTAGACCCGTAACTCACTCATCGTAAGTCCGATGAATACGTGCCGCCTGTCATCGAACTCAGGACAACGAGATCTACGTAACCATCCTCGGTCAACGTACCAAAACCCGATCGTCCAAAAAGTCAACGTTTCCCATTCTTTTAACCAAATTACGGTTATGCCCTCAACCTTCCGAACATCATAACTTCCTCCTCGGATGTCGGAATCAGGCGTGCCACCTGCCTACGGATTCGTGACATCCTAAACTACGTCCTATACTGGTCAACACCCATTTGACCACCCGAACTAAAGTCAACATTTTTGCCCAATTCAGGGGCAAAATCGTCATTCTAAACTTACGGACCTATCGGGACCACCTAACCACCAATAAACCTCACTAATCCCACCTTAATCACTCTCTTAATCCGGGCTCTCGGGACGGGTTGTTACACGTGAGGCCCACGCTCTATACTATTCATCATCTTGAACATTGCCTCGACCCGGTCCAGATCGGTTCAGACCAGCCAGTTTAACTGGACCGATGCACACGGTTTTCCTTCGTTTTCAGTCCAATTTCGATCCTATTTCTCACCTTAAGTTAGTCCAAGCATCTATGATCGTTCTAGCTAATTAGAAACACAAAACTAGGCTAGGTGATTACCTTCTCGATTTTTAGAAAAAACCCGAAATATTCCTCCTTGGTTCCCAGCTACCACCGTCGTCCTCTGGCCACAGCTTCACCTCCCCTGAGCTCGTCTCAACTTCCAAAAGCACCCATGACTCATCAAACTGATCAATAACTATCAAGTTCCAAGTTGCCAGGTTTGAACCGTGACAGAGGAAACAAAGTTTGTCAAAGAATGTCTCACCTTTCCTCTAGCCAACCGTCATGGCCTCCACCGTACTCTTCAGGTCGTCCTAGTTCCCTTTTGCTCACTAATCACCGCCAACATATGAAGTTTATAGAGGTTTTCAAATTGAGTTCCACGGCTATGGGCGTTCACGGTTTCAAGCTTCCCTTCTCTCACTCTGCTTCTCTTTTCCTCTGTCTATTTCTCCCTGTCTCCCTCACAAGCACCCCAACATTCACCTCTGATTTCTCACTCAGAAACCAAATAAACCGGCACGACTACTACCCTGTTTCACTCAGTCACAACCCCATTTTAATCGATTAAAAAATGTGAGAGATGACTGGAACCAACCAGAAGCGGCCCACGTGTCCCCATCTCCCAAATACCTGGGGAAATATCTAATACAAGAGGGACAGATGTCCTCATCTAATTGCTCACACAATTCAAGGTTACCAAAAGACCATTTTACCCCTAATGTCCAATTTACCATTTTGCCCTTCACGCATTTAGCTTCATAATGAAATCGTCTGATATCCGATGACAGCGTGCCGCATGTCGTTGTACCCAGGGAATCGAGGGCTACCTAATGGTCCTCGAATTTCGTACAAAAGTCATGTCGTATGAAAGTCAACAAATTGTCCCTTTTTAACCAAATTACCAAAATACCCCAAATCTTCCGAACATCATAACTTTTTCCTCGACTGTCGGAATTGGACGTGCCACCTGTCTATGATCTCGTGACTTCACGAACTACGTCACAGGAATCGGTCAAAGCCCATTTGACCGCCCGAACCAAAAGTCAACTTTTTTGCCCATTCCAAGGGTAAAATCGTCATTTTGCACCATCTGTTCGAAATCGTCCAACTAATTACTGATTAACTTCACTAATTCGTCATTAATCACTAATCTAATCCCAATTCACGGGACGGGTCGTTACACATGGACAGTCCCCACCTTCCATGTTTCGGTCCCACAACGGCTAACATTTGTCCCACATTGGATGAATGTATTTATTACACACAGCACACCCATACAAAAAGGGTCTATTTTTCATATTAAGGTAACTAAACATAAACTATTCACTAGAACTCTACACTACCTTATTCACCATTCCCCTTACATCTCAGACCGACCACTAACTTGGACGTTAGAGTACCTTTGGGCTGGTACCACATCGGTGCTTATACTCTGACCGACCAACCAGTTTCTGTAACGACCCGTCCCGAATTCCGGGATTAAATTAGTGAATAATCTTGATTAGTGAGGTTGATCGGTGATTAGTAGGGCGAAATTGGACAAAATGTGCAAAATGACCGTTTTGCCCCTAGTCGTGGGCACAATGTTGACTTTTTGATCGGGCAGTCAAATGGTCTTTGACGTAGTTCAGGACGTCACGAGTTCATAGACAGGTGACACGTTCGATTCCGACATTCGAGGAGAAAGTTATGATGTTCAGAAGTCGAGGGGCATTTTGGTAATTTGGCAGAAAAGGGGCCAAATGTTGACTTTTGACCCGTGAGGTCCAATGGACGAGGGCCAAGGACCGTTACGTAGGTCGTGTCGATACGAATCCGTAGACAGTCGACACGCTGAAATCGGACGTACGACGAAAAAGTTATGGTCACGGAAGTAAACTCGATTAACCGAACTAACTGAGACCCAGATTAAAATAATATTAAATTAATAAAATCTGATTACTTTAATCAAATCAATCTGGACCCTTGGATGAGTGACAAGTGTCACTCATCCCTTACATTCCCTAAAACCAGGATCCTTGTTAGCCATTGGATTATTTAATCCATTTCTCTCCTGAAATCCTCACCATTGATTTTAAACTCAGATTGAATCTCAGCCCTTGATCTCATCTGCTCATTCTGTTTTAAACCTATCAGACCATTCACTCTCACTTTCATTTCTCTCAAACCCGTGAGCACGGTTTACTCCTTTGAACAAACACACCACCACCTCACTGCCCAAACTCACACACCAGTCAGCACTATATAGCCACCCCCAGACACCGGCCACCACCCCACAGCCGCCCTGCACGACCGAGGAACCTCCCAGACCCGAGAGGAACCAAAACAACCCGACACTGTCCAACCATCCAAACCACCTCACCAGGACTCGAACTAACCTTGGGTTAGGATAACTGGAACCTTAGGACGACTCAGACCAGGACTGGACGGCCCACAGTGGCGACACAGCGGCGGTAAGCTGAAAAACCCGAGGAGACTCGATTTTCTTCCCTGCTTCGAAACACTTATTTTTTACGTTAGGATTGTTTGTTTGCTTATGAGACATACTTAGGGGACCTAGACGACCAGTTTGGACCAAGGATCGTGGCTGGAAACTGGACGACTCGCCGGAAAAGACAACCAGAGCCGGCAGCCAACCTTCCCGTCAATTTTCAGGTACCTTCCTCGACCTAAAAGCTAGATTTGAGTCCACAGAACCATAGAACAGGTTGTAACGAGTCTGTAGGATCAAACCTCACCAGAAATGGTGGTCAGAAACTTGAACTCTGATCGGGTCAAACCGTGGGTCAACGGTGACCCAGTTTCAGACCCGGTTACTGTAGCGTGGTAAATATAAACTAATGGATCTATAAAATGGTTTTTCGGTTGGAATTATGTTTATGGATTTGGGCGGTGGCCCACATGGTTTTGTATGTATGGATGTGGTATTCCACATGGTTTTGGGCTGAGTTCCCACACTTGGTTTTAAGTTACGGTTTTGGGCTAAGGCCCTAATGGCTTGATTGAACAAACGTTTTGGTTACTGGTTTTCGTGGCATGCATACGTTTTTATTGGAGGGCATAAATGTCTTATAACTGTGTTTAATGAACTTAATGATTTTCGTCCACTCACAGATTTTATTGGTTTTAATGCCCTTCAGGTTGATTACGGATGCGACTGCAGCAGAGACTGGGACATTGCACGTCTCCTCCATCGGTCCTTGCGCACTCTGGAAGCCCCGTTTGGGCAGTGACTTTTGGTTATCCCTTGTCTGACACCCCTTGTTGGACGGGAGCAGGGCACATTCCACGGTAATCCCGGGGGGATTGGGATGGGTCCTGTCAGTTTCCCTCTTTTCAGGTCTATTTAAGGGCACGTGGCAGAACAGCATTCGCTCTCTAAATTGGCACATTTTGTGCATCAACACATAATAAATACTTCAAATTTTGTGTTTGGGAAGTATCAGACATACGGACAGATACGATGTGAAACGATACGGTTGAGATATGAGAATATAGTACCCGAAATAACATGTTGTGTGTCTTTTCAACAATATTCAGACACATTGGAGATACATTTTGATATTTTCAAAAGGTATACTTGATTTTTTCTGCAAATTAAAAAAAAAAATTGAGCGTCAACTTTCAATGATTATACATCTTTTAATTAGTCCCACATCCCTTTAACACCCAAAAACCACAATCTAAGTATGATATGAAGACCCATAAATTATCAAATTTATGTGTTCTATTTTTTTTATTATAGGGGATGTGTGAATTTTTGAAAATTATTTATATAATATGTTATCGAAGTTTTATTTTGTTATATAAACTTAATTTTTATATTTTAATTTTATGATATGAACTTATTTTGTATTTTTATTTGTATTTATATTATTATTATTATTACTTTTGAATATATTTTATTTTAATTATCATGTCTTTACCGTTTCCTCATTTTTGAAAAATTTTCATATGGCATCGTTTCACCAAATTTGAGTTCTTACTCGATGCGTTATAGGTTATTACTGATTTATTTGGATGCCCCAACTTATTTGTATGAATTTCTTTGATTTGGTACTGTTAGATTTGTATACATATTTATCACAAAAGCGCTTTTATGAGAAGTGCTTTTTTACGAAACCAGTCACAAACAAGCTTTAGAAAGTTTTTAGTATGTTAGTTACAAGGACCAAATGCGCAACAAAAGATCACATATTCACATCAAGCATGATATCATGAGCTACATTGGACAACCTCGTCACAAAATCAATCATATGATGACAGCTTCTTAGGAGGCTTCATAACAATGTTCAAATCACATAAAACATCAGCATGCCTACTCTCTTATCAATTGATGACGAGGAAGTCTAGGAATTCCAGCGGGTTATTTGGACATCCATCTCCTTCCTTCACCTCGTTGTCCATACAAAAGTTGCCCCAATCGGTTGTTGTATCTATACGTCGTCCGGAATTCCAGCTTTTGAGGCTCACATGCCATGATTTCCCGACGGACCTTTGAGTGTCATCGTGGCTTTTTCGGTAAGGCCATTTGGTCCTGCGAACTTGGAAGGAATACTCTTTGGTCATAACCAGTCACCAGATTCAGAGGAAATAAGGGATGCATGGCATAAATATCATCGAATTAACTTGAATAAATGTTGGAATTAAACATCAACAACAATATTGGCAAACAGAAGGTAAAAAATAACCTACCAAAGAAAACCTCCTACCGGACACATGAGATTTTGTCATCGTTTTCGCGAACTGAGTCCTTGAGGTTGAAGTAATCGTTGCTTCTGAGAGGCTTTTTCATGAGAAAATGATCAATTTTTAGAGTGCAACGTGATGGAAATTTTGATCATGAAAACTGTTACACAATAAGTAAATCTTATCTTAACGAACCCACCTTTGGAATTTAGATGATGCTTATGGCTCTGGATTTTATTTTTACGGGATGTTGGTCTGCTGTTAACTGCCTGGGAAGAGGGCGAGTTCTTTCTCACAACCAAGTGGTTCATAAACCACCACATTGAAAACCATATTCCCAACGTGTTCAAGTTTCAAACACCAGGAAGTTTCCAATTCTCAGCCTATGATGCTTCACAAATGGTTTCCAACCGTCTTCGAAGGAAAGTACTCCATAAGCAGACCTACCGACTTCAACATGCCAGGATCCCAGACAACTTCTAAGCACTGCTTTATCCGCGTTCTTTTCATGAAGCATCGAACAGACAGACTCTGAAAGTGACTACACATCGAATCCCATCAAGATTTGGTTTCCACAATTCATTTATATTTCATATCGAATCCCATCAAAGAACGACTAATGCATACTGATAGCTCAAGAAAGATATATAAAACTGAGACTGAGAGAGAGAGAGAGAGAAAGAGAGAGAGAGAGTGCAATTGAACAATAAAGGCAGCACCTGAACAATACTTAGAATGTTTGAGCTTGTGAGTACGGAGGGCAATCTAAAACTTGAATTTTTCCCTACGGCATTTCGAGTTCTTTGAACCGAGATTTATGACAAATTTCCTTTTTAAATTTAAGAGTATGCTAAGAGCTCAATTATTGGTCTGAAATGATTCATTCTTTAGTGCTGGTTCAGATCAATTGAAAGTGTTCCAAAATAAAGCAATCAATCAAAGTAAAAAATCCCTCTGGCTGAACATTGTTGAAGCAGAAATCGAACCCGCCGCGAAAAGTTCTCACAATTCCTGCAAACAGCAAACAATTAGCTATCGTTGTCTCAATCGATTTACCCGGGGGGTTGTTCGACCAAGAACACTCTGATGCCTAAGTTAGCTTTGAGAGAGGAAAAGGATATACTTCGAAGCGAAGAATCAACTTATCTTGGAAATAAAATGTGTCTTGCTATTTATAGGGGTGAGTGAGATGTTCAATTTCCATAGTTTCGATGTGGGACAAATGCTCATCAATTTACCTCTTATATAGGGGTGAGTGAGATGTTCAATTTCCATAGTTTCGATGTGGGACAAATGCTCATCAATTTACCTCTTATATAGGGGTGAGTGAGATGTTCAATTTCCATAGTTTCAATGTGGGACAAATGCTCATCAATTTGCATGCTAACACGTGTTATACAAATCGAGGGTGGAGAGGCTTCCACATGTCATTCTGGTTTGGGCCATGTCCGGTGCTTGGGCTTACAAGTATTATTGCCAAGGGCAATTTGGTCATTTTGAGAATTATGGGTCACGTGGCAGCTCCACATTTTTCCGGTGATTTTGGGTTCCACAAATGCCCCCACATCGATTCGGTATTCAGGGAATCCGGAGGGATGTACATTGTTTGGAGTCTTATATTACCGGGTTACCAGTTACCGTTGGGTTCAAGAATCGATTCAGTGTTTATTTGACGATTTTGCCCCTGGTTATAAAGGTAAAAAGTCCATTTTTAGTTTTAGAATGACTATTTTGGGTTTAGTGGTGTGAATCGGACATAATGTGCAAAATGACCATTTTACCCCCAAGCATGGGCAAAATGTTGCCTTTTGAACCGGGGGGTCCAAAGGACGAGGGCCAGAGACCGTTACGTAGGTCGAGTTGATACGAATCCATAGACAGGTGGCATGCCGAAATCGGAGATCGGATGCGAAGGTTATGTGTCTACGAAGGCGAGGGGCATTTTCGTAATTTTGGAAGCGAAGGGCAAAACGGTCTTTTTGAGACAAGCGAACGGTGGACGCTGACTCATGCTACCTACCAATGATTCTTGCTGCTTTGTCTAGACAACATGGAGGAAATCAAGGATTTTAGGGACCCTAAACCCTTAATTAGGGAAAACTCAATCATTTTGTCCAAACCTTGATTTTGTTAAATAGCAGAGCAATTCGATTGTGAGAATGAGAGATTAGAGAGTCTGAATTGGAGCAAAACAAACACGAAGGACAGAGGGTCGCTGGTTTTGCAGATTTTCGAAATTTTGGAAATTTGTGGTGAAAATTCGAATTCGAATTCGTGAGTCTTGAGGATCAAAATTGAGGCTGGATTAAGTCTCCTGGGACTAATTCGAACCGATCCAAATCAAAAACGGGGAGGATTGAGGCCGTATCGAGCAAGAACAGAAGCTTAAAAATCCTCGAAAAATTGAGCTTGAGTTCTACTAGCTGGAGGTAAGGATTTATCAAATCGATCTTGTAAAATCGTTCCTTATACTCTCACGATGTCACGTCGTGGACGGAGTTTGGCCGAACAGTCGACGGGGACTTGGTGGTGACTGAGTGCACTTGCGGACGTGACTAGTGAGCATCGGTAGGCAGGATCACACCTATTGTGACTCTTGCTAGTACCACATACATGCTCGCCATGCGTCAAGATGCCGAGAGACCCAGCAAATTTGTCCTGTGGGAGCGTGGCGGTTTTCGTGGCCTAAGTCCATTCCGAGGGAAAGATATGGATTTTGAGAAGCCTGAAGACCTCATGGAGTGGAAGGCTTGCAATCAAAATTCCTTTCCAAACGACGTTCTTGTGGAGCTTGGCGACAGATGTTCTTCCAGAGTTCCGGGACATGAGCCGGCTGCTTTCTCCATGAATGGCGCGAGGCTTTCAGACATCCCGATCAAGGAGTGGTTGTGCGTTCCACTGTGCTCGAAGGAGACCATTGTTTAGAAGAAGGACGATAAACAAGGACTTATTGGTTCTTGGGAGAAGAAAGCATGCCGAGCAACTTCTTTCCTAACCAAAAAGCATACCAAGCAACTTTTTTCCTAACCTTTCCGTTCCGGTCCTGCGAATGTGCTATTTTGAAGGGCCGCAGAAATGGAAGATTATGTTGTTGATGTGATATTACGATAACTTAAGAAAACTTAAGGTCTTAATTTCACATCGGAAGCCAAGGTGGGCGAGTTGGAGAGGAGCCGTGCGGAGAGGATGCTGATAGAAAATGAGCGAGATACCGCTCGAGATGAGCTCTCCTTGCTGCGCAGAAATTTGCAGGACTCAGAAGGCTTTGATGTTTCGATGACAAAGGCTTGAATGCTTCGCAGGGCGAAGGCTTAGATGCTTCGATGACGAAGGCTTGGATGCTTCGATGACGAAGGCTTGGATGCTTCGATGACGAAGGCTTAGGTGCTTCGCATGGCGAAGGCTTAGATGCTTCGCAGGGCGAAGGCTTAGATGCTTCGCAGGGCAAAGGCTTAGATGCTTCGCAGGGCAAAGGCTTAGATGCTTCGCAGGGCGAAGGCTTAATGTTTCGATGACGGAGGCTTGGATGCTTCGATGACGAAGGCTTAGGTGCTTCGCATGGCGAAGGCTTTTTACACTAGAGAGAATAAGCTTTGAAAATTGTACATGGTGAACAAATCAATTTGTCGATCTCATTTCATTGATACTTGAATTTAGAAGACAACTTGAAAAGCAAAATTGAAAAGCTCCATAGAATTTTATGTCTCTCTAATGTTGACAGTCTAGTTGATGCGGATCACCTTTAAAGCTGGTTCGTTTGGCCCTTTGTTTTCCATGTGATTTACAGTTTTGATGTAGTCTGTACAATGCCCCTCCCTCAGGAGATTTCGGAGATATCTTTCGAAAGATATACATGTGCTGATATTGTGCCCATAACATTCATGATAGGCGCACCATTTGGTCTTATCAGCATTCTCTTGATTGCCTTTGACTGGCTCCGGCCTTTTAAACCATGGTTTGTTCTTAATTTCATTGTGGATCTGATGGGCTGGTAAAGATAGCTGTAAGTTAGGCTTCCCCATAACTGGCGTTTGGGAGTGTTGCCCGGCCTTTCGCTTGTTGAGCTTTCTAGTCGCAGACTTTTCATGAGGTTCATCCTCATTGGAGGCCCCTTCGCTAGTCCCGGTGTGGTCATGAGTATGAGCAGCGCTCTTCTCGTCCTCCCAACTTGCATGTCGCTCTGCTAGCGAAAGTATTTTGGAAAAACTTCGCGCATTGCTCATGACGATGTCCCCGTAAAGCTGGCTGTCTCGAGGGAGTCCTTGTTTGAATGCCATTGTCGCAACAAGGTCATTACAGCTGATAATGCGAGACTTTTCCTCACAAAATCTCCGTATGTATTGTCGCAGAGTGTCTTTTTCTCGCTTTTGGATAGAGAAAAGATGGTCATCTTTCACCTCGATTGTCCGAAGTTGTGCGTATTCCTTCACAAATGCCAAAGCCAACTCTTCAAACGACTCAATCGACCTCGGGGGGAGATGATTGAACCAAGTCACGGCTTGGCCTCGAAGGGAAGCTTGAAAAACTTTGCACATGAGCGCATCGTTAGACCTGTGGGGGATCATGACTCCTCGGTAATAATCTATGTGTTTTACTGGGTCGGAGGATCCTTTGAATGGAGTGAAGTTTGGTGTTGCGAACCTCTGGGGGAATGGCTCCTCCTCAATATCCCTTATGAAGGGCGTAGAGAGCTGTATTTGGCGACGTAGATCGTCTTCTAGATCGCCACCCTGTTGAGCACGAAGGTGCATGTCCAGCATTTTTTGAACATCATTAGCCCGCAATGCTCCTTGCTGAGCCGATGAGTCCTCTTTTGCTAATTGTTGAGAAACTCCTTGAGCTTCTCCCCTTTTACTGTCGTGGTCAGATCGTTTTGGGTTTTTGTTTTGAGCTCGAAGTTGCCCCCTGCCCCCACGTGAGTGCTGTGAATGCTCTGCCCATGAAGTTGCCCCAGTCCTACCTCCTAGCCGTTCACGTACTAACGGCTTTAGGCGTTGTGGGATTTTTGCTTGATGAGCGTGACTTTCTTCTCCAGAGTTTCCCAGCGAAGTATCTTGTGACATTGTTTGCAGCGGGCCTGCTCTTTCCTAGGTCGTCCCTGGGCATTCCCTTGTCGGCCACGTGACGTGGATCGTCCGTCCCGCTCCTGGATTGGTCTCCCTGCTAGGAGTTGCTGCAAGAGCTCTGACTGAAGTTGAATTTGTTTGCTTAACCCTTCAACTTGCTGCGCCAAATTGTCTTGGGGAGGTTGGTGACGACTTCTCCCTGAGATGTCATGACATCCGTCCAGAAAGTCCTTTAGGACCATGTTTGTTGTGGGTCGATCATGTCGTGATGCATTTCCCATCAACCTCTCATTCGCTTGTTGTAAAGTCGAAGTTCCTTCCCCTAGCGCGGGTACTTGGTTAGCTGGAGAGGGGAATGCTCCAAAACTGAAGGTTGGCCTCCCTTCGAGTGTCTCAAGGGGCGCTTCCATAGACACGCGCCTGAGTTGAGCTGGGCGCTTCTCCGGAGTTTCTATGTGAGCTTCATTCCTCGTCTGAGCTGTTGAGGCAGAAATACCTTCTCCGGCTGACTGAGCGGATCGACGAGCCTTAGCCATGCCGATTCGAAGAATTTTGAATTTGGAAAGCTGTTGATGGGTAATTTGAACAACGTTCAGAATCTTCGAACAATGTCGATGAACGACGAACGAAGAGAGATGAACGATGAACAATGTTCAAAATCTTCGAACAATGTCGATGAACGACGAACGAAGAAAGATGAACGATGAACGAATTCTTGATGAGTGATGAACAACGTTCAAAATCTTCGAACAATGTCGATAAACGACGAACGAAGAAAGATGAACGATGAACAAATTCTTGATGAGTGATGAACAACGTTCAAAATCTTCGAACAATGTCGATGAACGACGAACGAAGAAAGATGAACGATGAACAAATGAGAGAGCTTCTTCTGAGTATAACTCAATAGCTCTCAATGAAAGCACCAATTGTTGAAGCAGAAATCGAACCCGCCGCGAAAAGTTCTCACAATTCCTGCAAACAGCAAACAATTAGCTATCGTTGTCTCGATCGATTTACCCGGGGGGTTGTTCGACCAAGAACACTCTGATGCCTAAGTTAGCTTTGAGAGAGGAAAAGGATATACTTCGAAGCGAAGAATCAACTTATCTTGGAAATAAAATGTGTCTTGCTATTTATAGGGGTGAGTGAGATGTTCAATTTCCATAGTTTCGATGTGGGACAAATGCTCATCAATTTACCTCTTATATAGGGGTGAGTGAGATGTTCAATTTCCATAGTTTCGATGTGGGACAAATGCTCATCAATTTACCTCTTATATAGGGGTGAGTGAGATGTTCAATTTCCATAGTTTCAATGTGGGACAAATGCTCATCAATTTGCATGCTAACACGTGTTATACAAATCGAGGGTGGAGAGGCTTCCACATGTCATTCTGGTTTGGGCCATGTCCGGTGCTTGGGCTTACAAGTATTATTGCCAAGGGCAATTTGGTCATTTTGAGAATTATGGGTCACGTGGCAGCTCCACATTTTTCCGGTGATTTTGGGTTCCACAAACATAAACATAATAAGTTGGCAAGGCAAAGCAAATTATTCGACCAAATAAAGACAAACTGAACACAAAAATCTATGTGTTTCGCTCGATTTGACTTATCATGCCGATAGATAGAAGGGATTTTGGTTCTTCTTCGAATAAATGCGCTGGCGTGATACTACCCGACTACCAAATGGCCCGAATGGAATTTTAAATGTTGGGTGCATCCCTAAGGCTGACTTCTAATCTCACGATTGTGCAACCAAGCAAGGAACCACTTCTTGGTATGGGCTCTCTCACTTCCTCGGGGTCAAGGGTGTTTAGGTCTCAAACTTATATATTTTTATATTTTGTTAGATTTTGGGATGGGATGAATGTAATGCAAGTGCCAAAATTAATTTGGAAAAGAAACTAATTGTGCTTACGAAAATTAAATGCAAACGTAATAAATTAATACTTAAAAAAAGTAACAATTAAATTAAAGACAAGAATAATAAACTAAGATTAATAAAGTGAATAAGTGATTAATAAAGCTATTAAAAAAATACTAATGAAACGAACTTGAATCGAAATAAAGATTGAATAAAAACAAACTCGAATTTAAAACAAAATAATTAAAAATATTCTGAAAAAAAAAACTTACTCTAAAAAATGAAGAACTTGGTTACACTAGAACTTGAATATAAAAAACTAGTCTAAGAATTGAAGAGGTGCAAGACAAGAGTAAGTTTGTGTGTTGATGTTGATGTCTCATTCTCTTCTTCACCTTGGCTATTTATAGGGTTCAGCCAACCCACGAATTGACCATGCTTGGCCTCCACTCTTCTGACTTGAAAATCTTCCTTCTTGAGCCATCCAAAATCTTTCCACGTTTGATCCACCCGAAATCTTTCCAAATTTGATCCACCCAAAATCTTTCCAAGTCGAACCACTCAAATCTTTCCAAGTCGAGCCACCCAAAATCTTTCCAAGTCGAGCCACCCAAAATCTTTCCAAGTTAGACCACCCAAATCTTTCCAAATCGGATCACTCAAATCTTTCCAAGTTGGATTGGAAAAAACTTGTATCGTTAAGCTGACTTGATTCAATGGTCGGATTGATATCAAAATGATTGATTGAGATTCAATCGAAATCTTATCTTTCGGGAAGATTATAGTTTGACATAATCTTGGATTGATTTATTTCATACTTTGACCATTTGAAAATCAAGGTCGCGTAAGGATTAATGAGAACCCAGCCCGCATCCATCTTTTCTTTCAAGCTTAGGTTAGGTCGAAAAATTAGATTTAGTAAAGCAAGGGTCCAACCCCAATTTGATTGAGTGTTATTAGGCCATTAGTGGCCGCCACTCTACTTCTTGGTCTAAAGACCACACGACATGGCCGAAAATTAGACTACATGGCCAATCCGGCCAAGGATTTCCATCATCAAGGTCGACCATATGGGTTAGTCTCCCATATTTGAATAATTCACGAACTATTTTTGTCCAAATTTTGAGCTTTAAACATATTCTTAAGGCAGCTAAACATATATATATATATATAACACAATTAGCTAAATAAATCTAACTTTTATTTATTTATACATATATATAGCAACAAAAACAGCATACTATATATATATATATATGAAAGTAGTTTTTGGAAACCACGGTCAGCCAGCTGCGTATTGTAACGACCCGTCCCGAATTTCAGGATTTTATTAGCGATTAATTGTAGATTAGTGTGACTAATCGAGGATTAGTCGAGAGATTTCAGACGGACGGTGTGAAATGACGATTTTGCCCCTGAAAAATGGGCGAAAAGTTAGCTTTTGACTCAGGCAGTCAAATGGATTTTGACCGATGACCGTGACGTAGATCAAGTCATTATGAGTCCATAGACAGGCGGCACGTCGAAATCGAACATTCGACGAGAAAGTTATGGGTATATGACGTTTTACGACACTATTTACGCAAACCGAGAAAAAATGACACGTGACAGAATTTGATTGGGGAACCTTCTGGAAGGACCCACCAGATGAGTGACAAGTGTCACCCATCTGATAGGCTCAGAACCCAATTAAATGGGGTCCTTATCCTCTGCTGATTCGATTATCTTCTCCATCATTCGACAATCTTCTTTGTGTTTGTTTAAACACCCACAAACTCGTGAAGGTCCTCAAACTGTGAACCCCAACCCCATGTAGCCCCTTTAATCCTAGCTATCTGTGTTTAGTTTGTGAACGAAAAGGAGAGAGTGAAGTGAATCGATGCGGATGGTGGCAACGGGTTGAACCGTCGTGCACGGTGGCCTAGTTTGGAGGTAAGGAACCGAAAACTCTGTTTTTGAATTCGAAAATGGAAAATCGTGATTTCGTGATGGTTGATCGAATTGATTGATTGGGTAATGTTTTGGAGGTTGCAAGGAAGCTATAGGACTTGGAATCGAGGTTGGAGGTCGCTGGAATCACAGGAACTAGATGGAGGAAAACTGGGTTTGATGGTCGATCATGAAGGTGAGTTCTAAGTCTGGTTTTCATGTTTTGACACCGTAGATCGAGTCTAGAGACTAGGACGAAGCTGTAGGAATTGGAAGGGTTGGAAAAGGAGTAGAAATGAGTGAGAACTGGTCTCGCCAGCTCGGTTGGACCGGATTTGCAAAGAACCGGTCTGAATCGATTTGATCGAAGGTTAAAGATGAACAGTTAGGCGCGTGGGGGTGCATGGGGCAGTTCTGGGGGATGTGGTCAACATATGATTGTGTCCTTTCGATGTAACAAATATTTTGGGACAGGTTTCGAGTCGATTAGAGACTGTTTCGGGTAGTTTTGGATGTCCGATAGTTTAGGGTTTATTTTAAATACATTTAAAAATCCTGGAAAATTGGGGGAATTCAACGTTAGCCTATTTGAAGTAATTAGTGACCTTCAGGTATGGTTTGGATAGGTCCGGAGGTTTTGGTGATGGTGATTAGCCACGTGAAGGCTTATGGTGCGCGTATCGAGGTAGCAGCTAGGACGGTCTGTGAGTGGACTTTTGTTTGATAAATCTTATGCATGCATAACTGTTTTATATGCTTTATATATATGTTTTGTGATGATGATAATTGTGATGTTTGGTTTTATATATATGCACGTATATCGAGATTTATGGTTTATATTTTGTGTATACGTGCTTATGGTTTCGGTGATGGTTTGATGAAATGGTTTTGGATTTGAAAAGATGAACTCGAGCATGAGACCCATTTGATTTGGAAACTATCGGACTTGGAGTCCATTTGTTTTAATGAGATATCGAGCTGGAGGCCCAATTGGTTTACATGATCGGGTTAGAGGCCCAGTTGATTATGATATCGGGCATGAGTCCCATTTGTGGTTTATAAATGTGATTTCGGGTTGGGGACCCATATATAGATTTATGGATTTGAATAAATGGATTTATGATGATTTCATGGAAATTCCAAGCATGGCCCCTTTGAGATATTTTGAGATGTTTTTGGAATGATTTTTAAAAAGGGTGTTTCTCATTTACCATCCTGAGATGAGGATATGTGGATAGGTCTCACTCCATGTTTGGGTCATCGAAGTAGACACGGCGCATTGCCTGCGAGTGGTCATTGCACGGAGCGACTGGACCGTATAGTGACTCAAGAGTAGGATTGCAATGATTAGATGTCTGGGACGTCAGACATTTGGGATGTCAGAGATATGGACTTGTCTTCGGGCAGCACGCGTTGCTTAGCCGTGGTATATATGACATCTAAGATGTCAAGCGTCTGGGACGCTAGACATCTGGGATGCCGAGGATGGGTATTTAGTAAACATGATTGATTTGATTTATGAAATAATAATCTACGAATTTCAGTGTTTTATGGTTTTGGGCTAAGGCCCAGTGATTTGAGAAAGGAAATTCTTTTGGTTTTATAAGCGTTGTTATTATATTGGAAATGAACTGGTTTTCTGAATGCATGCATAGTTTTACGTGAAAGGAATAAATGTTTTTTTATGAAATGTGTTTTATGAAATTATTTCTTTTTGTCCACTCATAATTTTTAATGATTTTTAATGCCATTCAGATTATTGATAGCGGATGCGGGCTGTAGCAGAGACCGATACCTCACATTCCTCGGCTGATCCTGGCGCACTCTGGAGGCCCATTGGGCTCAGGATTTCGGGTTATCCTTTGTCTGGCCTTCGTGTTACCTCGTGTGGCACGTGGGTTAGACGGGAGCATGACACATCCCGCATTAATCCCGGGGGATTGGGATGGGTTGTGTCATGTACTTTCACATATGAGAAAGCAGTTTTGGAAACAACAACCAACCTCTCAACTCTGACCTTTTTTTTAAAAGAAAGCCCTTTGAAGAAAACAGCCACCCTACTTTTCATATTATGCAGTTGTGTTTGAAAATTTGTCAACCAAAAAAGCCGCACTCTTCACCAATAAATCCAGCAACTGCCTGCATCCACACCTTATCATAAGACCCAGCCAACCCTTCATAAAAAATCTAGCCAGCCTTCCACAAAAAATCTAGCCAGCCTTTCATAAAAAAAAAATACACCCAAAACCCACATCATCTTCCACCCGAAAATATAAGCAAAGAGAAAGGAAAAATCTTCTTCCTTCCACCCGAAACCATCAGCAAAATCCAGCCAAAAATTTCAAGAAATCCCAGTCAAAACCCACAAAAAATAAGGCCGAAATCCACCAAGAAATCCAGCCGAAAATCCTCCTTTGCTTCATATATTGAGTGGGAAAATTTCACACCATCACCAAACATTGCCCATTTCAATTGGTTATCCAAATTCTAAAGGTGGGCAATTAAAATTGGACCTTTCTTCCCCAACTCCATTGATGAGGTGAACACCCAAGCTCTTATCTTCAATTTGTGCCTTTAATTTTGAAGTTAGGAATATTAAACTTGGTTTAATTTTGGCTCTTAATCTTCCATGCCCATTCATCTTCCCCATTGAGACTATAAATAAATTACATCCTCTTCATTTCAAAACTCAAACCAAAGGCATTTTAGGGTTTTCAAAAACTCCCTCTTTGTCATCTTTAAAATCTCTCATTGCCCAACAAAATCTAAAAACTACCCAAATTTCTCCAAGAAGTAACTCCAAGCAACATTTGAGGTAGTTCATACTTAATTTTGAATGTTTGAGTTTTGGTAGATTTTGGGGCTTAAATTTCCGGGTTGAACATATGGTGTTCTTTGTGTTCTTGATATTTTCCTTTTTTTATTTTTCACCCACTTTATTGAATCCAAAATTTTCTTTGGCTCATGAATTTTTGGTTTTTTTTTTTGTAGGAAGCAAATGGCCCCAAAGCAGGCGATTAGCCACTTCAAGAATTTCAAAAAATCATGGACACATATCTAGCTGACTTGGATGATCATTTCCATTACATGTGGCCCGACCATCCTAGTTCCCATCTTGGTCCAAATTTCTCAAAAATTCCACCCGGCTTTTTGGAGGTTTTAAAGAAGGGTGAGGACGATGCCCCCTTGTTCTTACGTGAGAACTTATAATGGCCTCCTCAATGGGGCCTTCTCAAGCTAACAAAAAGTTGAACAGTTCAGGTCATCTTGCAAGACGACCGGGTCAAAGCCACAAAATTCACCCCTCGCCGCATCTGATCCATGTCCTCCACCCGCCCAAGCCAAACAAAAATGGTGTGACTGGTACAAAGCCCTCAAGCCAAAGTTGAGTGGGTTCTGGGATGAAATCGGGATCTCTCATACATTGGAGTTTTGTGCGGCCGAGCACTTCCCATGCGATTGTGCACTCATTCAATGTAACGACCTGTCCCAAATCTACGAGATTAATTAAGAATTAATTGAAGATTATCGAGACTAATCGGGAGTTAGTCGAGGATTATTGGACAAGCGGGGTGAAATGACAATTTTTCCCTTGGATAGGTGAAAATGTTGACTTTTGACCCAGAAGGTCAATGACATGTGGACCAAAGTCCATTACATAGATCGAGACGATACGAGTCCATAAACAGGCGACACATCGAAATCGGATGTCGTATAGGGAAGTTACGCGTCTAGAATGGTTCTGACAGGACCTGCCCCATTCTCCCATGGGGTCCACCGGGGGAAGGGCCTGCTTCCGTCTGACAAATAACTCAAAAAAAATACCACAAATACCCTTCCTAGGGTTTCCTTAATACAAATACCCCTACTGGGGGTTCTAAATACACACCGATGTGTCTAATACAACAGAATGTCAGACAAGGGAATTGAGCATTATGTTTGTACTAATACAATGAAAGATAACACTTACCCCTCAGGGTGGTCCAAAACGCAACGGTGGTATTTATGCCTCGACCCCGGAGTCGATGCCCGAAGGGGTTTCCTCTCCTGGAGGGTCAAGAAAACAGTCAAAATGTGTGTGGACAAAAAATAAAGCAGTTATAAATTCATTTGAACATATAAATATTCTGACCCTCCGTTTCTGTAAACATGTATGCATTCAGAAGAAAACGTATAAACACAGTCAACTGAAAAAACATATAACATTTATATATATATATATATACATATATCTATACCAAAAACATTTGGGCACGCGTATCCACAAATCAAATATAACCATATATCCACATGTCCCTTCCTTGGCACACTCGATGCCAACTCGGGGCACACAGCCCCTAGAGAAAAAAATCCCCGATATCGGTCACGATTCATATCTATAAGTATGCATACTACTCGGGCCCTCACTCCGAGTCTACCCCCAGAAATTTTACCTCTGGGAGGCTTTATCCAACATCCAGGATCTACGATGTCAGGACCGGTCCCAAATCCCCCGGGATTAACATGGGACCCGCCTGATCCCGTCTGACACGAAGTGTCAGACCAGGGAAAATTCCAACTCTAGCCCTCCCCGGGTTATCAGAGGGTGTCAGGATCGTAGGAGGAAGGGAGCGATGTCTCGTCTCTGCTACAGCCCGCATCCGCGATCAACCTGAAGGGCATTAAAACATCAAAGGTCGAGAGTGGACAAAAATAAACATTTTATTAAAAACATTTTCCGTCATAAAGATATTTATGCCCTTCATAAATACATACGCATGCATTCAAAAATCGTTTGTCCAACATTCATGAAATCATTGAAAACATTTTCTCAAAACCTTTCAAGGGTTCATGCTCGGCCCCATAAACCTTCATGACCCATAAATCCAATTGGGTCCCCGACCCGAAATCACAACTCAAAAATCATCAATCAAAACATGGGAACTCAGCCCAAATCATGTCACGTGGGTCTCAGCCCAAAACCATTTCCCAAAATATCAAATACGGGGTCTCCGCCCCAAATCACTTTCTAAATCATAAAACACAGGGTCTCCGCCCTCAAATCACTTTTCCATAAAACCTCATACATATCAACATACGTATAATCCATCCGCGAAACTTCCAAGAAGATCCCAACTCGGGGCACACAGCCCCTAGGGAACACATCCCTGATATAGTCACGATATCAAATCTCTAAACTAGTGTGCACACTACTCGGGGTCTCACTCCGAGTCTTCTCCCAGGAATCTCCATCTGGGAGGCTCAATCTCTAGATCTAGTCTGAGCTCTCTCTCTGGATCTAGTCCACACATCTCTCCGGAATCTGGTCCGGGACTACAACATAAAAAGTAACCACCACTCCTGGAACGGGATCCCTATGGGGATACCCACTATGGTCTGTGGATCGTGACTCTCCAGGTCGACGCTAGAGGAGACCATATAATTGCATGGAGGGTTTCATTCACATTTTCTAATACTCTTTTCTTTATTTCTCAAATCACTTTTCAACTGGGTCTCATACCCGATTCATCTCAACGGGATTCCTCGAATCCAATTCAAATCACTTTCACATACCTTGGCCTAAATCCTCAGTTCAACAGGGTCTCATGCCCGAATTCTCATTTCATAAACTAAATGAGTCTCAGGCCCGATATCATAAATCAACGGGGCATCAAGCCCGATAGTACCACTAACTGGGCCTCAAACCCGATAGTACCACTAACTGGGCCTCAAACCCGAACAGGAACCCAACTGGACCCTCGGTCCGATCGTATAGCTCAATTGGACCCTAGGTCCGATTCCACGACAAATCAAATGGACTCCAAGTCCGAGAGTTATAAATCAAATGGGTATCGTGCCCGATTTCATATTTCTAAATCTGAAATTCATTTATTAAACCCTCGTTGAAAACATGGTACGCAAAGGTACGACATAAAGCAGAAAACCTCGAAATACGTGCAATTACGTAAATCCTAGACTACCACAAACAAATGCACTCATGGCATCACAAAACATATATTAAAACAATTATAAAACATTTATGCATGCATCAAGTTCGAAAGAAGGGTCCACTCACAGACCGTCCGAAGCCGCGCCTCGATACGCGTGCCATAATCGTCTCTCGGGCTAATCATCGCCTTCGGGATTCCCGAACCTGTCCAAATCGAAATAGAAGGTTATTAATTACTTAAATAACCCCTCACTAAAGCCCCGTAATTTTCTGGATTTTCTAACTATTTTTAAACACGAACCTAAACCTTCGGACGTCCAGAACTATATCGAGACGATGTCCGATTGACACGAAACCAGTCCCAAAATGTTCGTTACATCGAATAGAAGGTTTCATGTGTTAAACACATCCCCAAATACCCTGTCACGCGCCGTCACGCGCCCTGTGAGTGGCCTTCACGTGAGCCCACGCGCCAGGCACTGTATCATCATCCTTGTCCTCCAGCGCCGGTCCGAACCGACCGGCCCGGTTTTGTCATGTAACTGGACAGGCGTGACCGGTCCAGGCCCCTACACTATTCAATCTTCAAAGTTTTCCTCTCTAATCGATCCTATTCTTCATGTTTTGATCCTAGGAAGCTAAACCCATGAACCAAAACCCCTAAAACCTGGTAAACCCGACCGGTCCAACCTTTTCTTCACGGTTCAAGTTTTCCAAAACCTCCCCACGGCTTCCTCAACGTCTAATCTCTCTCAAAACCTTCTTAATAACTTCCTAAAAACTTATTTAATTCATTAAAACCATCCAAAACGTCCCATAATCATTAAAATTGAAAATGGATAAAAATTGGTTAAACCGATACCTTGGGTTCGAGGTGTCCTCCGCCGTCCACGGCGGTGCTCCCTTGGCTGGCCACCACCTACATCTGGTCCTCTTCACACTCTCTGCCTCTCAGTCATGGTCCTAGGGTCAAGGGTTTGGATTTGGGGTGGATATGGTGTTCGGGTTTGTTTGGGACAAAGAAGATGAATGATCGATCGATGATGGGAGATGCATGAATGAAGGGAGATGGCCAGTGGATGGCTGACACTTGTCACTCATCCATTGGTCCACTGAAAAGTAACTGGGCCCCACTAAAGACAAAACTCAGGTCGTCTCGTAATTCGTGCAATAGTACTTTCGTACTTCCGTGAACCGTAACTTCGCCTTCGAACGTCCGAATTCGACGTGCTGCCTGTCTACGGATTCGTATCATCCCGATCTACGTAACGATCTTCGGCCCTCAGTCATCGGACCTCTTAGGTCAAAAGTCAACCGTTTGCCATTTTTCAATTAAATTACCAAAATGCCCTCGAACTTCCGAACATCATAACTTCTTCCTCGAACCTCGTAATTGAGTGTTCCACCTGTCTATGACTCGTGACGTCACGAACTACGTCAAAGTCATCGGCCAAAGTCCAATTGACTGCCTGGATGAAAAGTCAACGATTTGCCCATTCTAGGGGCAAAATCGTCATTTCTCCCGAACTTCCGCTAATCCTCGTCTAATCCCCAATTAGCCTTCGATTAGTGGAGCTAATCTGTCATTAATCCTTAATTAATCCAGCTAATTCGGGACGGGTCATCACAAACTTCCCCCCTTAAGGAATTTCGTCCTCGAAATTCAAAGCGACCCGATTCCACAACTAAATTGTGGAATCCAACCTTATTCCTTGAAACAGATCGTTGCGCCCACACGAGAATACTCGTGTAGCAGTACACGTCCAACATACATACCGTACTCATCGGTACCTTCCTCGATACGTACCGTCATCGGAGCCTCCAAAGCTCCAATTCACTCTCGAGAATTACACGTCTGCTCAGGTGTCTCACGCGAGACAACATGTCGACACTCGTCGATCACGCCTGTCACTCACTTTGACAGGTCAGTAATAACATACTGACATTCAAAACGGTTTTTCAGTCTGACTCTCTGACACTTCCATCTGACAGTCGTCAAGCTGGAAACGTATTCCCACTAAGGGCTATCACATCTAAGCTGACGTCCTGCTCAGCATTGGATCAGACAACATTCTATGGATCCTGCCATCACAATGGCACGAATCACATCTCGTAGGTCATCCTCAGACCTATGCCCAATAATGACTCTAAACACTCGCACAAGTCAACTCTCTCAATTTCCTATTCCCTAAAACTGACTCTTCTTGGAGTCCCAACAATCCATACCTATCCCAACTCATCGGATACCTATCAATTCGTTACCACGATATGTCACGCCTTCGTGACCAGCCGAAAACTCCCAGCTCCACTGCGCTTCGCTGCGCGACTCTGATCTCGACTCGTTCTCGGGTCCTCGTATCGCATCTCGTATCACTCAGCGATACCACTTGTCATCCAGACTCACCTCGAGTCTCAAAACTATCACTTAT
Organism: Prinsepia uniflora; assembly: GCA_032719365.1. Lineage (NCBI taxonomy): Eukaryota > Viridiplantae > Streptophyta > Magnoliopsida > Rosales > Rosaceae > Prinsepia > Prinsepia uniflora. Next base: position 75,327,464 of record CM064868.1, on the reverse strand, counting down.
CGGATCCATTCCGATCGCCACTCATGTCCATCTGGACGCCATCCAAACTACAACATACTCATACTCTCGGGTACTCTCAACCCGACATATTGATTGATCGTGATTAATCCCATCGCCTAACATGCACAACACACCGGTGCACCCACATCGTCTCAACATCGGGGTGTCACTCGACCTACTCAAGGACTGCACTCTAGCAACGTCCAACCACATACTACCGTCCGCACCAAGCGAACGTCAATCCATCACCTTGGACACTCACTCGTCACATCCCGTGACGCTAACCACCAACTACTCGTCAAGTCAATCAAATTAACCCACAGCCTAGGTGTTCAGTTCTTACACCCTTTTGAACTCCTAGCTGTCAAATCACTCCTTGTCGTCCTACCTAGGGAAGAATCCAAGATGATGACATCAAAGTTCATTCAATGTCATCCTCCGGCACTCAACACGATCTGCTACAGCATCACACTCAGTGACCTTGGAATATGCATTTCCAATGCGGAATCAAGTACTTCTCTCAACGTCTCAGTCACAACTTATGAGTACACCCTCGCGACTCAATCTCGCAGCACTGGGGGAACTAGTCTCCATTACTGGGGAAACTGATCTCCAACACAGGGGAAACTAATCTGCATCACTGAGGAAACTGGTCTCCATCACTGGGAAACTGGTCTCCATCACTGAGGAAACTGATCTCCATCACAGGGGAAACCGGTCTCCATACCAAGTACTCCCGTACCTCGGACTGAGCCACTCGGGATCTTCTTTGTCACACCTTATAACATTTACCTTCACTGGAGTGTGGCAAGTATTCCAACACACAACGTCACATCTCATTCTGCGATCGGACTCAGCCGTCACCGAGTCGAATCCAGAATCACTACTCGTACTGTGCGTCCCTCACGCACCTCGTATCATCGTCATGACTGACGAATCCCATCGTCACAATCTTCACAATCGTCACGGCAACCTGAGTCTATCCAACTCGATAAGACTCGACTATGTCCATCGATAGCAGCGTCTACCATAACCTCGTGCAGACCAATGTCCAAAACGTTATGCTATCGAACTCCATGTCCATGCGGTAGTCGGCCACCAGTATCAACCGCTCCACACGCAACATCCACTGATCAGTCCACCTCTGGATCCGATCACCAGTACTACAATCCTGGTAACTTGTCCAATCAATCACTTACTAGGGTTATCACAAACTCGGCTGCCCGCTGCAGCCCAACCATCTTGATCGATCCCTCGTTCTCGACTCCGAAGAGTCGTCATACTCCGATACTGGTACCAAACCAGCCAATAACTACACTCTGAGGGTCTCGTCCTCTCGTGACTCTACGGCTCTCAGCCGCTGGCCCCCCACAAGAACTGGTAGTACTCCAGTTCCAATATTACACACGCGCTACGTGCGCAAACACATCCTACCGCGTCACACCCCATCTACTCCGGGCATCCACTGGCAGTCGACATCCTCTGCCAGTCGGCATCCCAAGCCAATCGACATCCTGGAGGGATTCGACACACTGAAACATGGCATCACTACGCCAAAGAGAATCACACGTTTCTATTCCCAACCGTCGTGAGTGTAATCGTCCAGGGTCATTGTAACCCGGGTGACCCTGACCTCTGACCACACTTGACAGGACCCGTCCCGATCCCACAGGGACCACAAGGGGACGTGCCCTGCTCCCGTCTGACACCCAAAATTCATACCAATTTTAACCTCAAATATCAAATGTATAAATAACCAAATTAAAGTTATACATCAAATCCGAATTAAACAGATGTCAGACAAGGGATGAAATCCAAAATTTCAAGTTGTGAGCACGACTCTAAAATAAACCTGCGGGTAAACCACCCAACAGGGGTTCAGGTACACAGAAGTAGATCTATGCCTCAGCCTCACGTTCCTCCTCAACCTCAGTAGCACGACCTGGAGGGGTTACCAAAACAATAAGGGTGAGTGGGCCGAAACTCAAGTTTATAAAATCGTTTAGTAAGTAAAACATATAATTTACCCCTCCATTTTCCAAACATGCATGCAGCATTATTTAAAATCATTAATCATATAATATGAACCATAAGCCATGTAATAAAACCATAAACATAATTTTAGCCACTGCACTATACACTCCAATCTCGACATCCCCGATGTCTGACGTCCTTGACGTCTAATAAGGTCACAATCACAAGGCTACGCGTGGCACTCGGGTCTCAATTCCGAGTTTAATCCCCGAACCCCGTTCGGGTACAGTATCCCCGATGCTTAGCGTCATAGACGCTGGACGTTCTAGACGTCCGTGACCACTCCGGGGTACCTCATCCGGAGGAGACAGTATCATAAGAATGGATCTATACAGTGCAGTATTAAATACATTTTATTGATATCCACATGCAAAACATTTATGTATACATAGGTAAAATCCGAACCGATCGTTACGTTTCATCAGACGGGTCTCATGCCCAAATACCGTGAAACGTGCCATAACCGAAATTTCAATATCATCAAAACCATATCTTGATTCCAGCATGTGAACATATAAGTAAATCAGAAAACATTTAAGCATGCAAGGGTTTAATGAAATCGGGCCCACTCACAGTACGATCCCGCGGTGAACCTGCGCGTACGAACTTGTACCGGGATTATCGTACAATTCCTGTCAGTCCAAATCACATGTAAGGGTCACTACAAGTCTTAAACGTTTAACCAAAAAGTCCGAAATAGAAACCGGCTCGGGGAACCCGTCAACCCGTTTTCCGAGATAACCGGCCCTAAACTAACCCATCAAAACTATCTCAGATCAACATGGTTAATTCACCAAAAATGTTCAGAATGAAGAGAGGAACAAAAGTCATGTTGATCGTGATCGGAGATAAGGTCCAACGCACCCTCACGCGCTGCCCAAAGTGGCTGCGCGTGAAAGTCACGCGCCTGACATTGTAACTACAGTGTCACCACCTTCACCCGTTTGTCTGTAATACGGGCCTGCCACCAGCAGCTTGACCCGGTTGATTACCCATCAATTCCTACTCGATTTCAATCCAATTTGATCCTAACATGTTTATTACCATTCGACCCGTGATCAACAAAACGGGTTGATCACCAGAACTTCCTGGTTTCTAATTCAAACTTCAATTAACTTCATAGGCAGTATAATAGGATCAAAACGAACTAATATGAACGATCAATTGGGTCTGAGAGTACCTGAAGATTGTCGTCCCAAGCTCTGCAACTCCTCTGAAGACGGCAGCCTCCGTCCCAGCTCAACCGTGGCTGATGGCCTTAGCTTTCGATGTGGTTGAGTTCCAAACACTCCTAGAAGACTAAACCAAGCCTTGGTTTGGTCCAATAGTCACCAGAAATCAAAACCCGATTTTCCCTCCAATTTTGCCCGAAATGGTTTCTCTGGTTTTCTTCACCTATTCTCAGTTCTTTCAGCATCAGAGTGATGCTTACCCACGTTCTAATCAGTTTTAAATAACCTCAGCCGTCCCAGAGGCTCGTGGAAGTCCAATTTGTCCACTGAAAATTGTTCCCCGAAAAGCTTCAATCTTGAAATTAAAAATTGTGGCTTTGCTGGATGTATCTAGCCATGTGCTGATGTCTAAAGGGTTTAAACAAATCCCAGTTTTCCAACTCACACACTGATTAATCAATTGGGGCACAGAACCACCGCACATGGTGGTGCCGTCCACGGTTCCCCCGCGGTTGCTACAGTGACCAGGGAAAATGACCAAAATGCCCCTGGTTCAAATAATTACCAAACTGCCCCTTACTTTCTTGACCCGTAACTCAGCCATACGAAGTCCGATTTCGGCGTGCCGCCTGTCTACGGACTCAGGACATCGAGACCTACCTAATGGTTCTTGAGTCATGTGAAAATTAGTTGCCAAACGAAAAGTCAACATTTTCGCCCGTGAAGTCCAAATTACGGTAATGCCCCTGAACTTCCGATAGTCATAACTTTTTCCCTGATCGTCCGAATTGGACGTGCCACCTGTCTATGGACTCGTGACGTCCCGAACTACGTCACGGTCACTGGTCAAAGTCCATTTGACCCACCAATCAAAAAGTCAATAATTTGGCCATACCATTCACAAGGGTAAAAACGTCAATTCAAATATCAAATTACACTATTAAAATCCTCGAATTTCCGGGGTGTTACAACACTGGTACTAATCCGTACATCCTCTATCTGACACGACAGTAGGGTCATGACTCTCAAACCTTCATACTGTCTCTACGGATCCACTAGGTCCTACTCACCAGTGACACTACGGCTCTAAGCCGTTAGATTCACACGAATACTGATCCTCCTCGGGATCCATTTCCTCGAAACAGGTGGCATTCTATGCCAATCGAACCTCAAACTATCGTATCACGTGCCAAACACCATCTAACTAAGGTTCGATGCTACCGAAACCTCGTACTAATGCCCTAACTACCAGGTTGATGACGGGCTGTTACGACTTCAGAGGCATCATATCCTCGACCTGCGCATACTCCACGAGCAAAACATGCTCTGATACCAACTGGTATTAGAGTACCATGAGTATCAAATGAGCCAACCTGCTCTAATACCAACTTGTCAGGACCGGTCCCAAATCCCTTGGGATTAACGTGGGACCCGCCTGATCCCGTCTGACACGAAGTGTCAGACCAGGGAAAATTCAAACTCTAGCCCTCGCCGGGGCTATCAGAGGGCGTCAGGATCGTAGGAGGAGGGGAGTGATGTCTCGTCTCTGCTACAGCCTGCATCCGCGATCAACCAGAAAGGCATTAAAACATCAAAGGTCGTGAGAGGACAAAAATAAACATTTTATTAAAAACATTTTCCGTCATAAAGACATTTATGCCCTTCATAAATACATATGCATGCATTCAAAAACCGTTTGTCCAATATTCATGAAATCATTTGAAAACATTTTCTCAAAAACTTTCAAGGGTTCATGCCCGGCCCCATAAACCGTCATGACCCATAAATCCAATAGGGTCCCCGACCCGAAATCACAACTCAAAAACCATCAATCAAAACATGGGAACTCAGCCCCATATCATGTCACGTGGGTCTCAGCCTAAAACGATTTCCCAAAATATCAAATACGGGGTCTCTGCCCCAAATCACTTTCTAAATCATAAAACACAGGGTCTCCGCCCTCAAATCACTTTTCCATAAAACCTCATACGTATCAACATACGTATAACCCATCCGCGGCACTTCCGAGAAGATGCCAACTCGGGGCACACAGCCCCTAGGGAACACATCCCTGATATAGTCACGATATCGAATCTCTAAACTAGTGTGCACACTACTCGGGGTCTCACTCCGAGTCTTCTCCCAGGAATCTCCATTTGGGAGGCTCAATCTCTGGATCTAGTCCGAGCTCTCTCTCTGGATCTAGTCCACATATCTCTCCGGAATCTGGTCCGGGACCACAACAATATAAGTAACCACCACTCCTGGAACAGGATCCCTATGGGGATACCCACTCTGGTCTGTGGATCGTGACTCTCCAGGTCGACGTCAAGAGGAGACCATATAATCGCATGGAGGGTTTCATTCACATTTTCTAATACTCTTTTCTTTATTTCTCAAATCACTTTTCAACTGGGTCTCATACCCGATTCATCTCAACGGGATTCCTCGAATCCGATTCAAATCACTTTCACACGCCTCGGCCTAAATCCTTAGTTCAACAGGATCTTATGCCCGAATTCTCATTTCATAAACTAAATGGGTCTCAGGCCCGATATCATAAATCAACGGGGCATCAAGCCCGATAGTACCACTAACTGGGCCTCAAACCCAAACCTTAACCCAACTGGACCCTCGGTCCATTCGTATAGCTCAATTGGACCCTAGGTTCGATTCCTCGTCAAATCAAATGGACTCCAAGTCCGAGAGTTATAAATCAAATGGGTCTGGTGCCCAAATTCATATTTCTAAATCCGAAATTCATTTATTAAACCCTCGTTGAAAACATGGTACGCAAAGGTACGACATAAAGCCGAAAACCTCGAAATACGTGCAATTACGTAAATCCTAGGCTACCACAAACAAATGCACTCATGGAATCACAAAACATATATTAAAACAATTATAAAACATTTATGCATGCATCAATTTCGAAAAAGGGTCCATTCACAGACCGTCCGAAGCCGCGCCTCGATACGCGTGCCATAATCGTCTCCCTGGCTAATCATCGCCTCCGGGATTCCCGAACCTGTCACTCATCCATTGGTCCACTGAAAAGTAACTGGGCCCCACTAAAGACAAAACTCAGGTCGTCTCGTAATTCGTGCAATAGTACTTTCGTACTTTCGTGAACCGTAACTTCGTCGTCGAACGTCCAAATTCGACATGCCGCCTGTCTACGGATTCGTATCATCCCGATCTACGTAACGGTCTTTGGCCCTCAGCCATCGGACCTCTAAGGTCAAAAGTCAACTGTTTGCCTTTTTTCAACTAAATTACCAAAATGCCCTCGAACGTCGGAATCGAGCGTGCCACCTGTCTATGAACTCGTGACGCCACGGTCATCGGCCAAAGTCCAATTGACCGCCTGGATGAAAATTCAACGATTTGCCCATTCCAGGGGTAAAATCGTCATTTCACCCAAACTTCCGCTAATCCTCGTCTAATCCCCGATTAGCCTTCGATTAGCGAGGCTAATCCATCATTAATCCTTAATTAATCCCGCTAATTCAGGACGGGTCGTCACATACGACGTCTGGATGACAATCTCCGGACCCAGTCTGACACTATATCATATCTTCCAGTCTTGAAATGAGTTCCCTATGGAGAGTACTCATTCTGGGTAGTGGATCGTGACTCTCCAGGTCGACATCTAGAGGAGACCAATTCGCAGAGTTAGAAGGGTATATACATATACGTATGAAAACCTTTGAAATCCGTTAGTTCAAACCATGTCAAAATCTGTGCCCAGAATTCCTTTATAAACCAAACCTTTAAACCAAATGTCCCAAATCACCAGCTCATTAATTTAGTTCACAAATCATTTCAAAACACTGTTGGCTCTTCCAAATTGAGTCAACGGTCGCCAAATGGGTCTCAAGCCCGATACAACTATTTTCACGTAATGTCACGACCCGGCCCATCTAACACAATATTGTCCGCTTTGAGCCCAGCCCTCACGGTTTGGTTTTCGGGAGCTCACGTGCAACTTCCCAGTAGGTCACCCATCATGGGATTGCACCAGCCTCAACTCGCTTAACTTTAGGGTTCCAATCCCCCCCAAAGGCACTGAGCTCCCAAAAGGCCTTGTGTTAGATAGATACGTGCCCACACATATAAGGTACTTCACCTTTCCCTCCCCGAGCGATGTGGGATCGTTCACCGATCTTACCTTTCCAAGCTCACGGGTCTTGCTCACCGATCTTGCTTCTCAAGCTCACGGGTCTTGCTCACCGTTCTTGCTTCCAAGACCGGGTCTTACACGTAAATCTGTGCATTTCTCAAAATCCGAAATTTAAACATCAAATTTCATAATTCTAAAACATTTAACATAAATCAATTTAGAAAAACAAGTAAAACGGTTATGCATGCATTTCATTATAAAACCAACGGTCCACTCACAGATGGTCCTTGTTGCGCTAACGAACGAGCTACACCTGTCCCGAAGCTAAACACAGTCTCCAGGCCTGTCTAAATACACCCAAGGGTCACTAATTGACCCTACTAGATCTAGCATCGAACCCTGGAACAAAATCGACTCGGGAATGCGCTCCAAACACGCTTCTCAAGGCTTCCAACCTCAATTGACCTACTTAACGATCTCGAATCGACATGAAAACATCACCATTGGATCCTGAACCTCGAAACCTTGAAAATTGTGCTGGTTCCGCCTTGAAATTCGTGCCCACGCACGCAATCAACGCTGCTGGTCAAAGTCAACGGTCAATACTACTGACGTCAACGGTGCTGATGTCAGCATGACGTCATTTGACAATGTCTGTTTGACAGGTGTCAGACTCTAACATGTGCCACGTGTCAGCAGCCGATTGTTCCACGTCATTGACATTTCAGTGACATGTGGCAGCCTCTGATTGGGCCACGTCACTGACATGTCAGTGCTGACTGTGCACTAAATTGTGACACGTGTCATCCTCTGACTGGTCCACGTCGTCTGACAGTCTAACAGATGATGACGTCAGTCGATGACATCATCATCCTTGACCTCGCGACGGGTCTACAGATCGGGTCGCCCAGACATGTGAACCCGACCCGGCCATAACTTCCTCATTTCTGACCCGTGTCAAAAACCGTTGCTACCACTAGGATCACCTAGGTGTCTAGGTTGGATTTATGGGTTCAAAACTAAGAAAACGTGATCGAATCGATACCTGGTAGTTGCTACAGTGGAGCTCTGTTCTTCCTTCGAGTTTTCCAGTCGATTCTAGCGTCGTCGTGCCTGGTTTTGAGTTCCAATGGACACGTAAAAACCTAAAGATCACCAATAAGCCCTCAATTCCCTCAAACAACGCTCACAACGTGAAATCACAAATTTGACTGGTGAACTGGTTTCGGATTTTACCTGAATCCCTTCTCTCCGTCGTTCACGGTTGTCCTCCGCCCTTCAATCCATCCATTGCTCTCCCAGGCGCTCACGATAATCAAAAATTGGTGGTTCTAACACAGAAAGATGGTGTGGTGGTCGTGTGTGTTTGTAAGATCGATCACGGTCGAGGTAAAACGATGAGGAAAAAGGAAGGGAAAATCTGTTTTCCTATCTTTTGGGTAAACGAGCCAATTGGATAAGTGACATTTGTCACTCACCTGATTGGTCCAAGGGGTCAGTCAACAAATTCCAAGATGCCACTTGGCACGCATTTTCGTAAAATAGAATAGCACTCTCCGCACTCCGTGCCCCCTAACTCTCACTCTGGTTGTCCAAATCCAGCATGCTGCCTGTCTACAAACTCAAGGCGACACGATCTACGTAACGGTCAAAGATCCACAATTAACCGACGCTTTGGGTCAAAAGTCAACATTTTGTCCTGATCAGGGGCAAAATGGTCATTTTACATATAATTTCCATTTAATAAAATAATACAGAAATCTGGGTCGTTATAGGTTCGATAAGATTTTACGGTTGCATGATTTTCGAAATAAGTGGACTTTTAGTTTGTCTTTAGTGGGCCCAAAATATCTGACCTGGACCAATAGATGAGTGACAAATGTCACTCATCCTTTGGTCCATAACCCACATTCATGCACCCATCTTCATCCTCTTTGTTTTCTCTCCCACCCGAAACCAAAACCCATTCCATTTTCATCCTCCCATCTTCACATGCTGCCTGAGAGAGAGAGAGAGAGAGAGAGAGAGAGAGAGAGAGAGAGAGAGAGAGAGAGAGAGAGAGAGAGAGAGAGAGAGACATAGAGAGTGAGAGTGTGAGACGGAGAGATTGAAATGATGGTGGAGGAGACGGCAGAGTCACAACGGGGTTGCCAGCCGGGAACCCGGGTAAAACCCGAAACCCATTTGAATTTGGTTTTTTATTTTCAAACATTTGGGATGCGTTCTGAAGGTTGGTTGGTGTTCTGTGAGTCCCTACGAGCATCTGAGGATAAAAAAAAGGGTTGAGGATGGTAGGATGGATCTGGGTTCGAACTTGAAGGTTGGCAGTGGGAGTTCGATCGTGACAGGTACTTTGTGGGGATTTTCTTTTGATTTTGACATTGTAGAGAGGTTCCTGGGAGAGAGACGAGTGTATAGGAAGAAAAACGGAGGAAAACGGTGGCCAGACGACTGAGTTCTGACCGGGTTGAGTTCGCGGGTCAAATCGACCCATTACAGTTAAACGGGTCGACCCATCTGAGGTTGAAGACGATGACCTGTCATGCCATGTGGCCAATCGGGTAGTGACATGTGGCACATGTGTCAGGTCCAGTCAACGTCGACATGGAAATCCACGTCAGCGTTGACCGATCACATGGACCAGTGAGAGGGTGCCACATGGTAGAGTGTCAGATGTGTCAAATGATGTGGCAGCTGACGTGGCAAGTCCATGTCAGCAATGTCAGACCTCGTGGATCAGTGGGATGGTGCCATGTGGCAGGGTGTCAGAGGCTTGTCAGAGGTGTCAATGACACGTGACACCAATCAGGGAGTGCCACGTGGCAAGATGCCAGAGTTGTCAACGTTGACTGGCTCGTGCGAACTTTGACTGGTGCGTGAGGATAAGTGGGCAAGAATTTCAAAGTGAAATCGATCTTGTTCGAAAGGTTTCAACGTTCTGAATCCAATGGTGGTGATTTCAGGTCGATCAGAGATCGTTTGATAGGTCATTTGGAGGTTTTTAGCCTCAGGAAGCATGTTGGGGGATACGTTGATTATTCTGGGAGTTTTGAGGGTTTATGGTTTGGACTTGTATAGGTTGATAGTGACCTTTGGATAAGATTTGGACAGGTCCGGACGTCCCGACCATTGTGGATTAGCCTCAAATTGGCTTACAGTGCAGATTGCAGGCGCGCAACATGAACAGTCTATGAGTGGACTTTGATTTCTAAATGATGCATGCATATATATGTTTTAATGATTTATGAATATGGTTTGAAATGCCCGGTTTATCTATAGTTTTGAATGAGGTATTTCATGATGATTCATATGTTGGTTGGATCATGATTTGAATGATGTTTTAATTAGTGGTTTTGAATGATTTCACGGAGAGACGTGAAATCGAGGATTTGATTATCGGTTTTAAATGATTTCACGGAGATGCATGAAATCAACATATCGGGCTTGAGTCCCAGTTGGATGTTGACCTTAACTCGGAGAAAGTCAAGGGCGATTTCGAAAAATGATTTGAATAATGAAATGATTTTCAGATTTGGAAATATGTCTCGGGCTTGTGTCCCAGTTGATTTGTGGTTTGACTTAGAGGATAGTCAAACGTGAGGTTTTAGGCATGTGACCCTTTTATGGATTTACGAAATTGGATTTGATAGGATTCTAGGAATCTTGGATTTATGAAGTGTTTCTAGACACTGTTTTAATGATGGTTTTGTGGAAAAGGATTTGATGAAATTATAGTCCGGGCGTGTACCCTATTGTGATATTTTGAGATGATTTGAAATGTTTGTGAAATGTTTTTCACACAACCATCCTCTATGATGTGATGATAGCCTCCAGACGTCGACCATTCTGTGTGAAGTGTGATCCTGGAGAGGATGTGATGATAGCCTTCGGACGTCGACTATCCTGTGTGATGTGTGATCCTGAAGAGATCACGATGCACTGCCTGTTGTCGTGCAACCGAGGGAGACTCGAATCAGGAGTGTTGATGTTATATGAGATCGATCGTTGATATGTTCACGACGATATGTGAGTCGTACGCGTAGCGCTGATACGTGACTAGTGGTGATATGAGATTATAAGAGGATGTGTTACTTATGTTTACATACGAATACATATGTAAGTCTATGTTCGGGCAGAGGCCTTATTGAGATGATTTATGAGATTGTTTTGGGCTGAGACCCTACATGGTTTTGATTTGGGTTGAGACCCTATGTGATTTGATTTTGGTTTGAGACCCTACTGAGAAAATGGCTTTGATTGAGAAGAATTTTTCACCGAGAATTGATTTGAAAATCCATATGAGTTGCTTTTAAGAAAGTATTTAAAATACCATTTTCTGATGCATGCATACTTTTATGTGAAGGGTATAAATGTCATTTTCGATAACTGATTTTATAAACTGTTTATTTTTATCCACTCACAGCTTTTATGGTTCTTGATACCCTTCAAGTTGATCGCAGATACGGGTTGTAACTGAGACCGAAACATCACATGTCGCTGCGTACTCCACAAGTCACTGCGCACTCTAGTAACCCTGAGCGGGTTACGGTTTTATCCCTGGTCTAGCACGTGGTGTCAGACGGGAGCAGGACACATCCCACGATAATTTGGGAGGATTGGGATGGGTCCTGACATTTAAGTCAGGCTATGTTTTTGGTCTTCATCCAACAATTGCATAAGGCTCCGTTTCAGGATGATGACTCCAACCTTGCTTGACCTGGCCGCTATGCTCGGCCTGCATCTACATGGAGTGCACTACTCGGCCGCTAGCCTCCCTGACCCAGCACTTGATCTGAACTATGACAAACACATCAAGACTTACTGTAACGACCCGGAAATTCGAAAAACGAAAATTTGGAAAACTTTGAGGAAAATGACGATTTTACCCCTAGGTATAAGGGCCGAAAGTTGACTTTTTGTTCGGGACCTTGTTTGGACTTTCCGGGAAGACCGTTGGATAGGTCTCGGGACGCTGAATCCGTAGACAGGCGGCACGCGTCAATCGGAGTCCGAACGAAAAAGTTACGGGTCTAGAATTATGAGGGGCATTTTGGTAATTTTAAAGGTACGGGTAAAATGGTAATTTTGGGCAGTCAAAGTTAATTAAACGGTGGATTGGGTGAATCATCCATATGGGTGAGTAAGGTGAGTAGGTTAATGACATGTGTCTCTTGCTAATTAAGATGGGTGGCAAATTGTTGCCGTTTGAATCTGATGACTCAGCACTGCCTTCATAGTTAGTTGTACAAAAACCATATAGAACAGAGAACAAAGTGATCGTGCACCAACCTATAGTGAAACAAGTGTGACACAAGTGCAAAGTAGTGAGAAAATACGTGATTTTGTGAGTGAAAACCGAGAGGGATACAAAACAAACTCGATTGACATCACACTGAGAAACCCGAAAACACCATCCAAGAACATGAATATTCGAATTCGATATTTTAGACATTAAGGAGTGAAATTGATGCACAAGTAAGCTTCCTGGGATTGAGACGAGATGAACCACCAGTTAATTCGAAGGAAATTGAGGAACCAACACCAAGAACAGACCATGTGACGTCCGCGAATTTTGGAGGTTGAGTTCGAGTGGTTGGAGGTAAGGAAGCTTGAAATTGGGTTTGAATTTAAGCTTAGAATGAATATAGAATGCACCCTGTGCGATCCACATAATGTATAGATACAATTAACGGAAAGAAATGCAGAAATTAGGGTCGAATTGATGGAGAACAGATCGGGTTGCACCTCGGGTTGCAGACCCGGATAACAGGGAATCGGGTGACAGGGGTGACACTGTTCACGGCGCGTGAGGGCGCGTGGTGAGGTTTCTGGGGAAATGTTCAACATGTGTTTTACTCTATGTAATGTAACGAACATTTTGACTTTGGTTTCGAGTCGATTGGACACCGTCTCGATAATGTTTCGAGGGTCCGAAGGTTTATGTTATATTTTAAATTAATATTTAAATTCTGAAAAATTATGGGAAATTGATATGATGTAAATTGAGTTGTTAGTAACCCTGACTAATGATTTTGGACAGGATTCGAGATTCCTGGCAAGTGTCAGAAATTACGGAAACGCGTGCAGCTCGGGAAGCGAGCAGTTTGGACGGTGTGTGAGTGGACGTTTGTTTTATAAACCATGATGCATGCATAGTTAAATGATTTACATGATTGATTGCATGAGTTGACTTGCATTGATGTCTTGATGATGTGGCATGATTATGTGTGATTTAATGATTATTTTAATCGGTCTTTCGGGCACGCTTTTCGAAAAAATGTGCAAATGGTATTTTGGACTAGGCCCGGAGTCAAAAAGGTTTTGAAAATGATATTTGACGTAATTGGTGAGTTAATGATGATTTCTGGATTATTTTAATGTTTTCCATGTGATTTTACGAATTTGCGTATAATTGGTATTTGGGCTTAAAACCATGTCGGGAATGCTTATGACTTGATTTGAGGTCATGGATATGATTGATATGTGTTATGATATGGATTGTGTTTGTGATTGTGGATACTGGATACTGGATCATGTGCTGGATGGTGCGAGTGCAGTTCCTAGACGGGACTCGGATGTTGCGTGAGTGCAGTTCCCGAGTATGTGGTACGTCTAGATGGTGCGTGTGTAATTCCCAGACATGATAGATATGACTCGGATGGTGCCTAAGTGCAGTTCCCGAGATTGGCCTACGCGTAGTGCGGATGTGACTATTTGTCTTGTTTGTGCACTTATGAATAGTGCAGATTGATTGATTGTGCACTTGTGAGTAATGTTGTTTGATGTTGATTGTGATTACGTACTGGTATTGAGTACGGGGTTTTGGTCTGTGTGACCAGGTGCTTATGTTTTCATCTGTTTTGGCCTGAGAGCCGGGATTTGATTTGTTTTGTGATTTGGCTGGAAAGCCGGTGCTTGTGATTCATATGTTTTCCCCTATGCATGCATGGTTTGATAAACTGGAGGGTAACTAATGTGTTTCCAAATCGTTTTAAATGATATTATTTTTGTCCACTCACACCTTTTCTGTTTTGATGACCCTCCAGGCCGTGGCACAACGTTCGGGGCTGATCAAGAGGCGGAGGCATGAATGGAAATCAGTGCAGGTATCCCTTGTCTTACAGGTGCTGAAGGGTATTTTTGGGACTTCAGTTGACTTGTCAGACGGGAGCAGGACCGGGCACGGTTATCAAAGTCCAGTTGGGACGGGTCCTGTCACTTATAATGGTTGGGTCAAATTTTACTATGACTTTAATGGCGATGCTCTCTGGTCACTAGTGTCGTCTACCAATGGGGTTTCTCGTGTGGAGCATGTAGCCTTCTTACAACTTTGGCTATGTAAGAAGGAAAAAAGTCGTGGACTTACATACGAATTTGAATGCTTTTTAATTCATGTTCATATTTATAGTCTAATTCGAAATTTAACTGTGAGCCATATGACCAAGGATGAAAATATCGATATCGACGGATATATCGCTAGTCAAATTTACGGATATCTCGCCTCAAATATCGATATCGTTTACGGTAAACAAAAATAATGGAAATTCAATCTAAAAATTGGAAATTTGGAATGGAACTTTGGGAAAATCTTAAGTGATCAATGATGGTTATATATAACTAATAAAATTATAAAATAACTTTGATATAATAAATATATGATGTAATATGATTCTGACGATAACTAATAATATAAAATCTTAAATATAACTATAAATTAAAGTGAGTTACTATAATTGAAAGTTAAAATATTTAAAAACATAACAATAAACATACAAAAATTCAGTGTAAGGAAAATGATAAAATAAGTTTAAAATATTTAAAATTGGAAAAAAAAAGATGAAAAAATATGACCAAACTTTGTTAAAAAATTGGAAATAATGGATATATTTAAAATTGGACAAAAATGAAATTAAAAAAAAAAGATCAACCTTTGTTGAAAAATTGGAAAAAATGAATAAGGGGAGGGGGGAGAATTGGAAAAAATGAATAACAAGGGAGGGGAAAAAGTGGGAAAAAAAAATGAATAAAAAGGGAGAGAGAGAAAAAAACTGCACTTGGACAAGGGGGGGGTCGAACCCGGGACCCCCCAAACTTAACCCCAAAAACAGCAAATTCCATCTCTGCTACACTTCATTATTGTTATTTAATATCGTTTAATATATAAGTATACACATTACCAGTCATCCCTAACCTTCAGCCGGGTCTGCAACTCGAATTTTTCGACCCGGCGGCATGACCCGACTCAATCTCTCTCGTTTTACGTCCGATTTTCACGAATTAATAGTGCATCTTCATCGTTTTAATCTTAGGAAAGGATCTGTGGGCTCAAAACAAGACAATTGTTCGATATTTTGTCGAATTTCTTTCCCCCCTTCTTATGTGCTGCCGGGTTAAAATACCGAAATTTCGGCGATATTTACCGATATTTTCATCAATGCATATGACCAATCGATTTCCAAATAATCTCAAGTGGGTAGATTAGTGTGTTCGACATGGTAGATGAAAGGTAGTGTTTTAGAAATTAATGACTACCTTACGGTCATCCAAATAAAATTCATAAATCCATAAACAAAAACAATCGTAGCAAACACGAGACACGACAAGCCCTAGAGGGCGCCAAAGGGACACTATTTTATATTCTAATATAAGGGTTCAATCATTTTCAAGTTTCAAGCATCAATGTCATTGAATTTGAAAACAATAGAATCAAAGACAACACAAAAGAACCAGAGGAAAACAAGGGGTGGGATTCTCAAAATTTATAGTCAAACTAAGTCAAACCATATATGCCTAATTTCAAGACAAAAACTGCTCTTTCTTTCTGGAAGGAGGCTTTCCCATAGTGATAAAATATTCAGACCCCATTTTACTTGTATTTCAAGTTACACAGGACAAGAGGGACTTCCTCAGCCGGTTCTAAATGGTTTTTTGGACCAAACTCCATGAAACCAAACACAAAAAGAAAATACATTAAAAGGAGAAGAAAACAAGAATAAACAAATTCAACTGCTCACACGGAAGAATCCCTTCAGGGGAGCTTCTGCTAAATGAAACCGGAAAATCATCCATACACTTTACAACGGGTCACGTTTCTAAATCCTCCTCCAGAACTGTAGGTAACTCATCCCCTCCAACTTCTGCAAATGATGAATCAAGAAACTTGGCAATAAAAGCCCACATCTTATATGCATCCTCAAAGTTTGTCAAAAATCCGAGTGATGCTGTAACCACTTCGACTCTATAGAACATGTTCTTACCCCCATGGCGGCCATTCGGCATTGGTTTGCACAAAGATCTATCTTCTAGGTTAAGTCCTCCACAAAGCTGTTTTGGGCCATCCAAGATTCGAACATGACTAAGGATGCCAATGCCAAGAGATATACCATTTCTTTCAGCCAATTTCTGTACGGTTTCAGGGTGAACTAGCCCTCTTCTTCCGTTGCTTTGTCTCACATTAAAAGCTACAGCTGCACCCCTTTCATACTTGATCTTAGGACCGTATATTTGCACGAGGGGGACTTCAGCGCCTTCATCTGAACCAGGCAAACGAAGTTGAAGTAGCGAAGTAACAAGCCAATTGATAAGATATCGGAGTCTGAGAGTAGTTTTGTTCAGACCTAACATATTAACATGATCAAGAAACCGACAAACTATCTCAGGCTCCCTCCTTCCCCAATCCTGCTCATCACCATATTCTCCTTCACTCATAGACTCATCAGCGCCAAAAGTAGTCATAGATGCTGATGCTTCTCCAAGCTCAAATCTATGGCTTGCTTTTCCTACGGGGTTGTCTTCTATGGAAAAAGATACCCGGACACCCATGCTTAAGTCACCATCACCCTCTTCTAAACCAAAAAATCTACGACCAGAAAATCTATTTGTCTCCCTTCTTCCCAGAAGTCTAAAGTCACCCTCAGTCTCTCTTCTTATAGCACTTTCTTTTGATTCTTGGCAAATTTCGGAGGTTGAGAAACCCTCAACATTACTGTGTTTAAGAACAGAAATCTTTCGCCTGACTCCATCCTCAGTCGAAATCTCAGGTACTTCTTGAATCTCCCCTACATGAAGGGAATCTGAGTATCTTATGTCATTTCCCGAGGCTGCATCTGTTTCAGAAAACATCTCCTTTTCTGGAATTCCCTTAACATTGTCTGGCTCATGGGACACTGATAATACAGCTGCATCGAAAGACAAAACAGGATCTTCGTGCTGTCTGAGGTTTATCCGCTTATCATCATCATATGTTGGACTCTTTGACAGTTTTGATGACACTTTTGGGGAGGGAAGTCTGTTGTTTTTCCTGCCAGAAAACCACGATGGCGGCAAGGGGGAGCCTGTTTTCTGTCTTGTCAGTTGGCCAGAATGATCGGAACCAAATGGACTCTGACCCAAATCAATCCAGCATGAGTTGTCTGATGACTCATCCTCACTGAAAATTGGACTCTTCATAACCTCCCCAACTGAAATGCTCTCCGTTTCTTCAAATATGGTGCTTGCACCATCCCTGTCCGAGTCCTGATCCATCTCTGTCTCAAAGCAATCCCTGACCTGATTAGAAGTGAATACACCAGAAAATGCAGGCATCTGAGACGCCCCATGCGTTTCAGGCAATAATTCTTCATTATTGTTGACTGCATCATTCTCAATTCCACCCAATACATCAAGACCATCCACTGAATCACTCAGATATTGAGGAAAAACCGGGAGAATCTTCACAATTCCAGTCCCAGTGCGCCCACCTTGACTTTGCAAACTCCCCATCACAGATTTCTTGATCAAAAGACATCCAAATCCAGTTGGGTCAGACCCAAATACCCTGTAGAATGATGTAATGATGAAATCCGGACGAAAGAGAGACAGCCCAAGTGAATCCATGTCTTTAGGACCCAATGACCCAGCATCAAGCAAAACATGCCAATTGTTCTGCTGAGCAAGTGCCATCCATTGGTAAGAATACTTAGCCCCAGTTACTCTTGACTGTACAGGAAATACAAAAAGACCAGTTGCAGCATCCTTCTTCCTCCTCTTTTTATTTGCAATTTGCTTCTTCAGCTCCCTAGAGCAAAGCTTCAAAGTTGGCCATTTAAACCATGAGCTATAAACTTTAGCCCCTTTCTCTTTGGCCTTCTGAGCCATCCAATTCACAGATTGACTCTCATGATCAAACATTGTCAACAACTTCTTATTGGATTGAAAAGGGTAAGATTCAGCCAACAATTTAAAAGCAGAACCTCTACTAACAGTAAAAACAAGGCCATATTCACTTTCAGGGATGTTCAAATAATCCATAATCCTAGTCTTGATATCATGCTCAACACAGCCTTTTTCAGCTCCTCCATAAAGAGCATGGTTGCTCAAATTTGCAGTTATCTCAGACAAAGTAAATGAGCAAGATTCCCAATAATGCTGAGTTTGCAAAGATGAAAACAACCCGAAACCGCAATAATCAAGACATACCTTTGCAAATGATTCTGAGAGGTGACTGTATTCTGACGACCTCAAATGGTCAATCTTTTCTGAAGATTGAAATTTGGGGTACATTGTGAGGAACTTGTTGAAAGCTTCATGAAGCTCGGGAATTGAATCTTGTGTCGAAAAGATTCTATCTGCTGCAAATGCCGTGGCTCGTAGAAATTCCTTCTGAGCATGGAGCCTAGCAAGCGACCTTGACCTCCCAAAGCTTCCATCTTGATTTTGAGTCTCGGAATCTATGTCTTGGGATTTTGCCAGAGACCCATCTTCTGATGCCTCCTCAAGAGCCTCCCGGAGCTTGTTTTCTTGTAGTTGCCGGAGAACTGAAGACTTCCGTTTAGCGTCCACCGTCAAACCAGAAGAACCATCTCTCCTTCTGGTCTTCTTCTCCATTAATAAAGCAGCACAGTGAGATATAGGCTTCCATACTGAAAGATGCATCAAGGCCTCCCTGATTTTTTTTCAGCTGCCGAGAAAGTAAATACCAAGTACAGGTCCAAAACAAAGGATCAATTTCAAAGCGAACACTTGCTTTTGAAAATCAAAATTTGGGGCTTCAGAGATTTTGGTCACATTTCAAACTTTGGCCGGAGCAGCCCTTTAGCTTTATTTCCTAAGGCATTCAAACAAGAAAAAGATTCTGTCAATTAAACCCAGAACTTTTGTGAGATCTGTACGCACTGGTCATAAAGAAGAGAAAAGAAAAAGGAAAAAACACAACGAAGGACATTTGATAAGGAACTAGGAAACTAACTACTAACCTTTAATATTCAATACCCAATGTGATCACAGAGAAAGCCTCCAACTTTAGCATCCTTCAAGGGCCCATAATTAGGGATTGGTAGTTCAATTGAAGCAAACACCATAAAATAAACAAAATCCAATTCTCAGAACCAGGGATTTGGTCTTATAAACTCACAATTGCTGTTGAATTCTTTTAATTTTGGGACTAAACCCAGTAAAATCAAGTCTTTTGAGGAATAAATCAAAGGTAAAAGCAGAAAGAAGGAGATTCATCAACTCCTCGGTCCACAATCGATGCTCATCCACCAACCAGTCTCTGCCCTTTCTCTCTCAGTGTCACTCTCTCTCTAATTCTTTGCAATTGCAGCCCATCAAATCTCATTTACTATGGCAGTCAATAAGACATGTCCGCATTGAATGCCTCAGCTTTCTCTTACCTCCCCACATTAATAATTCCACCACCCCACCCCACCCCACCCCACCCTACTCCTCTTTGATTTCGATTTTCCAGATTTAACGCCTTCCCACACTCCAACTTTGTTTATAGCTCACGCCCAATACTAGCTCCTTCAGGCGCTCTGCTCTCTCCACTTAGCTAATCTGAAACAGAGTGTGAGAAAAAGTTGCGAGCTGCTTTGACTTGGTGGTGCCCTTTTTATGTACACATAATCATAAGCTCCTGCTAAGTGCCATGAGATATTTGTAAAAAAAGAAAATTGGCAACTGCACCACTCATCTCTTTTATCTTTGCAAATCAACCTTGTATTGTAGCACAAAGTGGGATTATAACATTTACACTAAATTCATAAAAGTATAAAAGTATTTTTAAATTAATGAAAAACTTCAAAGATGTTACAAATTTAAATTTCTTTGATAAACATTAAAGTGTATTTTTGAATTATTTGATATCTTGTCGACTTATCAAATAGACTAAGTTTGTTGAGAATTAATGAAATAATATTAAGAATGGATTCAATAAAATTGGAAATAATCAATAAAACATTTTGTAATTTCTTAGATTATTATTATTTTTTCTTATTTAGCTTAAGTCAACTACTAATCACTGATCAATTATGGCCGACTAGTTTGTTTAAGCGTTCGAAGGTGAGAAACCGTCCCGCATAATGACTGAGCGCCTAGGTAGATTTGTGTGTATCTTTTTATATATATTTAGTTATATAAGTCATTTTATTTATTAAATACTTAGTTAATGATATAAGTATTAATTAAAATAAAGATAATAAATTAAAAAATATAGAATGTTGTATAATAAAATTAATTAAAAAAAACTTACATTTTCAATATTTATGATTCTCAATTCAATTTATTTATTTAGATAATTAATTTTTGTTCTGAAATTATTTGATAGTATTTATTATAGTATTCGTTTTGTTGAATTTTGTCTTAATTAAAAAAAAAAAAACTCTTAAGTCCCGCCTAACCGTCTATACGTTAGATTCCTATCGACCGTCTTAAAAGGACCTAACCTATATAAAGATTCAGAACTTATTTTCCTTCTTGTATCTTTAGCAAAGCTATTGGAAATGTCCTAAATAAGTTCATAGTTTCTTATATTACGTCGATTCATTATTTTTTTAGAAACTAGAAAATTCATACTTCCCTTACAGTGTATTCCTAATTACAAAAGTTTGTGTTATCATTGAAAATTATTAAATTTTGAGGTTGACCTACAACCTGGATACTAGAAAACTGAATTGCAAAACATGCATGCAAGGAGGTTGTTCATGTGTGTGTGTCCTTGCTTTGCTTTGGGCTAGTTAATTGTCACCATTTGGAAAGGTGGTCAAATTTAATTATAAGTTGGTAATGCTTTTTCATAAGATAACAACCGATTGAAATTGAGTGATATGATTTGCATATTTCTTTTAGGAAAACAACTGATAATCGCAATGATGGTTACAAATTGCTTACACTTAATTTGTACTGTTCTGTGTTGGGCAACGATAATGACTTTCATTATCTCCATAAGGCAAAATCTTTGATAACTAAGCAAAGCAAAAGCCTTAATTAGTGATCCATACTATTCTTGGACATGTCTTCTTCCCACACTTCCAAATAACTACTCCATATACATTATATATCAAACTATTTTTCAAAAAAAAAAAAAACTAAAACAAAGTATCATGAACCAGAATCCGATGGATTTAATGTGAAAAAATATTTTATTATATTTCCATCTCATTAATCAAGTATTTTAAGTTTGAAAATTGAATAATTAAATATATTTTAATTGTATTATTAAATGTAGATAACGACATATTATATATTAATTACAATAACCTTAATTAGAAAAAAATATTCTATTATAATTAAGTATGGTTTCAAATCAGAATATCAAATCAATCCATAATCTTAAATGGATAATAAATTAATTTATAATTTATTACAATTTTAATTCTAATATAATCAAATATTTTAAGTTTGAAGATTGCATAATCAAGTATATACATATGGTAAATGTTTGGTTTCAGTTTTTTGCTCATATCATATTTGTATCGTGTCGTGTTGAAATGATGAATAATTATGAATAATTTTTCTAATAGATGAATAATTTTTCTAATAGATGAATAATTATGAATAAATTTACTCAATAGGACCCTTTGTGCATTGTGGAAAGTTCGCACCATGTCCATGTTGCATATTTTTTATTTGTTTGTTACTGAGATGCCACGCCATGTTCCAGTTACCCCAAACCCCAAGCAAACAACAGCTTGTGCATACCCAACACTTAAAAAAAGAGGTAGATTTCTTGGTCGTTTTAATAAATTGCTAATTTGCCTACCAATTATTCAACCAAAAGATATGCCGACATATGCATTAATATATTAAACCAGATGTAACTAGTTTCACTGTTTAATCCAAATTTGAAGCTCAAATGATTTTCATTAAATTTTAGTCGTACACTACGTATCGTATGAATACGAATACGAGAATATGAATACAAATTCATCCCACCTTAATTTGTTGTCTAGAATTGTGTGGGCGTTGCTGTATTATTATATATATCTGTTATGAATATGATATAATGCAGCAGAGGCTACTGGAACCACGATGTTTTCATGTCAGGCGCAGGCTGTTGCATATACTTGCATTGCAACTAAATTGTGGGGACGAAGGGGGGGTTTTTTGGATCGCAAAGTGACAAAGAAGTCGCCTTCTCCATTCTTAAATTCTCGATGGAATTGCAAGGTGGGGAACC
Source organism: Prinsepia uniflora (assembly GCA_032719365.1). Classification (NCBI taxonomy): domain Eukaryota; kingdom Viridiplantae; phylum Streptophyta; class Magnoliopsida; order Rosales; family Rosaceae; genus Prinsepia; species Prinsepia uniflora. The sequence continues at coordinate 75,304,699 of CM064868.1, read as the reverse complement.
TCTTCTGCCTTCAATACTCCAACTAACATATGTTATTATTTCAGATTTTTGAGAAATAAACAATTCAGTAGACCCCTCTTTAAAATTGGTAGCCATTACTTCTAGTATTTTTCTTCTCTTTCTTTTTAGAATGGTGTTATAATTCCGCCAAATCCCATGTTTGTTTCATTTTTATGTAAATATATAGTAACATTGCTACGTGGGTCTAGTTCTGTTGATATAAATCTTAACGTTGCAAAGTAGTAGTCACAAGTTCGAACTTTGTCATATAGTATGTGATAGAAATTTTCCTCACTCCTGTAAATATCTTTTCAGGTTTCAAAAAGAAAAAACAAAAAAAATTATATATATATATATATACACACATATGTAGTAACATTGAAAAAAAGGGACTACATATATATATATATATATATATATATATACACATGTAGTAACATTGAAAAAAGGGACTACATATTTACAAAGAGCAATGCAGTAAGAGAAAATAAGAACTCCCTTACTAAATGAAATTTTGATTAAAAAATAAAAAATTATAGAAAAATTAATGTTAACCTACGATATAAATACAAAACATATGTTAATTATGTAGGAGATCTCGAATTCGACTCTCATAAATTACAAGAACAATACCTAATATTTATATTATAATCCCTTATCCTCAATACCATTGTATAAAAATTTTGCATCTTCATTAGTCATATACTAACAAAACATTATCAGAAATTCATGCATAAATAAGGTGGTACATTTATAAGAAATTCATGCATAAATAAGGTGGATTTGAGTATTTTGAATGGGCTAGCTTTGGATTTGGGGTGTACGCGATATAGAGGATGTGGGTATGTTTCTTTGCATAAAAAGGTTAGCTCTTTGTGCTACTCATCTAGATCTGTTAATTGTTACTGGCTACATTTGGCAGGCTGGGTTTTCCTAAAGCAAAGTCAAAGCCTAAATCAGGTGTCAAGCTTTCCGACTGTTAGATTGGGGCAGGTACAAATTGATGCTAAATCTTTCCACATCTAAATTCTGGGATCCAATCAAACAAATTTGAAGAAAAAAATATTTAAATTACTGAATGTATTCAATTGAGATTTTATTGGATTTTAATTGATTTATTTTTATTTCATATAATTTCACTTATTTGGAAAGAATTTTATTTTACAAATTTAAGATGTCGGTAACTACAATCAATAGTTGGCCAAAAAGCCCAACACTGAAGACAACAAAACTCAAAAACCTGAACACCCAAGGAAGAAAAAACCCCAGAAATCCCAAGAAACAACAAACAATAATGAATCGATAAGTCTTAATGGTGAACCAATGATTTCTGGAATAGAAATCATTCTCTATTGCCTAAACGGACTTGCACGAAACATGTTGAACCCACCTCTTGAAGAAAAGAAAAAAAATTAAAAAGTTACAACTTACAAGGTATAAAACCAAACAAAATGAGGGCATGTACATGAAAAGAGCAAAGCCACCGCCAAAACATTTGCAGCTTGGTTGTATAAAGTTGAAGAGAGAGAGAGAATTCGCCAGTGGAAGAAAATATGCAGGTGATGAGTTTGAGGAGGAAAGTTACAAGATTGTTTGACAATATGAAGGAACAAAATTCCAAAGTTAAAAAATTGCCCAACTTTGCAAAAGGTTTATAAATAGTTGTACCTCTTCATCTATACTCAATTGATTTTGGAAGGTGTTTCAACTTTCTTTATAGTATCAGAGCGTCTTATTCCCCGTGTATAATAACATGACCCCTTCTTGAAACCACTTTGATAACCGTGTAAGGTCATGTTCCCGTCTAACAACTCAATCAATGTTTTCTTAATTACCCTTAGAACCTTAAAATATCAAATAAGAGATGAATACTTATCGTCTCGTTATATGAACCAAACATCATTTGTCCTTTAACAACTCAATCAATTTTTCTGAATTACCATTAGAACCTTAAAATATCAAATAAGAGACATCATATAAAGGATGAATACAAATCATATCATTTTGTTATATGAACCAAACATCATTCATCCTCTTTGGGTCACTGCCGATACCAAGCTACTGATCCCAATGAATAATGTAACCAATATCTCAACCCCTTCCGAGCCCTAATCCGATATCCCAACTGCTCATGCTCTTTTGGAGCCCCAATTGATATCCAGGCTCTTATCGAGTCCCATTATGGTATTCAGATTAAATAAGGAATTTATATCCTTTCTCCTAAAACCCCGGGAGGTCCATAGGTACATTAACTACCACAAAACAACGTATGCTGGACTCGAAACCTGTACCGTTATCTGTAACATAGAAAACATGAAAAGTCATGTTAACTGGAATCGAAGATTGGCCGAGCACCAATCTCGCACGCGCCACGCGCTCACGTGCCACACACTTAGTTCATCTTCTACCTCTTGCTGGATCAATCCAGAACTCTGGAACTAGGTCCTAACTCAGGTGACCAGACCGGATCCATTTCATCCATATTTTGTCCATTTATTTCATCTAATACCTCCAATCCACACTACTCAAACGTAGGAACATTGATTCAACCTCAAAACTAGAAAAACTTACCTCATTTTCATGGGAGGGTGTTCTAAGCTCACGACCATGGGTCAAGCTCTACCACAATTGCCTTTGAGTGTCCAAAACCCTTGAGGCTTAGTCCAATTGGATCGCCTAGGTCTAGAGAAAGGACGAAGCACCTCGATTTTTCCTTTTTAACGTCTCAAACCAACCATTCTCTTATCATGGTCACAATTTGACTTTCCCTTTTTCCTCCTATGTTTTTTTTCTAGCTTTGCCCTCTCTTCAATTCCCCTGTTTTTCCCTCTTCCTCAAAAAGGTCTTGCAGTTCTCCTAGGGAGGCCACCGTGAGAGATTTTATGGGGAAAAGAAGGTCGAGGTCCTCCCTTTCATTCATTTCACTGTTTTTTTTTTAAACAAAAGAACTATCCAGGCGGTGGGTGACACTTGTCACCCGTCTCATGCACTGAGTCATCACAGGTGCTAAGTCATCTGCAAGCTAAATGACTAAAATTCCCTTGTTTTCCCAAATTACCAAAATGTCATTAGGTTTTTAGACTCCTCACTTTTTCATATGATCTCTATTTTATATGTGACACCTATCTACGAACTCATGAGTTTGAGACTTACACAACAGTCCAATCAAAACTTTCAAAAAATTCTTCAAAATCAAATCGACTTTTGGGCCATTAAAAAAGTCAAGGGTAAAACTATCAACTCCCAACTTATTTTACTTTTTCTTTGTTCTTTTTTTAAAATGCCTAACTTTCGGGGATGGGACGTTACAATCTTTCCCTTACAAAAATTTTGTCCTTGAAATTTATATATGTAGCATATGAAGCACTTTCCTGCAATTCCTCGAGGTGCCCAAGCAGCAAGTTCGAGCCTCCCCCTAGTTCGAGTCTCTATATCAATTACTCACGACCAGATTATAGCATCAGGCCTCCATAGGCTCGAGTCTTTAAACTCACCTCTGAGATACCATATAAACATATCTCCGGGGTCAGAAACCTCCAAGTACATGCTCGGGTTCAGTCACATCCAGAATAATAGCTCGTCACATCTCTGAAATCAGACACATTGGGGTACATGCCTGGGCTCAGTCACATCCAGAACAAGATATTAGCATATCTCCATGATCTGACAGATCCCGGTACATGCGCGGACTTAGTCACATTCGAAGGACATCTCTAGGCTCAGACACATCCAAGTAGTAGTCTTGGGGTCAATCACATCTTGAGGATATATTAGAGCTCAAGCAAGGAAATTAACTGTGTAAAAAGTTACAAATCAAGCCCAAACTTTGTTTTTAAATGAATTCATGACTCAAATTCGAAATCAAAACATTTTCAAATCGGGCCTAAGCCCAAACCATTGTTTCCACAATATCATAAAATCCGTGTTTAGAAACTAGTCAAATCCTGAATAAATATTTTAAATATGAAAAATTATCAAAACACATTTAGAATAATTTATTCAGACCATTGCACGTCAAATCATACAAGAAAACATCTAAAACATTTAATTATGCATACATCACAGTTTATAAAGCAAATGTCCAATCATCGTACTTTCAAACAATCTTAGTCCACACCAAAAACTCTTCCGAAATTTCTGAGACCATGTTACCTGGTTTGCTCTAATATCAAATTGGTAGGACTTCTTTCCAAAACCACTTTGATAATTGTGCAAGGTCATGTTTCCATCTAACAACTCAATCAATGTTTCCTAAATTACCCTTAGAACCTTAAAACATCAAACAAGGGATATGTCAGACAAGGGATGAATACTAACCATATTGTCTCCGTATACTAACCAAACATCATTTTTCCTCATGAGATCATCGCCTGCACTAACCAACTAGCCCGAAGAATAGTGTAACTGATATCTCTTGACACACCCCAACCCAGAAAGTCCACTAGGGGCACGTGGGTCAAGGCATGTTGGTCGACATCTGGACGGTGACAAAAGCTGATTGAATAAAATAATACTATTTTATGAGTCGAGTTAAAAATAATCGGTCCAAACTGATCACCTTTCACCTCACATTGGAAGCATAGAGCGGTGTGAACGTTTGATGATCATACCGTTATACCTTACTACCTGAAGTACTCAATCACCAACATGTCACCCTAAGACTGCGGAGCGGATTTCTTAGCAGTTTGTAAGTCTCCTCGAAATGCATGCACACCAGTAATACATAAGGGGTTCAAAAATACAAGGGTGGGTAGACCCAATATTATTTCAGTGAAAACCTTTGATAATAAATAAGTTTTAACCCCTCGTTTTATGTAAATCCCAAAACAGTCACAAGGTAACTTGCACGTAATACGTGAAGTGATAATAACATAATATAAACTCATAATGCACAATAGGTCATTTTAAATCGTGAATGTGTCACCACAACAACCCACTAAACAATTTCTCTTGAGCCGTAAATCACAACTGGGTGTTTTGCTTGCGTACCTCGACCACGTGAACGACTGGGTGCAATGCACTGTCACCTCGAGTCCCTTAGAGCTCGAGGATATGATTGGCTCTTTTTAACTAGTATAGCGAGCAGCGCGAGTGAACGATCACGCGGAGGACTGGTTTGCGGCCTACAGACAGGTACTAGACATCGTGACTCCTAAGTGGGTTCTAACACTATCTCATCAATGCTCGAGGGACTAGTATGCAAATGCATCATGTGACTCGACTACATACATACTACGCATGTTCATCATATCATTACATAACCATTAAACTCATGCATACATCGTAAATCAATCATTTCAAACATACTCACAAGTAGCATATATCAAGTCATGCATGCCCAAGATATCATAGAAATATCATCATAAAACGTGCAAGAAAATAACATAGTAAAAATCAGTTTAGGGAATGGGGTCTACTCACACACTTGTCGAGGAGTCGAAATCACCCGACCTACCATATTAGCACAAGCTCCAAGCCCAGATTACCCTACTAACATCAACCATAAGGGTTACTACTCGAATATAACTTAAAACTCAAAGAAAACCCCAAGGATTGCCTAGAAACATCACTCACGCGTCGCCGTGGGCTAGAAAGGAGCCCCACGCGCTGGCAGAGGGCTGGATAAGTGGCTCACGTACCCCCACACGTTGGCTGGGGGCCTTATGCTTCGGCCACGCACCTTCACGCACCCCACACACGCGTTACCCTCTGCTACATATGTGCTACAGTGCCACACGTGTCGCAAGTGCGGCATATTCTGGGAATTTTCCTTCCTTAACGTCTACTTTGATACTGTTAGAACCTAATGGAATATGCTAACACCATTAACAAATTTCGTTAACTTCTAACGGCATCCGTTAACTTTGACGACCGATTTAGTCGCCAAAATCTCGCTAGAGAAGAAGAGCGGACCGTTGTCCCCACCACCGTTCACGGCGACCGAAAATTGGAAAAATAGCCCATTTTAGTTAGGATTTTACTACAGATTTAGAATTTAGTCTAGATTTTGAAATTGTACCTAATGAAGCTCGAATCGAGCTTAGAATCCTCGAAGAGCCAAAAATCCGTGAAGAACACCCAACATCGACCTAGGTCCATATCTTGCCAAAAGTAACATGAAATTAGTCCAGGATATTGTTCATCACCTCAATAGACTTATGTGTAACGACCCGAACCGAGAATAATAATATTTTAATGTAAAAAGACTATTTTGCCCCTGAAGGGGGGAACCTTTGACTTTTGACCCGGGAAACAATTTGGACTTTGACCCATGACTATAACGTAGGTCGGGACGTCACGAATCCGTAGACAGGCGGCACGCCGAAATCGGAGTTCGTATGAAGAAGTTATGGTCAAGGAAGCGTTTTAGCGGAATTTACGAACCGAGAACAACGGAATAAAATATTAATTTATTACGGGAATCCGTGCCAACCTAATATTTAAATCCAACCAGTGGATTGGTGACAAGTGTCACCCATCCAAACCCACACTATTCCAATAAAGCACATTACACTATTTAACTCATTTTTATATTATTTATTTTTCCCTCCATTTGTTTCCAGTCGTAGGATCACTGCCCAGATTGAATCCCAGCCCTTCATTTCTTCTGATTTTTCCTTATTCATGCACGATCTCTCTGTTTTCTCCCAAACACACACAAACACACATTCATCCCCCCACAACCCGTGCACTTCTTCTCATTTTCTCTCCATCCAAACACACGAACCAGCCATCCTCATCACACCAGACGACCACCCACAGCACCACCATCATCCACTGATCGACACCCTGCATCACCGGCGACAACCAGCCCGTTTTTCCCGTCCGAAATCCCGTCCAAAAACTCAGACCCGAAACGCTAAGGAAACGGGTCCAAGAAGCAAACCTCGACAGCCACACCACCTCGATGTAGGGGAAGCTCCAGTCTGCATCGTGAGGACCCCAGGAGCACAACTGGACGACAGCGAGGGCTACGGCGGCGTGACGGCGGCGGTAAGACCCAAAACCCGAAAGCCCCGTTTTGATCCCCTATTTCGAACCAACGTGTTTTAGTGCTAGGAAATTGATTGTGTGATGTTAGGAATGTCCTAGGGTGAGAGACGAGTTGATCAGGACCGGTTTGGACGACGGAGACGGCGTGGATCACCGGAGAAGACGATCGGACGTTGGCCGTGAGTTTCAGTGACGAACTGGTGAGTTTCTCCTAGTTTTCTTTCTATTTTGAGGTTGTAGAACCATAGAACAGACCTAGACGAGCCTATAGGGATGAACCTCGTCGAAAATGGTGGCCGGAATTGTACGGTTGAATCGGGTCAAGCCGTGGGTCGACGGCGACCCGGTTCCAGTTAAACGGGTCTGACCCGGTACTGTAGCATGATGACGTCATCATGCTAACGTCACTTCTGACGTCATGATGACGTCATCCTGTCAGATGTTGTCAGACCAGGGACCAATCAGAACATGCCACGTGTCACCTGAAAAGTGTCAGTGATGACGTCATACTGACGTCAGCATGACGTCACTGCTGACGTCAGCAGTACTGTAGCAGCGTTGACCCACGCGTTGACCAGGCGCGTGGGGGCGCGTGTGAACAGTGATTTTGGTGGGGCCGGTACCATTTTCAAGGTTTCGATGATACGGATCCAATGGAGGTGGTTTCGTGTCGATCGAAGATCGTTATGTTAGTCAAAATGGGGTTTAAAGCACCGGGAATAGTGTCCGGGATGCGATTTTGAGGCGGATCTGTTCTAGGGTCTTGGTATTGATGTTATAGGGTCCTTAAGTAACCCTCAGGAATAATAATACAGGTTTATAGAGATCGTTGAGCAGCAAGGACCGAGTGTGAGTGGGCTGTTTGATTTATAAAAGGCTTGCATGCATAAACTGTTTTACTATTTCCACTGATGAGTCTTATGAACTGTTTATATATGCTATGTTTTGGGCATGAGACCCGTCTGGATTATATGTGGATTTTGTTTGGGATGTCCGGGGGACATAGGGTAAACTATACTGTTATTGTACTGTACTTTCCTACTTGTGTATATTGTCTCCTCCAGGGAGGGTCGTTGGCCTGGGTGGACCCTGGAGTAGTCACGGGGCTCTGACTGAGTGGAGTTGACCCCCGTTGGGCTGCTTACTCTCAGGAAGGCATGTTCATATACCTCGGGCAGTGACGGGGATACCGGGAGCTGATGTACCTAGAGAGTCTCGGGTGTGAGACCCTGAGTGGCAACGCGTAGCCTTAGAACCGTGACATCATTTGGGTTGGGTTTTACAGTGCACTGATATGTTAGTTTCACCTTTCGATTATTATTGTGGTTTATTTGTTATGATTTCATTATAATATTATATTTTTTCACTGCATGCAAGATTTGGAAAACGGAGGGGTAAAACCTTATGATTATTTTATTATTAAATTGATTTCTAAACTGTTATTTTTGGCCCACTCACCCTTGTTTTACTGACCCCTCCAGACCCTGACACGGAAATAGAGGAGGAGGACCCGGAGGAGGAGGCAAAGGTTTAGTTTGCCTAGCTGTGCACCTGTACACCCACTTGTGGGTAGGTTGAGCACCGAATAAATGTACTCTCACTAGTGTGCTCACGTGTTGTATTTTACTTTCCCTTGTCTGACAGTATCGCTTTAAACACTGTGGTTGTACGTTATCTATCTATTTAAGTTTTAGGTTTTTATTTAAGGGTAATTTTGGTATGTTTAGAGTCATTGTCAGACGGGAGCGGGTCACGTCCCCGGGTGGTCCCAGTGGGATTGGGACGGGTCCTGTCATTATGGGAGTAACGAGAATCGATATTACCTTCTCTAGAGTCTAAAATTCTTGGGTTGGGTTCGTGAGTATGAAACGGGTCTTACACCATCTTCGTTCCTCGCACCAGAAACCACATGCAAGCTCAGGGGTTAACTTCCATGTGATGAGATGAAATGGAAATCGTGGGTTAGGGTTTGAAATGATACATGATTCGAGCTCCACCCTTTGGGTCGCATTTGGGTTCTGAGTTAGGTCAAGCCACCCATTACGGCCACGACAATCTTGAGGGTCACACTAGTCAGTTTGGCAGCCAAGGAGCCAACCACGATGCATTAGCGTCGTCTGGGCCTTGGTTGGGGCTAGAATGCACTTAAAGCTACTCAAAATGACCAGAAATAGCACAGACGCGTCGTTGTGGGCTAAAAAAAAAAGTGCCATGAGCTGACGGAGGACCAAAAAAGTGGCTTACGCGCCCCTGCGCACAGTTTGGGGGCCTCACGTGCCAACCATGCCCGCCTACGCACGGTCATATGCGTCCACGCGTGGCCACACGCGAGTTACCATATGTTGTGCATGTGCTACAGTGCCACACGTGCGGCACATTCTAAGAATATTCCTTCTCTTACGTCTATTTTGGCACTGTTATAACCTAATGAAATATTCTAAGAATGTAGCTGGGATAAAACCAAATCAAATGTAGCTGGGTTGATGTCAAGGAGAATGGCTTAAAATAATACACGAGAAGTGACAGTACCCGTCCTAATTTTCCTAGAAAACTGGACTGGTCCTACTCCCGTCTGACACTTTTTGTTAGACAAGGGATCTTATATATGTAATTAAAATAACCAAATTAAAACCACCATTGTGGGGTTACTGCCCACGTCCAACCCGCTTCCCTGACAAGTGGTGAAAATTTATTAGATTAACCCTATTCGGGTCCTTACTTTTATTGCTAAAATTTATCACATCTTACCCTATCATTTACAATAACAATAAAAATAATTAATGACCAAAAATCTATTAATCTCTCCACTTGATTCCCCAATTTTCCCAAAATTGTATTTTAACATTAAGGGCACAAATATATAGCAAACTATTCATACTAATTCCTTAATATTCCTTAGAATTGATTTAAGAATATTATAATAAAAATCCTTAACATATTTTTTCTTATAATAAACATTGAACCAGTATAACTCCTTCATAAGATGTCCAATTAACGCAAACCTTAAAACAATAAATTCGGAATATCAGCTTAACCATTTTTCATGTTGATCGTGTTCCCGAATTCCAGCTAACGTGCCCGCACATGCCGTCAGAGGTTGATGACAACATCTGCGCATGGGCCTCACACGCATACGCAGAGGTTGTCTTCAACCTCTCAAGGGTCTCCAAACCGGGTCGGGCGACTCGGTGACCTGACCCAACTGTAACTTCTTAGTTTTAAGTCCATTTTTTTTCGTGTTCTTCAACAATTCCAACCTTCTCAACCTCATAATCATGTCTTTACTCTCAAAAGTGGGAAACTCAAATCATAAGTTAAAGAATCATACTTGTGCAGCTCGTTCAATATTCCAGAGGCTATTCTCTAGCCTCTCTGCACCCACAACTCGTCCTTTCTAACTTAATATCGTCACAGAAACTTGACTAACTCATCAGAACCCATGGTTTCAAGCCAACACCCCTGGAACGTTCTGCACCCTTTTTTGAGTTGTATATAACCTTCACGGGTTCTGGGTTCTAGCATGTTCCCCTTCTTTCATTTTCCTCTTTTCCTTCTCTTCTTCCCTATCTCTTTCCTTCTTCTCACATTATTGCCCCTTATTTCTCTTCTTTTCCCTCCATTTCTCTCAACTTTTCTTTCGACCATCACCTTACATGGAGGTTTCGGCCACTCCTTACCCACCACCCCCCCCCCCCCACCCCCCATTAACACACCCAATGACAGGACCCGTCCCCGAAGGACATAGATAACCATGCCCGGTCCTGCTCCCGTCTGACAAGTCAACTGGAGATCCGAAACTACTCTTCAACACCTGCCAGACAAGGGATATTTGCGCATGTGCCCACACATATAAGGTACTTCACCTTTCCCTCCCAGAGCGATGTGGGATCGTTCACCGATCTTACCTTTCCAAGCTCATGGGTCTTGCTCACCGTTCTTGCTTCTCAAGCTTACGGGTCTTGCTCACCGTTCTTGATTCCAAGACCTGGTCTTACAATCCACCCCCCTTGGGGCCCAGCGTCCTCGCTGGCACACTTCCGATCGGGGTCCAGCTCTGATACCAATTTGACAGGACCCGTCCCCGAAGGACATAGATAACCGTGCCCGGTCCTGCTCCCGTTTGACAAGTCAACTGGAGATCCGAAACTACCCTTCAGCACCTGCCAGACAAGGGATATTTGCGCCTGTGCCCACACATATAAGGTACTTCACCTTTCCCTCCCCGAGCGATGTGGGATCGTTCACCGATCTTACCTTTCCAAGCTCACGGGTCTTGCTCACCGTTCTTGCTTCTCAAGCTCACGGGTCTTGCTCACCGTTCTTGCTTCCAAGACCGGGTCTTACACCCAATACCACTATATGTCAGGACCGTTCCCAAATCCCCCGGGATTAACATGGGACACGCCTGATCCCGTTTGACACGAAGTGTCAGACTAGGGAAAATTCCATCTCTAGCCCTCACCGGGCATCCAAAGTATGCCAGGATCGTAGGAGGAGGAGTGTGATGTCTCGTCTCTGCTACAGCCCGCATCCGCTATCAACTTGAAGGGCATTCAAAACATTAAAAGTCGTGAGTGGACAAAATAATATTTTAATAAAACATTTTCACAATAAGACATTTATACCCTTCACTAAAAGTATATGCATGCATTCAAAAACCGTTTATCAAAACGTTCATAAAACCATTTGTCAAACATATTCTCAAAACCTTTCAAGGGTCCATGCCCGGCCCCCATAAACCGTCATGACCCATAAAAACCTTTCAAGGGTTCATGCCAGTCCCAATAAACCATCATGAACCATAAATTCATTTATGGGTCCCCGACCCGAAATCACAAAACTCGTAAATCAATACATGTGGGAACTCAGCTCAAATCAACATACGTGAGTCTCAGCCCAAAACCATTCTCAGTGAAATACCAAAACATCGAATACGGGGTCTCCGCCCCAAATCACTTTCTAAAACATGGAACATGGGGTCTCCACCCCCAAATCACTTTCTATAAGAACCACATACGTACTCATGTAACGACCCGGACATTCGGAAAAGGAAAATTTGGGAAAATTTGAAGAAAATGACTATTTTGCCCCTAGAATTGGGTAAATAGTTGACTTTTAGTTTGAACGGTCAAATGGACTTTGACCGATGATTGTGACGTAGTTCGGGACGTCACGAGTTCATAGATAGGTGGCACGTCCGATTCCGACATTCGAGGAGAAAGTTATGATGTTCGGAAGCTCAAGGGCATTTTCGTAATTAGGTCGAAAAGGAGGAAATTGTTGACTTTTTTTTTACCACTATTTTTCACATAATTTGAGGACCGTTAGGTAGGTCTCGATGCCCTGAGTCCGTAGACAGGCGGCACGCTGAAAACGGACCTCGGATGGATGAGTTACGGTTCTAGAACGAAGAAGGACATTTTGGTAATTTTGTGAAGGAATGGCAAAATGGTAATTTCCAAGGGTGCAGTTTGAAATAGACGTGAGTGGGTTTTGAGGGAATTGTTTAACTATCAAGTGACAATTTTCCCTAGGAAAGGATGGATTAGTGGCACAAAAGAAGGTGTGTTTGTAATGGGAAACTTAAACTGTGTGTGGGTGTGTTTGAAACAAGTGCACAGTGTGTGTGTGTGTGTGTGTGTGTGTGTGTGTGTGTGTGTGTGTGTGTGTGTGTGTGTGTGTGTGTGTGTGTGTGTGTGTGTGTGTGTGTGTGTGTGTGTGTGTGTGTGTGTGTGTGTGTGTGTGTGTGTGTGTGTGTGTGTGTGTGTGTGTGTGTGTGTGTGTGTGTGTGTGTGTGTGTGTGTGTGTGTGTGTGTGTTGGTGTTTTTAAAACGGTGCTGGTGTTTTTGAGGTGAAAAACGGAGACAGTGGTGGCAAATGCCCAGTGTGTGATAGTGTGCAACAGTGGGAAGCAGGTGTGCCTTGAACTCTGCTGTTGGAAATGGAAAAAACAGAGCACTCGTATTTGTTTATGCAGTTGAGTGGTTTGAGCAGAGCACGGTTACATTGATTATTGGATTGAAGTAACTAAATCAATTACTGGGGAGGAATGAGAGAAACAAAGAGACTAAACTGGAGAGGAAAAACGAGGGACTGAGTGCATATACACACAGAAACCCGGAACCTGTGTTTGGATAAATTTAAATTCAAAGTTTCAGTTTTAGACCAGCCCAAGTCAAATTAAGGTTCGAATAAGTCTTCAGGAACCTTAATTAGTTGATCCAAATCAAGTATTTCAAGGTTCGAAGCCTGTTGAGCTAAGAACAGACATGGCGAAGCTTGGAAATTCGAAGGATTGAGTCGCGTAATTGGAGGCGTTGAACGATGCAATTGAGCTTTAAAACAAGTTTATGATGATCTTACGAAGTTGTTGGCTGAGTCAATTGAAGAAAAACGATGAGGATCGAGGAACTTTGATGCAGGAACAGTGTGCGAACGTTCATCGGAAATTTGAGCTCAAATTGATGGTTTGAGGTAAGTTTAGATGTAATTGATCTCACAAAACCTTAATTATGTCCATAACGAGGCTAATGGACAGTTGAATTGTAGAAATCAAGCAGGATTTAAGGGAGATTCAGCCGGGACACTTCGTGGGTTACCGGACCCGTTTGAATTCGATCGGGTGGGGAAGATGAACAGTACCTAGTACTGTAGCAGCGCGTGAGGGCGCATGGGCCCGATTCTCGAGGTGAGTTCAACACACTTTTGTCCTATACAATGTAACAAACATTTTAGCATTGATTTCGAGTTAATCGGACACCGTTTCAATATTATTTTGAGGGTCCGAAGGTTTATGTTACGTTTTTAATTAATATTTAATTCCCGAAAAATTATGGGGAATTAGTATGATGTTATGTGAGACCTTAGTGACCCTGAAGAATGATTTCGGACAGGATTCGAGATTCCTGAAAAATGTCAAAAATTACGGGAACGCGTGCAGCCCGAAAAGCGAGCAATATGGACGGTGTGTGAGTGGACTCTGTTTTCTAAACTTCAATGCAAGTATAATCGTTTTCTATGCTTTATAATTATGAATCATATGTTTATGTTTATGCTTATGGTAATTGTGATTTCTGTATTTATACGTATTTCGATATGCAATACGAAATTGCACGTATTTCAAGACTATGGTCTCTCCTATGCTTTCATGATGGTTTAATGAATGATTTTATATGATTTGTGTGTATCAGGTTTTGATGATATTTTGACTATGATTGTGAGTATGATTTACGGTTTTGGCACGTATTTCGAGAGTGTTACGAATTTGCACGTTTCACGAGATTTCGAGTATGTTGTGGTTTGACCGTGATTTTGGTGATTTGAATTTGGTATTTGAAATACGATTTGATTTCAAAGACTTAAAAAAGATTTTGGGAAAAGTGATTTCGGGCTTAGTGCCCAGTTCATAAAAGTGGCTTTGATGAACGAGATTTCGGGTTTCGGAAACTTGAAGGTGGATTTTCGGAGTTAGGTTCGGGATGATGGTTCCGGATGTCGGCTTATGGAATCATTATTGCGAATTCGGATTCGGGAATGGATGACGGATATGGTTGGAGATTTGAATGTGAAATTCGGACATGAGTTCCATTTCGATTAAGTGTGATCTCGGATTTGACTTGGGAAATTGGTTTACGATGGACTCTGGATATGTTGTGATTTACAAATGTTTTGGGTTTAAAGACCCGGTACTATTGCTGGATGATATTTTGGGTTTAAAGACCCGGTTGATTGATGACGGGGGAGGGCCCTTGGTTGACATGTTTTGAGTTTAAAGACTCTGTTATTGTGATATCTCCCGAGGCCTATTGATTATGCTTTGAGTTTAAAGACTAGTTGATATCCCGGGAAGACCTGATTATGCGCATGGTTTTGAGTTTAAAGACTCGGGCGCAGTTGAGATCCAGCAGATTGATTGACTTGTGAATTACAGTTAATTTCTAATGTTTTCGGATGTGTTGGGCAATAGCCCGGTCTATATGACTTGATGGTTTTTGGGTTATGTTATGTACTTGGCTTTTGATTCATGATTTTGGGCTGAGGCCCCGTGTTTATGGTTTCAGGCTAAGACCGAGGTTTGAGCAAAGGAAAATGATTTTGAATTTCACACACAATTCTTCTTATATTGGAAATGAAATGAATTATGAAATGATTTTCCGAATGCATGCATTGGTTTTACGTGGAGGGTAGAATGTCTTTTCTGTAACATGTTTTAGAACTGTTTTATTTTCGTCCACTCACACCTTTTGTGTTTTTATTGACCCTCCGGGTAGTGGCGCGACGATCGAGGCTATTCGAGAGGTGGAAGCATGAGTGGGCACACGTTTGATTATCCCTTGTTTAGCAAGTGCTGAGGGTAATTTGGAAACTTCAGTCGACTTGCCAGACAGGAGCAGGACTGGGCACGGTTATCAATGTCCCTTCGGGGACGGTCTGTTAACTCATACGTATAACCCATCTGCGGTACTTCCGAGAAGATGCCAACTCGGGGCACACAGCCCCTAGGGAACACATCCCCGATATATGTCACGATATCATCTTTATACTAGTGTGCACACCACTCGGGGTCTCACTTCGAGTCTTCTCCCAGGAATTCTCCATCTGGGAGGCTCAATCTCTGGATCTAGTCCGAGCTCTATCTTTGGATCTAGTCCGAAAATCTCTCCGGAATCTGGTCCGGGACCACATCATATCTCATAACCCCCACTCTTGGAACGGGATCCCTATGGGGATACCCATTCTGGTCTGTGGATCGTGACTCTCCAGGTCGACGTCTGGAGGAGACCATATAATCATATGGAGGGTTCATATTCATTTTCAAAACTCTTTCTTTCTTTCTCAAAAAATTTCTCAACTGGGTCTCATACCCGATTCATCTCAACAGGATTCCTCGAATCCGATTCAAATCCATTTCACAGGCCTCGGCCTAAAAGTTCAACAGGGACTTATGCCCAAATTCTCATTTCATAAACCGAACTGGGACTCAAGCCCGATGTTAAAATCAACAGGGCCTCAAGCCTGATACCACAGCTAACTGGGCCATAAGCCCGAAACCATAAACCAACGGAGCCCCAAGCTCGATTTCACAACCAACAGGGCCTCAAGCCCAATGCTACAGTCAAATGGGCCTCAAGCCCGATATTACAGCCAACTGGGCCTCAACCCCGAACTCGTAAACCAACGGGACCCTCGGTCCGATTCCTCGTCAAATCAAATGGACTCCAAGTACGAGAGTTCGTAAATCAAATGGGTCTCGTGCCCGATTTCATATTTCCAAATCCAAAACCAATTCATGAAACCCTCATTAAAAACCTAGCACGTATAAGCAACGTATAAAACCGTAAATCTCGAAATACGTGCCAATATGTAAATCCTAGGCTACCACAAACAAATGCACTCATGGCATCACAAAACATGTATTAAAACAATTATAAAACATTTATGCATGCATCGAATTCATAAAACAAGTCCACTCACAGACCGTCCGAAGTCGTGCCTCGATACGCGTGCCATACGCCTTTCCCGGGCCAATCGTAGCCTCCGGGATTCTCGAACCTGTCCAAATTAATTTAGAGGGTTACTAACTACTTATATAACCCCTCACTAAAGCCCCGTAATTTTCCGGAATTTCTAACTATTTTTAAACGCGACCCTAAACCTTCGGACAACCTGAACTATATCGAAACGATGTCCGATTGACACGAAACCAGTCCCAAAATGTTCGTTACATCGAATAGAAGATTTCGTATGTTGAACACATCCCCAGAAAGTGGGCCACGCGCTACCATGGTCCGCCCAAAGGGCCTGCCCGTGGGCTCACGCGCCACTGTTCCTGCACCATCAACCTCGGCTGAACCAGGTCTAGCCGGTTCGCTGGTTCGCCTGGACCGGCGTGACCAGTCCGGCCTAGTTTCTCACTCAACTTTGGTCTGTTTTCTTCCAATCCAATCCCAAAATTCCTATTTTCTCATTTCCTATCTGTTCTAATTAAGAAACCTAAGAGAAACCACCTAAAACCCACGGTTTGATTTTGTTTCTCACGGTCCAAGATTTTCAGAAATTCCCCAGGCTTCCTCAGTCGTGAAACCCCATCAAAAACCTTCTCTAAACTTCCTAAGCAACCTAATAAACCCATTACAAACACCTAAAACCCTCCTTAACGTCACAAATCGAAATTGAAAGGAAAAATGGGTAAACCGATACCTTGCACGGTCCATGGTCGCCGTCCACGGCGGCGTTGCCTCCTGCCAGCCACCATCATCAGCTTGCACTCCTCACAATCCCTTGGTCTCTCAAGCATGATCATATGGGAAGGATGGTTGGATTGGGTTGGGAGGTAATCGGGTTTTGGGTTTGGAGGATGGAAAATGATTGATGAAGAGTAATGGGATATGCATGAATGAAAAGTGATGTCCAGTGGATGAGTGACACCATTGGGCAGCATAGAAATATCTGGGCCCCACTTAATTCCAAAAAGTTTCTGTTTCGTAATTCATGCAATAATACCTCGGAACTTCCGTGAACCGTAACGTCTCTGTCGAAAGTTCGAATTCGACGTGCCGCCTGTCTACGGATTCATATCGTCCTGATTTACGTAACGGTCCTCGGCCTTTGGACCTCCCGGGTCAAAAGTAAACTATTTGCTCCTATTCAACCAAATTACCAAAACGCTCTCAAACTTCCAAAAATCATAACTTCTTCCTCGAACGTTAGAATCGAACATACCCCATGTCTATGAACTCGTGACGTCCCGAACTACGTCACAGTCATTGGCCAAAGTCTATTTGACCGCCTGAACAAAAATTCAACGATTCGCCCATTTCAGGAGCAAAATCGTCATTTCGCCCGAACGTCCGTTAATCCTCGTCTAATCCCCGATTAGTCTCGCTAATTCATCATTAATTCTTAATTAATCCCTCTAATTCGGGACGGGTCGTTACATTATATATATGTCTAGGTTGGTGGGAGAGATTTGTGGAAAGAAATCTGAAATATAATGAAGAATTTTTTAGAAAAAAAAAACTAGGTCTTACATGCAAAATTACCAAAATGCCCTTGAAGGAAAAAATGACCAAAATACCCCTAAGTCTTCCTTAACCCATAATGAACTTTTCTGATCTCCGTTTTCAACATGCCGCATGTCTACGTATCTAGGAGGCCGAGACCTTTCTAATGGTTTTTTCAAGTTACCCACAAGATGTGCGGATCAAAAAGTCAACATTTTGACTTCTAGAGGCAAAATTGTCATTTTCTATTTTCTCGAATATCTGAGGTGTTATAATAAGGGCCATTACTTAAAATAGAAGAATTGGTTACTAGTTCAGTTTCGGTACTGGACGATATTCCCCAACACTTACAATTTGAACTTTTAGCTTTTGTGACACTTGACTGCTTATCTATATTTATTCTTTTACTAGTTCCTTAGGGTAATACATAGTACATGGTGAGGACATGAACCTTTCTCCCATCCTTGTAGCTTTCCAATTGTCCCATATCAGTTTGAATCAGTTCGGTATCGATACCGTATTAATCATTCATTTAATTTTACTATTCAATTTTTTCGGTTTGGTATGATACAAGAAGGAACAGTTTCGGTATTTTAGGATGTTATACCCAGGGCTAGAAAATATGAAGAGTCGTGTTAGCTGGAATCAGAGATATGCTATCACACATTGTCACTTGTCGGTGGCTGGCCAAGTAGTAATCTCTCACGCGCCACACGCCCATGCGCCACGCGCTTAGTTCATCTTCTACCTTTTCCCTAGTCAACCAGAACCCTGCAACTAGGTCCCGATCTAGGTGACCAGACCCAGTCCATTTCATCCAAATTTTGTCCATTTCTCTCATCTAATACGTCCAATCCACACTGCTCAAACCCAGGAGCATTAATTCAACCTCAAAACTAGAAAAACTTACCTTGTTTCCATGGGAGGGTGTTTCGAAGCTCACAACCATGGGTTGAGCTTTACCATGACAACCTCCTAGTGTCTAAAACCTTTTAGTCCATTTGGATCGCTCAAATCTAGAGAAAGCACAAGGCACCTCGGTTTCACATTTTTGACATCTCAAACCAACCATTCTTTTCTCATGGTCTGGGTTCGACTTTCCCCCTTTTCTCCCATGCTCTGTTCCAGCTTTTCCCTCTCTTCAATTACCTTGTTTTTCCCCTTCCTCAAGAAGGTCGTGCAGCTCTTCCAATGAGACCATTGAGAGAGAGTTTGTGGGGAAGTGGATGTCGGAATTCTCCCTTCCATTCATTTTACTATTTTTTTTTAAAAAAACAAAAGAACTGCCAAGACGGTGGGTGACACTTGTCACCCATCTCATGCACTGAGTCATCACTAGATGCTGAGTCATCTGTAAGTTAAATGACTAAATGCCTCAGTTTACCGAATTACCAAAATTCCCTTAAGCTTTTAGACCTGTAACTTTTTCCATATGATCTTCATTTTCTACTTGCTATTTATCTACGAACTCGTAAGTTTGGGCCATTAATAAAGAAAAGGGTAAATCTATTAACTCCTAACTTATTTTTTTTTCGAAAATTCCCTAAGTTTTCGGGACGAGTCGTTACATATATTTTAATCACTATATGTGCTGCACGTAATCCAATTTAAGTTTTCCATGTATTAGCCTTAAAAATTTGTCACACTATGACCATCCCAAAGTCACGTGAAGCATAAGCCTTATTTGTAGGCATTTTAGTCAATTTAATTGTATATATTCATGTAATGACTTAGCGTTTATTCCATGTTGGAGTGACATTTGTCACCTGCTGAGGAGGTGGGATATGAGTTAGCATCTCATTTTGTCCCGTTTCTAATATATGGAACCAAGAGGGAAAAGAAAAAAATGGGGAGAAGGAGAATACGATCTCCTCTTTAGTATCTCTGTGTGTCCGTACATCAATATTAAAGGAGTAGGGAAGGCTAGGGACATATGTGTATGTCTTTGGAAAGGAAATGAAGATTAAAGATACATGGCATGAACGGCAAAGCCAGGGTCCCTGTGATGGATTCTTGGTTTTGGACCAGAGAAGGCCAAATTAAGCTTAATATCACTTTCCTTGGACCTGGACAACCAAGATGGGCTGATAAATTAAGTGTTCTAGACACAAGGAGGCTGCCATATGGTGTTCACACGATGGCTGTGAGCTTCGAACCTTCCTTCTTGGAATCGAGGTAACCATTATGTTTTTAATGTTGGAGATGTGTTTCTGGGTTGAATTAGATGAACTTATATTATTGGATCATTGAAAATGGACTTTGAGCTCAGTTGTAAGCACCTTCGAAAATAGATTTGTAAAAATTTGTGAGCTTGAGTGTGAGTGTGTTGTTTCAATACTTATGTCTCTCTGTACGCAAGCTTGAAGACTTTAATAAATGTGAGTTTGTTTTCCATCTTATGATATTCATTTGGTTCTTAATCTTTATTTTTTTTTCTCTCTTTTGTTCATCTGCCTGTTTCTCTTTCATTATCATGCCATATGTCATCGAGAAGGGGATTTTTAGAAATTAAAGCTGGATTTTTAGAAATGATAAGGGAGGGGGTTTTTAGAAATTATCTATAAAAAGGGGGTTTTTAGAAATTATCTATAAAGTGAATAAATAATAGTAAATGTGATTTCCTCTAAGTCTGTAAACATTAATTTATTTGAACGGTTGAACCTAATATAATTTATTAAAAAAGGAAATCCAAACGCAAATATAAAAGGAAAGTCCATTTTAATTAAACATGAAATATATATACTAGTTTTGAAATTTTGTTGGTTCAATGAATTATGTCAAAGTCTATTTGTCAAACACTAATTTCCATTTAATTATTAATAATATGTAGTAATATTACTATAATATTATTTTCTAAATTGGCGGACTTTACTATAATATTATAATATTATTTTTAGGACACATGAAGAAATACAAATATGAAGAATTTACAATTCAACATATGTACTCTATTCAACTAATTTACTATTAAGATTTTTCTTTTACTTTAAACATTTCCCTAATGATTTCCCAGCATGCATGTTCAAGTCTTAAGTCTTCCGTCCTCCTCTATTATTTTTTTCCGTTCTCAATAACATATACGACTGTATGTTCAGAGTATCATAAAAAAAAAAAAATGAGCATGATTTCATTTTCTTTATAAACTCAGTCAATAATGCCAGCCTATGTGCAATAGATTATCGATACCGCCAACATCCAACCAGATCATGACGTAATCCAGATGTGGTGTTAAAATATGAGTGGCTTGTTGAAAAAAATAATTTAAAAAATAAAAAATGAAGATTTTATATTTGGTTCCATGAGCGGCAAGCAGGGAGAGTCTCAGAGAGACAGAGTTTGTAATTTTAATATTTGGACTAGTTTGATACCCAGATGACATCTCAATCCCTCCTTGTCACGGCGCCGGAGAGCGAGTGGACTAGATCGGTAACAAAAGTACAAAAACGGCATCGTTGTGAAGACCTTTCCAAACATGAAAATGAAGCCATTAAGATTCGGTGGCAGCCTTTACCACAACTGCCATCCAAACGCGACGAATTTCATTTACTCCCAATGATTTTATCCTAAGTCGGTACTTTTTTGTCATTTCCATTCTGGCCAAATCCCAACCGGCCCTACATCTGTCTCTGTCTCTGTACAGTGTACACTGGCAGTATATATGGTGCGTTGTGTGAGTGGAATTTTCAATCCAGCCTCATTCCTCCCTTCGATTGCTGCTCCCTCTGAAAATTCAATGGCCGCCATGCAGCAAGTTCTTGATGATTTTCAAGCTTTGCCCTTTTCTATTCCTCTTGCAATTGGGGCTCTGTCTTTGGTCTTCTTGTTTTCGATCAAAGGTTTGATCTTTACCAAGAAGAGTGCTTTTTCTAAGCTCCCTCCTGTCCCAGGTGCTTACTTCTGGTTATTGTTATTAATCTGCGTGCTCAATTTTGGTTTGGTGGGGTTTTAGGATTAAATGATGAAACTTTGTTTGGTGGGTAATTTTCTGCAGTGGTACCTGGGCTGCCTGTGGTGGGGAATCTGCTGCAGCTAAAGGAGAAGAAGCCTTACAAAACTTTTACAAGGTGGGCTGAGAAGTATGGACCGATCTACTCTATTAGGACTGGTGCTTCCACCATGGTTGTTCTTAATACAACTGATGTTGCCAAAGAGGTATTTTTTTTCTTCCCTTTTTCCAATATTCTACTGATTTCTGCTGGTTATTCATAGGTGGAAACTCCCTCTCAGGCTTTTAATTCAACTCTAGATTTATGTTCTATTTTACACTCATCTTTTCGTAAGTTAATCAACATTGATAGAAGTTTGTTTTGACCGACCTATGAAGTGAAATCACTATTCACTATTAACCCACTCAATAAATGACAATTTGAGCAGGGTTTGTGTTTAACTTCTGAATTGACCCATTACTGAAATCTCGGATTGAGTTAATTTTGGCTGATTGCGTTGAAGACCCATCACTCTGGTTTCGTTGGTGGGTTCAAACTGTGTAGTCCTGGAATTTAGGAAGAAAATGATTGATTTTTTTTTTTTTTTGTTTAGCCAAAATGAGGACATTTCATAAATCCCTTTTATTCACCTTTTTAAAATAATGATTGTTCTCTTTAATTTGAGCTGAATTTTGGTAATAAAGAAAAGAATTTGAAGTGATCTCAATTTATATTGGGGGTGATTGGTTTTCTTAGTCTTTGATCCCTTTGAACTGTTTATGTAGACAAGTAAAAGTATTGATTAATTCCTTGCAATAATAACTAAAAAGTTTCTGATTGGGTCATGGCAATTTCATGGAGAATTAAGACTATGGCTCAATTGCAATTCGTGTGAATCATATACCTGTTGCATTTCAGTTAATATAGGGGGGCCTTTGTTTTTTCTAAGCCGTG
Source organism: Prinsepia uniflora (assembly GCA_032719365.1). Classification (NCBI taxonomy): domain Eukaryota; kingdom Viridiplantae; phylum Streptophyta; class Magnoliopsida; order Rosales; family Rosaceae; genus Prinsepia; species Prinsepia uniflora. The sequence goes on along the minus strand of CM064868.1, from coordinate 75,281,823 downwards.
AAAGATTTCTTCGTTGAGCCTTCGTTGATGTCATGACATGGTTGCCTATGAATGCTTCTTTAGGAAATCAGGCTGTATATATTATTCACCACTTTTTTTCTTCCAAGAGTTAGTCATCACTATTTACTTTATTGATTGTTTCAGGCCATGGTGACCAGATATGCATCCCTCTCAACAAAAAAGCTATCGAATGCACTAAAGATTCTCACTTACGATAAATGCATGGTTGCAATAAGTGACTACAATGATTTTCACAAGATGATAAAACGATACATCCTCGCAAATGTTCTTGGAGCAAATGCTCAGGTTATTATTACAGTTTTCATTCTCACTTAATTATTTGTTGCCACACCACACCATATCGGATCCTGTTTTAACTCCATTTAACAATATTCAGAAGCGACACCGAAGCCACAGAGATACCATGAGGGAAAATGTTGCAAGCCGATTTCATGCTCATGTAAAGAATTCTCCTCAACAAGCAGTTAATTTCAGGAAAATATTCGAGTATGAACTCTTTGGAATTTCATTGAAGCAAGTGAGTGTTTCTTATAAATCGTAATTGAAGATATAATTACATAATCAAGAATGTAGTATGAACTAGCATAATATGCAGGCGATAGGAAAAAACATAGAAGACTCAATTTATGTTGAGGAACTTGGTGCTACATTGTCAAGAGAGGAGATCTTTCAGACTCTTGTGCTTGACATAATGGAGGGTGCAATCGAGGTTGATTGGAGAGATTTCTTCCCTTACCTGAGATGGGTTCCCAATAAGACCATAGAGTCAAAAATTAAGAGACTCTATACCCGCAGGAAAGCAGTAATGAATGCCCTGATCGAGGAGCAGAAGAAACGCATTGATTCCGGAGAGGTACTCTTTTCTTTTTTTCGAATGTTAAGTTCTTAGTGGTTGTTTCTGTAACTTGACTGGGGAATGAAACAGGAAATAAATTGCTATACCGATTACTTGCTTTCTGAGGCAAAAACACTTACCCCAGAACAAATAGCTATGTTGATTTGGGAGACAATTATCGAGACAGCAGATACTACAATGGTAACAACAGAATGGGCTATGTATGAACTCTCTAAAGATCCAACACGACAGGTACTTACTTTCGTTCACAAATTAATCCGAATTTTGTATACTATTGTTTACTTTCATATCATTTTACTTGCTTCTTGATGTAACAGGAACATCTCTATCAAGAAATAAAAAATGTGTGCAGATCAGAGAAGATTACCGAGGAGCACTTGTCCCAGCTGCCATACCTGGGTGCTGTGTTCCATGAAACTTTAAGGAAACACAGTCCAGCTCCGATCGTTCCATTGAGATATGCACATGAAGATACCCAATTAGGAGGTTACTACATTCCTGCTGGAACTGAGGTAATTGATATATGAATATTCCATGAGATTTCCAATTTTAATTTGTCAGTTTGCCCCAAAATATGTACAAACTTTCCAATTTTCCCCTTAAAACTTTTTTATTGCAGCCAGTTTTCCCATGTCATCATCTTTACTCACATTTCTTCCGAAGATATCACATTTGGTCATCAAATGGTATTCATTATGAATAATTTTACTTCTATGCTTGTTTGGATAAAGGAAAATAACAAGAGATTTGATAAAAAGTTAAAATTTTATAATTCCTACGCACCAATTTCTTTATTTTGATAATAAAAATTGGAATTTACAAATTCCAAAAAAATAGAAACAAGGAATTTGGATGTCCCAAATGATGACTTGAAATGATGTCTCAAGAGACAGAATTTTCCAAATAATGTCTCAAGAGACAGAATTTTCCAAATGATGCACAAGTGAAATTTTAATTTCCATGATTTTTAACATTAATATTCAAACGTTAGAATTTGCATTGATGTTCAGATTGCGATCAACATATACGGGTGTAACATGGACAAGAATCAATGGGAAAGCCCAGAAGCATGGAAGCCGGAGAGATTTCTTGAGGCGAAATACGATCCAATGGATTTGTACAAGACAATGGCATTTGGAGCTGGAAAGAGAGTATGTGCTGGCTCTCTCCAAGCAATGTTGATATCAGCCACCACAATAGGTAGGCTGGTGCAAGAGTTTGAGTGGAAGCTCAGAGATGGAGAGGAAGAGAATGTGGACACAGTCGGTCTCACCACTCACAAACTCCACCCAATGCAAGCAATCCTCAAGCCCAGAAATTAAAAAGGTTTCAGACTTTGGTTCTGTTCAAGCCGAGGGGAGGTGATTTGTGGCTGAAAAAGCTTGGCTATGGCTGAGTTTAGTGGACTTTCTTTTTTTTTTTGGGGAAAAAGATAGATGATTTTGGAGACTTTATGAACACATGTCGATCTCAAACTTTGGTTACATCATCCGGAAATACATGTCTCAAACTTTGGACTTCTTTTTCGTTGAGTGACATCTACAACCTCTTTTCTTTTGTTTCTCAACTCATATCATACTGTTTGCCCAAAAAAAAAACTCATTATCATACTGAAAACAAAACGAAAATGTGCAAAATTAATGGGTGCTAATTTGCTTTATATGATAAAAAAAAATTAGATACACAAGAAAAAAATAAAGTTGAAAGTTACTTGGACAATCAAAATTTACATAATCAACCTGTAAAATTTTATAAACTGCCGAAGAAATAGCATAGATCTAAATATGGGTTGTATTCTTTCGTGGCCCAAAATAGTAGAAGTATTAGGCACAAAAATTTACTTCATGAAAAATATAAAATTCCGAAATAAACTTATAAGTTGAAAGTCGTTTATCCATTCAAATGTATTAAATAAATATGGGGCCGATAAGCCCTTACTATTAAATAAATCTATATGGGGTCTATAGACCCAACTTATAGGGTCTATGGGCCCCCCATAAGCTTAAAGTCGTTTATAAAAAATTTATCAAAATATATAGCCTTTATTAATTAGCCCAAAAGCATATAAGCTTATGGGGGCCCCATAGATCCAATGGACAAAAACTTGGCCCGGCCCGAAAGTTAGCGGGCTGGACTTAGGTTTAAAATGTTCAAACTCGATAGGCTGGGGCCCGATAAGCCCAACCTAACCCGCCCATTTAGACTCTACTCATAAACCTCAATATATGTATGCGGACAGCTTGTGGTCAATCAGGTCAACGACGAATACGTGGCCAAGGACACCTCCATGGCACAGTACCCGCGTTGGCTCAGTCCCTCCTTGGTAGTTTTCATGCCCATACAATCACCCGGATCCCCCGATCCGAGAACAACCATGCCGATGCTCTGGCCCGAATTGCCTCTTCTCTGGACGAGCGGACCGGTCGACAAGTCCCAATGGAGATTCTACACCAGCCGAGCACCTCACCCACCTCGGTACACTATGTCAATACCAACTCCACTTGGATGGCCTTTAACGACCCGTCCCAGAAAGTAAAGTTTAGATAGTGATTAAGATGGGATTAGTGAGCTTAATCGGTGGTTAGTTGGTTTAGTTGGGGTCGTTAGGGCAGAATGACGATTTTGCCCCTAGTTCGGGCAAAAAGTTGACTTTTAGTTCGGGTGGTCTGATGGACTTTGACCGGTGACCAGGACGTAGTTTAGGACGTCACGAATCCGTAGGCATGTAGCACGCCTGATTCCGACATCCGAGGAGGAAGTTATGATGTTCGGAAGGTTGAGGGCACTTTCGTAATTTGGGTAAAATAAGGGGAAAAGTTGACTTTTTGTACGAACGGGTTTTGGCATGTTGACCTAGGACCGTTAGATAGATCTTGTCATCCTGAGTTCGGTGACAGGCGGCACGTGTTCATCGGACTTACGAGGTGTGAGTTACGGGTCTAAAACGGTAAGGGTAAAACCGTAAAAATTGGATTAAAAGGAGGGGCAGTGTAGTCTTTTAGTTGCCTGGGGATTTGTGCAGAGAGAAGCAGATGAAGGGCTGAGATTGGGCCATGTGGGAGAGTATGGAGTGGATTGGTGACATGTGGCAAAGTGTGTAGTGGGTTCTGGGGGGTTCTCATGTGTGCACGGTCCAAATAATTGGGGTGCACCCGTGCAAGTATGTGTTCGTGTTCTTCGATCCAGATTGAAACAAAGTGAGGCGGTGAGGAAATTGAAGGGTGATGGTGTGTGTGCTGGTGAGTTGGGAGTGTAGGAGAGTGAGTAGAGAGTGAAAGAGAGCTGGTGAGAAGGTTGGGAGGTGAGGAATCGTGTTGTGTGTGAGTGGAGAGCCACGGGCAATTCAGAAGAAACAGAGAAGAACTGAGGGTGTTGTGGTGGTGTTGTGGTCGTGTACGGTGCAAGTGACCTCGAGAGGAGGCTGAGGTGGCTTTGTGGATCCCAGAGAAAGCGGCGGCGAGCACGGCGGTGACCGATTGCAGGTAATTCCTAAGTCCTGTGTTCGATGCTCTGTTTTCCCGTCAAGTTTCAAAGTGGAAGTCGTGAGTCTAGGGGTTGAATCGATGGGTCTAGAGTGGTCTAGGGAGTTCAGTTGAGTCCAGGGGGTCTTTTGGTTGTGCTGCCGTGACGGGCGGTGCACGGTGGTGGTTGGCACGACGGAGGGACTTTGTGTGCTCTGTTTTTGCCGTGAGTTTCAGACGGGAAGTCGTGGACTTAGGGAGTGAGTCGAGGGTTTCTGTGAGTTGGGTGTGACTCAATGAGGTCCTAGGAAGAGTTTGGGATAGCCATCGTGACATGAGGTTACTTGGGTGGCTGGAAAGGAAAACAGGGCAGGCTTTGGGTTTTCCTTCGAGCTTGAGTCGACGATGGAGGGGCCGTGTCGAGGTTTGAGGAGTTGGGGAAAGGATAGGGTAGGTCTGGACGAAACTGAGGGTGAAGAAAGGAGGTGTTTTGGTGCAGGTACGGCGGAGAACCGCTCTCGCCGGTTCAGGTTGCAGGCTACTGGTGCGAACCGGGTCGACGTGAGGTTGAGGGTGCACTGTAGCAGGCGCGTGAGGGCCACACGCAGCCACTTTGGGCTGCGCGTGGGGGCGCTTGCGGCGGTTCTGGGGAAAATGGTCAACATGGTTTTTGGTCCAGGAGTTGTGTTGAGTCAATTGGAATTGGTTTCGGGTTAATCGGACGTCGAATCGAAGTAGGTTTGCGAGGGTGAAGGTTTAGGGTTCCGATTCGTTACATTTAGGACCCGGGGATTTTTAAGGGCATTAGGGTGGATCCTCGTGGATGCGTTAGTAACGTACTTTGGTGGTTGTTGACAGGATCGGGATTTCCCGAGGAAGCTGAGGAATGTGCAGGACGTTCGGGACGCGATTGAGGGCTCAGTACTGTGAGTGGACCCTTTCCTTAAACTCGAACATGCATAACTGTTTTCTATAATTTTTTTATATCTGTGATTTCATGCTTGTTGGATTTATGATGTGATTATATATAATTTCACGGTTTTCGAGAAATAACTATTTGGCACGTTTTACGAGAAAGTGAATTCTGCATAGTAAGTTGTGGTTTTGGGATTTCAAACGTTAAATGATTTTCAATGATTATAAAAGGATTTTGGAACATGATTTAGATGATCAAGGTTTTTGGTTTTAGAATCGGATTTCGGTTAACGAGATTTGGTTTTAAAGTTGGAAAGTGGAATTCCAGATTTGAGTTCGGAATGACGGTTCTGGACGCCGGAAGGGCATCAGACCAGTGATTTCGGATTTGGGTTTGGATATAGATTGAAAATGGTTTTCAAATGGTTTTGATTGGATTTGCTGGATCTGGATATTGGGTTTAAAGACCCGGATATTGATTTGACGGGGGACGGGCCCGGATTGGGTTTAAAGACCCGGATTGAGTTTAAAGACTCGGATATATTGATATTTCCCCCGTAGGCCTGTTAAGTTTAAAGACTCGGGAGTTTAAAGACTCGGATATGATTGAGGCCTGGATTGAGTTTAAAGACTCGGGAGTTTAAAGACTCGGATAGGTCCAGCAGGTTTGATCAGAAAATGATGATTTGATGTTCCTGGTTTATGATATGGCCTTATGATACATATGCTATGATTTATATAACTGTTTTATAATGTTTCTGTTTCTTATGATGTTTTCTGGTGATTGATTATAACTGTTTTGATAACTGAGTTATGCATGTGGTTTCAAAACGGAGGGTTAAAACTTGGTTTTCTTATAAATGGTTTTCGAACTTTTCTTTTATTCTGGTCCACTCACACCTTCTGTTTTTAACTGCCCTCCAGGTTGTGGAGCTAGCGTGGGGTCTTGACGTCGAGGCAGGGTCCGAGGCATAGAAGTCACGTGAGGGATCCCGGAGTGTTTCAAATTTTTTTCCGCGTGCGTGTAATTATCATCGATTTTTATTTCTTTTCTGCGTCTTTTGTACTATGCTCTGTAAACGATTGAATTCGGGATATTTTGTATAGTTTCTCCTGCGTCTGACTGAGTATGTTGGTAGTTACGTGAGAATTCACTTTGGGGTTGTGCCGGGGTGTCAGACGGGAGCAGGATTTACCTCGGGTTTCAGGGTGAAACCGGGGTGGGTCCTGACAATTGGTATCAGAGCATAGGTTTGTCGAGTTTGTTGGGTTTGTGAGGTTGAGTTTTAGTTGTTTGACTGCTTCTATGCCTCTTTCAGCGTGTGGTTGATGATGCCTCCGAGACGTGGACCCTCTCCACGACCTGAAGAAGAAGCGGCGAGAGGAATCGAGAGTAATACGATTGAGCGAGCCCAGCGGCTTGGGGCTACTACTTTTAGTGGCGGAGCTGATCCTGAGGAAGCTCAAAGGTGGATTACGAGACTTGAGCGGATTTTTGCGGTGATGCATTGCCCGCCGGAGGAGCGAGTGTTGTTGGCTACGTTTTTACTGGATGGTGCGGCGTATGAGTGATGGTATACCCTCGAGTTGTCTGGCTGGGATGCCGATACTGTGACCTGGGAGACGTTTAGGGAACGGTTCCTGGAGCAATACTATCCTCGTTCTTTCCGAGATGCCAAGGAGGCTGAATTTCTGCAGCTTTAACAAGGGAATATGATAGTGGCTGAGTACGAACGAAAATTCCAGATGTTGTCTCGGTTTGCTCCTGCGTTCATGGCTACTGAAGCCGAGAAGTGTCGTAGGTTTGAGTTGGGCCTGCGAGGTGAGATTCGTGCCATCGTGACGGCTGGATCGTTTGCTACCCTCAGAGAGTTATCGGATGCTGCGGTGAAGGTTGAGGCAAGTTTGCCGGTGCGACGCCGAGAACCATCTTTTTCTGGAGCTTCGAGCCAGAGGACACCGAAGAGAGGTAACTTCAGTGGAGCATCATCGTCGAGTGATGATCGTTTCGGTAGACCTGGTAGTTTCCAGAGTTCAGGATTTCGTGGTTACCGAGCACAGCCGACTCCGCAAGCTAGTGCGACGTCTGTTGCGTCGACAGGGCGACCAGGTCCTTCTGGTCGGGATGTTTGCTTTTACTGCGGAGAGTGAGGTCACTTTCGACGTGAGTGTCCACTGTTGCCACAGGAAGGTAGCGTAGGCCGAGGAGTGGCGGAGCCTGGACAGAATACCGCGTCAGGGACAGCGGGCACTAGAGGAGGTGGTGGTGCCACTAGTAGTTCGAGGGGACGTGGTAGAGCGTCGGGATCTCAGGCCCGAGTGTTTTCGATGACTCAGCAGGAGGTTCAGTCGGCACCAGATGCGGGGATAGGTACTTGTATTATCCTTGATTGTGTTGTACCCAGTTTTGTTGTTGGATCCCAAGGTAGAGTTTAGAAGAAGTTTCCCTAGATGACATGGAGTGTTATAGTGAGTTCCGTGGAAGGATGACGGAAGGTATAGGAAATGAGTGACTATAACTGATCAATATGAGGTTATTGAAGGAGAGAACCCACAAGCTAGAGTTTGCCTTTAGGACTTTGTAGATTTATTCCGATAGTGGCCGAAGTAGCAGCCGAGGGAGATAGGTGTTCGATTGTCTGGGTTAGTATCCGAGTTGGTTTTGGAAAGGTGAGGTGGTAGTACGTGAGGAAGTACTCTGTGAATTCTATTGGGTACTCCATATAATTTTACACCGTCTATCGGTCTTCATTGTATTGGTCCTCGCTAACCCTTAAAATTATCAATGTCAAAGTTCTCTTCTTATTGCTCCACCCATTCCCGAGCACTCCTATGAGTTCAACACACTACCGAGCTCGCCTTTTCTTTTACACTTGCATCCATGATGCTTCTACTAACCACCCACGTGGAAAACAAAAGGGGAAGCGACAGCATTCCACAATGCACGTTGCTCGGTTAGGGCGTGCTCCACCCGTTGGACACGCACCACCCCTTCGGTCCTACGACCCCAAACCGCTGGCCAGCCAGCTCACAGACGGCGAGCCACGCAGGTACATACCTCGTGACCGCCCACCACTCCCATTTGTCGCGAAGTCGTTCCCCGCTTCTATAAGCCAAACACTCTTCCGCTCTCCCATCGGTGACCTACCTCGACCGAGCACTTGGGGGACTGAGGGGCACACCGAGTCCAAGCACTCAGGAGGTCTGTGCAAGTCCTCAACCGAGGCAGACGCCTACACATGGAAACACCTTTCCTATGGCTAAACGCTCAAACATACCGAGCTCAAAACTCGTCGTCGACCTACCTCGACCGACCGAGGCAGACGCCTACTCATGGAAACACCTTTCCTATGGCTAAACGTTCAAACATACCGAGCTCAAAAACTCGTCGTCGACCTACCTCGACTGACCTAGGCAGACACTTACACATGAAAACACCTTTCCTATGGCTAAACGCTCAAACATACCGAGCTCAAAACTCGGCGACCTACCTCGACCGAACACACTCCCAGTCCGTCTACAAGCGGTCCACCAGACCGATCGGGATTTTGCGCTTACGCATCAGATTACAGTTAGCAAATTGTTGCATCCAGAGACAGATCGATGCTCACAAGGGATAATACATACTCCCACTTGGTCGGTGTAAATGACAGTTCATACAGGTCAGTCTACATTTAACAATTTGTTGTACTGCTCAACGGAACAGACCGGTTTTCAGTCGGAACAAACAATACTTGGATAAATTGTAAAAATAAAATGTCTATTAATGGGGGGCACGACCAATCGGTCGGCCAAAAAATATTACAAGCAAAAAACCCTACTCTACCCCGACACGCAGGTTGGACAGAAGAAACAGCAAAAGGAAACAAGGGAGGAGGGCGGGTATGTCGAAGCATGTTCGACAGCCGGAGTCTGGTCGGAGGAGGGCGGCTGAGCAGCGGGATCCTCTTCTTCTTCCTCTTCGCTCTCCCCAGGCTGCTCAGCACGGTTTATGAGCTCCATGGTCACCTTGAAGCCGAGCTAGGGGGTTGTGTCGAAGTCGAAGTCGGGATAAGACCAAAATATGTTCTTGTAAATATCCCTTTCTGCCGCCGCCGCGAACGCATCCTGACGATCGTTGAAGTCTAGAGAGTGGAGATAGTCCGAGATAGCGTCCGACCGAGCGAAGGAGAGTCGGTCTTGCAGCATGCACTTATCCATCTCCCGGATCACCACCTACGCCTCGAGCAGCTCGGCGGCCTCTTTGCAATGCTCCGCCCGAGCCGACTGACACTCGGTCTCCGCCCGCTGCTTAGCCAGCTCCTTGTGGGATTGACTGACTGAGGCCTTCCCCTGCTCCGCCTCAAGCCTAAAACGGTCCCTCTCCTCGCTGACCCTCCCCAGCTCGGACCTCAGTCGGTCTGCCTCCTCAGCCGCTCGCTGCCCAGCACTGACCTCCTCGGCGTACATGCTGAGCCGAGCCTCCATCTCTGTCAGCACCTGCTCCTGGACCTGAAGCCTCCGCTCGATCTCCACCACAGCTTCCCGAGCTAACTCGGCCTCCGCCTTCAACATCTGCTCGGTCTCCAACGACTCCCGAGCAACCGTAGCAGCCTGCTCCTTCATCTGCTTGCTTTCCTCCTCCGCGGAAGCCGCTCGGTCCAGCGCATCGAAGTAGCTGACAAAGAGCCGACCGAGAGACTGCAGCAACAGACAAGTCAGTAAAAAATACCAAGGTAAAGGACAAAACGCAAGTTAGGGCCGACCGAGTTACTTACATGAGAGGCAGCATCCATAGACCTGTACAACCACTCGGGGACTGCGTCCCGGGAACAGGTACTCAGACCGCGCAGCTCCTTGGAGGCGCCCGTATCCATGTTGTCCACAACCGGCTGCATCCGATCACGGACCGAGGCATGGGTATCCTCCTACCGATCTCCTCCAGCAAGCGGTCCGCCCCGACTCGGGTGCGGTTGAGCCGACTATTTAGCAAGGAGAGCAGCCTCAGAAGGGCGAGCCGGGACCGACCGTGACGGTTCGAACTTCTTCAGACACACTGCCTGCTGCAGAAGTGGGCCCTTGGGCTGAGGGTCGGTCGGCGGTGGAACTCTCTGGAAGGAAAATGGCGGCTCGGCGAAGGCCATCTCAGTGGGATCAGGAATGGCGACCCATGTCCTCACTTCCTCCGCAGTCTTGGCGAGGGAGTTCCAGACCTGCCTTTCTCGCTCGGCCTCGTTCTCCGTAACCACGATGCTGACCGGGGCGTTAGCCGGGAGCACGGGCTCGGGGTCCTCCAGATTAATGACCGGAGCCGTAACCTCCGGCTCGGTGTGTTTGGCCTCCGACTCCGGCCTCGGACTCTTCAACTGTTTTGGTGCAGCACGTGCGACTACCGACGGGCTCATCGGATTCTTCCGCTGGCTCTTCCTTCTTTTATTCCCCTCGTCAACACCAAACAGCTTGCCAAGCCGCTCGGCAGCCCTTGGGTTGAAGCCAGGCGACTGCTGGGATCCTGAGCTGGGATCCACCGCCTGCTTTCTCTTATGAGCAGAACTAGCCGACCCAGCCACCTTCCTCTGCTCTTCCGACCCGGACATTTTCTGCTCTGTCCTTGCCTCCTCAGCCACTCGGTCAATCCTCCTCTTCAAGTCTTTGGGGACGACTTGCACCAAACACCAAGTGTCAAAAAAAAATGAAAAAACAAAGGGCATATAGAAATGTGAGGTATCGCGAACAGGGTTACTTACCAAGATTGGGGATCAGACCGACCTCGTGCAACAGTCGGGGTACCCGAAGCACGTCACGGTGGCGCCACGGGGCGATACACGTTTCCATGACCCGATCTGACAGGACCCATCCCAATCCCCCCGGGATTAGTGCGGGATGAACCGGCTCCCGTCTGACACGAAGTGTCAGACAAGGGATATTTCCAACCTTTGCCCTCCCGGGCTATCAGAGTACGCCAGGATCCGGAGGAGGTATGTGATATCTCTGTCCCTGCTACAGTCCACATCCGATGTCAACCTGAAGGGCAGTCAAAACATTAAAAGCTGTGAGTGGACAAAACAAGAGTTTATAAAAACATTTCCATAAAGACATTTGTACCCTTCACTAAAAAGCATGCATGCATTCGAAAACCATTTATCCAGAAAAACCATAATGAAATCAAGTACACGGGCCACTGCCCAAATCCATAAGGGACTCAACCCAAATCATAAGAAACTAACCATACGGGCCATTGCCCAAAACCTGTGTAAACGCACATCATACATCATATCATATATCATCTTTATATCATATGCACATATAATTCACACGACCAATCCTGTCACGGTTTCCAAAGCTACGCGCGTGCTACCCATGTCTCAATCCGAGTCTTCTCAAAGTCAAGATCAATGTCCGCAGACCACTAACCCTACCCGAGGTAATAGTAATCATAGCCTTCCTGAGAGTAAGGGACCCAACTAGGGGATGACTCCACTCAGTCGGTGTTCCGTGACTACTCCGTAGTCCAACCAGGCCAACGACCCTCCCCGGAGGAGATAATAGAAGTAAAGGAAGGTATATGAATACATATATATACATAACATAAACATTCATGCCCGGTTCCCTTGAACCGTCATGATCCATAACATCCATAACCAAGGTAACATGTCGGTTCCCATAAACCGTCCTGTACCATAATGACCAACAAGGGTTCATGCCAGTTCCCATAAACCGTCATGAACCACAATGAACTTTCCAGAGTTCATGCCGGTTCCCGTAAACCGTCATGAACTTGGAAATCCATCTAGGGTCGCTGACCCGAAATCATAAACCGTAAAATAACTGGATCTCGTGCCCGAACATATGACATCAGCTGGGCACTGTGCTCGATATCTAAGGTCATATGCCCGAGACAAAACCAAATGGGTCTCATACCCGAGTTTAACCTTTTAGAAATCCAAAACTATTTCATTAAAACCAATAAAGAAATACAGACCCGTATAAGCACCGTATAAGGTCGAAACCTCGAAATACGTGCTTATACGTAACCACATACAAATGCACCCATGGCATCATCAAACAAGTAATAAAACATATAATAAACATTTATGCATGCACCAATTTAGAAAACAAGGTCCACTCACAGACCGTCCGAGCTGCCGCCTCGATTTGCGTTCCATTCGGCTCCCCGAGCCGATCAACATCACCGGGACTCCCAAACCTGTCCAAATTTTAATAGAAGGTTACTAACTACTTAATTAACCTCCTACCAAAACCCCGTAATTTTCCCGAACTTTTAGCTATTTTTAAGTCGACCCTAAACCTTCCGACACCCTGAAAACTATCGAAACGATGTACGATTGACACGAGACCAGTCCCAAAATCTTCGTTACATCGAATAGAAGATTTCCCGTGTTCAACACTTTCCCAAATTATGGACCACACGCCCTCACGCGCCCAAAGAAGGGCCATATTACTGTTCATCATCAGCAAGCTCCAGCGGAGTGGTTTTCCTGTGCTGGACCGGTTCACTTGGTTTGGCCGGTCCAACTGGACCGGAGTGACCGGTTCACAGCCCTAGACATCCCATTTTTCATCCTAGTTCTTCCTTTTTGATTCCTTTCTTCCTATTTTGATGTTTTCTATCCATTTCAATCCTTAAACGCAACCGAAAACGTCTAAAACCCTTCGTTTGATTTTGAACCAAACAGTTCAATGTTTTCCCAGCCACCCTCACGGCAGCTCAGTCCAAAACCACCACCCAGACCTCCTTAAAACCTCCCTACAACCTCAATAAACTTAACCTAATCATCCAATACCGTCCATGATGTCAAAATCAAAATAAAAGGGAGAAATGGGCTTACCGAACTCTCGGTTTCCACTTGGCCTCCACGGCCGTTCACGGCGGCCCAGCCCATCCCTCAGCCACCATCTTCATCACCTCACGACCCTCTCTCATCTCCCTTCACACTCCAGCCACAAATGATGAGGTTTGGGGGAGATGGAAGATCGGTTTGCACGGTTTAGGGGGGGTTTCGGGTTTGATCCAAATGAAAAAGCAAGGGTGAAATGCATGTATGTAAGGTGTTGTCCAGTGGATGAGTGACACTTGTCACTCATCCATTGGGCCCTGGAATAAAATCTGGGCCCCACTAAAGTCCAAAACTTAAGTCGTTTCGTAATTCGTGCAATAGTGCACTTGAACTTCCGTGAACCGTAACTTCGTCGTCGAACGTCCGAATTTGACGTGCCGCCTGTCTATGGATTCTTATCGTCCTTATCTACGTAGTAGTCCTCGGCCCTCGGCCATTGGACATCCCGGTCAAAAAGTCAACATTTGACCCCTTTTATCCAAAATTACCAAAATGCCCCTATACTTCCGAACGTCATAACTTCCTCCTCGAACGTCGGAATTGAACGTGCCACCTGTCTATGAACTCGTGACGTCACGAACTACGTCACAGTCATCGGTCAAAGTCCATTTGACCGCCCGATCGAAAAGTCAATGTTTTACCACGACCAAGGGCAAAACGGTCATTTCAGATCGTTCGTCCGATTTTGCCTAACTAATCACCGATTAGCCTCACTAATCGTGATTAGTCACTAATATAATCTAGGAATTTGGGACGGGTCGTTACAACCTTCCCTCCTTAATTAATTTCGTCCTCGGAATTCCAACCGACCTAAGTCTAACCGTTCTTCCCTCCTTATTTTAGTTTCATTCTCGAAACTCCAACTATTCTGATTCCACATCCACCCCGTGGAAAGTAGAATCTACCTCTAAACACGTGTACACTCGTACACCAACTAACCAAACAATACTTACTCGTCTGCAACCAGACGTACCACTAACACTCTCGTTACATCGACTACATTCGACCACGTCGAATGTCAGAAGTCGTACGCTCCGAACTGACACTACTTGTCAAATCTACCATGTCGTTGACATAAACAACTAGACTGTTTCATTGCTCAATCACCAACCTATCCCGCTATCCGCTCCCACAGGGAGTCACCATACCTCACTAATCGATCCACGACGACACCTCCGACAAACCGTCACCACTTGACAGTCGTCAGTCGAAAACTAACACTATAACCACTTGTGGTTATACTAACCACCACTTACTCAACTTGAGAATACACTAACCAACAATTCACCCGACTTGTGTGTAACTAGACCCATCAGAAATACCATGACCTAATGCACAGTATCCAACGTCCAGTCCATGACCTCAATTAATCCAATGGTATCGGAACTAAGCCGACTACCAACACGCTCACCAACGTACCCCTAGTATAACCTATATACCGTCACCAGGAAAGACAAGTCTACCTGGTATTGTACCTCGAACAATGTACAAGGTACGTACATCTACCCATCAATCAAACTACAACAACAACGTAGGTTGTAGCCAATCACGTTTCTATAATGGAGTCCATTTGTCCAATCCCGGGCTAGACAAATCAAAAACTCCGACCCATCATCTATTTCCAAATCCGAATCTGAATCCGCAATTTCGTAAGAAATCCCAAATCCAAACCCAGAAATCATATCCATAGCCATGTTCAAATCCGAATCCGAAATCATTATTCCGTAAGCTAGCATTTGGAATAACCATTCCGAACCCAAATCCATAAAAAGAAAATCCACAGTCAAGCTCTAGAATCAAATCCTGAATCGTCACCCAGAATCCGATTCCAAAACCCAAATCCAGAAATCCTCTTTCAAGTTCCATAATCAAATCCTGAATTGTCATTCAGAAATCTGATTCCAAAACCCGAAATCTCGTTCACGTCTACCGAGACACACCAGATTCCGAACCTATCGGATACCTGTTCAATTGATTTACACTATTACCATCGATTTACTTCATAGAGAAGCCAATCACAATATTAACACATCTCTAAGGCTGATCATATCTGACCACGTCGGAAAACTACTCATCAGACAACTACTCGTTGGACAACTACTCGGGCGAGTAATAAGTCATATGAGATTTACCTCGAAAAGAAGTTCAGTCCCATCATGCTCCATTCAAACATCCCAGTAAGAGTGATAAACTCTCCACCTATCTGGATCATCCAGATCACGATCCAGATCCATAACGACACCCAAAGTCCTAAACCAATTCCCACATCTAACCAGATCAGCCAGCGATGAGACACGCCGTGACCGTGGGTTCTCACCAATTACCTCATATCGACCCTTGTCATTCCACCTAGGAGAATCAAGGATGATCCAACACGATGACATCAAAACTCAACCTACGTGAATGCAACCAAAACTCATTGCATTCACCACGTCACGTAATCCATCATCGTCTGCCACCAAGCAGAAAATGAGAAATCTGAGTCACCTGACTTCGATATACTCAATTCCTTATGATGACCCAGAACAAATCCCGGGTCCACCAACCAATACACGATCAATTTACTAGTGGCAACCAACAACGTCTACATCATCTACCATCATCTACCGTCATCTACCGTGGTAGAAACTGAGAAGTCACCCAAAATGACTTCGACATACCCGATACCAATGTGGATAACCCGCATTCCTCCCGTCACCTAAATCATAACCTTTCGTAATTCCAAAGTTCCAACAAGACTGGAAACAACATACCCGGACATCAACCACGTGTCCCCTAACTAATTTAACTCTATCTGAGATCCACTCTGGGACCACAGATACCGAACATATACCCATCACGACGGATGTCACATCCCTATACGTAACTCATCGTCATCACGATCACCGGCACCAACGCTAGTATCAGCGCCATCCCACAATACTATAGGTACACGCAACCAGCATCAGTATCGGCACACCATGTGCACAATTGACAACCCTGGAACTCCACTCACACTGAACGACGATCTCGTACCTCAACTCGTATTGGAGAAACTCAGCCTCCCTCGTACCTAACAACTATGAGTACAGTCATCCTGACAACTCATACGAGAAAAGGAAACGTCCTCTGAACGTCCCCGATTCCCAACAACCACAGCTACAACCACTCTCTGTAGTAGTGCCTGCCACAGACTCGTGCATACCTAACTACCAGACCTCACTATATCCAGACTCCGCATCCAACGGAATCAATCGCCCGTACCAACTACTCTGTATCCCACTCAGGGATTCCATCGACAAGTACCAACCCTGGTAACCTGTCCAACCAATCACTAACCAGTCGCAACTCGACCAAACCAATGTCGTCTACCAGGTCATCCACGACCTTAGTTGTACCAACAATCCATCACAACTATGGTAGCACGACAAGCAACTAGCTATAACCGATAAATACAACCCCGACTGCGAAGTGCAATTCCAACACAAGCTGACATGACTAGACCGACTAACGAACCCAAATCTGAATAGTCGTCAAAGTCACACCACTCGCCAACTTACCTTTCCGAACCATACACATCCCACCATAGGATTCCACATTTACACCTAGAGTTCCACTGAACTCAACTGCATAAGGCAGTATAATCCATAATCTGACCGACTTCGCGGTCCCGAAATCGTAAAGACGTCAATCCAATCCTACCGTCAATCTAACTCGGATTCCTCGAATCCAGCTGCCCCCTACAGCATATCTATCTAACTCAACAATATCCGGTCATCGAATGGCCATAAAACCGAACTAGTCGTCGGAACCGATCCTACGACATCGTGAAAGACGATCCCAACTAACCGTCTCACGATCCAAAACTCTAATGTAATACTATGTTCACCATTCGCAGGGCTCCACACTGTCAACCCCGACAGAACTATGGCAACCCCGGCATCAAATGCCGAACCAAAACAATCAACGATTCAATCCTACTAACTATCGTATCGGCATCCCAACAATCAGGTTGATCACGAACTGTAGCCCATTGAGATATCATATCCTCGACCTGTGTACATACTCCAAGAGCTCCGCGGTTGCTCGAATAGAGACAACCACGCTCTGATAAGAATCCTACGAGCAATCCTATGCTCTGATACCACATTGACAGGACCCATCCCAATCCCCCCGGGATTAGTGCGGGATGAACCTGCTCCCGTCTGACACGAAGTGTCAGACAAGGGATATTTCCGACCTTTGCCCTCCCGGGCTATCAGAGTACGCCAGGATCCGGAGGAGGTATGTGATATCTCTGTCCCTGCTACAGTCCACATCCGATGTCAACCTGAAGGGCAGTCAAAACATTAAAAGCTGTGAGTGGACAAAACAAGAGTTTATAAAAACATTTCCATAAAGACATTTGTACCCTTCACTAAAAAGCATGCATGCATTCGAAAACCATTTATCCAGAAAAACCATAATGAAATCAAGTACACGGGCCACTGCCCAAATCCATAAGGGACTCAACCCAAATCATAAGAAACTAACCATACGGGTCATTGCCCAAAACCTGTGTAAACGCACATCATACATCATATCATATTTCATCTTTATATCATATACACATATAATTCACACGAACAATCCTGTCATGGTTTCCAAAGCTACGCGCGTGCTACCCATGTCTCAATCCGAGTCTTCTCAAAGTCAAGATCAATGTCCGCAGACCACTGACCCTACCCGAGGTAATAGTAATCATAGCCTTCCTGAGAGTAAGGGACCCAACTGGGGGATGACTCCACTCAGTCGGTGCTCCGTGACTACTCCGGAGTCCAACCAGGCCAACGACCCTCCCCGGAGGAGATAATAGAAGTAAAGGAAGGTATATGAATACATATATATACATAACATAAACATTCATGCCCGGTTCCCTTGAACCGTCATGATCCATAACATCCATAACCAAGGTAACATGTCGGTTCCCATAAACCGTCATGTACCATAATGACCAACAAGGGTTCATGCCGGTTCCCATAAACCGTCATGAACCACAATGAACTTTCCAGAGTTCATGCCGGTTCCCGTAAACCATCATGAACTTGGAAATCCATCTAGGGTCCCTGACCCGAAATCATAAACCGTAAAATAACTGGGTCTCGTGCCTGAACATATGACATCAGCTGGGCACTGTGCTCGATATCTAAGGTCATATGCCCGAGACAAAACCAAATGGGTCTCATACCCGAGTTTAACCTTTTAGAAATCCAAAACTATTTCATTAAAACCAATAAAGAAATACAGACCCGTATAAGCACCGTATAAGGTCGAAACCTCGAAATACGTGCTTATACGTAACCACATACAAATGCACCCATGGAATCATCAAACAAGTAATAAAACATATAATAAACATTTATGCATGCACCAATTTAGAAAACAAGGTCCACTCACAGACCGTCCGAGCTGCCGCCTCGATTTGCGTGCCATTCGGCTCCCCGAGCCGATCACCATCACCGGGACTCCCAAACCTATCCAAATTTTAATAGAAGGTTACTAACTACTTAATTAACCTCCTACCAAAAACCCGTAATTTTCCCGAACTTTAGCTATTTTTAAGTCGTCCCTAAACCTTCCGACACCCCGAAAACTATCGAAACGATGTCCGATTGACACGAGACCAGTCCCAAAATCTTCGTTACATCGAATAGAAGATTTTCCATGTTGAACACTTTCCCAAATTATGGACCACGCGCCCTCACGCGCCCCAAGAAGGGCCATTTTACTGTTCATCATCAGCAAGCTCCAGCGGTTCGGTTTTCCTGTGCTGGACCGGTTCACCTGGTTTGGCCGGTCCAACTGGACCGGCGTGACCGGTTCACAGCCCTAGACATCCCATTTTTCATCCTAGTTCTTCCTTTTCGATTCCTTTCTTCCTATTTTGATGTTTTCTATCCATTTCAATCCTTAAACGCAACCGAAAACGTCTAAAACCCTACGTTTGATTTTGAACCAAACGGTTCAATGTTTTCCCAGCCACCCTCACGGCTGATCAGTCCAAAACCACCACCCAGAACTCCTTAAAACCTCCCTACAACCTCAATAAACTCAACCTAATCATCCAATACCGTTCATGATGTCAAAATCAAAATAAAAGGGATAAATGGGCTTACCGAGCTCTCGGTTTCCACTTGGCCTCCACGGCCGTTCACGGCGACCCAGCCCGTCCCTCAGCCACCATCTTTATCACCTCACGTCCCTCTCTCATCTCCCTTCACACTGCAGCCACAAATGATGAGGTTTGGGGGAGATGAAAGATCGGTTTGCACGGTTAAGGTGGGGTTTCGGGTTTGATCCAAATGAAAAAGCAAGGGTGAAATGCATGTATGTAAGGTATTGTCCAGTGGATGAGTGACACTTGTCACTCATCCATTGGGCCTTGGAATAAAATCTGGGCCCCACTAAAGTCAAAAACTTAAGTCGTTTCGTAATTCGTGCAATAGTGCACTTGAACTTCCGTGAACCGTAACTTCGTCGTCGAACGTCCGAATTTGACTTGCCGCCTGTCTATGGATTCGTATCGTCCTTATCTACGTAATAGTCCTTGGCCCTCTGCCATTGGACATCCCGGTCAAAAAGTCAACATTTGACCCCTTTTATCCAAAATTACCAAAATGCCCCTAAACTTCCGAACGTCATAACTTCCTCCTCGAACGTCGGAATTGAACGTGCCACCTGTCTATGAACTCGTGACGTCACGAACTACGTCACAGTCATCGGTCAAAGTCCATTTGACCGCCCGATCGAAAAGTCAACGTTTTACCACGACCAAGGGCAAAACGGTCATTTCACATCATTCGTCCGATTTCGCCTAACTCCCCCCGCGCCATCTTATCCTTACACCGAGCATGCACCTAGCCTGTGCTCTGCTGCTGCTGCTGCTGCGCAAACTCGTACAAATGGACCACCTGGACGTAGGTTGGTGGCTTCTCCCCAGCTCTGGCGAAGGCCGCATACAGGCTGACCAGAATGATCCAGACATTCGGGTTCAGCTCGCCGAGGGCCACGCCCAGCCCTCTGACCATCCTCCTCACCCATGAGTGCAGGGGCCGCCGAACGCCGTGGCTGAACAACTCGGTATTGAGCAAGGCCCATCCCTCTGGGGCCTCATTGGGCAACTCGGTGGGACCGACCACCTGCATCTCCACGTCCTCCGGTACGCCCCACGCCGACCAGAATTTCTTCATTGACGCCTCAGTCTCGCGACTCTCATAGGCGTCAATCGACCACACCACCGTGCCAGCCTCCTCGGTAGGGTTTTCAGCGGCCCGAGCCGTGCTCGCACCGGCCGTCCCTCTCTTACTGGTCGGGGTTCTCTCCACCCTCGACTAACCGGACGCCGACACCCCGGTCTGATCGCCCCTGGCAGAATTTTGGGCCTCACGCCTCGACGGTGTACCCTCCACTGCAACGCCTCCATCCACCGAGGAGCTCTGTTGCTCCCCCTCGTCGTAGTCCTGCACTTCATTTGATTGGCTAACCCTCTCAGACATCGCACCACTGCGAGCAGGAAATACAGACACAAAGCACTCTTGAACACCGACCCGTGTTTTACCAGGATTGACCCGTGTCCGAACCCCGGTTCATCCACAATTCATTGCCCAGAAATAAAACAAGCAAAACCGCAAAGAACAAGCCAATGGGGGAGAAGAACGTCTTACCTTATGCTTCACAGACACAATGTCCTCGCCGGAGCTTGTACCGCCGTGACAGGTTATCGGAATCCTCGCTGGAAATCGCCTACACCAAAGACAACACACGCACCACCAATTTGCACGAAGGTAAAAAGGGTAAAAATGTTTTTTTCACCCACTATTTATAGGCCCGGGTAGGTAGTCGAAGCGTCGCCTTGTTCCGCGTGACATTTATTGCCCTGGACAGCTGTCCCCAACGCAGCACGCGTGACCATCAATGTCGCTAACACCAACGGTCGGGAATACCAACCGTCCACCGACTGACACGCAACATAGAGGGCTCCTCGATTCCTTCAACTGTCACGTCCGCTGACCCGCGACGTAGGTGGCTCCTCGACTGCCACACCTACTGACGTCCTCCCGCCCACACCGACCGAATCATGGCGCCTCGGTCTACCACCCTCACTTTGTCACCAGTGCACCCGCTCGTTTCCATCCCTCGCCTGGGGGACTTGGGGGACTGAATGCATGTACATCCGGTCTGGGGCTCTCTTTTTACAAGTCCCCAACCGAGAAATTCCACCTCGGTCACGAACTTGGGGGACTTCTGTTCATACCATATTGGCCCAGACCGAGCTCGAAGCCCACATTGACTACGGGCCCAGCCCATCGATGAATTAACACCAGTTCAGACCAATCTTGGAGGCCCAGCCCTCTACCTGGCTCCGCACGTCGGCCCAGACCGACCTAGAGGCCCAGCCCTCTTCCAGACACCATGCCACCGGCCGATTCCAGAGGACCAGCTCCTGTCTGTCGGTGCGTCGGCCCATTGCCACCACCTACCACAAGCCCAAGGGGTCCAGGCCCATTCACACGGACAAGTCCCACTCGGTCTGGATGGCACCTCCACGTGTCCATCCCACAGCGAATTGATATTTGTCCCACATTGGGAAAATACAAATATTATATTCGCCGCACCCATACAAAAGGAGTCCACTTGTCGTACAAAGGTAACTAAGAAATTTACTATTTACTATTACTCTTACAGTATACTTTCTGCTACCCCCTAAACCTTATACCGACCACTGACTTGGGCGTCGGAGTACCTTTGGGCCGGTACCACACCGGTGCCTATACTCTCACCGACCGACCAGTTTCCTTCCTCTTTCAGGTTCACACAGGGCACGTGGCAGAGCAGCATTTGCTCCCCAAGTTGGCACATTTCGTGCATCAACAATTTTCAACAACACTAAACTCACCCAAACTCATTTTTGATAATAGCCCAAATAAAGGAGTTAAACCCACCCAAGAACAATACAACCCAAAGCCCAACCCCAACCCCAACTCAATATAATCCTTTCGGCCCAAAGATGGTAGAAACTCTAACCTACCTATACAAATTATATAATACAATCATCTGCCTCTCACAAATACAAACTAACCCTTCAGGCAACTTGCTTAATTAAGAATTCTAACTATTGTCATTATATTAATAGGTACTAATGACACTACGTATTCAGTTGTTATATATACCAGGAAGGTACCGGTAAATAGTAAATATATTCTTCCATGCATTTACTATTTAACCAATTGTTTTATATTCCAAATCCTACATTCCCCTTTCTTATTCAAACATATTTCTTGTGGCCTAATATTAGTCACTTCCTACTTTTTTATACATTTTTAATGATCAATTAATCAACTAACTATATTGTGAACTACGACAAATAGCTAAATAACAACAAATCTTCTGGTTTCCATCTAAAACCCATGGAAAAGTATTCTTGGGTTCGAAGTTTGAATATATATAATTGCTCTTAGTATGTGAGACATTATATTAGGCTAATTAAACAATAAAAATATATACACCCACAATTGAAATAAATAAATAGAAATGACTCGTCCAAAGTTTCAGTATGAAGACAAATGAAATCACATGCATGTATTTTTTTTTTGCAACTTTAAAATTTAAAAAATAGCTTAATTCTAAAAGCCCATTTTGAGCCTGCCTCGAATGGGCTTAATAGGTCTGACCCAAAAAATCTAATAAAAACCTGGCCCGATAAAGATCTTAGGCTCTTATATAAGTAAGTCCGTCCGACCCGGTTCGTAATTTTAAAATATATTTAATAAGCTCGGCCCTGCCCAATGTCGAGAGCTACACATATATATTATTATTATATATGATTTATAAAAATTATAGATTTATTTTGATATAGAAGTATATAGTTCGTTATATAGTTTTTTTTTTTCCAATTTTCAAAATTTTACGTATGTTTATTTTGTTTTAACATTTCAATCACAGTCTATTTTGGCATGCAGCGATTTCAACCGGAGAATCCGTCGAAAAAAACTATATATGATTGTAATAAACTAATAGCATGATATAATTTTTTTTTTCTTTATAATTTGGTTAATTTAACATATATTATGATTAATTGAATTACATTTAATTTTTTAAAGTATTTAAAAAATGCCCCCCCACAGATAAATTTCTAACTACGCCACTACGTAGAGGTAATTATTGAAAGGAATACAAGAATCATAATAATATATTTTATTAAGTTTATGTTGTGAATCTGGCTCATTAAATGGGAACATTCTTTTGCTATTAAGTATTAATAGATAATATTGGAATTAAGGGTGTCAATTTTTGATACGAGTCAATACAAGAAAGTACCTATTAAATCTTATAGTTTAAATAGATTAAACATGTTAAATAGGTTAAACGGGTCAAACGAGTCATAAGTTAATTGTGTTTCCAGTATGACCTGTTTATTAAATGGATTATACAGGTTATATCGGTTATACGGCTTACCTGAGTCATTAATAGGCCGGGTTCGGGTTGAATATCCTTGACACGATTATTAAACGGGTCAGATTCGAATTTGACATATTTAGATAAAATATAATTTATGATGCGACACAAACCCAATATAATACGACTCATTGTCACCTCTAATTAGAATATTGGATATTGATAGATGCTTAATGGTCGGTTGTATATGAGTACAAAATTCAAGAGATAAGAAATGCTGAATTAGTCAAACCGCCTAACCTGCATGTACAATTCTTCAGGTGGCCCAACCCACCATTATTATTCTTCTTCTCTATCTTCAGTGTCATGGGCTACAAGCCTACAATTATTGGAAACCAGATTCATCTGAGTCCAATCACCACTGCCATGCTATTAATTAATTAATTACATTATAGTGTTAATTTCAGTTTAACACCCTAAATTGTAGCCAATTAACACTCATATTAAGAAGGGCCAACTATAAGTATTATGTATGATCAGTATATGTCATAGTGTCCTGCAGCTTATGATATTGGTTAGTTAAAAAATTCATAATTAATTTTACCTGTTGTAACATATAAAAAAATTTAACATCGAAAAAGCTATTTTTTAATAATTATTAAGTTGATAATATTGCTGTATAATAAACTAATAACTAATACTTGTTAATTGTTATAATACGAGGAAAAAAAAGTTGAAAATTGAAAAAAATTGCTACTAAGTTGTGCAAGGAAGTTGACAAATGCAACGAGAGATGTCGTTGTTAGAACGTTGAAAATGATGGCATGCGTTAAATGTATACACAGTGACCTTCCCCCAATTTTTTTTTTTTTTTTTTAGATATCTCCTTCCTTCGAGTCTCGATCAAAAAAAATTTCTCCTTCGAGTAAGCCCTTTGCTACCCAGAGAAATATACTAAATAAATCAAATAATTTAATCATTTTTAATACATGAGGTCATCAAAGTTTAAATGTCTTCAAGTATTCTTTTTTTGTTCTATCTTTGTGGTGTTAACATACCAACGGATTATATTTCTAATAAAACTCTTGTTTAGAATTTGATCTATGTTGATACATAAAATATGTCAACTTATGGAACAAATGTTGCTCAGCCACTTGTCCTTGGACAGACCTGCAAAATAGAAAAATTGGTCGGTCGGTTAGAGATAGGCACCAGTGTAGTACCAGCCTAAGGGTACTCCGACGTCCAAATCAGTGGTGGGTCTATGTAGGAGTGAATAGTAATTCGTAAAGTAGATGTGAATACCTAATGTTTAGTTACCTTTATAGGGAAAAGTAAACCCCTTTTACATGAGTGTGATGTGTGCAATGAATTTATTTCTCTGATGTAGGACAATGAGTATTTACTATGAGACCGACACGTGGAATGTTGAGGTTTGTTCACATATAGGGTTTGGCCAGGCCTTGCTAGTGTTTATCTGTCTGAGTGGGCTTGGGCAGGTGGTGTTGGGCCTCAGGTCGGTCTAGGCCGATATGGTATCAACAGAAGTCCCTTAAGTTCTTAATCGAGGTGGAATTTCTCAGTTGGGGACTTATAAGAAATACCCCAGACCTAAAGTGGGTGTATGTCTCCCGTCCCCCAAGTCCCCCAGTCGGGGAATGCACCGAGCGTAATGTGTTTTTGGTATGTGCATATCCGGACCAGTCAATGGACAAGTGGGGGTACGTATCGGTGTGACCTTGTGGGGTGGGCGGGTGTGGTTAGATCTAGCAGGGCCATATGGTCGGCGAGTAGGGATGGGCAGGAGATGTCAGAGCTGGACGATCCGGTCAGAGTCGTTTGGATTTTCAGTGCTTGTTAGTGTCCAATGGTCCGCATTGGGGTGTGTGCAATCAATGCGGGAGGGACATGTGGCGTGGTAATAAATTTATCGTCTACTGAGGTGACTTTTCGCCTGCCGATCTGTCCCTAAAAGTAGAGGGAAAAAGTGAAAAGCAAATTTCACATTTCACTTTTTACACCGTTATTTTGGCGAAATTTTGGCTTTCTGTAGCAGGTGATTTTCGACAATCATATCACGACGAAACTTAACAGTGAGGCAATTTCCGGTGAGGGTGACTGTCGTATGATAACAAGGTATGATCTCTCTTTCCCTTCTCTTTCGATTGAATTTTTTTTTAATGAACTAGGGATCGGGCATCGGTTCGATCCGAGCAGCATTACGATTAGTAACCAAGTGTTGTGTTTTCTTTCTATGTCATTAGATTGTTCCGATGTCCGACCGGGATAGTGAATCAAACGGCGTGTGAGACTATGTTGAGGAGGACCAGCAGATTTTGTCGGTGTAAAGGAGCCCATCGGTGGAAATAACACCAACGGTACCATCTAAAAAGAAACCTCGTTAAGGCGACTAGACTGGAGTGTTGACGTCTGGTCGGTCTGAGGGCGTGGAAGAGACCGTTCAATCAAGTAAGAAAAAGTCTGGTAGTGTTAGAGCCTCGTGGGCGACAACGGTCGGAAAGCAAGATTGGTCACTCTAATCAGTGCTTTGGCCGAGGAAGGGCCGGAGGAAGAGGATATATCGACCGCTATGCCCATTCAGATGATTGAGTTCACAATAGACAACTTGGAGAGCAAAGAGACAGAGGCAACCGTTAAGAAGTTTTGATCGCCCTGGGCGGTGCCGTCCGATGTAGAGCTGAAGGTGGTCGATTCCACCGAATTGTCCAATGAACCATCAGAGGGGTTCGCGCTCTTCTACACCATGTTGTTCATGCACGGGGTCAGATTCCCTCGGCATCCCTAGCTGAGGGATATGGTTCAAAGTCTAGGGGTGGCGCTTGGTTAGCTAAATCCGAACGTTTGGATTATCCTTAGCCTGTACGCCGCCTTCCATAGGGCCAAACAAAGGCCACCGACCTACGCCCAAGTGATGTATATGTACGAGTTTGCGCAGTAGCAGCAGAGTAAGGGCTGGGTACATGCTCAGTGTAGGGACAATATGTCCCAAGGGGAGTACATCTACGGTCTGCCGTCCTCCCAAAAAACGTATGAACAGAAGTTCATATTTGTTGGTAGGAACTGGGGAAGAGAGGGAATTCTCTCCGTCTTCCAAGATCTGAGCCTCGAGGGTTGGTCCATGTGTCTGTTATCCTCATTGTTACTTTTTTTGTGATACTTGTAGGTATGATGTGGACTGAACTAACTGTCCTTTTGAAGGTACTCTCCCAGTAATGATCGCGTCAGAGGAGGAGAAGATGATCTGTGAGCGGGTCAGGAAGAAGTTTAGTCTGATTTGGCATCATCGGGATATCCTGCGAGTCCCCCAAACACTGCTTGAGGAGGAGAAGATCATTTGTGAGCGGGTCAGGAGAAGATCATTTGTATTTTGTGTGTAGATGATTTGGTTGGTATGCTGACATTTTTTCTGTTTTGTAAGTTGTCCCTAAAGACACTAAGGGACACATAGCCTGAGCGACATAAGGGGCCCGCTGTCAGGACCCACCCCGGTTCCACCCCGAAAACCGAGGTAAATCCTGCTCCCGTCTGACACCCCGAAACTAAACCGAAGTAAACTCACGAAAAACCACCAAAATACACAGTCAGACGCAGGAGAAACTTTAAACATTCCGAAGTCAAGTTTTACAGAGCATAGTACCAAATACAAAGGAAAGAAAACCAATAAACAAGATACACGCACAACGAAAAAGTTTAAGCACTCTGGGGTCACTCTCGAAAAATTCTATGCCTCCGACGATGCCTCGACGCTGACCCCCCCGACGCTAGCTCCACGACCTGGAGGGTAATTTAAAACAGAAGGTGTGAGTGGACCATAAATAAGAAAAGAATTTCCAAAAACCATTTCCAAAAACCATTTCATAATAAAACCAGGGTTTTAGCCCTCCGTTTTGAAATCACATGCATAACTCAGCTACTAAAACAATTATAAATCACGTAAAGATCATCATAAAAACATTTGCAGAATCATTATAAAAATAGTTATAGAAATCATATCATAAGCACCATGAAACTGTATCGTAAAACGTAAGTTTCAACCAATCATTATCCTATCAAACCTGCTGGATCTATCAGAATCTTTAAACTCCCGAGTCTTTAAACTCAATCCAGGCCTCACTAATATCCGAGTCTTTAAACTCAACAGGCCTACGGGGGAAATATCAATATATATCCGACTCTTTAAACTCCCGAGTCTTTAAACTCAATCCGGGTCTTTAAACCCAATCCGGGCCCGTCCCCCGTCAAATCAATATCTGGGTCTTTAAACCCAATATCCAGATCCAGCAAATCCAATCCAAACCATTTGAAAACCATTTCTAAATCCATATCCAAACCCGAATTCGAAATCACCGGTCTGATGCCCTTCCGGCATCCAGAACCGTCATTCCGAACCCAAATCCGGAACTCCACTTTTCAACTTTAAAACCAAATCTCGATTCTCGAAATCCAATTTTAAAACCGAAAACCTTTAATTATCATATCACGTCTCAAAATCCATTTATAATCATTGAAAATCGCCTATCATTTAAAAACCCCAAATCATGGCATTGGAATCAGAAATCAAGCTTCCTCGTAAAACGTGCTGAAAACCGTATTTCCTCGAAAAACGTGCAATAATGTAAAACCAACATCACATATTCAATAATCATGGAATCTCATGTAAAACCATAAAACAAGTAATTAAAAGCAGTTATGCATGCTCGAGTTTAGAGAAAGGGTCCACTCACAGTACCGAGCCCTCAGTCACGTCCCGAACGTCCCGTACGTTCCTTAACTTCCTCAGGAAATCCCGATCCTATCAACAACCACCCAAGAACGTTACTAACGCATCTACGAAGATCCACCTAGTTTTTCCCAAAAATCCCCGGGTCCTAAACGTAACAAACCGGAACCCTAAACCTTCAACCTCGCGGAACTAACCTCAAACGACATCCGATTAACCCGAAACCTATTCCAATGGATTCGTTATAACATTTAGAACAACAAATCAATTGACCGTTTTCCCAAACACCGCCGCACGTGCTGTAACACCCCGGAAATTCGAGGATTTCCATATTGTAATTTAATGTGTGATTTGTCGATTTTACCCCTGTGAATGGTATGGTCAAATGTTGACTTTTTGATTGATGAACTAAATGGACTTTGACCTATGACCGTGACGTAGTTCGGGACGTCACGAGTTCATAGACAGGTGGCACGTCCAATTCGGACGATCAGGGTAAAAGTTATGGCTATCGGAAGTTCAGGGGCATTACCGTAATTTGGACTCTCGGGGGGAAAATGTTGACTTTTCTTTTGGCAACTAATTTTCAGTTGACTCAAGGACCGTTGGGTAGACCTCGACGTCCTGAGTCCGTAGACAGGCGGCACGCCGAAATCGGACTTCGTACGAGGAAGTTATGGTCAGAAACGTGAATTCGGGAAGTTTGTGTCTCGGTTTTCGTGTCGAATATTAAATTCAGGAAATCTGATTGGAGGACATCTGGTGAGTGACAAGTGTCACTCACCCATTGGCTAGATTGGATCAGATCCACTATTGGATTAATTAGCATTTAAATCTGCTTTAAATTACAGCCCTTAGATCTGAAATCCCTTGATTTGATCTCAGCCTTTGATCTCATTCTGAGATTCAATCCTGGCCCTTGATTCATTTTCCTATTCAGTATTTAAAATTCCATGAGATCATGCACCCATGTGTTCATTCTCTCAACCGTGTGTGCAATTTCTCCCTGGAACCAGCCCATCAGCCACCACCACTCAACCCCACACCTCAGACAACCAGCAGCCACACCCCTGACGCCGGCCACCGCTCCACGGCCACCCTGCACGGCGGCATCCTTCCAAACACGTGAAGGAAACCCGAGGAACCCAAGTCACCAAACCATCCAAACCATTGATCTAGGACTGGAACCAACGTGCGGTTGTGATCACCGTGACTACTGGACGGCAAGGAGCTGACCCTGACGGTGTACGGCGGCGACACGGCGGCGTTTGGACGTTAAACCCGTAGGTAACCATTTTCTTTCCCGGCTTCAAAACACCTGGTTGTGACGTTGACATCTTTGAGTTGTTGTTAGGACTCGTCTAGGTGACCTTGACGACCAATTTGGAACCAGGACCAGGGCTGAACAACCGTCGACTCGCCGGAAAGGATTACCAGAACCGGCAACCAAGCTCCCCGTCGAGTTTCAGGTAACCTCCTAGACCTAAAACCTAATTCTAATTACTTAGAACCAATCTAGGGACTAGGACGAGTAATTAGGAATTAAAAGGAACGAAAATGATGAAGAAATGAAGAAATGGCAACCGGGTCGTGATCGCGGGTCTGATCGACCCGAGTTGCAGGAAAACGGGTCAACCCGTCTGATGACAGTGGTGCTGACGTAGCACCCTGTCAGTCTGTCAGATGACGTGGACCAACCGTGAGCCGACACGTGTCACATGTCAGTGCACAGTCAGCACTGACATGTCAGTGACGTGGACCAGTCAGGGACTGCCACGTGTCACTGACATGTCAGTGACGTGGACCAGTGCCGTGCTGACACGTGGCACATGTCAGATCTGACACGTGGTCTGACAGATCAGTGAGGTGGACCAATTGGATGTTGACACGTGGCACCTGTCAGAGTCTGACACGTCAGACCTGACAGCTGTCAGATGACGTCAGCATGACGTCATGCTGACGTCAGCAGTGACGTCAGCGATGACGTCAGCAGGAACTGTTCCTGCGTTGACCGCGCGTGGGGACGCGTGTGAATAGTGTTTTTGGTGGGACCACCACCATTCTTTAGGTTTCGACGATCCGGATCCAATGGCGGTGGTTTCGGGTCGATCGGAGATCTTTAAGTTGGTCAAAATAAGGTTTATTGCCTTGGAAAGCGCGTTCGGGCGGCTTTCCCGGGTCGGTTTCGACCTAGGCTTTCATGGTTGAATGTTGGGGGTTTATTTTGACCTTTACGAATACTTGGACTTGACAGGGATTGTACATTTGTACCAGGACGAGGGTATACGTTCGGTTTCTAGCAGGATTGTACTGTGAGTGGGCCATTTTCTTAAACCCTTGTGTGCATAAATGTTTTCTGGTTTTATTATACTTATTAACGTGCTAAAACAATGATGGTTTTGATGATATGGAAAATATGGTTATGGCACGTTTCACGGTATTTGGGCTTGAGACCCGTCCGATGAAACTGAATGATTGGTTCGGATTCTATCTATGTATATATATGTTTGCATGTGGATATCAATAAAATGTATTTGTTACTGCACTGTATAGATCCTTCCATATTGTATTGTCTCCTCCGGATGAGGTACCCCGGAGAGGTCACGGACGTCTAGAACGTCCAGCGTCTATGACGCTAAGCATCGGGGATGCTGTACCCGAACGGGGTTCGGGGATTGAACTCGGAATTGAGACCCGAGTGGCACGCGTAGCCTTGTGATTGTGACCTTATTGGACGTCAGGGACGTCAGACATCAGGGATGTCGGGATTGGAGTGTATAGTGCAGCAACTAAAATTATGGTCATGGTTTTATTATATGCCTTATGGTTCGTATTATATGGTTTATGATTTTGGAATTATGATGCACGCATGTTTGGAAAACGGAGGGGTAAATTATATGTTTTACTTATCAAACGATTTCATAAACTTGAGTTTCGGTCCACTCACCCTTTAATGTTTTTGATAACCCCTCCAGGTCGGGAAACTGAGGTAGAGGAGGAACCAGAGGCTGAGGCATAGGTCTACTTCTGCGTACCTGAACCCCTGCTGGGCGGTGTACGCGCAGGTTTACTGTAGAGTCGTGCTCGCAAATTTGTAATTTTGGATTATATCCCTTGTCTGACATTCGTTTAATTCGGATTTTATGTATGACTTTAATTTGGTTATTTATGCTTTTAAATGTTTTGAGGTTAAAATTGGTTTGAATTATTGGGTGTCAGACGGGAGCAGGGCACGTCCCCTTGTGGTCCCTGTGAGATCGGGGCGGGTCCTGTCACGTGCCCCCACGTGCCGCCTAAAGTGGCTGCGCATGGGCCTCACGCGCATGCACACAGGGTACTGTTCACAGTCGTCTACCTCGCGTGAACCGGTCTGAACCGGTGTTCCCGGTTCTCCGCCGTCCCGTCTCCGTTTCCCTTTCTTTATTCACCATCTTCATCGACCAATACTAAGCAACCCATTCCCCTATTCCAAACACCTCGACACAGTCCAAAACCCGTCGACTCAAGCTCGAAACAAAAGCCCGACAGTCCCATGTTTCCCATTCCGGCCACCCAAGTCTTCCCCCGTCATGGTGGCTACACGAGACGATTCCTAGGACCCTACTGAACCTACCAGTACTCCCCAAACTCCTCGACTCATGCCCAAAAGCCACGACTTTTGGTTTGAAGTTCACGGCCAAAACAGAGCAAAAGAACGGGAAGAAGAAATTACCTGTCGTCGACCGCCGCCGTGCTCACCGCCGCACTCCCTGGAGTCTACAGAGTCGTCCTCGCCCCCTGTCGATCCCAATCAATCAGCACACGGCCACACCACCACCCAAACTCCTCTCTGTTCTCTCTGTTTTTCCCGTGAACCCTCCCCCTTCTCACACATGTTTCCCGTACACGAACAGTCCTCACCACTCAATCCTCACACTCTCAGCTTCCCTTAGTCACTTACACACTCACTAATTCGCACAAACACACACAATCACCGATCAATTCTCCCAATCTCTCAGTCTCTATTTCTCTCTGGTTCAAACACACACACGGCACAGACACTTGCACAATTTTGAAACACCCGTGCACTCACTAGAACCCTCTAGCCAAGCCCCATGTGTCACCATCCCCTCAAGCCTCACACAAAAATCTCCTCTCTGCCCTGGACACTTGTCCAAATCCGGCTGCACCAAGCCCAAAGTACAAAAGACCAAACTGCCCTTCCTTTTAAGTCAAAATTACCATTTTGCCACTACCTTTCTAGACCATTAACGCACACATCCTAACTCCGATGAATACGTGCCGCCTGTCATCGAACTCTGGACGACGAGATCTACCTAACGGTCCTAGGTCAAAGTGTCAAAACCCGATCGTACGAAAAGTCAACTTTTCCCCCTATTTTAGCCAAATTACGGTAATGCCCTCAACCTTCCGAACATCATAACTTCCTCCTCGGATGTCAGAATTGGGCGTGCCACCTGTCTACGGATTCGTGATGTCTCGAACTACGTCACGGTCATCGGTCAAAGTCCATTTGACCGCCCGAACTCAAAGTTAACATTATGCCCAACTTATGGGCAAAATCATCATTCTACGCTACCGGACCTATCGTAACTGACTAACCACCAATTAAGCTCACTAATCTCATTTTAAACACGGTCTTAACCCTAATTCCCGGGACGGGTCATTACACCCGCAACACAGAAAAACAAAAAATGACGGAGTCGACCAAGCAGATGAAATGGGCTGGGTTGGTTGGAACTCCCTCCACAGAACGAGTCGGGGAGAAGAGGAAAAAGTCATTGAGTGCCAGCTCGAGCTCCCAGGGGACTCCCACCCTCAATACGAGGGCGTTCGAGAGGTTGAGCTGATTGATGGGCCTTGGCAAAAGAACCAAGTCAAAGAAAGCACCCGTGAAGGTGAAGACTCTACCGATCGGGGTCCCATCTCAGCCGGCTGCTGGTGAGCCCAAGTTATCCGAAGGGGGCCGGAGATAGCTGCTCCACCCTCCGAGCTGACCTTCGTGATGTCTAGGTTAGGCGGTGAGAATGTGGGCTTGGTGATCGAATTGGACGGGTGTAGTGTTGAGGGCCGCTAGCCAACGGGTCAGTCTGAGGGGCCGATCAGGGTCGAGGTTATGACGGATGTCGCTAAACGGGAGAGGCAGGTTTGGAGGTCCCTCGAAACATTCGTTGGGGAAGCAAGAGCTCGTGTTGGTGTTCTGGACCTCACCAGTGTATCCCCCAAACACTCCTGACGTCAGCGCTGACGCCACTGCTGACGTCATCCTAACATCTGACAGCTCCTGATAGACTACCATGTGGCACTCCCTGATTGGTGTCATGTGTCACCCTCTAGCACATGCCACGTGTGACATGATGACATCACCTGCTGACCTCATCACTGCCACGTGTACTACCACGTCACCTGACACATCAGCCTGATAATCTAACAACTCTCTGACACGTCGCCACGTGGCACCACCCCACTGGTCCACGTGGTCTAACAATATTGATATGGCACTGCCACGTCGATACTGACTAGACCTAACACATTACCACGTGTCACCACTTGGTTGGCCACACGGCCTGACAAGATGATGTGGATTGCCACGTCATCATCGTCAACTTCTCCCGGGTTGACCCGTGACGATTGTAACAGGTCACTCGACCCGGATTCTAGACCCAACTCAAACCCAATCACTTCTCATCATTTTTCCACCATTATTTTCAGCAATCTAATCCTCTCACTCCCATGAAGAGATTCACGGCCTAAAAATTGAGTCTGGCCAAGCTCTACTCCTCACGATCCATGTTCAAACTTAAACCCAGGCTTGTCCACCGGTCTATTTGTCTTTATTTTTGGTTCAAAAGACTCGCATGGATGCATAGAAGATGAATATGATTAGAAAAGAGGGTTTCAACCCTTAAAATCCAAAACCCATAAATTCAACCTAAACGGGTCCCGGGTTTTACCTAGTTTCTGGGTTCCCATCCAGCCTCCACGGCTCTATCTTCTTCCTTAGCCCCTCATAGCCTCTCCCTCACTCTCTGTTTCTCTTAAACAAGAACAAGATGATGAGGATGATGAATGAAAATGAAGAAGAATGGGGTGGGGTGGTTTCAAGTAGGTTAGCCAAAAAGAAGGGAGATGCATGAATGTAGGGTTATGAGCGAATGGGATGGGTGACACTTATCACTCATCCATTGGTCCATGTGAGATATTTTGCAGTCCACTGTTCAAATAACTAAAGTCTACTTCCTTGAAAAACGTGTTATCATAAAATCACCTAAAACCTTCCGTGATCAGTAACTTTCCCGTATGACGTCCAAATTCGACGTGCCACTTGTCTACGAACTCGTGAGCTCGAGACCTATGCAACGGTCCTCGATTAAAGTCCAAACAACCTCTCGGAACAAAATTCAACATTTTCACCTATCTAGGGGGAAAATCATCATTTCACCTCGATTAATCCTAATTAATTCTTGTTTAAATCTCTATAATCACAGAACTTCAAGACAGGTTGTTACAGCACATGCGCCATGCATCATAAGGTTTCTTCACCAGAACCACGTTGGCGACCCAGACTGTGTACACATCCTTGCGGACAAAGTGGATAATGCTGAGTTTGACAATATCTGATTTGATTACCTCAGTGCTCTCGGTGTCGTAGATATGCCTCTTCAGCTCTACTGGTTTAAAGCTCGAGTTGATGTTGGGTCGGTGGCAAATGACGTCGGTCAAGATACCGTGCATGTCCGTATAGGACCATACAAAGACTTCGGCATTGTCTCGCAGAAACTTGATCTGGTCGGTACGAAGGGCTGGGTTGAGTGTTGTGTCGATCTTGATTTTCCTGTCGGCGAAGTCGTGTGAAAGGACGATCTCCTTGACCTCCTTGATCGACCGAAGGTGTAGTGTGGTTGAGTGATCATGGGGGTCTTCGATCGGCCCGTCCCACAATGGCTGGGCAACTCGGGGATCGATTGGGTCTACCTTATAGGTAGACTCGGTGACATCCATGGTTTCTACATGCTGGGTGATGTCCTTCTCTGTAAGAGTGGTAGAATTGCAAGTCCGAACGACCATCTGGTCACCTGGGACCTGCCCGATACCCATGGAAGTTGAGA
This sequence comes from Prinsepia uniflora, assembly GCA_032719365.1. Taxonomy (NCBI): domain Eukaryota; kingdom Viridiplantae; phylum Streptophyta; class Magnoliopsida; order Rosales; family Rosaceae; genus Prinsepia; species Prinsepia uniflora. The sequence continues at coordinate 75,246,469 of CM064868.1, read as the reverse complement.
ACTTTATTAGCAGAAAATGGGTGGAAACGACCGTTCAGAGCTGATTGATCAAACCGCGTCCCAAGATAACGTTGTAGGCGTTCTAAGCCGGCCATCAAGAAAGGGGCCAGGACGGTGGTACATTTTGAATTTTCCCCGATCGTGATGGGGAGGTTAACTGTGCCGACCGAGACGATCGAGTCCCCTATAAAGTCGAAGAATGGGGTCGATGATCAGTCTAGGTCGGTCTCCCCAATGTTGAGTTATTTGTAGGCGTCCATAAAGATGATGTTTACCGAGCTGCCAGTATCGATCATGATCCAACCGACATCAAAATTGTGAATACGGGCCCGGATGACGATCGGGTTATCGTGCAGGTAGATCACTCCACGTTCCTCCTCTTCCGAGAAAGATATGGTTTCCCAGCTGGTCCTTACTATTTTTCGGGCTCTTCCTTCCTTGACCTGGAAGACCTACTAGTTGTGATTTATGGTGCGAAGAAAGTCCTTCTTGGCTCGGTTGGCCGCCAAGAGTGAAGAGATGGAGGTGCCCTCGGTGACGGTGTTGATCTGGGGGTGGCGTGGTTGTTGTGGAGCATTCTTCAAGAATTGGATGATCTTGCTGTTCCGGACCAGTGCTTCCACCAAGTCTCTGAAATCCACGCACTGGTCAATACTACGACCGTTATATTTGTGGTATTGGTAGTAGACGCCATTGTTCTTGGCTAGTCGACATGTGGCAAGGGCCCAATTCGGCTTAGGGATCATGTCTTCCACATTCATCATCACGTTCTCGTATAAGGTATTCATGATGGTGTAAGTCTCGTACTTGGACCGAGGGGGAGGGTGCTTAGTGCGGTTATCGTTTTTCCTGTGATCTTGCTGGCCTTGTCCTTGATGGTGGTTTTGGTGGTCGTGGCTCTTACCCTTCTTTCCCGGGCTGTAGGAAGTGGAATAGTCTTTTCTTTTCCCACCCAGAGAGTTCGGGTGTTGGTTCTGGCCAGGGGCTGGTTGCTAAGGGGTAGGTTGGGGGCTGGAATGACTCGGTCGGTATGTGTTGATCGAGTCCCCCATGTTGGGGTGATAGGTGTTGGCCGGTGTAGCATTTCCCTTTTTAGTTAGTAGCTCGGCCTTGGTGTGGATCACCTGTAACGACCCGGACGTTCAAAAAAGGAAAGTTTGGAAAATTTGAAGAAAAGGACAATTTTGCCCCTAGGTAATGGGCGAACAGTTGACTTATTACTCGGGCGGTCAAACAGACTTTGACTGATGACTATGCCATAGTTTGGGACGTCACGAGTTCATAAACAGGTGGCACGTCGGATTCCGACATTCGAGGAGGAAGTTATGACGTTCGGAAATTCAAGGGCATTTTCGTAATTTGGATAAAAGGGGGAAATGTTGACTTTTTGATTGACCAATGATTTTCGCACAACTCGAGGACCATTAGATAGGTCTCGATGCCCTGAGTACAACGACAGGCGGCACACTAAAAAGGGACGTCGGACGGACAAGTTACGGGTCTAGAACGAGGAGGGGCATTTTGGTAATTTTGTACAGAAAGGTAAAATGGTCATTTTGAGGCTGTGGTTTGAAACAGCCGTGAGTGGGATTGATTGTTTAACAATTTTAGTGTTGTTGGGGGAATTGTTTAACATTGTGGGTGACAATTGTCACTGAGAATGCTGAGTGGAAGCACAATCAGGTGGGTTGCAACAGAGATCAGAGCACGGGGGTGATGTTTTTGAGTTTGGACAGTTTGCGGGAAACACAGTCACAGAGTGACTGAGGGATTCCCACCGGCTGTTGGGTTGCACGGTTTGAAAACAGAGTGATTAGTAGTCATTGGGAAGTCTTTGAGAGCCATTCCGAGAAGGAGAAACGGAGAAACGAGTTCGGGGAAAAAAATCAAAAATGGAGGGAAATTTCTAAATTTGATTTGTGAGAGGAAATGAGCTACGCTGAGGTTAGAAATCATCTTCTGGACTCACTAAGATTGCAACCATACAAACTTTGAAGGAAATTGATCGCGGTTTGGCCGAGAACCCAAGTTCTCGTTTCTGGAAAATTTCGAGCTTGAGGACGACCACCTACGGGTAAGGATTCTTGAAATTGGTTACAGTTTGATGTTTGGTTAGATCATACGAAGCTTCTGTATCATTTAATTTGAAAACCAAGCTGTTTTGAGTGAGTTTCGAAAGTTAAGACAGTGTGTTTGATCTTGAGAAAAATGTTGGATTTAAGGCTTTATGCGTGTAATTAGGTTTACAGAACCTTAATTAGGTCTCTAACGGTTCTATTTGATGATTCAATTGAAGGATTGGAGTTGGATTTGAGCAGGATTGGAACGGGTGATCACGCGGGTTGAACGACCCGTTTAACAGTTAGCCGGGTGATGAAGATGAACAGTGCTTGCACTGTAGCTGGCGCGTGAGTTTCACGCGCAGCCACTCAAGGCGGTGCGTGGGGGCACGTGGGCCGGATTCTCAAGGTGAGTTCAACACGACTTTTGTCCTATACAGTGTAACGAACATTTTAGCGTTGGTTTCGAATTTATCGGATACCGTTTAGATGTTTTTTCGAGGGTTCGAAGGTTTATGTTACGTTTTTAATTAACGTTTAATTCCCGAAAAATTATGGGAAATTAGTATGACGTGATTTGGGACCTTAGTGACCCTGAAAAGTGATTTCGGACAGGATTCGTGATTTCTGGAAAATGCCGGAAATTACGAAAACGCGTGCGGCGCAAAAATGAGCTTTATGGACGGTGTGTGAGTGGACTTTGCTTTCTAAAATTTAATGCATGCATAAATGTTTCTATGATTTTAATGATTATGATTATTACTTGTGATAATTTCGATTTCCGTATTTATAAGTATTTTTTATATGCATACGAAATTGCACGTATTTCGAGATTATGGTTTCTCTTATGTCTTGGTGATGTTTTGATGAACAATTTTACATGATTTGTGTGTATGATGTTTTAAGGATGTTTCAATTATGATTGTGAGTATGATTTACGATTTTGACACGTATTTCAAGAATGACACGGATTTGCACGTTTTACGAGATTTCGTGTATGTTGTGGTTTGATCGTGATTTTGGTGATCTGATTATGGTGTTGATGTTTTGACCTTGGGATTTGAAATATGATGTGATTTCAAGGATTTAAAACGGATTTTGAAAAAGGTGATTTCGGGCTTGGTGCCCAGGGCATAAAAGTAATTTTGATGAACGAGATTTCGGTTTCGGAAGTTGAAAATGGATCTCTGGTTTGGGTTCGGAATGACTGTTCCGGATGTCGGCTTACGGAATCATTATTGCGAATTCGAATTCGAGAATAGGTGATGGCTTGAAAAAGTGATTTGATATGATTATACATGTCCCGTTTTTAATGATGATTTGATTATGTTTTGTGAAGTAAGATTTTGGGGATTTGAATGTGGAAATTCGGACATGAGTCCTGTTATGACAAAATGTGATTTCGGATTGATTTTGGAAATTGGATCACGATGGATCCTGGATTGTTGTGATTTACAAATGGTTTTGGGTTCAAAGATCCGGTATTATTACTGGATTATGTTTTGGGTTTAAAGACCCGGTGCTAAGGCTGGATCATGTTTTGAGTTTAAAGACTCAGTTAATTGATGACGGGGGAGGGCCCTTAATGAGTTTAGAGACTCGGTTACTGTTTTGAGTTTAAAGACTCGGTATGATACCCCCGAGGCCTATTGATTATGTTCTGAGTTTAAAGACTCGTTGATATCTTGGGAAGGCCTAATTATGTGCATGGTTTTGAGTTTAAAGACTCGGGCACACTTGAGATCCAGCAGATTGTTTGACTTGTGAATTACTGTTGATTGGTGATGTTTCAAATGTGTTGGGTAGTGGCCCGGTTTATATGGTTGATGGATTTGGATTATGTTGTGTACTTGGATTTGATTCATGGTTTTGGGCTGAGGCCCTGTGTTTGTGATTGCGGGCTAAGACCCGAGGGTTAAGAAAAGGAAAAGGATTTTGATTTTCATACACGGTTTTCTTATGATGAAAATGTAACGGATTGTGAAATGATTTTCGAATGCATGCATTGGTTTTACGTGGAGGGTAAAAATGTATTTCTGTAACTGTTTTATAAACTGATTTATTTTTGTCCACTCACACCTTTTGTATTTTTATTGACCCTCCAGGTTGTGGCGCGCTGATCGAGGCTGATCGAGAGGCGGAGGCATGAGTGTGTACGTGTGTGGCTATCCCTGGTTTGGCAAGTACTGAGGGTAATTTGGGAATTTCAGTCGACTTTCCAGACGGGAGCAGAACCGGGCATGGTTATCAATGTCCCTTCGGGGGCGGTCCTGTCATCACCACCTGTTTCAACAATTCATTGTAAGTACACCAACCTTGGGTGTGTGTGGCGTAGCTGAATTGGGTCTCGTGCATACCCCCTTTGAAATCGGTGAAGACGACCTTATCATTGGTCTCGACGCAGTGTTAGTATTCTAGACTTAAACGGCCGGCATACTTCTGCAATGTTTCGGTCTCTCCTTGTTTTAGGAAGAAAAGGTCTTCGGCTGAGAACAATCGGTTTGCCTGGATCATGATTCAAAAGATATTGGCGAGTTGTGACAGGACCCGTCCTAACTGGACCTCGATAACCGTGCCCGGTCCTGCTCCCGTCTGACAAGTCGACTGAAATCCCGAAAGTACCCTTCAGCACCTGTCAGACCAGGGATAACTGCACTGATTTCTGCTCATGCCTCCGCCTCGAGATCAGCCCCGAACGTTGTGCCACGGCCTGGAGGGTCATCAAAAACAAAGGTGTGAGTGGACAAAAATATATTCGTTAAAACACATTTAAAAAGACATCTTTTACCCTCCAGTTTTCCAAATCATGCATGCATAGGAAAACAGATGAAACACAAATACTGGCTTTTAGCCAAACCATATAATAAGTCAAACTTCCGGCTCTCAGGCCAAACACATGAAAACATAGTCACATGGCCACACGGACCAAAACTCGTACTCAATACCAGTACGCAACATCAAACAATACTCTGCACAAGGTCACAATCAATTACTCAATCAATCAAGCAATCAATCCGCACTATTCACAAGTGCACAAACCATCACATTGTCACATCTGCACTACGCGTAGGCCAACATCCAGCCACACTCTCGGGATCAGACACATCTGGGCTCAACCCTCGGGCTCAGTCACATCTGGGCGAACACATCCCCAGGCTTAGACACATCCGAGTGGTACATCCAGGCTCAGTCGCATCCGAGAAGTTGGCTTACCATAATAACTCACAATCATACCATCACATCCCCAAGCACCGGCTGACTAGGTAATCCCCTAGCTCCGACCGTCTGGGCATCCATAGTCACAATCACAATCACAAGGAAAACCATCCGGGATTATATCCCAAAACATGTCAATCAAATCCATGACTCAATCCAAGTCAAATCATTACCAACCGGGACTCAAGCCCAAATATGCTTTACACGTAAATCCGTAAAATCACATAGAAAATATTATAATAATCCAGAAATCATTCTTAACTCATTAATTCATTAAAATATCCATTTTAAAATCATTTTGACTCCGGGCCTAGTCCAAAATATCATTTACACATTTCCTCGAAAAAAGTGCCCGAATTACCAATTAAAATAATCATTAAATCATAAATAATCATCCAAACAAATCATAACATCATTGCAAACCAAATCATGCAATCAATCATGTAAAACATTTAACTATGCATGCATATCAAGTTATAAAACAAACGTCCACTCACACACCGTCTCATTGCTCGTTTCCCGTGCTGCACGCGTTTCCGTAATTTTCGATACGAGCCAGGAATCCCGAATCCTGTTCACAATCATTATTCAAGGTTATAAACAAGTCAATTTACATCATATTAATTTCCCCTAATTTTTCCGGGATTTAAATATTATTTTAAAATATAATTTAAACCATCGGACCCTCGAAACATTATCGAGCCGATGTCCGATCGACGCGAAACCAATTTTAAAATGTCCGTTACATTACAGGGAGTAAAACACCTGTTGGAATTTTTCCCAGAAAACCCACCACGCGCTCTCACGCGCCGTGCTACAGTACATGAACAGTCCTCTTCTCTACCCGTTTACCTGGTATTCGGGTTTGTAACCCGCGGTGCAACCCGGTTCTTTATCGATCAATTTGAACCCAATTACTTCAGTTCTTTCATTGGTTCTCATCTATTCCATATTCCTAACTGATCTGTGACTTCAATTTAACGAAAATATGTCCTAAAACCCACGACTCAACATCGAAACCCGACGGGTTCTAACTCGGGTTCCACTCAAACTCAACCTGTATCCTTCAATTGTTTACACCTGAAGCATATAACAGTTATTCTAAACACGAAATTGAAATCAATTTCAAGGATTACTACCTCCAAGTTATCGAACTCAAGCTCCAATTTCGACACAGTCGCAGGGGCTGTTCATCACCAATTCACGACCAATTCTCCTCGAATTTGATCCCAGTCGACTCGTCTTAGGTCCAGTAAGCTTACTCAAACGTTAATTTCCATCAATTAAGCCTCCAACAAGAAATTCAATTCGAAATCATCAATTCAAGGTTTCGGGTATTTTCTGATTTCCCAGCCCCCTTCTTTTCGATTTTCCACCCAATTCCCTCACCTAAATCTCTCTGTTCAATCTCAGTTTATCAAGAGGATTGTGATCAATCGATTTAGACGACTTGGACTACACAAGGTGGACGGGTTCTGTTCTCTGTTCTATGTTTTTGTACAATTTTCACAAAACTGTTTCATTTAATTTGTTAATTGATTTGTTAATTAATGACAAAGGCACTAAGTGCCACTAATCCACCTAATGTAAGTGACAGATGTCACAAAAGAATTAAACCTCATCCACTTAGGCTGAATCAGCCATAGAAATCATTGAATATCCCTTAACAGCACCGTTTAATTTAATCCCTACTATAATTACCATTTTACCCTTACAATCACAATTTACCAAAATACCCTTAATCGTTCTAGACCCATAACGTTTTCGTTCGGACTCCGATTGACGCATTCCGCCTGTCTACGGATTCAGCGTCTCAAGACCTATCCAACGGTACTCCCGGAAAGTCCAAACAATGTCCCGATCAAAAAGTCAACTTTCGACCCCTTTCACCAACTTCCGCACGTCATAACTTTCTCCTCGAATGTCGGAATTGGGCGTGCCACCTGTCTATGAACTCGTGACGTCTCGAACTACGTCACGTTTATCGGTCAAAGTCCGTTTGACCGCTCAAATTAAAAGTCAACTTTTCGCCCAATTCCGGGGGTAAAATCGTCATTTTCTTCAAATTTTCCAAATTTTCATGTTTCGAATTTCCGGGGCGTCACAAGTTGTTTGAATGAATCAATGGAATTGGGTTCCAGCCGGTAGAACCAGTTGATGGCAGCCTCAGGGAGGGTAGATCTGAAGATAAGACACCGGGCTCCATCGGTCAGGTTCGTGAAGGCGATGGTCGACCGGTAGTTTTTGAGGTGGGTGATCGGGTCTGTCTTTCTCATGGAGAGGAGGATCTTGAGTGGCTTGATCTCATAATTATGATGGAAGCGGATAATCCGATTAGTGAAAATACCCAAGCTGGGTCTACCCCATGTATGTGTTTGGGGCGACCCCTTCTTGGCCTCGAGGCACCGTACTCGGTCGAGCAATTGTTGAACTAGCGGGTCTGCACTAGGGGCCTTGCTCGAGCAAAAATGGTCGGCACGCTTAACAGGTCGGTATCAATTCCCTATGTTGCCCTTGGATCGGTTGCTATGTGGAGGTCGATCAAACCGACGGGAGCTGAGGATTTCCTGGGACGAGTCGACACCCTTTGTGACCGAGATAGGAGCGTGATTGCCGTCGAGGATGGCTGTCGTGGGTCTGTTGTGCAATGCGTTCGACCGGTCTACTCCTTCGTCGATAGACCCTTCTCCCAAGGGAATTCGAGTTTAATCGGGTAGAGCTATCTGCGCTCAGGTCTAAAGGTTTCGCTCAGGGCCTCGTGGGCATTGGGGAAGATTCTGGTTCCCTGAGCGCCCTTCCCAAGTATGACCAGGAGTTTGGAGGCCTTGTCGGTTAGTGCAATCGTAGTGGCGGCTTTTTCTTTCCCGGCGGTTTGGGGGATACGCTCAGCGCGCTTGGCTCAGTCGGCCCCGACCCTTTTGGCCCCTAGGACCTTGTCGTGGGTGCGACGAGTGGTCAACTCGGCTTGTAAGACCCGCAGCTAGGCCACCACATCGGTGTACTGCCCGCTCAATTCGGTGTAGCGTACCTTGGCCTTAGTGACGTTGGCCTTGATCTCGCCATGTCACGTTTTAGTCTTTCCAGCGCTCGGTTCACATCGGGAGAAGTGTCCCTCGGTGCCCAACCCGGTGCGGGTGTAACTTCACCGTCCACGTTGTCCTGCATGCTGGCTGATGACAAGGAAATGTAATGCTCGGTCTAGTAAATAGGTAGGAAAACTTAATTAGAGTTCCCACAGATAGCGCCAAACTGTTGATACACAAAATGTGCCAACTTAAGGGACGAATGCTGCTCAGCCACGTGTCCTTAGACAAACCTATAAAATAGGAAAACTGGTCGGTCGGTCAAATGTACGCACCTGTGTGATACTAGCCTAAGGGTACTCCGACGCCCAAATCAGTGGTGGGTCTGTATAGGAGGAGTGAGTGGTGAATAGTAATTTGTAAAGTAGATGTGAATAGTAAATACTTAGTTACCTTTATAGGGAAATGTGAACCCATTTTGTATGGGTGTGATGTGTGCAATGATTTTATTTCTCCGATATGGGACAATGAGCATTCACTGTGAGACCGACACGTGGAAGACTAGGGTCTATCGACGTGTAGGGTTTGGTCAGACCTTGTTAGGGTTTGTTTATCCGAGTGAGCTTGGGCTGGAAGTGTTGGGCCTCAGGTCGGTCTGAGTCGGTATGGTATCAACAATCTGAATTCACAAGGTTTTTGTGGCCTAATGGACTTGATTAAGTGATCGCAATCGGCCATTAGTGGAGGTGACATCAATCACAGTAAATCTGAGTATATGCAATATGGTGGTGGTTGGTGTTTCTCATCGTCGTCCAAATTCTACGAAGGCGTTAATATCGTTATTGATATGCAACTACAATAATGAAAGTGGCCAATTTGTACATTTTATTAAGTTATTTATTTATTTTCTTTTTTGATCTAATTTGTGCAAATAAGTCTAAAACACTTAATTTCGTGCACTATTTTCTTGATTTCATTTCAATTAATATCGAGTCTGGTCGTTAGAAATATATACTCATATTTATCATTGAATTATCATTGAATTATTGTAATTTAATTTATTTTTATGATATATTTTTATATTACCAATAAAATATCATATACTTAAAACGAAAATGGAAGGCATTTATTGATTGAATCCATGGGGGAGGTATTCACTATTCAAGCATTAGAAATCACATTGATAACATAAATAAGAACTATTAAATATTAAACAATTGTATCTGTTCTCAAGTACAATTTATTATCGACTGAAAATTGAAAATTCGTATTAAGAGGATAAAGTGAACTAATATAGTTGTTTTATCAAAACTTTTTCGGGTTCTTCATCCAATCTAAAAATAATAAAATAATAAAATATTATATATTCAAATTATTCTCTATTAACCTTAGTATATCATGCGGTTTTTCAGACAAAAATTGTTTTTGGGTTATAAATTGGCTCAGTTGTGGGTTATGTAATCCGAGACGATCTAATGGCTTCGCCTATTTATGTTGCCATTTTTAACTCTGGATGCACTAATGTCCTGGTTGCTGAAGGAATTAGAATGCTTGAAGGTCTCATATGGGCAAAGAACAATAATACCTCCCATCTCTTGGCTGAGAGCCACTCAAAAACACTCATTATGCCGAAAATGGAGTAATTCATGTGAAGCAATTGAAGAATTATTAGAAATGTGAAGCAATTGAAGAGGTACTTCTACTCTATTATTTGCAATCACGTTTTCTCTTAATCTAATTTGTTCTGATTTTATTGCGGACGTTGTGGCCAGTTTGGGACATGATTATTTGGACAATTCTACTTGCTCTCGTGCTTTGCTCTCGAAAGTCATTCAGGGGTAGTATTTAAATATATTTAGTGCCCATTGTTTTAGGGACTTCTCTTCGTAGCATTTTTTTACGTTTTCTTCCAAGGAAAAAAAATCTAGGACTAGGAAATAGGAATGAGGACCGAAAAGGGTAAACAAGGGTAAAAAGAAAAATGATTGTGTAGGGAAAAGAAAAGGAAATTTGATGACGAGTAGGGTGTAGGGTATAGAGTGGTCAGTAGAGTGGTCAGTAGAGTGCATAGAAATAATCGTTGAGGAGTCAAAATATTGGACTGAAAGATGTGGCAGAGATAGAGAGAAAGAAAGAGTGGGAAACAAACCAGTCGTCGCACAGTCCTTATGTGATTGAAAGCGACACACACAGTACTCAGTAGCACTAGCTGCCACCAAATTACACAGACAATAATCCTGACACCCAGCCCTACCTGGCTGCCTCTCAAATTGACTTCCTCCAGTCCATTGCCTTCCTTACATGGCTTGGCTTCGACTCGCTGTATGTTGACTGCCTTTGCTGGCTTCCGGAGCCTTCAACTTGAAGCATAAAAATAATTTTATTAAAATATCACTGTTCAATAGGGATTAAGAAAAAAAGTAATGCGCGCTATTCAACTTAGAGTAGGTTTGGATAATAAATTTATAATTTAATGATAATTTATAAAATTTTATAATTTTTAATTTCATATTTACGATTTTTTGATTTGTAAATTTTATCGTTTAGATATCAACATTAAAAATCATAGAAATTACAATTTCATATATTATAACTCATCATTTGAAAAATTATGTCCGTTGAGACATAATTTCAACTCATCATTTGCCACATCCAAATTCCTTGTTTGTATTTTTTTGGAATTTGCAAATTCCAATTTCTATTATCCTAACAAAGAAATTGGTGCATAGAAATTTTAAAATTAATTTTTTTTATCAAATCTCTTATTATTTTCCATTATCCAAACACTCTAAGTGATGTGCATTCACATATTCTTTAGCTATTTAATATTTACAAACAATTGGTTAAGACAGAGGGCTAAGAACAGAAACCAAAAAATAGAACCGCACAACTTGATCTCTAGGAGGAACAAGATTAGGAGTAGACACGGCGCAGTTCGATATTCAAATCCAAACTGTTAAAATCTTAACGGTTCGATAGGTGCCCGTTTTGGGTATATTATTATTTTTATTTTGTATTAATTATAGATTTACAAATTAATAAAAATTAATATATTTTTTAACAGCCCGGTTTTGATTTAACATATTTTCAAAATGAAAATCCAAATCTTTACTAACCCTGCGATTTGGATTCTCAAACCGTTTGACTTTTATCCAGTCATACTATAAAGAGGGAAAGAGATAAAGGGAAAAACCGAGAAGGAGAAAAATAGAAATTTGAGTTTTTAAGTTGCACTGTGAGTTCTTGACCTAGAACTTTGAAACCAAGGTTACAGGACTCTTCTACAAGCTCTCACAACTTTCTTAGGCGGTTGGTACACAATTTTTGGACGCGGAACTCACCTAGAAACTAAAAGATAATCTGGAAGAAATTCTCAAAGTCAGGTAAGGATTTGAGGTGACACGACCTCCGGAGTTGGAGAGAAATGACCAAGTCGTGATTGAACAACAAAATAACACTTGTGAGTGGACGTTTATTTTCTTTAAAATAATGTGCATGCATACTTAGCTATTTTGATGAGTTTTCTATATGATTTTTGATGATACTTGATTTGGTTATGATTATTATATGATTTTTGAATAATTTTACGAATTATATCGATGGCACGACACGATGTTCGAGGTTTTTGACATATCTTGTGTGTTTGCGCTTATGCCTAATTTTTGAATTTTGGATTTCAAAGCATAGTTTTGATTTGATATGTGAAATGATTGTGTGATTTTTGGATATAGATATATATATATATATATATGTGTGTGTGTGTGTGTGTGTGTGTGTGGGGGGGGGGGGGGGGGGGGGGGGGGGGGGGGAGGAATGTAGTATGTTTGATGCTCAGACATCTAGAGCTGAGCTTTATTTTCTCTAGTGATATGGCCTACCGGTAGAGTATAGATGATATGGTGATTTGATTTGCAAGCTTCGAGGATGGGTTGACTAATTGTGGTTGTGCTTCTTTAGTATTGTTATACATCGATTGGATTGTTGGTGTTGTTAGTGTTGTTGGATTTTCTGGCATGTTTGCACGTATGTCGAGATTTCTCGAGTTTTTCCCCATTATTAATATTTAAAGATTTTTCTTTTATGAATGCATAGTTTTATTAACCGAGGCTATCTTATTTGAATTTTGAAATATATCGTTTTAAATGTATTTTTTTTCGTCCACTCACCTTTTCGTGAATTTTTTGTTATTTTCCCTTCAAACCGTGACGCGAGGACGAGGTTCTACTCAGTGACCGGAGGCGTAAACATAGACTAGACCCTGCACACTCTACAAATTATTAGGGTTGGATTGGACCTCTTTTTGAGTTGTACTTAGTAATAATACTTATGCTTTGTGAATGGTTTTAAATATCCCTTATCTGATAAAGATAAACTCGTTATCTTCATCAGTTTTACTTTTAAGTTTGGTTTTAGTTAAGTTAACTGTTAGATGGGAGCAGGGTCTCTTTGGTTACCAGAAGGGGTTATGTCAAATATCTTTAAAAAATTAAATAAAAATAATAATGAGATTTTATTTAGTATTTTAATAAGGAACAATATATTTTTAGATTAACATTTGGAAAAGAAAATTATTTGAATAAACAAATTGTCTACAATAGAATTGATTTTAACAATAACCTTTAAAAAAAATTAACAATTGGAGAAATGAATAAGTGAACGTAAGGCCATCTCTAGCAATGTCCTCCTAAAGGACTAAAGAGTAAAATGTGGGAATTTTGGTAAAAACCCATCTACAAGAAGTATCCTAAAGGTGTTATAAAGGGCTAAATGTTGATCTTTGGGCTAAATGACTAGCTATGTTTGATTGGCTCTTTAGTCCAGAGATCAACATTTAGCTCTTTAAGACACATTTAGGACACTTGTTGGAGATGATTTTTTCTTTATGTTTAAGTTATTTTATTTAAATTTTGTATGCTTGACTTGTTATATTTAAATTTCTATCTTCAAGTTGTATCCTTTTAGATTAATAATAAAAATATTTTTCAATTAAGTTTAAATAATTAGGCAATTTAAATACTACTATTCAAACTTTGCAAAACTTAAAATTAATTTATTACAATCTATTAAATGCCAAAAAAAATTACAAATATAAGAATAAAAAATACAAACATAAGACTCATTAAAGAAATACGAACATAAGACTCATGAAAAATAACTTACAAACATCTATACTCGAAAATAACTCTGCTCATATTTCATGTTCGCACATAGCCCAAAGATGTGTGACAAAATCCTTTTGGAGGTATTTGTTTGCATTATTAAATCACATCATTTGTAACTAGACAAGTAGTCATCTATAGAAATTTTACTAGTTCGAGGATCACGATCCAAATTCAGTCATGGGTATATTTTTACATAAGTCCTTTGAGATCTATTTGGGTTTGGCTCGTCATCTTCAGAATATCTATCATAGTAGTTATCTCACTCATCCTCCACAATCATGTTGTGTAATATTATGTATGTAATCATGATGGAAGTCAGTTTCTCTAGGCTCCACCCTTTTGCTGGTTGTCGCAAGGTTCAAAAAGGTGTTAGGCGCTCCTAGGGCGGTCGATAGGGGCCTAACCCCTAGGGGGTTAGGCAGAGTCTATGCGGGTTTTTAAGACAAAATTCAACAAATTAATAATATAATGAATACTATCAAATAATTTCAGAATAAAAATTAATTATCTAGATAAATAAATTGAGTTGCGAATCATAAATGTTAACAATGCAAGCTTTTTTTATTAATTTTATTATACAACATTCTATATTTTTAAATTTATTATCTTTGTTTTAATTAATACTTATATTATTAACTAAGTATTTAATAAATAAAATAACTTATATAACTAAGTATATATATATATATAAAAGAACTTATATAACTAAATATGTATAAAGATGTACACGCAAATCCACTTAGGCGTTTAGTCATTAGGCGGAGCGGTTTTCCACCTTCGAGCGCCTAGACGCCGCCTAGGCGGACTAAGCGGTCGTCGTTTTGATAAGAGGGTTGTCGTATAACTGAAAATTGCGCTTGTAGAATTCCGAATGCCCTTTCAACATCCTTTCGGTAAGTCTCTTGCTTAGTAGTAAAATAAAGCTCTGCTTCATTACCTAGTTGTCTAATTTCCTGGACAAGTGTTCCCCACGGTGGGTAGATACCGTTAACTAGGCAATAACCCATATTATGCTCTCGCCCGTTGGTGGCATCGTTGAGTTGTAGTGCAACACCCTCCGCGAGAGAATAAAAAAGAGGTGAACACCCGAGTACGGTGATGTCATTTTGGGACCCTGTCATGCCAAATCCATGTGTCATGTGAGGCAACTGCCTCCAAAATAACAGTTGGTTTTTTTTTATCTTCTGATAAAACTTCCCTACATCCCATTGGACAATTCTTCCACTGCCAATTCATGCAGTCAAGCGATCCAAGCATACCAGGAAATCCTAGACGATCAACTTTCTCAAAGAGCCTTTCCAATTCATTTAATGTTGGTTGTCAAAGATATTGATCTTTTTAAATGTGAATAGTAGTACGACATAATTCACTAATATTTTCAATGCAAGTAGATTGAGACATACCAAGAGTTTTGTCTATCAAATTTTCTAAGCTTGCGTAGGCTAGCATTTTCATAGTGCATGTCACCTTTTGGTGGGATGAGAAACAAGTGGGATGAGAAACTAGGGAGACCAGCTACATTGCTCATCTGCTGGAAGTAAGGGTTTGCTTTTGTGACATCATCTAGAATCCGAAAATGACGTTTGAAATCCTCAAGCGTGTAGGATTTTCATAGTCGACCGCATCTTGGCTTCATCTTCTTCCACCATTTGGTGCCTCTGCTTCGCCCATTTTGATGCCAAGTAGGGATCAGGATTGGAACCCGGGTTGAAATTTGTTGTAGAATTAGATATGAATGACTGATAAAATACACAAATGAAATAGAAGATGATGATGAACCAAATAAGAGAATGTGAGACTTATATGCAAAAAAACACCTCATTATATTGACTTGAAATGAAGATAAGGTGGGACATCTAAGAGATCGGAAATCTCGACAATCAATCATATACTTATACGTGGCAGATTTTTTTTTCTATTGTCATATATCCAAAAAATAATTAAGATGTGAATTTAGTGTATTTATTAATTCATTACACTTAAAGATATATTAAAAATTATAAAGTAATAAATAAAATAGTACTTAGTCCACAACTGCTGGAAATAGTAAAATATAGTCATATACTATTCATTAAAGAACAAATTTTTAGAGAGCTAAATTTTGGTTTAGGTGGTCCTTTAAGAAAGTGTTACTAGAGATAAGTATGTGGCACTGATTTGCATGTATCGTGTAGGTGTAACAGCCTAGATTATGTAAATTACGGGTTTACGGGGGTTTTCAGGATTTTTGCGAACTTTTTGTTGCGTTTAGACTATATTGCCCTTGAGTATTTTGGTTGGTTTCTATTTTGGGGAGAGGTATTTTGCGAAAATGAAAAATGAGATATTTTTGGGAAAGGTTTGTTTTGAGTGGCTGGGAGCCACCCATTCCGATGATCATTATCATCAAATATCACTCATCTTTCACTTTCTCTCCATGTACACCGTGCACCCTAACAAACCCACACAACACTATTTCCTTGCTTGATTTTTTCAAGGTTTTTAGCTTAAACCAAGGTTTAAATTGTGTTCATTAGACTCTCACGATCAAGATTAACTAAGTTTTCAAGGTGGAATCTCGTGAACCTGGTTAGTACGTGAGGAGGAAGAAACTCGAAACTTCTAAGGCTGATATCGTGTAACAGAGTTCGTTTAGGGGTAGTTTTGGACGTTCAAAGTCACAGATTGCCTATTCCGTACACGCGTACTATCCCAAGGTTTAGAAGGGTTGATATGCAAAGATGCTCCGAGGATTTCTGGGGAGCTCATGGCTCAAGAGTGAGCTACCAGTTGGACAACGAGTGGGCTGTTTACTTAACAAAATATGTTGTATGAATAATATATATTTATTTGGTTTTATTGAATGGTTTGGTTTGTAATGGATTGAATATATAATTTTATGGCTTTTTGTATAATTGCCAATTTTTAGAATATATTCGAGATGTTGTTTTCTGGACACGTGTTATTATGGATTTTGGGCTCATGCCTGCCTTACAAATATTTTGGGCTTTTTTGGGTATTTTAAAAGCAAATTAAATAATATTTTTGGTAAATTGTTTTTCCCAATATAGGCATTCTCATGCAATTGAATTGCTATTCAGGGGTTGGACTCCGAAGGTTCCTGGATACGAACTCTAACATCATCAAAGTTGGACTCCACATGTTCCAACGGTGTTGGGCTCCGTAGGTTCCATGATTTTTTACGCGCAGTTCAGGGGGTTAGCTGGTTAGACTAACAGGGTTCGAGGTTTGACTATTATTGGTTATTTTTTCTAGAGGTGTTTCGAAATCCTTATAAACAGGAATTTCAAGGAAATGTGGGCCAGGGGCATTGAAATGATTTACATGATTTATATTGGTCCCACAATTTCATATATTTGAGTGTTTTATCTGAAATTAAGTGTTTATTTACCTATGCATGGGGAAAAAAATATTATTTTGCAAATGTTTTCCAAAGACTTATTTTTATCTACTCACAGTCTCTCATGGTTTTCGTACCTTATATGGTGTTCTTGTGACGAAGGCTATTTTGAGGCTGAGACTTATTACTTGGGACTGCGCACTCTCCTTAACCATAGTAGGATTCTAGTTGTTTATTTCTTGTCTTTCTATAAATTAGAGAACTTATGTGTAAGAGTTGACACATGGAGCTTATCCATTGTCTGATATTATTTTCTTATTTATTTTTGGAAAAATGGTACTTTTGGAATTTAAATTTTTGTGTCAGATGGAAGTAGGCCCTTTCACGAGTATCGAGATGATTTCGAGGAGGATCTTGTCAATTTATTATTAAAGAACTATGTTGTTTCCTGTGGGCTGCACACTTGTCGTGCAAAGTAGTTTTCGTTTCTAACGTTTGCCTCTTATTAGACATTATGCTTCCACGACGACAGCCCCATCACCATTTTGGAAGTAAGGACGAGGATAAAGAGTCTTGGTGAGATCACACCTTGGATAAGTTTGGTTAGGCATTCGATGCCATATTTTAAGGGAGGAAAGTCTCCGGAAGGTCAGATATCGAGAGGGCGCAATAGCTTGGAGCTATAAAGTTTACAGGTGCATCGGATCCTGAGGTGACCAATGAGAGGATTGCGCACCTCAAGCGGATATTGGGGGTAATGCACTGTCCTCTTGAGTTTATGGTGTTGAAGCTGCCTTTTCTTGAGTTGTTAGATGCATAGGTGGTGGTAGATTTTACTGTCGACCAGCTCAGATGAACTACTTTGAGTTGGGCGATGTTCAGTGAGACTTTCGTGGATCAGTTATATCGCCCGTCTTATCAAGATGCGATGGAGATGGAATTCTGACATGACAGTTGCTCACATGGAGTTCTGACATGAGAGTTGCTAGGGGTTTACACTTTTTGCCGTTAAAAATTTGACCCTACTTAGTTGGGACATAGGTATTGGTACCTCGAACAGTGTTATGCTGGTAACGAATTGGGTGATTTGGGATTGTATGTTTTTGTATATGCAGGTGGATTGTGCCTTTGAGGTTTACCGAGAGGATAGACTCGTTAGTGTACATGTTGGTTTTATATCTGGAGTTCTCTAGGGTTCCTGAGCTACTTCAGGTTTCTTTGCTCAGAGAGTACGTTTGAGACGAGTATCACATGTGGGTCGAGTAAACGGACAAACTTGAAGAGGATTTTGAGCCTGGTGAGCACTCTATTTAGATCCGGGACTGGATGAACATGGTGTTAACTTAGGTGACTATTTCCCCTTGCATTGTTTCTGTGGAGGAATCATGACGTGGAGAAGACCACGTGGGAGTCCAAGGCTTTGGTGCGGGACTAGTTTCCATAGTTTTTTTAGGGATAGGTACGAATTTTGGGGGCGAAATTTCTTTAAGAGGGGTGGATTGTAACAAATAGATTTTTTATATTATAAATTTTATGGTTTTTTTTTGTGAGTTTTACGAACTTTTTATTATGTTCCGACTATTTTGACCTTGGGTATTTTGGTTGGTTTCTATTTTGGGAAGGGTTATTTTGGGCAAATGGAATAATGGGATATCATTGGGAAAGGTTTGTTTTGAGTTGCTGGGAGCTACCCATTCCCTTGATCATTGTCATCAAATATCACTCATATTTCTCTTTCTCTCCCTCTAAACTGTGCACCCGACAAACCCACACAACCAAATTTCCTTGTTTGATTTTAGGGAGGTTTTTAGCGTAAACCAATGTTAGAATTGTGTTCATTAGACTCTCATGATTAGGAATAACCCAATTTTGAAGGTGGAATCGTATGGACACGGTCGGTATGCCAGGAAAAAGAACCTGAAACGTTTAAGGCTGATATCGTGTAATCCAAGTATTTTCTCTCAATTCTAGGATTTGGATTCCTATGACCGAGTAGATAAATTTTGACATAAATTTGTATGATTTGGTTGAGAAATGAGGGAGTTATGGAGAATTTAAAAATGGGACAACAATGGCGATTTTTGGCCGACAGGCAGCAGTGGTCGTGACAACGCATGTAACGACTTAGACTTTCAACAAGGGTAAAATCAGAAAATTCAAATGAAATTGACCATTTTGCCCCTAAAATTTAATTAGTTGACTTTTTTTTGGGACCTCTTTTAGGTCATTTGAGTCAACCATTACGAAGGTCTCGGCCCTCCCGAGTACGTTGACAGATTGCATGCCAAAAATGGAGATCGAACGGTTTCGTTCTTGGTTTAAATTACATAGGGGCATTTTGGTAATTTGATATGAAGGGCATTTTAGTAATTTGCTTTGAAGGATTTTTTTGAAGGATTACCTAGGCATGTGACAAGTGTCCCTTATCATATATGGAATTGTGCAACCGACTTAGAACTCTTGTGTGAGTTTGTGATATTTAGCTTATGTGTGTGCGTGGTGTGTGCCTGTGTGCACCATGAAGAAAAGAAAGGAGAATGAAACCAGAGAGAGATGAGAGGGAAAGCCAGGGGAAGGGAAAGAAATGAGAAGAGACAGAGAAAAGACAGAGAAGGGAGGAAAGCAAAGCTGAAACCCAAGAATCCACCATGAACCCGAGAAGAAAACGTAGGTTTGAACACCTAGCTGGTGTTTTTTAAGAAGAAGCTTGAAACCTAGCACACTAGTTGTAAGGACCGGTCCCGGAAATTTGGGTTAAGACGGTGATTAGGGAAGGATTAGTGAGCCTAATTGGTGTTTAGTTGGGAACTTTTGGACTTTAGCGTAGAATGACGATTTTTGCCCATAGGTTGGGCAAATAGTTGACTTTTAGTTCAGGCGGTCAATTGGGTATTGACCGATGACCGTGACGTAGTTTAGAAATTCACGAGTCCGTAGATAGGTGGCACGCCCGATTTCGACATCTAAGGAGGAAGTTATGATGTTCGGAAGGTTGAGGGCATTATCGTAAATTGGGTAAAAATAGGGGGAAACGTTGACTTTTTGCTAGACTTGTCATTTTCACGCAAATCGAGGACCGTTAGATAGGTCTCGATGTCCTGAGTACAACGACAGGCGGCACGCCTTCATCGGACATCAGACGGATAAGTTGCGGTTCTGGATAGGTGAGGGGTAAAATGGTAAATTTGAACAAAAAGGGGAAAAACGGTCTTTTGGCAGCTTGTTATGAGAAGTAATCAGATTATGACACCTGGGCTGTATGGATTGGATTTTTTTCACCAGACAATAGGAGATGAGGACACGTGGTTTGTCTCTAGTTGATTCCAGCCCTTTCTCACTAAGTGATCGATTAAAACAGGGGAGGTGCAGCCGTGCTAGTGTGGTTGAATCGTGAGGTTGATGTGGGTGGTGTGTGTGACAGGACCCATCCCAATCTCCCTGGGATTAGTGCGGGATGACCCTGCTCCCGTCTGACACGGGGTGTCAGACAAGGGATATTTCCGACCTTTGCCCTCCCGGGCTATCAGAGTACGCCAGGATCCGGAGAAGGCATGTGATATCTCGGTCTCTGCTACAATCCACATCCGATGTCAACCTGAAGGGCAGTCAAAACATTAAAAACTGTGAGTGGACAAAAATAAAGAGTTTATAAAACATTTAATAAGAAGACATTTGTACCCTCCACTAAAAAGCATGCATGCATTCGAAAACCATTTATCCAGAAAAAAAGCATAATGAAATCAAATACGCGGCCACTGCCCAAATCCATAAAAGACTCAGCCCAATTCATAAGAAACTAACCATACGAGCCACTGCCCAAAACTTGTGTAAACACACATCATATATCATATGTAGCATACAACACATATACATATAATTCACACAACCAATCCTGTCACGGTTTCCAAAGCTACGCGCGTGCTACCCGGGTCTCAATCCGAGTCTTCTCAAAGTCAAGATCAATGTCCGCAGACCACCAACCCTACCCGAGGTAATAGTAATCATAGCCTTCCTGAGAGTAAGGAACCCAACTGGGGGGTGACTCCATTCAGTCGGTGCTCCGTGACTACTCCGGGGTCCACCCAGGCCAACGACCCTCCCCGGAGGAGATAATAGAAGTAAAGGAAGGTATATGAATACATATATATACAAAACATAAACATTCATACCCGGTTCCCTTGAACCGTCATGATCCATAAAATCCATAACAAGGGTTCATGCCGGTTCCCATAAACCGTCATGAACCAGAATGACCTGACAAAGGTTCAAGCCGGTTCCCATAAACCGTCATGAACCACAATGACCTTTGCAGAGTTCATGCTGGTTCCCATAAACCATCATGAACTTGGAAATCCATGTAGGGTCCCTGGCCCGAAATCATCAGTGTAAAACAACTAGGTCTCGTGCCCGAACATATGACATCAACTGGGCACCGTGCCCGATATCGAAGGGTCAGTCACGACTCCGATCATAGTGATGCGTGCAACCATCCATCCAGGACCGCCCTCAATCCTGGTATGTCGCCGTGAACAAATCAACCGACGCGACCACCACAAGATCATGGTGCACTCATCACCGATCGCTATCCTGAACCGTCAGCACTCCGAAGTCGAGCCTCCCCAGGCTGCCCGACCACGAATCGTGCATCGTGACCTCTCCGGAAGGAACACATCCCAATCCGGAGGCGAGCGTCGTATCGTCGATCGCCGTGCACATAGCACCCGCCGCGACCACGATTTAGACCCGAAGGTCGTAACCAGCGTCATATGCCCGAGACAAAACCAAAATGGGTCTCATACCCGAGTTTATCCTTTTAGAAATCCAAAACCATTTCATTAAAACCAATAAAGAAATACAGACCCGTATAAGCACCGTATAAGGTCGAAACCTCGAAATACGTGCTTATACGTAACCACATACAAATGCACCCATGGCATCATCAAACAAGTAATAAAACATATAATAAACATTTATGCATGCACCAATTTAGAAAACAAGGTCCACTCACAGACCGTCCGAGCTGCCGCCTCGATTTGCGTGCCATACGGCTCCCCGAGCCGATCACCATCACCGGGACTCCCAAACCTGTCCAAATTATAATAGAAGGTTACTAACTACTTAATTAACCTCCTACCAAAGCCCCGTAATTTTTCCGTATTTTTAACTATTTTTAATCCCGAACCTAAACCTTCCTATGCCCCGAAACATATCGAGACGGTGTCCGATCGACACGAAACCAGTCCCAAAATGTTTGTTACATCGAATAGAAGATTTCGTATGTTGGAACCTTCCCCAGATTCCCTGCCACGCGCCGCTACAGTACATGCCGACGTCAGCATGACGTCATCTGACAGCTGTCAGGTCTGACATGTCAGACTCTGACAGGTGCCACGTGTCATGCTCCCATTGGTCCATGTCACTGTGCTGTCAGTGCCACGTGGCAGTCTGACATGTGCCACGTGTCATCACGGCACTGGTCCATGTCTGTGCCACACGTCAGCCCCTGATTGGGCCACGTCACTGACATGTCAGTGCTGACTGTGCACTGACATGTGACACGTGTCGCCTGATGAGTGGTCCACGTCACCTGACAATCTGACAGGTGCCACGTCATCATGCCACGTCACCACCTTCAACCTCGCACAGCCGGTCCGGGTCGGCCGGTCCGGTCCAACCCCTGCAACTGGATCGGCGTAACCGGTCCAGGCTCATTCCGGCCCAGTTTTTCACCGTTTTCAATCCTAATCAATCCTAAGCTTCCTATAATCGTCCTAGGAACCTAACCCAATTAATTAGAACCCATAAAACCCACGAAAATCCACGGTTCAATTTTGAACCTCACGGTTCAATTTTCCTGAAACCTCCCAGGGCTTCCCGACGTCCATCCACCACCAAAACCTCTCTAACAACTCCCTAGCAACCTATTTAACTCAGACCAATCGTCCAAATCGACCCATAACAACTAGAAATAAAAAATGGATTAAACGGGCAAAATCGATTACCTCGTTCGGGTTTTCTCCTCCGCCGCCCACGGCGGTTCTGCCTGGCCAGCCACCACGTCCAGCCGGTCCTCTCCATCTCTCTGCCCTCTCATTTATGCTCACAGGTCAAGGGTTTGGATTTTTGGGTGAGAAATGGGATCGGGTTTGTGTTTGGGAACAAAGAAAATGGACGATGCACGGGGATGGGTTTTGGTGCATGAATGGGTGAGGTTGGCCAGTGGATGGGTGACAAGTGTCACTCATCCATTGGTTGCTGAAAAGTAACTGGGCCCACAAAAGACAAAACTTACTTTTTGTCTCGTAGAACGTGTCGCCGGGAATAGTATCCCGAAACTTTCGTGAACCGTAACTTCGCCGTCGAACGTCCAAATTCGACGTGCCGCTTGTCTACGGATTCGTATCGTCCTTATCTACGTAACGGTCTTTGGCCCTCGGCCATCGGAACTCCCGGTCAAAAGTCAACATTTGACCCCTTTTATCCAAAATTACCAAAATGCCCCTAAACTTCCGAACGTCATATCTTCCTCCCCGAACGTCATATCTTCCTCCTCGAACGTCGGAATTGAACGTGCCACCTGTCTATGAACTCGTGACGTCACGAACTACGTCACGGTCATCGGTCAAAGTCCATTTGACCGCCCGATTGAAAAGTCAACGTTTTGCCACCACTAGGGGCAAAACGGTCATTCCGCATCGTTCGTCCGATTTAGCCTACTAATCACCGATTAACCTCACTAATTGTGATTAGTCACTAATCTAATCATGGAATTTGGGACGGGTCCTTACAGTGTGTGTGACTGGGTGTGGTGGATATGGGAAATTGAGAGAGTAGAGATAAGGAAAACATGAAGAGGAGATGTTTGAATTGGTGAGAAAACAGGGACAGTGAGGGTGATTGGGTTGTTGGTCGTGGTAAGCCGTGTGTTTGCGGTTAAAAAAAATAAAAAACTGAGCAGAGAGAGGGTGTAACAACCCGTCCCGAGAATAGGGATAAGTGGAGTGATTAAGGTGTGATTAGTAAGATTAATCAAGGGTTAGGTGGTCCCGAGGGGTCCGGGAACCTAGGATGACAATTTTGCCCCTGTGGTGGGCAAAAATGTTGACTTTTATTTCGGGTGGTCAAATGGGAGTTGACCAGTGACCAGGACGTAGTTGAGGACGTTACGAATCCGTAGGCAGGTGGCACGCCTGATTCCGACATCCGAGGAGGAAGTTGTGATGTTCGGAAGATTGAGGGCATCATCGTAATTAGGGGGAAAAGTTGACTTTTTGAATAATTGAGGTTTGGTAGGTTGACCTAGGAGGGTTAGATAGTTCTTGTCGTCCTGAGTTCGATGACAGGCGGCACGTATTCATCGGACTTACGAGGCGAGAGTTACGGGTCTAGGAAGTTTCGGTAAAACCGTAAAAATGTGTTAAAAAGAAGGGTATTTTGGTCATTGGGGCACCTTGGGATTTGTGCACAGAAGAAAGGAATGGACGGCTGGGATTAGGCCATGTGGGAGTGTGTGGAGTGGATGGTGACACATGGCATGTGTGTAGAGGATTCTGGGAGAATCCTGTGTGGTCTCAGCCCAAATAATTGGGGTGCAACCGTGCAGTCCTTCGACAAACACAGAGAAACAGAGTGAGTGGTGAGGAGGAATTGAGGACTGATCGTGGCTGGTGACGAGTTTTGGTGAGTGAGGGAGGAACGGGAGATTGAAAGGGAGTTGCTGATCGGGTTTTGGTGCTGTAATTGTGCACGGCGGCACGGCGGAGGTGCGGAGAAGTTTTGACGGAAACAGGGAGGCCGTGAGTTCGAGGTGGTGGCTACGCCGTGAGGTGACTCAAACCAAGGCAGGGGAAGCTGCAGGAGGTTGCAGGGAGACTAACGACCACCGTGGAAGGCGGCAGTGCGCACGGCGGAGCTGCAATCGAAGGTGAGATCTTTTGCTCTGTATTTCCCGTGCTGCTCAATTTGAAAGTTGTGAGGTTGGGCTTCGAGTCGAGAGGAATGGAGGTCAGGGTGAGGTTCAGGAGGGTCCTAGGCGTCGACTAGGATGGTCGCCGTGACGGGGGTGTACACGGCGGAGGTTAGCACGACGGGGGTACCTGTATGCTCTGTTTTGCCTGTGATGTTCAAACGGCTAGTCGTGACGAATGGGGTTGAGTCGAAGGTCTAGGCGAGTTGGGTTAGGTTCAGTGAGGTTCAGGGCAGAGTTTGGTGAAGCCACCGTGAAGGGTGGTGAGCTGGGTGGCTGGATCGTGAAACAGGGGTTGTTGGCCGTCTGGTTTTGAGCTTCAGTCGACGGGATTGAGGCGGTGTCGAGGTCTGAGAAGCTGTGGAATGGTTATATTGGAATTGGACGAAGCTTTAGGTGAAGAAAGGGAAGGAAATCGTGCAGGTACGGCGGAGAACCGTTGACGCCGGTTCAGCTGTAGCCTACTGTGTTGAACCGGGTCGACGTGAGGTTGAAGGTGTACTGTAGCTGGCGCGTGGGGCCACGCGCAGCCACTTTGGGCGGCGCGTGGGGGCGCGTGCGGCGGCGGATGGGAAAACGGTCAACATAGTTTTTGGTCTAGGAGTCATGGTGAGTTCAATGGAGTTGGTTTCGAGTCACTCGGAAGTCGTTTGAGTTTAGTTCCGCGAGGGTGAAAGTTTAGGGTCCCGGGTTCTTATGTTTAGGATTCGGGGAATTTTGAGGGAATTTAGGTGAACCTTCGTAGACGTGCTCGTAACGTAATTTGGCGGTGTTTGACAGGATCGGGATTTCCCGAGGAAGCCGAAGAACGGGCTGGACGTTCGGGACGCGAGTAGGGCTCAGTACTGTGAGTGGACCCTTTTCTTAAACTCGAGCATGCATAACTGTTTTTATATACGTATTTTATGGTTTTACTTATGAATCTATGTTTATTGAATACGAAATGATGATCTTATGTGTTTGCACGTTTTTCGAGAAAAAGACGGTTTTGACACGGTTTTTGAGAAAATGTTGGTTTTCGGATTTTGATGCCACATTTGGGGATTTCCACCGATAAAGGTTTTCAAATCATGATAAATGAGTTATGAAATATGATTTGTGATTACATGTGGTTTCGGTATGAACATAGATATTTTCCGGATTTGGGTTCGGAATGACGGTTCTGGATGCCGGAAGGGCATCGGACCAGTGATTTCGGATTCGGGTTTGGATGTGGATTTGGTAAGTGGTTTTTAAATGGTTTTGGGATTGGATTTGCTGGATCTGGATATTGGGTTTAAAGACCCGGATATATGTGACGGGGGACCGGCCGGATTGGGTTTAAAGACCCGGATTGAGTTTAAAGACTCGGGAGTTTAAAGACTCGGATATATATTGATTTTCCCCCGTAGGCCTTGAGTTTAAAGACTCGGGAGTTTAAAGACTCGGATATGTTTAAGGCCTGGATTGAGTTTAAAGACTCGGGAGTTTAAAGACTCGGATAGGTCCAGCAGGTTTGATCGGGAAAATGATGATTTGGTGGTTATGGTTTATGAAACAGTTTTCTGATACCCATGCTATGGTTTTTTATGGTATTTTATAGTGTTTCTGTTTCTTATGATGTTTATAATGATTATTTTATAAATGTGTTTATAACTGTTGGTTATGCATGTGGTTTCAAAACGGAGGGTTTAACTCGGTTTTCTGATAAAATGGTTTTTGAACTTTTGTACTTTTGGTCCACTCACATTTTCTGTTTTAATTGCCCTCCAGGTTGTGGAGCGAGCGCGAGGTCTTGACGTCGCGGCAGAGTCTGAGGCATAGAAGTGACGTGAGAGTTCCCAGAGTAGAGTAAAGGCTTCTGTGTGCGTGTAGTTATCGGTTTTATTTTTCTTTGTATGTTCTGTAAATGCTACCTTCGGGACTTTGTGTCTAATTACTCCTGCGTTTGACTAGATAGAATGTGAGTAAGTTTTACTTGAGTTTTGTGTCGGGGAGTCAGACGGGAGCGGGATTTACCTCGGGTTTCGGGGTGAAACCGGGGTGGGTCCTGACAGAGGGCTACTAGTAGTGGGGTGAAGGGAGGAGGGAGGTGGTGGCTGATCACGACGGTTGCCGTGAGTGTTGGCTGGGAATCGTGGAAAACAGAGACCATACAAAGGTTTGGTGTCGACGTTTTCAAATTTCCTGCAAACCTTCTTATTTTGTCCTTGAGTTGTAAACAAAAGATGTAAAAGAAAGAGAGGCAAAGGCAGTGGAAACCACGACGGTTCACGACGGCGGTGATGCAGTGAGGTTCCCGTAAGTTTTATTTCGAATTCGAAATTGGTGTTTTCATTACAGGGCTTGCTGATCGATTCATATAATGGGAACTGGTTTCTTAAGGTTACAGACAAGGATTGGGATCAAAAGTGAGGCTCGAGGAGGTCGGGTGAGGCTGTAGTCCGTAAGTGCAGAAATAGAGCTTGACTTCGAAGAAGGGAAGGTGAGGTCTCGTATTAATTTCCACATGTTGAATAGGTTGTTTGATTTAGAATGGAAGGACGAACCTACTAGGCTACTTAGAACTGAAAACCGATTAAAATTGAGTAAAAACCGTGACCGCCGGTTAGGTCGAACCGGGTCGGTCCAAACCGGTTCAGACCGGGTTTGACGTAAGGAGGAAGACGATGAACAATAGGCGCGTGGCTCCCACGCGCAGGCCCTTTGGGCGGCGCCTGAGGGCTCGTGGGGCCCCTTTTGGGAAGTTTCCAACACGACTTTTAAAGTATTCGATGTAACGAACATTTTGACGCTGGTTTCGAGTCAATCGGACATCGTCTCGATATATTTCGGGTTGTCCGAAGGTTTTAGGGCTCGGTTAAAAATAGTTAAAAATACGGGGAAATTATGGGGCTTTAGTATGAGTATCGTGAAGTAGTTAGTGACCTTATATTGGGATTTGGACATGTTCGGGGAAGCCGAGAATAACGGAATAGCCGGGAACAACGTAAGTGCGCGCGTATCGAGGCGACGATGGAATGGTCTGTGAGTGGACTTTGCTTTCTAACTCTTGATGCATGCATATATGTTTTTAATATGTTTTCATACGTGATTCTATGATTTGATTTATGATTGTGATGGTTTATGATTTTTGGACGTTTTTCAAGGAATTACGGAATTGCACGTTTTACGAGTTTTCGAACGTTCTTGGGATTTGATCATGGTTTTAATGATTTGATCTCGGGATTTGAAATACAATTTGATTTCAAAGAAAGTAAAAGGATTTCGGAAAAGTGTTTTAAGAAAAGGGTTTTTCGGGCTTGAAGCCCAGTTCAGAAAAAATGGTTTTGAGAAAGAGGATTTCGGGTTTTGGAATCGGAATTCCGGGTGACGATTCGGGATTCGATTTGGAACATGAAATGGATTTCTGGGTTTGGGTTCGGAATGGTTATTCCGGATGCCGGCTTACGGAATGATGGTTGCGGACTCGGATCTGGAAAGGAAATGTATATGATTCTGAATTTGGATTCGGAATGACGATTCTGGATGCCAGAAGGGCATCAGACCAGTGATTTCGGATTCGGGTTTGGATATGGATTGAGAAATGGTTTTCAAATGATTTTGATTGGATTTGCTGGATCTGGTTATTGGGTTTAAAGACCCGGATTGAGTTTAAAGACTAGGGAGTTTAAAGACTCGGATATATTGATATTTGCCCCGTAGGCCTGTTGAGTTTAAAGACTCGGGAGTTTAAAGACTCGGATTATTGAGGCCTGGTTATTGTGTTTAAAGACTCGGGAGTTTAAAGACTCGGATAGATCCAGCAGGTTCGATGGATGAGCATGTGGTTTCAAATGTGTTTTGGATTTCCCTTAGAATTGATGAAATGGTTTCGTTGGTTATAATGGTTTTTGATGGTTTTGGGCGGAGGCCTGGGATTTGAGCAAAAAGGATGATGTGTTTTGTTTCGTATGAGGTTTTATGATGTGAACTTGATATGCATGCATTGGTTTTCAAAATGGAGGGTATAACTGTTGTTGTTTTCTGATAACTGTTTTTGAACTTAAACTTGATTTTTGTCCACTCACAGTTTTTTCGTGTTTTTGATACCCTCCAGATTGTTGCGGCGCGGTCTGTTGGTCGAGAGACCCGGAGACATCACACGTACGATCCACAGTAAACGTTGCGCACTCTGGGAAATTCGGAAGATTTTGGACGGTCGGATCGAGAATCCCTTGTCCGACTTACGTGTCACTTGAAGGTTGGACGTCAGTTTGGCCTTCGTGTCATACGTAAGTCAGACGGGAGCAGGGTTTAGTCCCTAATCCTGGGGGATTAGGGGTGGGCCCTGACACTAGTCGTTCTTGTTTGGTTTGACGACTTCAACAAGCCAAAAGTTTAGAGGTCTCGACTTGGGAATAAACTGAGGATCGAGTTTGAGTTCAGGCAATGGGGTTAAGTTCAAACATCGTGATTCGAGATAAGTTCATACTATTTTGAGATTATGGATCCCTTCCTAGGATGAAATAGAAGATACTGGAAGAATCAAGAACAAAAAATATTCTGAAACAAGGATTTTAGAACTGGGTAGAGTCGCCAGGTCGGGATATCCGAATATAGTGAAGTCGGGTGAAGGAGACAATAAATAGTGTTCTGGGGCGTGAGCTCCACACGCAGCCGCTTTTGTCGGTGTGTGGTGGCACGTGCTAGGGTATCTTAGGATGTGGTCAACATGTTGTTTTTATAGTTTCGAGATTACAAACATTTTGGTGCAGGTTTCGAGTTGATTGGACACCGTTTCGAGGCAGTTTTGACTGTCTGAATGATTAGGAGTTATTTTTAAATTCGCTTAAAAATCCCAAAAAATTGTAGGATTAAAATAGAAGATATCTGGGATGGTAAATGACCTTTTCATGTGAATTATTACAGGTTTTGAGATTCCCGGAAATTACAAGAATGCATGCAAAACGGGATTCGACTATATAGATGGTGGGTGAATGAACTTTCTTTTCTCTAAACTATTATGCATGCAAACTTATATGATTTAAATGGTTTTCTATATGATTTTTTTTTTATGTTTAAGTGATTGGGAATTTTATACGATTTTTTATGATATTTACGGAAATTTTGTTATTTCACATTTTTCGAGGTTTTCCTTTCCGGATTTCATTTTAAATTATAGATTTGGCTTGAACAAGGTTTTTGCTATGAAACATTATGATCATGGA
Organism: Prinsepia uniflora; assembly: GCA_032719365.1. Lineage (NCBI taxonomy): Eukaryota > Viridiplantae > Streptophyta > Magnoliopsida > Rosales > Rosaceae > Prinsepia > Prinsepia uniflora. The sequence continues at coordinate 75,216,513 of CM064868.1, read as the reverse complement.
GTATTCATGATTTTTGTGTGATTTATGGATGATTTTATGGAAACTGTGGTTGTGCACATGTTACGAAGTTTGTATAAAGTGTGCTTCAGGGCGTAGGCCAGGGTGTCTAGAATGTGGATTTGGTTATGAAATTGATGTGTATATGACTCCTCGATATTCATGTATTATGTTGTGGATTATATGTGATATGTGTGCAGGTGTGTTGATTGGTTGGTCAGTCTCAGACATCGAGTCAGGGTCTGAATCCAAAGATTGGTACTGTGTTGGCGAATGAGACGTCGAGTCGGGCTCCAAATCTCGAGTTGAATTCCACTCAGGCGTCGAGCTGGGCTCTGAGTGGTGTAGTATGGCCTACCAGTAGTGCACGTGTGAAATGATGATTGATGTTGTGCTTGTACATCAATGATGAGTTGACTATATGTGAATTATGTGGTAATCTTGGATATGGATTGATTGTGTGTTATTGATGTGATGATTCGTGAGATATGATGTATATGGTGGTTATGCATATTGGATGGTTAGTCTCAGACGTCGAGCTAGCTCCTTTCTTAAGACTAACACGACTCAGATGTCGAACTGGACTTTTTCCTGAGCTAGGTCCCTACTCGCATGTCGAACTGGGCTCCTTTCCCGAGTGGTGTGCCTACCAATATTAGTTATGATAATTGATATTGTGCGTCGATAATGGATTGATTTTTGTGATGATGTTGGATATGGGTTTGGTTTCTGTTGATTGCTATGCTAGCTTAGTGTTGACTGTTGGGTAATTATATGATGATTGCATTGACTAACTAATGGTTTTGATGGTTTAATGTGGCTTTTAACTTGAAGATTATTTTCACGTATTTCGAGGCTATAAATTGTGTTTTATTTTAAGCTGAAGTTGATGGTTTTCGTATGCATGCATAGTTTTCTAAATTGATGGGAAATGCTGGATGTTTTCAAACTATGTTTTTAAAATATTTATTTTTGTCCACTCACACATTTTCTTAGTTTTGTAATCCTCCAAAACTGCTGCATGGGAATCAAGGTTCGAGAGGTGGAGGCAAGAACTAACGGGATTTTTGTGTATCCCTTGTCTAACAACTTCAAGGGTAATATTGGCACTTTAGGATACTTGTCAAACGAGATGAGAACCCGAATACGCTTTACAAGGTGTTTGAGGGGCGGGGTCCTATCAACTTGGTATATGAACTAAGGTTCTGAGTTGTGTTGTTGATTTCACGCCTTCAAGATGCGAGCCCCGTGTACGGCCTGGTGTTGAGGCGAGTAGACGAGCCCAGTATAGGTATTAGGCTATTAGTGGTTTTGGATTCTTAGATCAAACTGTGGATGTTATACTGTCAGGACCCACCCCGAAAACCGAGGTAAATCTTGCTCTCGTCTGACACCCCGACACACAGACTAAAGTAACCTCACGAAAACCTCAACTTTACATTGTCAGACGCAGGAGATTTAATACAACCCAGAGTCAAAACTATACAGAGCATAGAACTAAACAACAACAAAGTGAAACCGATACACAGAGTACACGCACAACGGGAAAATGTAAACCACTCCGGGGTCACTCTCGAATATTCTATGCCTGCGACGCTGCCTCAACGTCTAACCCCCGCGCTAGCTCCACGACCACGAGGGCAATTAAAAACAGAAAGTGTGAGTGGACCATAAAGAATAAAAGTTTCGAAAATCGTTTTATAATCAAACCAGGGTTTTAGCCCTCCGTTTTGAAAACACACATGCATAACCCATTTGCTAGAAACAGTTATAAATCACATAAGGATCATCATAAAAACAGAATTGAAAATAGTTATAGAAATCACGTCATAAGCATCAGAAAACCATATCATAAAGCATAAATATCAAGCAATCATTATCTGATCAAACCTGCTGGACCTATCCGAGTCTTTAAACTCCTGAGTCTTTAAACTGAACAGGCCTACGGGGGGAAATATCAATATATCCGAGTCTTTAAACTCAATCCGGGTCTTTAAACCCAATCTGGGCCCGTCCCCCGTCAATCATAATATCTGGGTCTTTAAAACCCAATAACCAGATCCAGTAAATCCAATCCAAAACCATTTGAAAACCAATTCCAAATCCATATCCAAACCCGAATTCGAAACCACTGGTCTGACGCCATTCCGGCATCCAGAACCGTCATTCCGAACCCAAATCCGGAAATCCACTTTCCAACTTTAAAACCAAATTCCGCTTTCCGAAATCCGATTCTAAAACCGGAAACCTTGATCATCGAAATCATGTTCCAAAATCCCTTTATAATCATTGAAAACCATTTATCATTTGAAATCCCAAAACCATAGCATCCCAAGCAGAACTCAAGCTTTTCTCGTAAAAGTGCCAAAACTGTACTTTCTCGAAAAACGTGCAATTATGTAAAACCAACTTCACATATTCAAAAATCATGAAATCACATGTTAAACCATAAAACAATTATAGAAAACAGTTATGCATGCTCGAGTTTAGAGAAGGGGTCCACTCACAGATACCGGGCACGTCACTCGCGTCCCGTACGTCCCGTACGTTCCTCAGCTTCCTCGAGAAGTTCCAATCCTATCACAAGTCACCAAAGTACGTCACTAACACGTCTACCGAGACTCTCCTAATATTCCCCAAAAATCCCCGGGTCCTAAACGTAGCGAACCGAGACCCTAAACTTTCAACCTCGCGGAATTAACCTCAAACGACGTCCGAATAACCCGAAACTTAGTTCACTAGACTCGTTACAACCTCTAGACCAAAAACGTAGTTGACACTTTCCCCAGAAACCACCGCACGCGCCTCCACGCACCGTCCAAAGTGGATGCGCGTGGGCCTCACGCGCTGTACACAGAGCACTGTTCATCGTCGTCTTCCTCAGCTCGACCGGTTTGAACCGGCGAGAACGGTTCTCCGCCAATCCTTCACTGTTTTCCTCCCTTTCTTCACCATCCTCCTCGTCTAGTCCTAAGCAACCTATTCCCTTCACTCTAACACCTCGACACAGCCTACAGCCCGTCTTCTTCAACCTCGAAACAAAACGCGAACAGTCCCCTGTTTTTCATTCCGGCCACCCAAGTCCTCCCCCGTCACGGTGGCTACACTAAACAACTCCTAGGACCCTACTGAGTCTCACCCAACTCACAGAAACCCTCGACTCAGCCCCAGACTTCACAACTATCGATTTGAAACAAAATGGAAAAACAGAGCATTTCAAAGGGAACGCGAAATTACCTGTGCTCAGGCCACCGCCGTGAGCTCAGCCGTGAACACACGACTCCTCTCGTCCTCCTCCGTCCTCTGGACACCTCCACGCGGGGGAGGGCCTCGATTGGTCACCTTCACGGTAACACCACCACCTAAATCCCTCTTTGTTCTCTGGTTTTCCCGTGAGCTCACACCTCACACACACACAAACACTTCACCTCCCAACCTTCTCACTGTCTCTCTCTCGATCTCTGGTCACTCCTCACCCACAGGACACACAAACACCCACGGCCAACGTCCAATTCTCTCAATCTCACCCTCTGCTTCTCACTTGTTCGAACACACACACACGGGCACACACACGACACAACCGTTTAATTGGAACCGTGAAGAATCCTAGAAACCTCTAGCTCCTTGCCACATGTCCACCATCCAATGGTCCCCTTCCAAAAATATCCCATTAAACCTGTACACTTGTCCCAATCCGGTTGCACAATTCCCAAACATCCAAAAGACCAAAATGCCCATCTAAGTTATAATTACCATTTTGCCCTTATCGTTTTAGACCTGTAACTTACGCATCCTAGGTCCAATGAACACGTGCAGCCTGTCGTTGAATTCAGGACGACGAGATCTATCTAACGGTCCTAGGTCAACCTGCCAAAACCCGATCGTACGAAAAGTCAACTCTTCCCCCCTATTTTAACCAAATTACGATAATGCCCTCAACCTTCCGAACATCATAACTTCCTCCTCGGATGTCGGAATCGGGTGTGCCACCTGTCTACGGATTCGTGACGTCCCGAATTACGCACGGTCACCGGTCAATACCCAATTGACCGCCTAAACTAAAAGTCAACTATTTACCCGACCTAGGGGCAAAATCGTCATTCTACGCTAACGGACCTATCGGAACCAACTAACCACCGATTAAGCTCACTAATCCTTCACTAAACACCGTCTTAACCCTAATTTCTGGGACGGGTCCTTACAACCTACCCTCCTTAAAAGAATTTCGTCCCCGAAATTCCACAGCTAGTTCCCAACACTTGGGTCTCCTACCCGGTGAACAACACTGGTGCAACAACAACTACTCCTGGGTTTCTGATCTATCATCTCCACCTTGGGTATTTCACACCACCCCCAACTACCAGTTCACCACTCCTGACCCTCTCTTAGTACGACAAAAACTTCATGGTGTACGCAAGGGAAACTCTATGAACAGAAAACAAAGGTATTTTAAAATACCTCATATAGAGTACCCAATAGAATTCATAGAGTACATCCTCACGTACTACCACCTCACCTTCCAGAACCCAACTCAAATCCTAACCCAGAACAATCTAGTCCAAACAGGAAATCCTACCTACTGGCTCACTCCCTCGCTGTCACACCCCTCAGCTGCTACTTCGACCACTTGTCGGAATAAATCTACAAAGTCCTAAAGGCAAATCCTAGATTGTGGGTTTTCTTCTCTTCAATAACCTCATATCAATCAGTTATAGTCACTCATTTTCCGTCATCCTTCAACGGAACTCACTGAACTCCTTAACCTCGTCACTCCAGGTCAACTAGGATAATGTAAAGACATGTCCCAGAAATTAGGGTTAAGATAGTGATTAAGAGGGGATTAGTGAGCTTAATCGGGGGTTAGTTGGTCCCGATAAGGTCGTTAGTGTAGAATGACGATTTTACCCCTAGTTCGGGCAAAAAGTTGACTTTTAGTTCGGGCGGTCAATTGGACTTTGACCGATGACCAGGACGTAGTTCGGGACGTCACGAACCCGTAGGCAGGTGGCACGCCCGATTCCGACATCCGAGGAGGAAGTTATGATGTTCGGAAGGTTGAGGGCATAACCGTAATTTGGTTAAAATAGGGGGAAAAGTTGACATTTTGTATGATCGGGTTTTGAGATGTTGACCTAGGATGGTTAAATAGATTTTGTCGTCCTGAGTTCGATGACAGACGGCACGTATTCATCGGACTTACGATGTGTGAGTTACGGGTCTAGAAAGGTAGTGGCACAATGGTAAATTTGACTTAAAAGGAGGGGTATTTTAGTCTTTTGGTCGTTTGGGCAGTGTGCAACCAGATCAGGACAAGTGTACAGTGAGATGGGGATATTTTTGGAAAGGGACCATGGGGTGGTGACACGTGCAGTGTGTGTAGTGGCTTCTAGGCCGTGCACGGTGTGTGTTCAAGTGTGTAATCGTGCAGTGTGTGTGTTCTTCGAACCAGACAGAAACAGAGGGAGAGAATTGAGAGAAATTGAGGGGTGATCGTGGGTGTTGGTGAGTTGTGAGTGTGTGAGAGTGATCAGAGAGTGGAAGAGAGCTTGGGAGGAGACAGGGAGGTACGGTGGCCGTGTGTGTGAGTAGTGAGCCACGGGAACCAGGGAGGAAACTTAGAGAAAAACAGAGAGATCATGGTAGTGGTTGTGCCGTGTTCGACCAATCGAGGCTAGAGGAGGTGTCCAGAGGTTAGAGGTGGACGGGAGGAGCCGTGTCCTCACGGCTGAGCGCACGACGGTGAAAGGACGGCAGGTAATTTCTGATTTCCCTTTCGATGCTCTATTTTGCCGTCGAGTTTCAAGTCGAGAGTTGTAGCGTTAGGGGTTGAATCGAGGAGTCTAGTGAAGTCTAGGGGACTCAGTTGAGTCCTAGGTAGCTTCTGGTTGTGCTGCCGTAACGGAGGAATGAACGGAGGAGTCCAGACGATGGAGAGTACCCGGTGTGCTCTGTTTTATCCATTTTGCTCAGTTTGAAAGTCGTGGGTTTTGGGTGAGAGTCGACGGTCTTGGTGAGTTGGGTGAGGTTTAGGACAGTCCTAGGAAGAGTTTGGGGTAGCCACCGTGACGGGGGAAGACCTGGGTGGCCGGAGAAGGAAACAGGGGTTTATCGGGTTTGTAGTTCGAGTTAGAGTCGACAGGTTTTAGGCCGTGTTGAGGTATTGGAGTGAGGGGGATGAGTTCCTTAGGACGGGACGAAGCAGTGGGTGAAGAGAGGAGTTGATTTGGTGCAGGTACGACGGAGAACCGTGGACGTCGGTTCAAGTTGCAGACACTGTGCTGAACCGGGTCTGCTCGAGGTTGAAGATGTACTGTGGCAGGCGCGTGAGGGCCACGCGCAGCCACTTTGGGTGGCGCGTGGGGGCGCGTGCGGCGGTCTTTGGGGAAAGTTGTCAACATGGTTTTTGGTCTAGGTGTTGTGACGAGTCCTTTAGCGTTGGTTTCGGGTTAATCGGACGTCGAATTGAAGTAGTTCCGCGAGGGTGAAGGCTTAGGGTTCCGATTCGTTACATTTAAGACCCGGGGATTTTTGAGGGAATTTAGGTGGATCCTCGTAGACGTGTTAGTAACGTGCTTTGGCGGTTGTTGACAGGATCGGGAGTTCCCGAGGAAGCTGAGGAACGTACCAGACGTTTGGGACGGGATTGAGGGCTCAGTACTATGAGTGGACCCTTTCCTTAAACTCGAACATGCATAACTATTTTCTATACTTGTTTTATATACGTGATTTCATGATTGCTGGATTTATGATGTAGTTTTATATAATTACACGGTTTTCGAGAAATAACTATTTGGCACGTTTTACGAGAAAGTGTGAATTCTGCATATTAAGCTGTGGTTTTGGGGTTTCAAACGTTAAATGAGTTTCAATGATTATAAATGGATTTTGGAACATGATTTGATGATCAATGATTTTTGGTTTTGGAATCGGATTTCGAGAATCGGAATTTGGTTTTAAGTCGGAAAAGTGGAATTCTGGATTTGAGTTCGGAATGACGGTTCTGGACGCCAGAAGGGCTTCAGACCGGTGATTTCGGATTCGGGTTTGGATATGGATTTAGAAATGGTTTTCAATGGTTTTGGATTGGATTTGCTGGATCTGGTTATTGGGTTTAAAGACCCGGATATTGATTGACGGGGGACGGGCCCGGATTGGGTTTAAAGACCCGGATTGAGTTCAAAGACTCGGGAGTTTAAAGACTCGGATATATTGATATTTCCCCCGTAGGCCTGTTGAGTTTAAAGACTCGGGAGTTTAAAGACTCGGATATTATTGAGGCCTGGATTGAGTTTAAAGACTCGGGAGTTTAAAGACTCGGATAGGTCCAGCAGGTTTGATCGGAAAATGATGATTTGCTATTCACGTTTTATGATGCTTATAATATGATTTCTCTATTCGTTTTATAGTATTTCTGTTTCTTATGATGTTTTATGAGGATCGATTTATACCTGTTTTAATAACTAGGTTATGCATGTGGTTTCAAAACGGAGGGTTAAACCCGGTTTTATTATAAATGGTTTTCGAACTTTTTCTGTTATTATGGTCCACTCACACCTTCTGTTTTAAATTGTCCTCCAGGTCGTGGAGCTAGAGCGGGGTTTCGGCGTCGAGGCAGCGTCTGAGGCATAGAAGTCACGAGAGGGATCCCGGAATGTTTTAAATTTTCCGTGTGCGTGTATTTGGTTTATCGGTTTTCTTTTCTTTTGTACTTAGAACTATGCTCTGTAAACATTTAACTTCGGGATGTATTGTATAGTTCTCCTGCGTCTGACTGTGCTTGTTGGGTGTTTTACTTTGGTTACGTGTCGGGGTGTCAGACGGGAGCAGGATTTACCTCGGTTTTCAGAGTGAAACCGGGGTGGATCCTGACAGATAAGGCCTAACTATACCCCGAAATCCAACAAAAGTAGATGCAACACAACCAAGGATAGTAAAAGTACCTGTCCCCGCACCTGGTGCTGACTGAACCTCCTACTGAGTCATCGCAAACACTCGGGCTTGAGGTCCTGAAGATCTACCACGTCCCCTCGAACTACTAGTGGCACCACCACCTCCTCTAGTGCCCGTTGTCCCTAACGTTGTACTCTGTCCGGGCTGCGCCGATCCTCGGCCTATACCACCCTCATGTGGTAACAGTGGACACTCACGTCGGAAGTGACCTCGCTCCCCACAGTAGAAACAAACATCCCAGCCAGAAGGACCCAGTCTCCCTGTAGACGCAACAGACGTTGCACTAGCTTGCGGAGTCGGCTGTGCTCGGTAACCACGGAATCCTGAACTCTGGAAACTCCCAGGTCTGCCAAAACGATCATCGCCCGCCGACAATGCTCCACTGTAGTTACCCCTCTTCGGTGTCCTCTGGCTCGAAGTTCTAGAAAAGGTGGCTCCCTGAGTCGTACCGGTAAGCTAGCCTCAACCCTCACCGCAGCGTCCGACAACTCTCGGAGGGTAGCAAACGATCCAGCTGTCACTATGGCTTGAATCTCACCTCGCAGGCCCAACACAAACCTACGGCATTTCTCAGCTTCAGTAGCCACAAACGCAGGAGAAAAACGAGACAACATCTGAAACTTATGTTCGTACTCAGCCACACTCATACTCCCCTGCTGGAGTTGCAGAAACTCAGCCTCCTTGGCATCTCGGAAAGAACGAGGGTAATACTGATCTAGGAACCGTTCCCTAAACGTCTCCCAAGTCACAGTGTAAACATCCCAGCCAGACAACTCGAGGGTATAACACCACTCGTACGCCGCACTGTCCAGTAAGAAGGTAGCTAGTAACACTCGATCCTCCTATGGGCAATGCATCATGGCAAAAATCCCCTCAAGTCTCGTGATCCACCTCTGGGCTTCCTCAGCATCTGCCCCACTACTAAAAGTCGTAGCCCCGAGCCGATGGGCTCGCTCGATCGTAGCACTCTCTGTCCCTCTCGCCGCTTCGTCTTCAGGTCGTGGAGGGGGTTCACGTCTCGGAGGCATGGTCAACCGCACGCTGAAAGAGGCATAGAATCAGTCAGACAACCTAAACACAACCTCACAAACCGACAAACCCGAAAAACATATGCTCTGATACCAATTGTTAGGACCCACCCCGGTTCCACCCCGAAAATCGAGATAAATCCTGCTCCCGTCTAACACCCCGACACACAGACTAAAGTAACCTCACGAAAACCTCAACTTTACATTGTCAGACGCAGGAGATTTAATACAACCCAGAGTCAAAATTATACAGAGCATAGAACTAAACAACAACAAAGTGAAACCGATACATAGAGTACACGCACAACGGGAAAATGTAAACCACTCCGGGGTCACTCTCGAATATTCTATGCCTCCGACGCTGCCTCAACGTCTAACCCCCGCGCTAGCTCCACGACCTCGAGGGCAATTAAAAATAGAAAGTGTGAGTGGACCATAAAGAATAAAAGTTTCGAAAACCGTTTTATAATCAAACCAGGGTTTTAGCCCTCCGTTTTGAAAACACACATGCATAACCCATTTGCTAGAAACAGTTATAAATCACATACGGGTCATCATAAAAACAGAATTGAAAACAGTCATAGAAATCACGGCATAAGCATCAGAAAACCATATCATAAAGCATAAATATCAAGCAATCATTATCCGATCAAACCTGCTGGACCTATCCGACTCTTTAAACTCCGAATCTTTAAACTCAATCCAGGCCTCAATAATATCCGAGTCTTTAAACTCCCGAGTCTTTAACCTCAATCCGGGTCTTTAAACCCAATCCGTGCCCGTCCCCCGTCAATCATAATATCCGGGTCTTTAAACCCAATAACTAGATCCAGCAAATCCAATCCAAAACCATTTGAAAACCAATTCCAAATCCACATCCAAACACGAATCTGAAACCACTGGTCTGACGCCATTCCGGCATCCGGAACCGTCATTACGAACTCAAATCCGGAAATCCACTTTCCAACTTTAAAACCAAATTCCGCTTTCCGAAATCCAATTCTAAAACAGGAAACCTTGATCATCGAAATCATGTTCCAAAATCCCTTTATAATCATTGAAAATCATTTATCATTTGAAATCCCAAAACCATAGCATCCCAAGCAGAACTCAAGCTTTTCTCATAAAACGTGCCAAAAACCGTACTTTCTCGAAAAACGTGCAATTATGTAAAACCAACATCACATATTCAACAATCATGAAATCACATGTAAAACCATAAAACAATTATAGAAATCAATTATGCATGCTCGAGTTTAGAGAAGGGGTCCACTCACAGATACCGGGCACGTTACTCGCGTCCCGTACGTCCCGTACGTTCCTCAGCTTCCTCGGGAAGTCCCGATCCTGTCACAAGTCACCAAAGTACGTCACTAAAACGTCTACCGAGACTCTCCTAATTTTCCCCAAAAATCCCCGGGTCCTAAACGTAGCGAACCGAGACCCTAAACCTTCAACCTCACGGAACTAACCTCAAACGACGTCCGAATAACCCGAAACTTATTTCACTAGACTCTTTACAACCTCTAGACCAAAAAGGTAGTTGACACTTTCCCCAGAAACCACCGCACGCGCCTCCACGCGCCGCTCAAAGTGGCTGCGCGTGGGCCTCACGCGTCTGCACACAGAGCACTGTTCATCGTCGTCTTCCTCAGCTCGATCGGTCTGAACCGGCGAGAACGGTTCTCCGCCAATCCTTCACCGTTTTCCTCCCTTTCTTCACCATCCTCCTCGTCCAGTCCTAAGCAACCTATTCCCCTCACTCTAACACCTCGACACAGCCTACAGCCCATCGTCTTCAACCTCGAAACAAAACCCGAACAGTCCCCTATTTTTCATTCCGGCCACCCAAGTCCTCCCCCGTCACGGAGGCTACACTAAACAACTCCTAGGACTCTACTGAGTCTCACCCAACTCACAGAAACCCTCGACTCAGCCCCAGCCTTCACAACTATCAATTTGAAACAAAACGGAAAAACAGAGCATTTGAAAGGGAACGCGAAATTACATGTGCTCAGGCCACCGCCGTGAGCTTAGCCGTGAACACACGACTCCTCTCGTCCTCCTCCGTCCTCTGGACACCTCCACCAGCCTTGATTGGTCACCTTCATGGCAACACCACCACCTAAATCCCTCTCTGTTCTCTGGTTTTCCAGTGAGCTCACACCTCACACACACACAAACACTTCACTTCCCAACCTTCTCATTGTCTCTCTCTCGATCTCTGGTCACTTCTCACCCACCAGGACACACAAACGCCCACGGCCAACGTCCAATTCTCTCAATCTCACCCTCTGCTTCTCACTTGTTCGAACACACACACACACACGGGCACATACACGACACAACCGTTTAATTGGAACCGTGAAGAATCCTAGAAACCTCTATTCCTTTGCCACATGTCCACCATCCAATGGTCCCCTTCCAAAAATATTCTATTAAACCTGTACACTTGTCCCAATCCGGTTGAACAATTCCCAAACAGCCAAAAGACCAAAATGCCCCTCTAAGTTATAATTACCATTGTGCCCTGCCGTTTTAGACCTGTAACTTACGCATCCTAGGTCCGATGAACACGTGTCACCTGTCGTTGAATTCAGGACGAAGAGATCTACCTAACGGTCCTAGGTCAACATGCCAAAACCCGATCGTACGAAAAGTTAACTTTTCCCCCCTATTTTAACCAAATTACGGTAATGCCCTCAACCTTCCGAACATCATAACTTCCTCCTCGGATGTCAGAATCGGGCGTGCCACCTGTCTACGGATTCGTGACGTCCCGAACTACGTCACGGTCACCGATCAATATCCAATTGACTGCCCAAACTAAAAGTCAACTATTTACCCGACCTAGGGGCAAAATCGTCATTCTACGCTAACGGACCTATCGGAACCAACTAACCACTGATTAAGCTCATTAATCCTTCACTAAACACCGTCTTAACCCTAATTTCCGGGACGGGTCCTTACATATACTCCTTTATAGGAGAAATTTTGTCGGTGTTGGATAATGTGTAAGGTTCAGTGTGATTGCAAATTGTATTAACATAAGTATGACATCAAAGATTTACACTAAAGAGCTATATAGCATATGAAATTCAAAAGTTAATACATCATAACAAAATGCCTTAACAAGTAAGACAATGAGTAAACTTGGTGAGATGTATCTCAATGACACTACCCATCCCAATCTCCCCAGGATTAACGCAGGATGTATCATGCTCTCATTTGACACCACGTGCCAGACAAGGGATAACACAAACCTTGACCCTCTGGGGCTTCTAGAGTACGCCAGGATCTGTGGACGCATGTGATGTCCTAGTCTATGCTATAGCCCGCATTCGCAATCAACCTGAAGCGTATTAAAAACCATGAAAAGCTCTGAGTGGACGAAAATAAATAGTTTAATAAAACACATTTCAGAAAAGACATTTATACCCTTCACTAAAAAGTATGCATGCATTCGAAAACCAATTAACTCAATCATTCCTCAAATTAAGTCAAACTTGATAAAATCGTTTATCGATCATAGCCATTTGCTTCCTCAAATCATTAGGGTCTTAGCCCAAAACCGTAAAACCAAAGTATGCAGGTCAGTGCCCCAAACCAATCACATGGGAACTCAACCCAAAACCATAAATCCATATGGGAACTCAGCCCAAATCCATCAATACTAAATAATAAGTCCATTGAAATACGGTTTAACCAATCATCGGCATCTCATATGCCTAACATCCCAGATGTAAAAATGTCATGGTCCTAAGCTACGCGTGTTGCTTGGAGGTCTCAATTCGGAGCATCTCAGATGCCTTACATCTGAGATGTCATTCCGTTTCCATAAAAACATCGTAAATCCATAATTGGGTCTCGTGCCCGAAGTATAACTTTCATAAACCATTTCCAAAATTCATATACTTAAACCACAATGGGGACTCATGCCCGATTTCATAACCAATTGGCCTCAACCCCGATATCATAAACCAACTGGGCCTTGAGCCCGATATCATAAACCAAATGGGTCTCCAGCCCGATACCTCATTAAATAAAATGGACTTCAATTTTGATAGTTCATAAGTTAAATGGATCTCAAGCCCGATTCCATATTCCCAATTCCGAAATCATTCCATTAATCCATTATTGAAAACACAAGCATGTATAAATCCCTTATAAAACCATAAACCTCGGAATACGTGCAAATACGTAAATGAAAAATACCATAATTATATGCACTCAAGGCATTTCAAATCATAGATATAAAATATATAAAATAGTTATGCATGCATCATATTTAGAAAACAAGTGTCCACTCACACACCGTCCTTGATGGGCCTCGAAATCTGTGTCGTAAGCCTCTCCGGGCTAATTCAACCTCTCCAGGTCATCCAGACCTGTCCAAATCACACTCAAAGGTCACTAAACATCTATACAAGTCCTACTCATAAACCTCCAAAACTCCCGGAAAAGTCACTGTGTCTCGGACACGCTTCCCTAGGCTAAATTCTTCAATTTGACCTATCAAACGATCTCTGATCGACCCAAAACTACCACCATTGGATCTGGAACTTTGAAATTTTTAAAATGGTTCTGGTACCACCTCGAATTTTGTGTCCATGCGCACCCACGCGAGGGTAAAAGTCAAAGTTGGTCAAAAAGTTAACTGTCAGTCAACGCTGATGGCATGCTAACATCAGCAATGACGTCATCCAGACAGCTGTCAGATCTGACACGGGGCACCATCTGATTGGTCCACGTCACTAACATGTCAGTGCTTACTGGACACTAACAGTGACGCATGTCGTCCTGTGATTGGGCCACCTGGCTTGACAGTCTGACATGATGACTGACGTCATCGTCTTCTTCCTCTCGCGGGTCAGACCTGTTTCACTATCCCAGGTCGCGCAGACCCATGGCCTGACCCGACTCCCATTTCTTCATTTCTACACCATTTTTCATCCTAGTTCCTTCCTACATAATCGTTCTATCCCTAGAAATAGATCTATCGAATAAAAAACATGGAAAACTAACTAGAAATTTACCTTTTAGCAATGAACAGTGGTCGTGAACTTCCACTTAAGTTTCCCATCAACTCTTGCCACCATTTCCCTAGAAATTGATCCCTACTGAGTTGTCTAAGTCCCTAGAGCACGTTAGGATCCACCCAATCGATCAACACATGTCAACACACGTCAAAATACAATTTTTCAAAATTGAGTCAAAATGGGTTTTCTATTTCGGTTTACCTTCCTCCGCCGTGCTCAGCTGTTCCTTCACGTCTCTCAGGACTCACACACTTACTCCAGATAATGAACGATGGAGATGATGGAGAAATAGAAGGTGAGGTGAGGTAGTGTTTAGGTGTTTGGGTTTGGGAGGGTTTCGGGTTAAGGAAGAACAAAAAGAAGAAAGGGAAGATAAAATATAATCCCAAATATTTGGGTTTTGGGCCAATCAGATGAGGGACAGGTGTCACTTACTGATTGGTCTACCCAGATTTTCAACCCAATCCAAAACTGCCATTTGTCCAATTTCCTCGGTTCGCATGAATAGTACCATTTTCCTTCTGTGAATCGTAACTTTCCCGTCGAATGTCCGATTTCGACGTGTCGCCTGTCTAAGGACTCGTAACGTCCTGATTTACGTAACGGTCCTCAATCCTCGTGCATTTAACCACCCGGGTCAAAAATTAACTTTTTACCCATTCCTAGGGGCAAAATCATCATTTTACACCGATTGTCTGAAATTTCTTGAGTAATTTCCGATTAGTCACGATAATCCTTAATTAGTCCTTAATTAATCTTAATTACCCTTAATTAATCCCGTGAATTTGGAACGGGTTGTTACACTCAACATGAATAAAACAAGTATGAATCAACTCACATAGATATACACTCAAAATTTCACTCAACGTGTATAGGGTTTGTGTTTGCACTCAAGGTATGTGAGAAGGATGCTCAAATAATAGAAAGTAAGTAATTCATAAAAATTTCAAACATAAACCATAAGAAGGTAACATACTTGCACAAATAAACCAAAATCATAAGCTTACCCAAATGATTAACTCAACTAATCAAAGTTTACTCATCTCAAGGATCATAAGGTCTTTATTGAAGGTTGTAATGGGTTTAGGTGTACAGGCAAGGAATATTTAGGATAAGTGATGTTCAAAGTTCCACGACCCAACCAAAGGCTCCATCACATAGGCATAAGTGCTTCTAATACCCTCACACTTCGACTTTGCTAATCCCTTGCAAATACTTTACACGTCCTTGAGCATTGCAAATAAGGCAAAGACCGATATCTTCAATGTTTTCGAATTCACAAGTATAGGGGACTTAACTCAAACTCAAAACTTATTTACCTTTCGAGAGATTCTCTATACGCACATACAAATCCTCAAACATCAAATCTTCTTTTTCACGCCATCTTGAAGTCTTCAACCAAGTCTTTGGAATAACGGTAAAGGATGTCTATACTAGGCTCACGTGAATAGATGTTTTGAAGGTGATGAAAGAAAGGCTTAATGTAGGCTCAAAGGGGGTTAAACTAAGGGAGCTTACAACTTGTGTGAATAATTAGGGACATGGATAGTTGGATATGTGGTGGTAACCCTAATGCCTTAATCATGTCCAAGATCAGAGAGTTTATTGACTTAAAAGATTTGAAAATCACAAAGAATAAATTCTAGTACTCTAGGGTTCATCAAAATCTATGGCAAGGTTTTTGCTGATTTGCACAGATAGCCACTTGAGGACACAAGTAATCCTACCTGGGCTGATTTGCACAGGCAGATTTCTGCTTTGTAACTTTTATTCCACTTCTTCTTTTGAACTTTTCCAAGATCGAATCTTGGCATAATCTTGAACCTTTTTGCACCTATGGACATAGTATTGACCCATCTTGATGAATATTGATCCAATCTTTATAAATCTTGGCCATTCTTTATAGCTTATGTAGTTTTGCTCCAAGTTAACCTCTTTACTCCACATTCTTGGGTTGATACCTAAAAATATTAAAACAAATTAGAAATTGTAAGATTAGGGATATAACAAAGTAAAATGAAAAGGAAATTGAGATAAAAAGGTGATGAAATATGTGCTTATCACTTATTTGTGTGGGCATATATCTTCCTAACACGAGACTTTTCAGGAGCTCACTAGCTCTGAATTCCTTTGGAACTAAGAAGTTAAGAGAGGTTGGGCTGGAGAAATCCATGATGGCTGACCCACTGAGAAGTTGGGCGTGATTTTCCAGAAATAAAGCCTTGAGGGCGTAGGCCCAAAGCAAACATGATGGTGCTAGGGGAGTCGGGTTGTGACCATTATGATATCAAAGCTAGACCCCAACTGAAAGTGTATCAGAGAGGACGCTGGGCCATAAGCGCGTGGGCCCAAAGCGGATAATATCGTGCTAGGGAGTCGGGTCATGAACCACGTGTCAGGGCCACGTCATGAGGGATGAGTGACATCAGCATGGGCTGACATCAGCATGCCACATCAGTAGGACACATCAACATGCCACGCTATCGCGCATGTGTAACGACCCATCCCGGAAATCGGGATTAGATTAGTTGTTAAAGACGGATTAGTAAAGTTAATCGGTGATTAGTTGGATGCGTTCGGACGGATAGTGCAAAATGACGATTTTGCCCCGAGAATGGGCAAAAATGTTGACTTTATGTTCGGGTGGTCAAATGGACTTTAACTGGTGACCGTGACGTAGTTTAGGATGTCACGAGTTCATAGACAAGTGGCACGTCCAATTCCGACATTCGAGGGAAACGTTATGTCGTTCGGAAGTTCGAGGGCATAGAGGGAATTTGTTGACTGTTTACACGACAACTACTTTTCACGCAATTCGAGGACCGTTAGGAAGGTCTCGATATCCTGAGTACAATGACAGGCGGCACGCCGTCATCAGACGTCGGACGGTTTAGTTACGGGTCTAGATAATGAAGGGCAAAATGGTAATTTTGCAAGGCAGGGGTAAAATGGTCATTTGGTTGTCTTGGGATCTATGCCCAGTTGAATTTAGACACATGGCTGATCTTGGAAGTATTGTCCACAGAGAGGTGGACACCTGGCTCTCTCTGGATGGCCGTGGAAGGTGCCACATTGTTTCACAAAATTTAAAAAGGGAAGAGATATTTGCACGGGTGAGAAACAGGGACAGAGAACATCGATCAAAATTTCAGTGTGTGTTAGTCGTGTGAATTCATGGTGATTGAGGAAGTGAGAGCTTGGAGGTTGAGGAATTGAAGCAGTTGGTAGTGCCACAGTGAGGAACAACCGTGGAGGGAGGTGAGTGACCCGTGGAGAAGCAGAGCCTCCATAAATCCAACCCACATGACCCCCTCAATTTCTCATCTGAAGAGGCTAGGATGTGAAGGAAAAAGAGTAAGGGAGGTCATGTGTGATGGTTGGAGGTCATAGTCGTGTTCGACGGTGACGGTAAGCAGTGACAAACCAAACTTGCTCTGTTTCGGTTTAACCGGGCAAAACATGAATTTGAGGATAATCTTGTGTTTTAACGTTTGGTTGTGAGGTTTGGAGGTCAAGGAAGTTGTTAGGAATCAAAAGCTTGACATGTACTGACCTGTGGAGGCCAGAACCAGAGGAGGACAATTGGTGCTTGATCGACTAATTGTAAGGTAAGAAAAACGCCCTAAGTTTTTTATTTTAGTAGTTGGATCGTGTTATTAGAGGGGGACGAAACTACTGGACTAAAAGGGGTTCAAAATCGAGCTAAAAATTAAGGGAACCGTGGACGCAGGTTCGGGTTGGACCAGTCTGAACCGGACCGGTCTGGACCGGGTCTGTCCCAAGGTTGAAGATGAACAGTAGCCGCGCGTGAGGCCCACGCGCAGCCACTTCAGGCGGCGCGTGTGGGCGCGTGGCACACCTTTTGAGGAAGGTTCCAACACAAATTTTAAAGTATTTGATGTAACGAATATTTTGACGCTGGTTTCGAGTCAATCGGATATCGTCTCGATATGTTTCGGGATGTTCGAAGGTTTTAGGCCTCGATTAAAAATAGTTAAAAATTCGGAAAAATTACGGGGCTTTAGTAGAAGCTTTATGAAGTAGGTAGTGACCTTATTATGGAATTTAGATAGGTTCGGGAAAGCCGGTGATAGCAGATTAGCCGGGAAAGCATTAGTGTGCGCGTAACTAGTCGACGACGCTATGGTCTGTGAGTGGACTTTGCTTTCTAACTTATGATGCATGCATATATATTTTTTATATTTTTTCTATACGTGATTCTATGATTTGATTTTTGATCTTGATGGTTTACGATTTTGCACGTTTTTCGAGGTATTTACGGAATTTTACGTTTTACGAGATTTGATGGATGTTGTGATTTGAACCTGATTTTAATGATTTGATGTCGGGATTTGAAATATGATTTAATATCAATGATTTAAAAATGGATTTCGGAAAAATGACTTCGGGCTTAGAGGCCCAGTTCATAAAAGTGGTTTTAAAGAATGTGATTTCAGGTTTTTGAATCGAATTTCAGAATGACGATTTTGGATTCGATTTTGGAACCTTGAAAGTGGATTTCTGAGTTTGGGTTCGGAATGGTTATTCCGAATGCCAGCTTACGGAATGATGGTTTCGGACTCGGATTTGGAAATGGATATGGATATGAGTTCTAGGTTTGGATTCGGGATCCTGATGAGATTGCGGATTCGGATTCGGAAATGGAAAATGGTTTTGGATTGGATTTGCTGGATCTGATTATTGGGTTTAAAGACCCGGATATGATATGGCGGGGGCGGGCCCGGATTGGGTTTAAAGACCCGGATTGAGTTTAAAGACTCGGATATTGATAATTCCCCCGTAGGCCTGTTGAGTTTAAAGACTCGGATTATATTAAGGCCTGGATTGAGTTTAAAGACTTGGGATTTTAAAGACTCGGACAGATCCAGCAGGTTCGATGGATGGATATGTGGTTTCAAATGTGTTTGGATTTCACTGAGTTTTGATGATGATGGTTTTCAATAATGGTTTTCGATGGTTTTGGGCTGAGGCCCGGGACTTGAGAAAATGAACCTGTGTTTGGTTTTTCTTACATGGTTTGCTTAACCGGAAGATTGAATGGTTTTATGACATGGATTTGATATGCATGCATTGGTTTTTAATTGGAGGGTATACATGTACTTGTTTTATGAACTGTTTTTAAACTTATACTTTATTTTTGTCCACTCACAGTTTTTTTTGTGTTTTTGATACCCTCCAGGTTGTTGCGTGCGGGCTGTCAGTTGAGAAAGAGTCACAGACATCACACGCGCGATCCACAGTAGATTCCGCACACTCTGGGAAGTCCGGAAGCTTTTGTACGGTTGGCTCAAGAATCCCTTGTTCGACTTACGTGTCACACGAAGGTTGAACGTCGGGTTAGCCTACGTGTCATGCGTAAGTTAGACGGGAGTAGGACTTAACCCTTAATCCCAGGGGATTGGGGGTGGGTCCTGTCAGCATGTGCGGCGTTTAGGGAAAGCCTTCGGCCTTCCACCAATGCCTGGCAGCACGTGGGGTGTAAATCACTAGGCTCGACAGTACTTTTTTGAAAGGTTTCGATGAGTTGAACCTAATGGTGGTGAGTTTAGGTCGATTAGAGTTCGTTTAGGGGTAGTTTTTGGCGTTCAAAGTTACAGGTTGCGTGTGCGGGACATGTACTGTCTCGGGGTTTAGGGTGACAAGACCCATTCCTAATTTACCTTGGTAACCACATCCGGTTCTGCTCTCGTTTGATAAGTAATAAAAATTACCAAATTTACCTGTGATGCGTATTAGACACGGGATATTCATACTCTTTCGTACTTCATGCCTCCGCCTCTCGAAATGACTTGTATTTCGTGCAACAGCCCTATAGGATTATCAAAACCAAGACAATGTATGAGTGGACAAAAAAAAATCTTTTAAAAACATAATTTGGAAAATATAAGCAATTTACCCTCCGTTTTAAAAATTATGCATGCATATTAAAAATCATCATATTTCAATAAAATAAATCATAAACAAGAAATCTTGAAATACGTACAAATATTAGGAAGTTCAGCAATATTAGAAAGCAAAACAATATTCCACAATATCAAATATCATAACCATGTTCACACACAACCAACCCATCCTCGATGCCTTAATACCAATCTTTGCATCAGATAGCCACTAGAGGACACAACATCTGAGTGCTCGCTCAGGGATACAACATCTTAACGCCAACCACATAATCTAGTGCACTATCGGTAGGCGAACCACTCAAAGATACAACGTCCAAGTGTCCGCTCAGGGATGCAGCATCCGACTGTCCGCTCAGGGATATAACATATGAGCGTATATAACCTCACAACCCACTCAAGAATACAACATCTGAGTGCTACCCAGCAATCCGAGGAAAGTTGTTCAAACACAACAATTCATACATATCGAGAAAATACATTTAAGACACGTATAAAACAAAATCCATGTTTCAGAATCCGAGCCTAAGTCCAAAACACCAATCATGTAAAATCTCGTAAAACGTGCAATTAAACCAATTTTTTTAATATTACAAAAAATCATATAAAAATCATCGAAAATCATGATCCAACCAATATCACATAAATCACATAGTAAAGCATTTAAAACACATAAATATGCATGTGTAATAAGTTAAAGAAAGAAAGGGTCACTCACACACGGTACACGTAGACTAGATCCAACTTGCACGCCTTTCTGTAATTCTCAGGAATGTTACCTCTTGTCATAATTCACCTATACGGGTTACTAATTCTCCCAATAAACTCATATTTTAATCCGTTAATTTTCAAAAAATTTAAACGGATTTAAAATAGCACATAAACTTTCAGATAGTCAAAACTATCTCGAGACAATATTCGTTCGTCTTAAAAAATGTACCATTAGACTCGTAACATCAAGAACATCATGTTTCATGTTGGTTGGACACTGAGATACGACTTCACATGCCCCCACATGCTGCCACTATCTCTTGTGCGTGGTGGCCATGTGCCAGTACTATTCATCATCCTTGGGCTTAATCCGCAACCCACTTTCCTGTAATTCTGGTCGTCCTATCTAGGGACCTGACCCGATCGTATTTCTCTCAATTTTCATCATTTTTCTTACTTTTCATGACCAATCTACTCTAAACACTCCCATGAAGAATTCTACAATTTTAAAACAACAAGAACTCACATTGATTTCATGGTGATCGAACTCAAACTTACGACTCAACTCCAACTTGATTAAGAACTCCAAAATGACATTGGGATGCTTACTTTCAGGTTTCCTATCCCGGAACTATACCCCAAAGTAGGAAGTCATGGTTTCCTTAGTTTTTTCCTCACCGTTTGCCCCTCGCCCTCATTGGTTCCCCTCTGGTTTTCTTCCCTTCCTCTTCTTCTTTCCTTCTTTTTCCTTGGTTCTTTCTGATCTTCTCCTTTACGGGTTAGCGGGATGGTGGATTTTCTCATTTTTGGTTCCTACTTGCCGAATAAGGATAAAGGATGGGGAAAATAGGAAGATTCTAAACTAACCCAGAACCCTCATGTAAAATTACCGAAATGCCCTTAATCTTTTTTTACTCGCATTATTGTCAATCGATCTTCGATTCCAACATGTCACTTGTCTACGGAATCAAAATTTTCAAGGCCTATGTAACGGTCTTAACTAATCATCCAAAAGATGTCTAGGTCAAAAAGTCAACTATTTGACCTTATAATGGCAAAACCATCATTTCCATATATTTATTTAAATTCACTTTTCTCGACTTTCTGAGGTGCTACATAGAGGGTTTATATACGAAGTTATATGTATTGTTGGTGACCCTCAGTTGTTACTTTGACAGGAAAATACGCTTCGGTGACTCCTAAGGTGCGCACGGCTCAAGTACGAGCTACTGGTTAAACTGTGAGTGTACAGTTTCTTTTATTGAATATGATGCATGCATAATTATATATTTATATTGTTTTATTACATGATTTGTAATGGTTGGAATCTATGATTCTAAATGTTTTCTGGATAATTGCTTGGTTTTAGAATATATATATATTTGGGATGTGATTTTCTAGTCACATGTTATTGTGGACTTTTGGGAAAAATTGGATTTTGGGTTTTTGCCCGGCTTATAATTATTTTGGGCTTTTGTGAGTATTTCAAAAGTAATCTAAACTGTATTCCTGTAAATTATTTTTCTCAATATAGTCATTCTCATGCGATTAAATCCTTATTCCGAAGTTGAACTCTGAGGGCTCACGGTTATGGACTCGGACGTAATTGGAATTGGACTCTATATGTTCGGACGGAGTTGGATTCTGCAGGTTACGTGATTGTCTACGCGTAGTATAGTGAGATTAGATAGTTAGACCAATATGATTCAAGGTTTGATTGAAGGGAAAAAAATATTTTGGGAATGTATTTCTAAGGATTTTCATTTTTACCCATTCATAATTTTTATGGTTTCCACTCACAATTTTTATGGTTTCGTATCCCCCAAACTGATCTTATAACGAGAACTATTTTAAGCCCCAGGCTTTTACCTGGAACCGCCTCTCTCAATTAACCTGAATAGAATTCTGGTTATTTATTTTTTTGTTTAGGGTATGTATTACTGTAAATTAATGAACCTGTGTTTAATAATTGATCTCCTGAGTTTATTATCTGATATTATTTTTGTATTTGTTTTTAAACTGAGAATACCTTTAGAATTTAAAGTGGGTATGTTAAAGGGAATTCTGTCAGTAGGTGGGAAAATGGGAGAGGAGCAGAATTGCAGACGCAGCAGAGCTGGCTGGAAGCGAGAAATCCAGCGAAGTAAGGTCGAGGAGAATGACTTGGGCAGCAAGGCGATGATCGAGAATCGTTAGAGGCCAACTGGCGGAGCCCTAGTCATATATGCAGTTTGGATTTTCTTGTAGTCAGTCTTTGCAGCAGTGTTCAGATAAAAAAAAAGTCTTTGCAGCAGTGCAAGGAATAGACTACACAGTTGACGCAAAGCACGAGGTACACCAAATCCAAAACGAAAAACCCTCGAACGGGGAGAATACCAGCACACTCAATGTACGTAACCAATTATTGCATCCCACGCTGCCCGACACTCATCATATCCTGTCCCTCTTCCATCTTTCACGCTTCGCCATTCTTTTCCAACTCTCAGTATTCAATCCTAACGGAAGTATGTTTGGTTTGAACAAAAAAAATAAAAAAAACCGGAAGTATGTTTGGATTCTAAGGGTAACAGTAATTTTATTGTAACTAAAGGAATCGGAGATGGTATTTATCTCATCCAATTTTTTCCAAACTAGTGGGCTTAAAAATAATTGTTTTCTCTCATTTTTAATCTTCTTATAATGAAATATGATCTATTTTTATATTTCAAATATCACTAAGTAAATGCGTAAAATAAATTTTTTAGTAAATTAAAATTAGTGTGCGTTTACTTGGAGATAATGAGAATCAAATTAAAATCAATAATTCTTATTATAGAATATTTGTATTTATTTGTAAAATTAGATTTTTATTTTTTTTTAACAAATAGATAGCACATAAAATCTTTAATGGCATATTTTAAAATTGATAAGGCAAGGGGATATATTAATGATTCCGATTATTTATTTTAATTTTTATATATTAAAATTGCACTAAATTTTGGCATTAATTACAAAGTTAGTTTAAAAAAAAGAGAAATATAGGGATATATTATGATAATCCAAATCATTATCCTACAATTCAGAAAGTTATAATAAATAAATGCAAATCTTTCAAAAAAATAAAAAAAACATTTTATTATTTTTCAATAAATTATTTTCAACATATGGAAGGGAGTGATAAGAAGAGAGTGAGATTTTGAGAAAATTGGAAAAAAGAAGATACATTTTAGTAATTACATAATTTTTAGAATGATTGATAAAAATTAGTAAATAATAACAATAAAAATCATCCCGATTTATATTCTAATTATATATAATTAGTATATACCTCAATAAAAATAATTACCCACTTTGTTAATTATTCTCTTATTTAACTGTCTATTTTTCATATTTTCTATTATTTTCATTGCTGAGAAGTCTATGAGTTTAGTGAGATAATGAAAATAATTTAATTTTATACGTAAGCCTATAAGTCAGACTGAGCTTTTATTCACGGGTCTATCAGGCTTCCATAAGTTCATTGACTTTTGGATTAAATGGTGAAAACTAAGTAAAGTTTATTGAGAAATGTGTGTTAAAATTTTCATTTTGTTAAGATTAAGCTTATCCAAACAAACAATAATTAAGGTTAGATAAGTAAATTTAATATAAAACCCTTTATTTTTCTGGCTGAAATTTAATTGTGGCCCATTTGGTGAAAATTTGATTGTGGGCTTGGCTAATATAGAAGTGTAACAGTAGATGACATGAGGTTGGTTGCGAGTTGAGAGTTGAGTACAAGTGACGGCATTGCAATACTCCCTCCTGCTACGCCAGCTAGCTTCCCGCCCAAGTCACCAAATTATCACTGCCATCATTATCACCCGCACCCAGCCTTCCTCTACTCACATTTCGCCACGTTGCTAGCTACCTCCAGTAAATTTAATCCCACTCAATTTAATTAATTTACATTTAAATTAAATTGTTAATTAGGCGGTAATTAATTATTGATCAGCTCCTGAGCCACGCGTCGCAAGCCACCTTCATCGGCGTACACAAAACCCCCTTCCCACGTCCCACTACTCACACTCGGTCCTTACACTCCTCCATAAGAGCCTCTCACTACTTCCAAAATTCCTTCCTTTCTCTCTCTCTCTCTCTCTCTCTCTCTATCTTAAAATCACCACAATAACTTCTCATTTCTCAGCAAATTTCAAATTTGTCCCCTCTGTTCCATGCCAAAACCCTTCTCCAACGACAACCATCGCGATGCCGTCTGATCAATCTCCGACTCAAATCCGACCGTCCACCACTGCCAAAGTCGAACAGTCCATGGGCTTACCACCGGCCCGCCAAACCAACCCGATTGCCTGCCCACGCTGCGATTCCTCCAACACCAAGTTCTGCTACTACAACAACTACAACTTATCTCAGCCCCGCCACTTCTGCAAGAGCTGCCGCCGCTACTGGACCCTCGGTGGCACCCTCCGCAACGTCCCTGTCGGCGGCGGATATCGTAAGAACAACGCGAAGCGCTCTCGCTCCTCGAACTCCTCCTCCGGCTCCCCTTCCTCTTCTTCGCTGACCCAGGAGGTAACCTCCGTCGCTCTACCCGTCAACCCGGCTCTAACCACAAACCCCATCTCGCCGTTGGCTGCAACGAAGCCGGAGACGGCCTCCGATCACGACCAAATCATGGACCTGATCGAGAACGTCGAGGGAACTGGGGGTTTTACTTCTCTGTTGAATTGTCAGGCCCCAGCAGCTGCTCCGCCACCTCTGTTCTTGGCGCTTTCCGGGTATGGATACGGGTCAGGACCTGAACATGGGTTTGATGAAGTTGGCAATTTTGGATACGGCGGCGGAGGGGTTTGGGCATTTCCCGAGGTCGGTGATCTTCCAGCTTCTGTCAATGCTAACAACACCAAGAAGAATGTTGCTTCTTCAGCTTCTACCGGGTGCAACACGTGGCAGATGGTGACAGGTTCTGAAAGCGGATTAGCCGATGGGGATTGCTTTACTTGGCCGGAGCTTGAAATTTCCCCCACTTCTATCGGAGGCAAAGCCTTCAAGTAACTAAGAAGCTCTAATCTCTAGTTAATTTCCAGAAAGAAATAAGTCTAATAATTTTTTCTGGGTCATGGTTTTTGGGCATTAGTGAAATTGTGGGCCGTCTCAAGTTGGGTTTTATTTGTCGACCGGTAGTAGTTATGGTGATTATGGTATAGAATGAGATGAGTATAGTTCACAAAAAAGGTTGCTGCTTTAATTTTTACTTGCTTGTCTGTATCTATTGTCGGTGCGTCTCGATTTATTAGGGTTTTGTAAATCTCTTGGGACGACGATCACGTCTTGAATCCAAACAGCTGCAACAAAGTACTACTTTTTCTGGTATAAAACCCATCTAATTTTATCATTTATTTTCCTTGTTTCATTTTGATTTTCTGGGATGAGTTTGAATTTGAAGTAATTTGTATGTATGAAATTTTTTGGGAGTCAGATTTGATGAACAAATATCTGACCAGCAATTAATTAATCTGTCATGATATATGCAGAATGTTTGATGGATATTGTGGCTGATTTTAATCCACCTTGGTCAAATTTTGCGTACTGACGCAAATTTTACCCATCGAATTGTAGTATTGATAGTAACCGGACTTCTTTTCAGCAAATTTATGATATTTTTTTTTTATCAAAAAGAAATTGTGTGATATCTTGTACAACTGACAGCTTTAAAGGGATTCACGATAGTAGGTATAGTGCAGTGACTGCGGTTAGTGTTTGCTCACTAATTAATTAATTAATTAAATGGACAGCTACAAGTTAAAACTTAAAACAGCATTAGTTAATATCAATAATGAATATTAGTGCACCGTAATAATGGTTTGGAATTAAACTATGAAGCAACCTGCCACCTTAGGGTTTTTATGGTTTTATGGTTTTTGTTCATGTGCTCAATATTTCAATGCCTACTTTTTAAAATTTTAAAAGTAAGTGGATAATGACTCATGATACTGAAAAGAGAGGAGAATTTCAACTACATGCCACCGATCAGCCGGGGACCACTACTCTATGTTTTCATGCGATGCATGCATGCTTCAATTCAATGTCGGTTTAAGGTTCATTTTTAGACCCAGTCCTTCGTTTGTGCTGAGTTTTATTGAGGGTATCTATTCCTCTTCAATTCATTTTTTGTTTAATTTTACGTCCCTGGCCAATTCACAATTTATTAAAAAATCCTCAATACTCACTTCTGACAAATTTAGACCTGACATCAAAGGCCCTAATGCAATACATAATACTCCTTTTTTTTAATTATTATATATTTAAATTTTACTCTTCTTACCTCTCATTAGTTTTGAATAAATCGCTTATGATCTAAGGTCTAGTTCCCAAGTTTCGGGCGGGAGACCTAATTTCTAAACCATAAGCTCCACTCACACCTTTCAAAATTAGAGCTTATTAATCTCATTGTCTAACTATATCATAACACCGGAAAATATAGCACTGTATTATCTTTTAAAATAATAAAAATATCATTTATTATCGCTCAATTTAAGTGTGATTGAGAAAATAAAATATTACACATGAACAGTTTGGGGCCGACTTTTGAAAAAAAAAAAAAAAAAGGTAAAACTTATTTGTTGGAGGTTCATATTAATCTAATAATGAGCCATAAGGACACTTGATAAAATCATTTCTTGTAGGGATAATTGTCATCCCCACCCCCACCCCCACCAAACACGCATCACCTCCTGTGTATATATATATTCTTAAGAATTCCTATCACCATCAATCCATCATTATTATCATTTATTGTTTGTCAAAATCCCCTTATATCAAATTTAGTACAGACTATGGTTGTATATAAAAAGAAATCATGTATATCAAATTAGTAATAAAAAAGTTGGGTCAGATCGACCTTACCATGACCCAAAAGCATGCAATGTAAGTGGGCCCAAATCAACTTAAAATGGCCCACCAAAAGAATGAAATGAAACACTGAGTCCAATCCAACTTATAATGATCCTAAAACACAAATTATTATATTCCTATTACAAGAGTCAAAAATCAATCGACATGAAAAAAACAGAGAGAAGAGAAAAAAGAAAGAAAGAAAGAAGGAAAGACAGCGACCAAAAACAGCTCAGGCTGCAGCC
Source organism: Prinsepia uniflora (assembly GCA_032719365.1). Lineage (NCBI taxonomy): Eukaryota > Viridiplantae > Streptophyta > Magnoliopsida > Rosales > Rosaceae > Prinsepia > Prinsepia uniflora. The sequence continues at coordinate 75,188,749 of CM064868.1, read as the reverse complement.
TCACTAATTCACTATCTAAATATAAAGTTTCTATTACTAAACCTGAACAAGAACACAAGAACTCTTACCATGACAACAATTTAACTATATGACATAAACAACGAATATTTACGGTATTTAATTTGCAGCAATACAACAAAATGTTTATAAGATTCTTCACAAGTTTTGCAGAATTCTGAAGCATGCAGGGAGAGCCATTGACACATAATATCAATTCGGTGGCTTGAAGAACTTGAGTTTAAGTCCACTGTTGACCATGCTCCACACCCCTCCTATCGAAAACGCCAAACTGAAGCCAATCCCCAGCCAACCCAAGATCCAATGGAAATACCAGTTGAAGCTGTATTTGGTGGGTTTTTTTATAAGAACCCACATGAAGCAAGGGTACGCAAATGTGACGGGAAGTGTGAGTCCTCCTAGTAGCCCTGCAAGGCTGGAAAGGAAGGGGAGTGCGACTCCTATGAAGAAGTTGATGAATCCGTAGAAAACACGGAAACCAGACCGGACCCAAATAGAACAAGGGCGGTTGGTACGACTGGTGTAACCAGCTTCAAAACTGTCGAATACCGGCATTGAATATATCTGGAAGCTGCTCAGACAATTGAACACTACTAGTAGGAAGCACATTGCAAGGAGGCCTCTCGCAATGTCATGGATGTGGAATCCGTATAATGCGTTGAGCATCCCTCCCGAAGGCATCTGTAGCAAAACATATGATCAACGAGACTGCAAAATGAAACCAGATATGAAAGTCGATGTATTATTAAGTCATCCAAACTACCAACTTACAAGGTTTCCATAAGCCCAGAAGCCTCCAATTGCAACTGGGAACAGACACATAGCAATGAAGAAATAGGCAACCTTGGCTCCTCTCCACATGGGCACGTGTGCCGGGTGCTTAAAGGTTGATGGCATTGTTGCCTAAACCGGGTAAAAGCAAATTCCATGAGATTAAATGTGCAAATTCGTAGTTTAACTAACTATAGATGTTAATATGATAGAGTGCATACCTGAATCTCTAGAACAAGATTGTGCCCTCTGAAAGCAAAGGCTACAATACCAAGAGCGTTCAAGATGGCAAAGACAGAAGCAGAAGAGGATGGCAATGAAATGGGTTCATAAGAGATTGTGGGTGGGCGTGGCTGGCTTACAGAGAGGACCCAGACCATGGTGGTGTAAGTTATGGCTGTGACCGCCCCTACGAGGGAAAGTCCGGCGATTGAATTGAGGTTTGGGAGCTGAGATAGAACGATACATAGTGACGTGAACACTAGATACCACTCTACCGTTGTTAGGGGATTTGATGAACAAAGAGGGCCACAAACAATCTGGAAAAATAGTTTCATGGTCTCTCCTCCTATGAGGATTAAAGCTGTTGCAGTTCCTGCTGATAGATACACAGTCGGGAAGAGTGCAAGCCAAACTCCCAATCTTTCCCCTGCCAAAATAAACATATATGCCTTTATGTTACTTTCTCATTTTTTCACAGTATCCTCTCCAAGCTAAACAAATGACTCACAAGAGTTCTTTGGCTTTCTACGTGTTTCTACATGACATGGTGTCCTTAATAAATACTGGACTGTCACCACTGGAAATGCGTCGTAGTATTTGTAACCACAATATTGGTTCTCCGGTTTTTAATAAAGACTTAGACATCAAGCACAATGAATTTCTACATAATGATAGAGCTAAGGGCCTAACCAATTGAACTATTGTTCATTAAGTGACAAACAAACACCATGTAGTTTTTCTGAACTTGAGAGTTTCTCTTACCAAATGCGGCTTGTGCAAGCTCCACGTATCTGTTGTACCTCTTTCCTGGAACTGCTTCATGAAGCTGAACTAGAATCCACAGTGTGTAAAGTTGCCAGAAGTAGGCTATGGTTAAGGACAGTGTTCCCCAGCTCCTGTGGACATAATCAAACACCCAAACCCAGTCAAGTCATTTCAAGGATTTGGAAATATTTGAATAAACTTTAAATGGTATAAGCAGTTTTCTTAAGTTTATTCTAATGCCATAAACTTGGAACTCTATAAAGGTTTACTATATCTATCATATACCACTCACGGCCAAAACAATTTGAAAAACTCAAGCGTAGCTAATTTCTCGAAAAATATAAAAATATGATTGACTAAAAATTTGATGACAAACAGGGTAAATTACTCTTGTAATGAAGAGATAAACAAGTGAGACTAAAAACATATGTATGAAGGTACCTTATTTTATTTCAATTATTCACAATATGAGGATGTATGTGATCCAGAGTTTAGTAATCTTGTATTGTCCTCAATTTATATATACACATATATATAACTAAAATAAAGTAAAAATAGTATGAAGGAGCCCTTATTTTATTATTAATCTCTCTAAAAAGCGTTAAGAAAATCATGAGTGACCCCAGTAATAGATTTCTAGGATATTTGAATTAGCGAAAAAGCAAAAGATAAAGGGACGATGTGACATGCCTCAAGGTCAAGGATATTCTGTATTACTTTTTCAAATCAAAACTATGATCATATTCAATAAATGAAATGACTTTCCCGGCGGTATGGACCCACAAAGCCATAAACTTTAGTCAAATTCCTCCCTCCACCATGTGAGAGAGGAGCAGAATCAACAGATAGAGATTACTAAAAACCGAAAGAAAAAAAAAAAACATTTCGAGAGCGACCCATCACTGATATTAATTAGTAATATTGTAGAAAAGCCGTAGGCATCAAGCAAAAAACGCCAAGAAACATAAATCCAAAGCTAAATGAGAACAGGGCAATTAAGCATGAATTAATGAAGACTGAGCTAAAAAGGAGAACAGGGTAATTAAGACGAGTATATGTGACTAGGAATTAATTAATTACCAGCCGAGAAAGGAGAAAGCGACCGGAAGTACCAAGGCCTGGAAGCCAACGCCGGCGTTGAGGTTATGAAACGCGGCATAGTGAGCATTGCCGTTGCGGGACTCGGTGATGGGAAGCCAAGCGTCCTGAGGGTTGAGCTTGGTGAGGTGGCCCACCTCCTCCAAGTAACCCTTCATGTTGATAAGCACCCTCTTCATCGGCGTACCAATGGGGCTCAAGAACCTCGGCGATATAAACGACGTCGGAGTCCATGCCGACGAAGACTTCGCCTCCTTGGACGGCGGCCGAGGCGACCTCTGCCCAGATGGCGTCGGTATCTCCGGCGTGGATACCCCGCGCGGAGTCGCCGGAATGGATATCAGCTCCGTCTCTGGCCTCTCGTCCATTTTTGAATGCCCTTGAAACTGTTCGAGTAAATGCGTGTGTGAAACTTGCTCTTTATAAAGAAGCTCTGAGGAGGAGGAGCAGGAGCAAAGAGGTACGAGAAGCCTTAACTTTCCATTTTGTTCTCTCCCCTGTGGCTATAATCTCAATTTTTTTTTTCTTTGGTTCTCTTTTATTTTTTGCTTTCAGTGTGTGTCGGAAGCGCAGCGATTACAGTTCGAAATGTGGGGCTTTTGAGTGAGTGTTCGAGTGACAGCTGACTGCTAACTTCTCAAATGAAAAATTTTGGTACGAAACAAGAATAGCGTGAGGAGCGTCAAATTGAGCATAAAATTCTGCATTATTCTTAATTTAACCTATAACATTCAAATTTTCATCTTTTTAAATTATTACAAGAAAATTGTAGCCAAGAGTAGATGTAACTATTGTTTTGTAGGTCGAGAAATGTTTGCGCCTATTTTTGAATGAATGTGCTTATTTTCTTATAATTGATTATTAAATATTCTTTGTTTAATAATGATGATCATGCGTCGGGGAAAGGATCGTGCGTCGGTGAACGAAGATCATTATTTGAGATGGGTCCACCTCGCTAGGTAGTAGGCCCTCCCACCGGAGTTTTAGGTTCTTGCAGGAGAGGAGTGGCGCGTGGAGATGGAAGTGGTGATCATTGGCGTGTAAAAAGACATTAACTTGAGTCTTCTTTTACCCTCTCACAAGTTACGAATCCTATGCAAGTAATGCATGCCCAATAACTGCAAAACTTATTTTTCCCATGGTAAATATTAAAAAATAATACTACGAAACGTATACAACTAGTAATCTTGCCGTGTGGTTGACGTGCACTATTCCATGGAGGCTCCATACTGTTATTACTTAAAAAAAAGGGGGACAAAAACGTAAAATGGCCGAAGCGTTTGGCGATGTGCGTGAGGTTGGAGCGCACAAGAAGCTGGAATGGCCCCGCAGCAGTCCATCGTATGCAGATGGCACTGGCGGTAACTTTGCAAAAAGCGGTAAAATCGATTATAGTAACATAAATACAGGAGGCAAAATGCCCGATTTACCCGACACAGCCCACGTGCTTCTTTCTCGCGTTCTCCGCTAGCGCGACCTGCGAGGGATTTTTCAACTCTTTTTTTTTTCGGTAAAAGTAAAAGTAAAATTTTATTTTGTATTATTTACTTCTTCTTTTTTCCGAAATATTCTTTACTTTCAATACTGGTTGGTTGGACTCTAGAGTGAAATTTGACTGTCAAGCATTGGAAATTAGGGCTGGGCACATGGAACCAAAATACCGAAACCGTACCGTTTCAGATCAAACCATACCGGAAAAAAACCGAATAGTAAAACCGTTGTATGATTGGTACGGTACCGAAACCGTACCGATATAATTCGGTACGATTTCGGTATCGATATTTTAAAAAACCGTCCCGTACCGATACCGTACCGAATTAGAATTTTTTTTTTAAATAATTAAATTTATTTCTTATTGGTTTATTAGGCCTTCTTCAAGAGTTGATATGACCATACATGTCTTAATTTAGCTTCTAAGAGTTGATATCTTCACCTTAGTACAACTTCTTCAATACATATTTGAAAATTAAGTCCTTCATAAATGTAGTTTTCCTTTTTCTTTAGTATTTTCCTTGCTTTATAATGACAAAATTTTTTTTGGCTCAAAACCGAAACCATACCGAAACTGTACCGAACTTAATTGGTACGGTACGATCTGGTTTCACTTTCAAAATATTGAATACCGAACCGTACCGTACCGATTAAAATTAAATGGTATGGTTCTGGTATCGATCAATTTTGTATCATACCGAACCGTGCCCACCCCTATTGGAAATAAACTGATTATAGAAACGCATGCAAACTGCTCAACCATGCGTATTAATGAATGGTTTCATTACCACGTATGATAATGATTCATATTTAATTGTAGAAAAAAGAAGATAATGATTCAAATTTTGAATCCAATTATTAGTTTCCAAAAATAAAATGATTTATGTCCTGCAAAATTGCAATGTTTTTTGTCCACCACCACGCCAAAGCCCAGGCAGAGATTAATGTTCATGGGCCAGAGAGTTTGTTCTCAATTTTTTTTTTTGTCAGTCCAGCCGAAAGCTTAGCCGTCCATTGTTCCTTTTGGTCGTCACAAGTTGTTTATACTTTATAGTCTATACAACACAATATATATTCATAATGGAAGGGGGAATATATAGGAATGTTAACGCGATATTGTTATATTTATGTTTACAACCGAAAAAAAAAAATTTGGGCCCAAATCTATGGTTCATGGAAATTAAAGGTCTAAAACCGACAAAAGCCCAATCCAATCGGCCTTGAGCTTGGAGAGAAAGTAAATATGGGCGGTGCTGACAACAAACAAAAAAAATTGAGGCATGGGGAGTATCCCCACAAGAAAAACGGCGAAGTAGGACTCGCGCGGAACCCAACTTGGCAAGTTGAGAGATAAAGGAGAGCGACCCAGCTTCTAAAAAAACACACAATTAACCAATCAAACATATCAAATTGATCTCCATCAATTTCTGAACCTATGAATACATATAACCAAGATTTCATGATTTAAAACAGCTAGCCCTTATGGCAAAAACTGCTTACTTCGACCTAGGAAATCAAGATGTATCTTCTCTTCTCACCCCTTCGAGGCATTTATGCAATCGCCTAACCGTCTTTCTGACCACTCCAACAGTAATATCATAATGGTTGGCTACATTTCACTACACAAACCTTATTTTTGATCGAACGAGTGTCATAATGGTTGCCTTCCTTCTGACTGACCAACTCATGGGCTTTCGACTGAGGATCGCAGAAGATTAACTTTCTTTATAACCATTCAGTTTCACAAGGGTTGATATTATCGACTAGCAGCTCATGAAAAATCATCCTGATTGCTGGCTCACGGATGGTCTGCGGCCACAGTTCTACGGAAAGTCATCCCTACTACCGCTTATATTAAAAGTCATCCCGACTGCCAACTTATGGTTGATCAGTGAGGGACTCAAACTTCCTTTCGACGTTCTATCGTTGCATTTGAGTGCTCTGTCATCCCATGACATGATTTCCGACTGATATTCATTTCAATTGATAATTTCCAGAATTTCTTGCTTGATACAGGCTTGAAATGCGAAGTATATAATTTATTTTTTGTACTTGTAATTTAAATTGTTATTCAATCCTAATACTTTTACATTTCCGTATTACTTTCATTTCTATCTCTATACGAACCAGATTTCCTTACGAAGTGATTGGTAATTGGGATACACTAGCCGAACGTGATTCACGGCTTACCAAGTCGGATACCATCCTTGTGCATTGGTCTAAACACTTTGATCCCGACTTGAAGGAACCTGTGACCATTTTCCACTTAATTACTAAAATAACAACGTCGCCAACATGAATATCATGGCGAAATAAACTTCTGATTTTGGGCATAGCCGGAAAGAAAATATTTTTAAGTTCTCAAAAAAGGCATAGAAAAAACAGCGCAGGAGAAATCTTGTCAGCCTGACTCACAATCGCATTGATCAAAAGAAATATTCTTAGGCTTAAAACGGAACCCATTTACACTAACTAGTAGTAGTCTTCTACTAGTGGCACGCTTTCACGTGAGTTGAAAGACCTACTTACTTTCTCGTTTGCCCATCTAGGGATTGACTGTAGCCCAAGGTGTAATATTATGGATCTCGAGAAAACATAAATTTGGGAAATAGAAAGCTAAAAAAAAAAGTTTGCCCTTGTAATAGTTAACTTTTTGATATAGATATATTTCGAGAATTCCACGAAGACCATTACGGAGGTCTCGGGATCCCGAGTTCGAAGACAGATGACACGCCAAAATCGGAAATTGTATGAGATTGATATGGACCAAAAAATTATCAAAGGGGTATTTTGATAATTTTGGTTCAAAAAGGCATTTTGGTAATTCTACATGGGGAATTCTAGCCTAATCTGGAAAATTCCCTTTCCCTTATCTCTCAACCTCCCATCGACTTCCTGTGTGTATTTAGGTGGGGTGTGTTACTGTGTATGTGGGTTACCGGGAAAAAAAAAACACCCAACCTCCACCAGTGGAAAGAAAACCAGAAAGGAAGGGAGGAAACTAGGAAAAATGGAAGGAGATGAGGTGGGAGAGTATAAAATGAAGAAAGAACAAGAAAACGGTGATGAAAACAGTGAGAAAAGAAAGTGGAATGGTGAACGAAAAGCCATGGACCCGTGGGGTTTTTCTTCGGGTTTTTGGCTCTGGGCCATGGAACCTAGAACGAGTTGTTCCAATAGCTTTCTAGAGCTTGTACGATGTTATAGGGATGAGACCCATAGGTTTTGGATGTTGGAAAACCCTAGTTTCATCTTTGGAAACCATGGCCGAAAGCTGGGATTTGTAGACTTGGCTTCGTGGTAAGTTTTCCTTGTTTTGATCTCATAGATCCTTTGTTGAGTCCATTAGAAGTAGTTTGACCGTTAAAACACGAAATATGGTCACGAAAGTAGGGTATTAGTTCGATTTGGGTGGGTTTAGAGAGAGTTGCAGGGAGAGAGGTTGAGGAAGATGAAAATAGAGTTTCTGGATATTAGTTGATTTTTTGAAATCCTGACAAATGTCTCTGTGATTTTTGTCACCTCAATTACTGACTGGACAAATATTTTGTCACATGGCAATTTGACGGACGAATAAATGGAAAAATTAACGGAGGTGATTATTTGTAAGTGGTAAAAGAATTTGGATAATAAATTAAATTTTTTGATAATTTATGTATAAATTTGTGTTGACTCTATAATTTAAGATATTTTATATAATTTTTCCATCTATTAAATGTTAAATTTGAAAATACTCTGACATGAGATATCATGTGTGGATGTGAAAAACTAAAAATTTTATATTAAAAAATTAATTAATCTTAATAAGTTGAACTATTCCCTTTATTTGTAGTGAATTTAAAAATGGAATCGTAACTTCCATCACTTTTTATTTTGCAACTTTTTTATAAATAAAAGTCAGAGTGGATTGAAAAGGGGCAATCATATCCAGATTACAATTTTTTATTAAGTCACAATTGGGTCATTCTTGTACTAGTTGTCACATTAGTTCACCCAATCCTGGATGTGTTGGTAACGTATGCGCTTCCGTCACCACCAACCTGCCTCTGCACCAGACACCTCACCCAGTCAAGCCTAAAACAGTCGACTTCAAATTATCAAACACTCCTATGCTTAAATAAGAATTTAACACTGCATTGTTATTTTCTTTAATGTGTTTTGTAGTTGTAAATTATACATTTTGATTACGTTTAGTACGTCGTATAAGAGATTAAATAGAATAATATAATACAAAATTATTATTTTGTATCCCGCGTAATAATTAATCATTATATAAATTAATATGATTAAATGTTTTTATATGATCTAGATCTGCTAAAATAATACATTTAAAATTGTCTGTATTAAATAGTTGGATAACTAGCAACCTTGAAATGTATAATAATAATAATAATAATAATAATAATAATAATAATAATAACAATGAATTAAATAAAATAATAATATACATAATTAATATTTTATGATATAGAAATTTCATATCAACTACTATAATATAATCAGACTAATATAATATAGTCTGCATTTTAATCTGGTAGAATACCAAATAACCGATTAAATAATCAGTTTATCTGGTAGACAGATTAATTTATCCGACTAGTAATATATATTTTTTTCAATATTGAACAACATCCCTTTAAATTCAAATCTTCCAATACTCAATTGATAGAAAGAAAAACCCTACATTTATTGTGACCTTCATTTCTTCATAAATGAGAAGGTGGGGGACAATGCATTAGACCATTTGTAGATGACGGTAAGAAAAAAAAAGGGGTGCTGGTAGCCCTGTTAATTGGTTCGAAAAAACCGATCGAAAAACCGAACCGAACCGAAAAAAATTGAACCGAAGGAAAACCGAAACCGGTTGGAGAAAACCGAACCGAACCGAATCGAACTGGTTCGATTTCGATTTTCGGTATAATAGAACCGAACCGAACCGAATAGACCTAAAAATCGAACTGAACCGAACCGTCCCGAACCGAAATGCTTTAGGTTACTTTGTAATGAACATTGATTAGTTATAATGGATCTTGATTAGTTGTAATAAACATTAATTAGGTTGTAATGGACATTAATTAGATAATAAATATTGATTATTGTATAAAAGTACAAAAAAAAAATTGGTTTTTAGAGAAAATTGAACCGATTTAACCGAACCGATTCACCATAATTTGAAGGAAAAAAAAACTGGTTTTAACCGGAACCGAACCGAACCGAATAAGAGGAAAAACCGAACCGAACCGCATTGGAGGAAAAACCGAACCGAACCGAACCGATTTTCCAACTGGTTTCGGTTTCGGTTTCGGTAAAAAAACCGAACCGAAAAACCGATTAACACCCTTAGGTGCTGGGGGAAGCTACTTGCATTGGTTTGTTCCACTTTTTTTATATGGGGTAATTATAAATAGATCATATTTTAGAGTTCAAATTATAAGTTAATGTATTATAATAAATAGAGACGGTAAATAAGAAATAACTTTTTTTTATTGTTCGTAAAAAAAGATCATTATTTTTAGTCGGTTGTTTTAAAAAAAAATTACAAGTATGTCATTACATATCATACTTATCTTGAGCGTACAAAATCTCATCATTCTAGGGTGCCATATCCCTTATAAATATAAAATAATAATATTTAAAATTTGAAAATTTATCATGCATATCTGAAAAATGGTATAAACAATATCAATAAATTTTAAAAAAACAAAACCATAAAAAGAACATAGTAAAAATTTTGATAATACAATAAATAGACTATTGTATATGTTATGTTGACCTAATTTTTATTTTAAACTTTAAAACTGAATTAATTTATAATTATTTTTTCTTATATATATAATTATATGAAAATATATATACCTCCCTCAGTGTCTTTAACATAGTTGTTCTTAATATAAGTAATTAAAATCTTTTTAGGATATTTGAATTTATTGGTTCACTTACACTATAATTTGATAATATTCCTTCTTTTTATGATAGTAGTTTTGAGTTTAATTTTTTTCAAAAAAAAAAAAACAATCGTCACTCTTTATTAATATTGTTATATTAAATTTTATAATAGATGACGTTTGAAAAATTGAAAGCGGACCATTTCATGTCCCATTAACAATTTCGGGAAAGTGTGAGGAAGGCAAGCCAAATAGTAAATAAACGAGAGGGCAAATAGCCATTCAAAATTGTCAGTCAAAGTCCTCCAAAATAACGGAAACACAATGACCCTCTAATTTACACAAATTTCCATACCCAACCCCTTTACCCTCTACATGGGATAATGACTGAATTACCCCGACGTTTGTTTCGACCGATATATAAATGGAAAAAAAAAAACAAAAACAAAAACAAAAAAACTGACGATTAGTGTTCACTTACAGCATGAGTTACCTAACAAGTCTCTGTATATGAATTACGATAGTGGGTTTTTGCCGTGGGGTGATGTTCGATTTTTCACTCGTATTAGAAATATCAAATTAAATAAAAATATATATTATTAACGCATCAAGTTTAAAATATAAGTATAGATCGTATAATTGTACATAAATAGGAATCATTCTCATTATAAAGTACTTATATGTTTATTTGTGAAATTATATTTCTTTTTAAATATGTGCGCCCCATAGGAAATCCTTAATATTATTACTTATTATCATTGGATAATGATATTAACTAAAGACGAGGTATTACTATCAATGATTCTCATTACCCGTTTTAATTTTTTATGCTTCAAAATTACCCTATAATTTTTATAATAATTATAAAGTTCAATCAGAATAATTTTTTTTTAATTAAAAGAGATATCAGTGTATATCATAAGAAATGATACAATTGTACTATAAAAATCAAGTTATGATAGTAAGATCCAAAAGTCAACATGACAATAATAGTGCAGACAAAGTCGCACTAAAAATTAACAAACTCACATCGCTAAAATTATGAAAAAAATTATAAGTCAAACCTACAAAACCTAAAACAACCAAAACTCTAATAGCACCTATGACCCTATGTAACAACCCGTACCTTCGGGAAGGGTAAAAATGTAATTTTTGTGAAGTTTTGTAAAAAGGACGATTTTGCCCTTGTGAATAGTAAGCTAAAAGTTGACTTTTTGTACTATCGATTGGAGGAGTGTTGGGCCTTGACCGTGACGTAGTTTAGGACGTCACGAGTCCGTAGACAGGTGGCAGGTTCGATTTGGACAACCGGAGGAAAAGTTATGATGTACGGAAGGTTGGGGGCGTTACCGTAATTTTGAGTAAATGAGGAAAATGTTGACTTTTTGAAGGACTTGTGATTTTCACGTAGACCGAGGACCGTTGGATAGGTCTCGACGTCATGAGTTCAACGACAGGCGGCATGCTGTCATCGGACGTCGGACGGAAAAGATACGGGTCTGGGAAGTCTGAGGGTAAAATGGTAATTTGTGCAGGAGGGGTATTTTGGTCATTTTCCCTCAGCCCAATCAGATAAGGGCAAGTGGCAGAGATTTTTTGGGCTGGCCTATGGATGGTGGACACGTGCAGAGGACTGGATGGTTCCATTATGTTCTCAAGTGTGCACGGCCACACTTTACCCTCATTTGAACCGTGCACACCTTCGAAGAAAACAGAAAACAGAGAGAAGAGTTGGGTGAGGCGGTGATCGATTCAGATTTTGCACGTTTTCGAGACGTTTTCGGGATTTTGCACGTTTTTCGAGAAAAAACGGATTTTCAGATTTTGATGCTATAATTCAGAAATTTAATCTAAAAACGTTTTCTGATGATGGTAAATGGGTTGTGGAATACGATTTGGGATTTTCCTATGGTTTTGTTATGAACATGGATCTTTTTCCGGATTTGGGTTCGGAATGTCGGTTCTGAACGCCGAAAGGGCTTCGAACTAGGGATTCCGAATTCGAGTTTGGTGATGGGTTTCGGAACGGTTTTACACTGAAATGGATTGGATTTGCTGGATCTGGATATGGGTTTAAAGACCCGGATATTGATTGACGGGGGACGGGCCCGGATTGAGTTTAAAGACTCGGGAGTTTAAAGACTCGGATATTTATGATATTACCCCCATAGGCCTATTGAGTTTAAAGACTCGGGAGTTTAAAGACTCAGATTTATATTTGAGGCCTGGTTGAGTTTAAAGACTCGGATAGGTCCAGCAGGTTTAATCGGAAATGATGCTTTGATGCTGAACCATGATTTCTATATCCGTTTTATAGTGTATCTGTTTCTTATGATGTTTTATAGTGTTTCTGTTTCTTATGATGTTTCATATTATGATTTTTCTAATACTTCGTTGGGCATGCCTGGTTTTAAACCGGAGGGAACAAATGACTATATTTCCTTACTTTGATTTGATGGTAACCGGTTTTAAAAATTTTATTCCTTTTGGTCCACTCACACCTTCTGTTTTTTTTTAATTTCCCTCCAGGTCGTGGTGATAGCGCTGGGGTGAACGTTGAGGCAGATATCGAGGCATAGAGCTTCCGACGTTCTTCCGTTGCGGACTTAGACTTGTAGGACTTTTGGTGCCCATTTTGTAGAACTATGCTCTGGATTACTGTTGTATATATTTACTCCTTCGTCTGATAGTTATGCTTATAGTTGTATTAAGGTTATTTTTGGGTACTGTAAGTGTGATTGTCAGACGGGAGCAGGGTTCATCCCGGGTATCGAGGTGATATTTGGGACGGGTCCTGACAATTGGTATCAGAGCATAGGTTGTGTCGATTTGTGTTGGGTCTAGGTTGTTATACTAACTCTATGCCTCTTTCAGCGTACGATTGATCATGCCTCCGAGACGTGAACCCCCTCCACGACCTGAAGATGAAGCGGCGAGAGGGACTGAGAGCGCTTCGATCGAGAGAGCCCAGAGGCTTGGGGCTACTACGTTCAGCGGTGGGGCTGATCCCGAGGAAGCTCACCGATGGATCACCCGACTAGAACGTATTTTTGGGGTGATGCACTGTCCTCCCGAGGATCGGGTATTGTTAGCTACTTTTCTGTTGGATGGAGCTGCCTACGAGTGGTGGTACACGCTGGAACTGTCTGGCTGGGATGCACATACCGTGACTTGGGAGACTTTCCGGGAGCGGTTTCTAGATCAGTACTATCCCCGTTCTTTCAGGGATGCGAAGGAAGCGGAATTCCTTCACTTGAAGCAAGGGAACTTGACAGTTGCTGAGTATGAGCAGAGGTTCCAGATGCTATCTCGTTTTGCTCCTGCATTTGTGGCGACTGAGGCGGAGAAGTGCCGCTGGTTTGAGTTGGGCCTCCGGGGAGAGATCAGGGCCATAGTGACAGCCGGCTCTTTTGCTACATTCCGAGAGTTTTCTGATGCTGCTGTCAGGGTGGAGGCCAGTTTACCTGCTAGACCACAGTATTCGGGCAGTGTTCGACGCCGAGAACAGTCATTTCCAGGAGCATCGAGTCAGAGGCCCCCGAAACGGGGTAATTTTGGTGGATCATCATCGGCTGGTGGAGCCTGGTATGGCAGACCAGGCAGTTTTCAGGGCTCGGGATTTCGAGGAGCTAGGTCACAGCCGACTCCTCAGGCGAGTGCGACTTCAGTGGCTTCTACAGGGAGGAATACCGATGGACCCGGTAGGGATACTTGCTTCTATTGTGGAGAGCGAGGACCCTTCCGTCGGGAGTGCCCATTGTTAGCTCCGGAGCGTGGAGCAGGTAGAGGTACAACGAAACCCGGGCGGAGTACTGCATCAGTGTCAGGGGCAGCAGGCCCTAGGGGTGGCGGAGGTGCCACGAGCAGTTCCAGAGGGCGCGGTAGGTCATCGGGACCTCAGGCGCGAGTTTTTGCGATGACTCAGCAGGAGGCTAGGTCAGCACTGGGAGTGGTGACAGGTACACTCACCATACTTGGTCACACTGTTTTTGCTTTGATAGATCCCGGGGCTACCCATTCATTTATAGCTCGGAGTTGTAGCTTGGTTAAGGAGAGGGAGGTGTCTACTTTGGATTGTGCGTTAGGAGTGAGTACACCTACTGGGGAGGTGTTGGTAGTGACTCAGGTATTGAGAGAGTGTCCGGTGATGGTAGGCGAGGTGGAGTTACTGGCAGATTTGTTACTCTTGGATTTACGGGACTTTGATGTGATCTTGGGTATGGACTGGTTGACGAGACATCATGCTTCTATCGAATGTTTCGATAGGAGAGTGACTTTTCGGAGTCTCGGATTATCAGAGACTACGTTTCAGGGGGATCAGCGTGCACTTCCTACGGGAGTTATTTCGGCACTCGGGGCTAGCAAACTGTTACGTAAGGGGTGCCAGGGTTACTTAGCTCATGTGGTGGATATGCGTGCTACGCCAGTGAGGGCGGAGGATATACCAGTGGTACGGGAGTTTCCCGATGTTTTTCCCGAGGAGTTGCCAGGACTACCCCCACACCGAGATCTTGAGTTTACGATTGAGCTTCTACCAGGTACACAGCCTATTTCCCAGACTCCTTATCGTATGGCACCTGCAGAATTGAGGGAACTTAAGGCCCAGTTGCAAGAGTTGGTCGATATAGGATTCATTCGACCGAGTATGTCACCTTGGGGAGCACCTGTTTTGTTTGTCAAGAAAAAGGACGGAGGATTGAGATTGTGTGTGGATTACAGGCAACTGAATAAGGTAACTATTCGGAATAAGTACCCCCTACCCCGGATTGATGATTTGTTTGACCAGCTCAAGGGAGCACAGTATTTCTCGAAGATTGATCTTCGCTCCGGTTATCACCAGTTAAGGGTTAAAGAGGAGGATATACCGAAGACAGCTTTCCGGACCAGGTACGGTCACTATGAGTTTGTTGTGATGCCTTTTGGTTTGACTAATGCCCCAGCAGCTTTTATGGACCTTATGAACCGAGTGTTCCGGCCCTACTTGGATCGTTTTGTGATTGTCTTCATTGATGACATTTTGGTGTATTCGAAGAGTGCGAAGGCGCATGAGAAACATCTGAGGATCGTGCTTAAAACGTTGAGGGAGCGTCAGTTGTATGCGAAGCTCAGTAAGTGTCAGTTCTGGTTGACCAGTGTTGGATTTCTTGGCCATGTGATTTCGGTCGAGGGCATCTGTGTGGATCCGCAGAAAGTTGAGGCGGTAGCCAATTGGGAACAGCCTAAGACGGTAACAGAAATCCGAAGTTTTCTGGGTTTGGCAGGGTATTACCGGCGTTTTATTGAGGGCTTTTCTATTCTTGCAGCACCGTTGACGAGGCTGACACGGAAGGGAGTTCGGTTTGAGTGGGATGATAAATGCGAACAGAGTTTCCAGGAGCTTAAAAGACGGTTGACATCTGCTCCTGTGTTAGCCCTTCCAGATGATAGTGGGGAGTTCGAGGTGTACAGTGACGCTTCTTTACAAGGTTTGGGTTGTGTCTTGATGCAGCACGGGAAAGTGATTGCTTATGCTTCCCGGCAATTGAAACCCCATGAGGTGAACTACCCTACACATGACTTGGAACTGGCTGCGGTGGTTCATGCATTGAAGATTTGGCGACATTACTTGTACGGTGAGAGGTGCAGGATCTTCACGGACCATAAGAGCTTGAAGTATTTGTTCACTCAAAAGGAATTGAATCTGAGACAGCGCCGTTGGTTGGAGTTACTTAAGGACTACGACTGTACTATTGAGTATCATCCAGGGAAGGCTAATGTGGTCGCTGATGCTCTGAGCAGGAAGTCAGCTAGTTCTTTGTCACATTTGAGGACGGTACGATTACCTTTGTTGGTTGAGCTCCGTAGGTTGGGAGTAGAGTTGACTGCGGATGATCAGGGAGTACTCCTAGCGAGTTTCCACGTGCGACCTGTTTTGATTGATCAGGTTATTGATGCTCAGTTTGAGGACCCTATTCTGGGCATCATTCGGATTGAGGTAGAGACTGGAGAGAGACAGGATTTTGAGATTCGTGAGGATGGAGCCTTGGTTAAGAATGGGCGGTTGTGTGTACCTGAGGATGAAGCTTTGAAGAAGGTGATACTGGATGAGGCTCACTGTTCAGCTTATGCGATGCATCCTGGTGGGACCAAGATGTATCGGACACTTCGAGAGCATTACTGGTGGTCAGGGATGAAACGTGAGATTGCCGAATATGTCAGTAGATGCTTGATTTGTCAACAGGTAAAAGCCGAGCGGCAGAGACCTTATGGAGCAATGCAACCTTTGCCGATCCCCGAGTGGAAATGGGATCACCTGACTATGGATTTCGTGTTCAAGCTTCCGAGAACACCGAAGGGACACGATGGTGTGTGGGTTATTGTGGATCGACTTACGAAGTCCGCTCATTTCTTGCCAGTACGGGAGAATTTTAGGTTGGAACAGTTTGCACAGTTGTTTATAAATGAGATTATTCGGTTACATGGGACTCCAGAGTCGATAGTATCTGATAGAGATCCGAGATTCACTTCTCGATTTTGGCAGAGTTTACAGGAAGCTTTTGGGACTAAATTACACTTCAGTACTGCTTTTCATCCTCAGACAGATGGGCAGTCTGAGCGGACTATTCAGATTCTCGAGGACATGATGCGAGCTTGTGTACTTCAGTTTCAGGGTACTTGGGAATCACATCTGCCTTTGATGGAGTTCGCCTACAATAACAGTTATCAGGAGAGCATTGGGATGGCTCCTTACGAGGCTTTGTATGGGCGGCAGTGTCGGACTCCATTGTGTTGGACTGAGGTTGGTGAGAGGAGGTTGACTACTTCTGAGCTGGTGGAGCTTACTCAGGAAAAAGTGGCACTGATTAGGGATCGATTGAAGGCAGCGCAGGACCGCCAAAAGAGCTACGCTGACCGTAGGATCAGGGATTTAGAGTTTGCTGTCGGAGACTGGGTTTTCCTGAAGCTATCTCCTTGGAAAGGAATTGTACGATTTGGCAGACGAGGGAAGTTGAGTCCTCGTTACATTGGACCGTATGAGATCTTGGAGCGGATTGGTCCTGTAGCTTATCGCTTGGCCTTACCAGCAGATTTGGAAAAGGTACATAATGTCTTCCATGTTTCTATGCTTCGAAAGTATATTCGGGATGATTCGCATGTTCTGGAAGCACAACCAGTGGAACTGAGGGAAGACTTGAGTTTCGAAGAGCAGCCTGTGGCAATCTTGGATCGGAAGGATAAAGTTTTGCGAAGGAAGACGGTTCCCTTAGTGAAGGTATTGTGGAGAAATCATCAGGTCGAAGAAGCTACTTGGGAACCCGAGGCCTTGATGCGGGAACAGTACCCTTACTTATTTCACTGAATTTTGGGGACGAAATTCTTTTTAGGGGGGTAGATTGTAACAACCCGTACCTTCGGGAAGGGTAAAAATGTAATTTTTGTGAAGTTTTGTAAAAAGGACGATTTTGCCCTTGTGAATAGTAGGCTAAAAGTTGACTTTTTGTACTATCGATTGGAGGAGTGTTGGGCCTTGACCGTGACGTAGTTTAGGACGTCACGAGTCCGTAGACAGGTGGCAGGTTCGATTTGGACAACCGGAGGAAAAGTTATGATGTACGGAAGGTTGGGGGCGTTACCGTAATTTTGAGTAAATGAGGAAAATGTTGACTTTTTGAAGGACTTGTGATTTTCACGTAGACCGAGGACCGTTGGATAGGTCTCGACGTCCTGAGTTCAACGACAGGCGGCATGCTGTCATCGGACGTCGGACGGAAAAGATACGGGTCTGGGAAGTCTGAGGGTAAAATGGTAATTTGTGCAGGAGGGGTATTTTGGTCATTTTCCCTCAGCCCAATCAGATAAGGGCAAGTGGCAGAGATTTTTTGGGCTGGCCTATGGATGGTGGACACGTGCAGGGGACTGGATGGTTCCATTATGTTCTCAAGTGTGCACGGCCACACTTTACCCTCATTTGAACCGTGCACACCTTCGAAGAAAACAGAAAACAAAGAGAAGAGTTGGGTGAGGCGGTGATCGATTCAGATTTTGCACGTTTTCGAGACGTTTTCGGGATTTTGCACGTTTTTCGAGAAAAAGCGGATTTTCAGATTTTGATGCTATAATTCAGAAATTTAATCTAAAAATGTTTTCTGATGATGGTAAATGGGTTGTGGAATACGATTTGGGATTTTCCTATGGTTTTGTTATGAACATGGATCTTTTTCCGGATTTGGGTTCGGAATGTCGGTTCTGAACGCCGAAAGGGCTTCGAACTAGGGATTCCGAATTCGAGTTTGGTGATGGGTTTCGGAACGGTTTTACACTGAAATGGATTGGATTTGCTGGATCTGGATATGGGTTTAAAGACCGGGATATTGATTGACGGGGGACGGGCCCGGATTGAGTTTAAAGACTCGGGAGTTTAAAGACTCGGATATTTATGATATTACCCCCATAGGCCTATTGAGTTTAAAGACTCGGGAGTTTAAAGACTCGGATTTATATTTGAGGCCTGGTTGAGTTTAAAGACTCGGATAGGTCCAGCAGGTTTAATCGGAAATGATGCTTTGATGCTGAACCATGATTTCTATATCCGTTTTATAGTGTATCTGTTTCTTATGATGTTTTATAGTGTTCCTGTTTCTTATGATGTTTCATATTATGATTTTTCTAATACTTCGTTGGGCATGCCTGGTTTTAAACCGGAGGGAACAAATGACTATATTTCCTTACTTTGATTTGATGGTAACCGGTTTTAAAAATTTTATTCCTTTTGGTCCACTCACACCTTCTGTTTTTTTTTTAATTTCCCTCCAGGTCGTGGTGATAGCGCTGGGGTGAACGTTGAGGCAGATATCGAGGCATAGAGCTTCCGACGTTCTTCCGTTGCGGACTTAGACTTGTAGGACTTTTGGTGCCCATTTTGTAGAACTATGCTCTGGATTACTGTTGTATATATTTACTCCTTCGTCTGATAGTTATGCTTATAGTTGTATTAAGGTTATTTTTGGGTACTGTAAGTGTGATTGTCAGACGGGAGCAGGGTTCATCCCGGGTATCGAGGTGATATTTGGGACGGGTCCTGACACCCTAAACAAATTACCTCCAAGAAAAGAAATAGTTAAAGTCGTAAAACTCATTACATCTGGTCTTTAAGAACTGGAAAGTATAGCAGATCTGGAGAGGGCTTGATCGCCAGCGATCCAATGCGCATAAAAGCAAATAAATGACAAAAAATCTTAATCTAACAATTGTGACCAAAAGCAACGGGAGATATGACGACAAAACTCCTCTAATAGCAAGATAGAAGATTTGAGGAAAAAAAAAATTTGATGGAAGATTTTGGGTAAGGGCAGGGTCAACCACAAGGGGCCCTCGAAGGGCACAAGCCCTGATCCCAAAATAATATAGGCCCAAAGTAAGTTCAAAATGTTAACATAATATATATATATATATATATAATAAATAAAACAAGTCGATAAATAAACAATATAGGAGTATGTTCGTTTGATGTTGATTCAAGTTCTTTAAAATAGTGAAACTCTTATTTGAAGACTAAATATTTGTATTGAATATGAAAATTGTAGTCTAATAGTCTTCAATGTGGACATTTTTATCCATATACACGTTAGAAATATAAAATTTGTTTTTTTTTTAGACTAAAATGTAATGTTTTGGACATGAGGGTCTTTTTTTTTTCTTAGTTAGGGGTTTTCGCCCAATACGTTTTCCGTAAGAATATTTTAACGAGACCTCATAGTATAAAAATGAATTCAAAAATTTACATTTTGAATGGTTAAGGACACATTTTCTATTTTTACCTTTAATCTTCAAATGTTTGGATCAGCTATGGGTAAAGGGATGAATTCAAATAATAGCAAAATTATATGATGTGGAACTCAAGTCTGAACATGAATCTGACCAAATAGTCACCACAAAGGGACTTTTATTACAAACCCAAAAGAAAAAGAGGAAAAACGATTGAGGGGAGGAGGAAGAAGATTAGTTTGTTTTTTTTTTCTTTAGGATATAGGCAATCATAATAAACTTAACTGTACCCTATTGTCTTCAACATTTTATTTATTTTTTAATAAACATAATATTTCATAAAATAAAGAAGAGCACTTCTTCTATTTTTTGAATAAATTGAATCTTTCAACGAATAGGTTTTGAGATGGTGATCAAACAAGACAATAAATGTTGAAAAAATTGGAAAATTGTTAGTAAACAAGAATAATGAAATTTTATCTCATTAATGTTATTATTAATTTTTGTTAATAAACACCTCAATGTGAATGATCAACCACTATTCTGATTACCCACCTCTCCGATTATCTACTTTTTTTTTTTTAATTATAGGGTAGGCAAAATATTTGGAAATTTTTCATATAAAATGTCATCGGAGTTCGAACTTGATCATCCATCTCTCAGATTATCTACTTTTTTCATTACCTACTATTATATTTCCCGAAAGTAAACGTGCCCTAAATGACTAAATATATTGTATCTTGTCATTTTGAGATCTCTTGATACTTTAATCTTTCATTTTTAATTAATTTAGCCTACATCCTTTGAATTTTAAAGTTGTTCATCCAAATAAAGCGTTAGAGAACCCTTATTATAAATTTATAATTTACTTTTCAACGTTTATTCTGCAAATTCACCATCAAAGTGAAAAGAAATGGTAACACTCCTCGGTGATTTAAATAAGTATTAATATTTTAACAAAAAAAAAATGTATAGCAATTTGAACCTATTGTCTAGTTCTATTTATAAAACTTATGACCATGAAAATTACATTCTAAAAGCTCATTCATTTCGAGTTTATCTAAATAAATACATGTAAATAATCTTAGATTTTGGCTAAAAATCAGAAATTCTACATTTAAAAGAAAAGAAAACATGGAATTCTGATGTCATAATTTCCTTTGGAAAAAAAATGTCATAAATTCCATCTATAAGTTTCATATAAAATTGTGTATTTTTCAAAATTTCATTTTGATAAACCACCATTTATGTATAATGACAGAACTCATCCCGATCCTCCGTGGACCTCCCTATTATGTGCTAAAAATACCTGAATTCTGATGTCATACACTCCTCGTTAAGCGTTAGGGTACAGTTAAGTTTATTATGATTGCCTATATCCTAAAGAAAAAAAAAACAAACTAATCTTCTCCCTCCTCCCCTCAATCGTTTTTCCTCTTTTTCTTTTGGGTTTAAAAGTCCATTTGTGGTGACTGTTTGGTCAGATTCATGCTCAGACTTGAGTTCCACATCATATAATTTTGCTATTATTTCAATTAATCCCTTTACATGCAGTTGATCCAAACATTCGAAGGTTAAAGGTAAAAATAGAAAATGTGTCCTTAACCATTCAAAACGTAAATTTTTGAATTCATTTTTATACTATGAGGTCTCGTTAAAATATTCTTACGGAATACATATTGGGCGAAAACCCCTAACTAAGAAAAAAAACCCTCATGTCCAAAATACCTGGTCTTACGAAACATTACATTTTCGGCACTCCCAAGGTGGTTTATCCCTGGTCTGACAAATACACTTGTGTAACGACTCGTCCCGGGAGTCGGGATTAGTAAAATGATTAGTGACGGATTAGTACGCTTAATTGGTGGTTAGTTGACTACTTTTGGACCTTGGGCGTAAAATGATGATTTTGCCCCTAGTTTGGGCAAAAAGTTGACTTTGAGTTCGGCCGGTCAATTGGACATTGACTGGTGACCGTGACGTAGTTCGGGACGTCACGAATCCGTAGACAAGTGGCACGCCCGATTCCGACATTCGAGGAGGAAGTTATTGACACGACCCATCCCAATCCCCCCGGGATTACCATGGAATGTGACGTGCTCCCGTCTGACAAGAGGCGTCAGACAAGGGATAACCGATTGCCATTGCCCAAACGGGCTTCCAGAGTGCGTAAGGATCGATGGAGGAGGTGTGCGATGCTCAAGTCTTTGCTGCAGTCGTATCCGGAATCAACCTGAAGGGCATTAAAAACAAAAGCTGTGAGTGGACGAAAATAAACAAGTCTGTTAAAAACATTTATAAGACATTTATGCCCCTCAGTAAAATCATATGCATGCACCAAAAACCAATAATCCCATATTTATTTAGAAATAACCATTAGGGCCTTAGCCCGGAAACCAAAGCATAGTTTCAAATTCCAAAAGTCAATCCAAGAGTTATTTCATCAATCCAGTAATATTCATTTATTATTTTTCCATCTCCGGCATCCCCGATGCCTAGCGTCCTAGACGCTTGACGTTCCAAACGTCATATCTCACGGTATTAAGCAACGCGTGCTGCCCGGGGTCTCACCGGGTCCATATCTCTGACATCCCCGATGTCTGACGTCCATGACGTCCAGCAATCCTGCTCCTGGATCACTATACGGTCCGGTAGCTCCGTACAATGAGCCCTCGCAGGCAATGCACCGTGACTTCTCCAGTGTCCCCGACACTTGGAGGAGACCAGGATATAAATATCCTCATATCGAGATGGTTTTATGGAACACATTTTATTATTCATCTCCAAAATATCACAAGGGCCCTGCCCCGAATTTCCATAAAACCGTCATAAGTCCAAATAGTTGAATCAAATCCGAAATAGTTTATTCAATTCCATTTTAGGGTTCCCGACCCGAAATCACATATATAAGTCAACTGGGCCCCTGGCCTGATTTCATAAGTCAACTGGGCCCCTGTCCCGATTCATAAGTTAACTGGACCCCTGGCCCGATTTATAAGTTAACTGGGCCCCTGGCCCGATTCATAAGTTAACTGGGCCCCTGGCCCGATTCGTAAATTAACTGGGCCCCTGGCCCGATTCATTTTAACAAATCCGTGACCGTTTCATGAAATCATATCCAACCACATTTATGGAAATCAGTGCAAATCCAGAAAACCTCGATTCACGTGCAAACACGTAAATCGCCTCGAAATGCGTGAAAACATATAAATTCACTGATATCCAAAATAAATCATATAATCACAATTATAACAATCATGAAACAGTTATGCATGCATCGAATTTATAAAACCAATGTCCACTCACAGACCGTTTAACCGAGCACCTCGATACGCGTGCCATAGGCCTTCCTGGGCCACACCACTATCACCGGGACTCCCAATCCTGTCAAAATCACATTAGAGGATCACTAACCTCTACATTAACATCCTATTCAAGTCCCGTAATTTTCCCAAATTTTTACGTATTTTTAAATTGGATTTAAAACCTTCGGACATCCCGAACAATATTGAAACGGGATCCGATCGACACGAAACCAACACTAAAATGTTCGTTACATTGTATAGGATAAAAGTCATGTTGACCTCACCTCGAGATTCGTGCCCACGCGCCGTCACACGCCCCCGTGAGTGGCTGCGCGTGAAAGCCACGCGCCTGCTACAGTGACTGCTACAGTCACCATCTTCACCCGTTTGTCTGGTAAACGGGTCTGATTACCCGCGATAGGATCCGGTTCAATCACACCCAATTCGACATCAATTCAATCCGTTCTTGATCCTAAAACAATCATTAGCATATGAATTTCAGGTCTGTGACATCGATCAACATCAACCATTCCTAAATCAAGCCATCAACCCGTGATAACCCAAAACGGGTCAATCACCAAAACTCCTCCAATCCTCAACCATTGTCAAATTAACTTCATATGAAGCTTATAAGGATTAACACGAACCAATTAGCATGATTAATTGAACACGACATTACCTCAATCACCACAACTCAAGCTTGAGTTTTCCGTCTGTCCACCTCGTCCGTTCACGGCCCTAGGAGCCCCAAAGCTTGCCCTATTTGATCTGGTTCGACACGTTGAAGTTCCAGAAATCTCAATCCATCATCAATTAGGCTTGGGCTGGCCTAAAACTGGAAATTCCAATTTGAATTTCCCAGAACCCAGTTTCGGGTTTTTGAGCATTCCTCCACCATTCTCACTCCAATCCTCTCATTCTCAATCTCAGAGTCATCCTCTCGACTCACTCTCCATTCTATCGCTCTAAAAGAACCATTAAAAGCATCCTAAAGTGCCCCTCAGTCCACTGTGTAAAATCCCTGCACTGACCCGAAAACATGATAAAACAGTGCCCATGTTCATTTGATTGATTGCCAGTACTAACATATGTGCGATTCCACCTCAAACTGACCCAATTAACTCAATTAAATTGATAAACAATCACGGGATCGATCACACAAAGCATCCACCATCACGGCTGTTCAATGAAACAGTACCCCCCGTGTGAAATTACAATTCTGCCCTTGTGCAGAAAATTACCAAAATGCCCTTCACGCATCCTGACCCGTAACTCGGTCATACGGACTCCGATTGATGCGTGCCGCCTGTCTACGAACTCAGGGCATCGAGGCCTTCCTAACGGTCCTCGGTCCTCGGCCATCGGACCACCCGATCAAAAAGTCAACATTTCCCCCTTATTATGTACAAATTACGAAAACGCCCAAAAACTTCCGTACATCATAACTTTCACCACGAACGTCGGAATCGAACGTGCCACCTGTCTATGAACTCGTGACGTCCCGAACTACGTCACGGTCATCGGTCAAAGTCCATTTGACCATCCGAATTAAAAGTCAACGTTTTGCCCACGCCCAAGGGCAAAACGGTCATTTTGCACAATTCGTCCGAAATCGCCCAACTAATCCCAGATTAGTAAATCACAATTAAATATTATTAAATCCCGATATTCGGGACGGGTCGTTACAACCTTCCCTTCTTAAAGAATTTCGTCCTCGAAATTACCAATCTCCTTATTCCACAACCACCTCGTGGAAAACATTTCGACCTCAAACCATGTGTACCCTTGTACACCCACATACTGGGACAACACCAGCCTCGTCTGTACCCAGACATCCCATCACAGTCATACGTCATAATAGCAACAACACTCGACCACCTCGAGTGGAAATGATCACCTGATCCGCGATAAAATCGCCTAACCATTTAGCTGACTCCTTCAGCTAGGTGGTTCCTTTCCATTGTCAATATATCCTTACATTTGCTCCCGTTGGGAGTCACCAAATCTCATTTGTCAGTCCATACTGACACCATCAGTCAAACTGTCATCACAAAACTTTACCATCCAGGTAAGGCTCCAACCATCAGCCAGTCAGTGACAACACCACGTACTACATCACTCTCGATGCAGTGCAAGATCAACCACATGATCTCAATTCGCAGGGCAAGCCCAATCCTGCGACACAAAATACTCTCAATGTCCATAATTGCCGACTCCGTCAGCGAACCAAAACGCTGGGAAATCACGGTGTGATCAAGTCACACAAGGCTACTCGTGGTTACTCAGACCACCAACTCACTCATCCAGAGTGTACGTATACCGTCAACATCAAGTGGTGTAACTGACATTGAATACCAGCCCAGCAGTGAACACACATCTCAATACTAGGGTTCCACAAGCCAACCATGGCTAAGAGCACCTGCTCATAAAATCACTAAACCCGACAAGATCAATCTGCACAGCGCACGGTATCCAATGTCCAGTCCACGATCACAACCAAACAAATGATATCGGAACCAAGCCGATCCCCATCACGTTTGATCGCACACCACAGGTACATCCCATGTACCGCCATTAGGCACCACTCCGCCTAACCAGTACCAATCATCGTACAACGTACCCTGTACGTACCTCAATCCATCAATCTGCCTATAGCCACCCAGGTCATAGCCAAACACGTTCTAGTAATGGAGTACATTTACCCAAACCAACATGAGACAAAACGAACTCCACCCGTCATCTAGTTCCAATTCCGAATCCGAATTCGCAATTTCGTAAGAAATCCCGAACCCGAACCCAGACATCATATTTTTAATCCATTTCCAAATCCGAATCCGAAATCATTATTCCGTAAGCTAGCATTGGAATAATCATTCCGTACCCAAATCCAGTAATCCATTTTTGAGCTTCGCAATCGAATCCTGAATCGTCACCCAGAAATTCGATTCCAAAACCCAAAATCTCGTTTACGTCCATCAAGACGTAACATAACCGAATCTATCGGTTGCCTGTCCAAAACACTCGATTGACTTCATAGGGAAGCCAATCCCAACATCCACACGTCAAAGGTTGACAAAAATCCGACCACATCGGCAACCTACTTAACCGAGTAACAAACCATATGGACTCACTCCGAAAAGAAGTCAGTCCCGTCATTTACGACTCATATACCAAGGTAAGAGTGATACACTCACACCCAATCTGGATCATCACGATCACGACCCAGATCCATCACTATGTCACCCGACAAGTAATATCACGATCCTAGATCGTCACATCGTCCAAAGTTGACAACATCACAAATCAGATCTACCTAGGATCCACACATGCTCACATAGCTAACAATCCAACCGAAAGCTGATCGTAGGGCCTTACACCCTCATTGAATCATTTGCCAAATTTCCCTTGGTGGAAAGATGACCTCGCATTTCACCACCAAATCCAAATTCATACACAACTTCTTGTGTCCAATGACCCCAAGCCAAACATGGGTCCACCAACCAATACACGCTCAACGTACTGGTAACAACAATCATTGACAGGACTCGTCCCAACTGGACGTCAAAAACCGTACCCGGTCCTGCTCCCGTCTGACAAGTCAACTGAAAGTCCGAAACTACCCTTCAATGCCTGCCAGACAAGGGAAATTTTTTTTTGCGCCTGTGCCCGCACATACCTCCACCTCTAGAATAGCCTCGATCAACGCGCCACGACCTGAAGGGTTAACAAAACAGAAAAGGTGTGAGTGGACAAAAATGACCTCTTATAAAAACATTTACCAAAATACATTCTTACCCTCCAGTTTTCACAAACTTGCATGCATATCGTAAAACATGAGTAATAGTATGAAATCATTCAAGTATGAACAGTGGACTGATAAAATCAAAACATATTTTCCCATGGTCCACAAAAACTCATGTTCACCAAATCAGTTTAACAACTCAAAAAGTTCACAGTTTCTTTAAATCATTTTAACCGCTAAACCACGGTTTCCTCAAAATCATTTTCCATAAACCACGGGACTTATTTCCATATCATGTTGCTTAGAGTCACGTTTATCCCTGCATCGCGTGCATATCAATAGGCTCAAGGACCGCTCAAAATCCGAGCATCCGCTGCTGTGAACACATCATCAGTCAGCAATCCGTCGCTGGGAAAAACCTCACCAGCCGACGATCCGGATCTCGTGAACACATCACTTACCGATCCATGTAATCCAGCACATCTGATCTGAGTCAAGCCTCCCCTGGGCTGCAAGACAAAGATCGTGCTACGTGACCTCTTCGGGGTAAACACTTCCATCCCGAAGGCGAGCGTTATCTCCAGGGTGCACTCCGGGGAAAAACATATTTTCTCCCGAAAGCCCTAAATATCCGCAACATATCACCATCACTAAAACCAGTGAAAAACAGTTGCATTGAAAACTAAATCATTTACAATACAGGGTCTCAGCCCCAAGTCCCGATTTACTTTATAAATCCGAAAATCATCAATATCATCATGTCATCACATGGAAATACAATTCCAACCAAAATCACAATTCCATTGGGTCTCAAGCCCAAAATATCAATATCACGTAAATCCGTGCAACCGTAAACCCGAGTTGCCACGATCACGTAAATCCATGAAATCAATCACTGACTCATAATCCGAGTCCAAATATCATTTTCAACTTCCTGACTCATAACCCGAGTCAAAACATCATTTTCAATCCGGGCCTAGACCAAAACATCATTTGCACGTTCCTCGTAAAACGTGCCCGAAAGACTGATTAAAATAATCACAAAATCACGAGGACACCAAAAATTATCAAATTCATCAAATTCACATGTAACTCCAATTCCGAGTCAAAATCATTATTTACTTGGGTTCTCACGCCCACAATATCATTTTTAACCAATTTCATGATTTCTCGAAAATCGTGCCAAAATATAATAATATAATAATCATAAAACCGAGAAATCACCGGAATGAAATACCAATCATGCCAAAGCATCTCAAACCATATAATAAAGCATTTTAAATCATATATGCATGCATCACGGTTAGAAAACAAAGTCCACTCACACACACCGTTCAAAACGGTTCGTTTCCGAGCTGCACGTTTTTCCGTAAAATCTGGAAATCACAACTCCTGCCCAAAATCATTATAGAGGGTTACTAACATCTCAAAATACATCATATAATTTTCCCCAATTTTTCCGGAATTTAAATACGTATTTAACTCGTAAAACAAAACTTCGGATACGCGGAACATTATCGAAACAATATCCGATTTCACCGAAATCAACGTCAAAATGTTCGTTACACTGAGAGGATCAAAAGTCATGTTGACCTCACCTTGAGACTAGGCCGGACGCGCCCTCACGCGCCGCCGTGAGTGGCTGCGCGTGAAACCCACGCCCCAGCTACAGTGTCGTCGTTCAAGCCCGTTTGTCTGGTAAACGGGTCGTTCAACCCGCGATCAGACCCGGATGGTTTTCAGTCAATTCCACACTGTTTTCATCAATTGAGCATTCAGTTAGTTTCGTTATAAGTTCAATTAGGGTTCTGTAACCTTAATTACTTGAAACATTACCTCAATCCTCACGATCAAGGATGAACAATCGAAGGACCTCCGGCCACTGTTCATCAGTCGAATTACCTCAATTCCACAAGATTTCCCCAAATTGATTCATCAAGAAGCTTCATTGATCACAGGTAAACCTTTCCCCCAACTCAATTGGATCAATTCATTGCTCAATCTTCACGACTCAAACTCGAACATCCGAACAGTGTGCAACCATGGAGTTTCCACCTTGGCCACTGATTCCTCCCAATTGATGAACCCAGAAGCATCAATGGACCATGAGGAATTGTTTCCCCACCTCAATTTCGTCGTTTGATCACGCATTGATCACGACTCAAGCTCGATATCTCCCACTGTTACCAAACCCGTTTAGAGCCAATTGGACATGAATTCCTCTCGTTTTTGATTTGAAACAACTCGTCTCAACCTCAGGAAGCTATTTCCAATGTCCAATTCGATCATCAGAGCTCAATTCGACCAATTCGATTTTCCCTCCCAAAACTCAAAATCCGAAATTCCAATTCGATAGTTACCCTCAATCCCCCGTGTTTTCCTCACTCAATTAGTCTCTGAATTCTCTCCAATTTCCGTTCATAAGTTTAGTGGATTGGGAGGAGATTAAAGGTGGAAGGATTTTGAATTTTGGTGGTGCACGGGTTAAGAAATCACAGAAGGGAAAATGGAGGTTTAATGGATTTTTAATTAATTAATCATCACAAAAACACAATAATTATATTCTCCCCAAAACAAGGATCCTGGTTTTAGGCCTCAATTTAAGGGATGAGTGACAAGTGTCACTCATCCAAGTGTGTTCAGTCACCGGGTACTGTTCACATTAAAATATTATTTTAATCCCGGTTCGTTCGGTTAATCGAGCCCGATTCCGTGACCATAACTTCGTCGTCGAATCTCCGATTTCGGCATGCCGCCTGTCGTTGGATTCGCATCGACGAGACCTACGTAACGGTCCTTGGCCCTCGTCCGTTGGACTTCCCGGCCAAAAAGTCAACATTTGGCCCCTACTATGCCAAATTACCAAAATACCCCTCAACTTCCGAACATCATAACTTTCTCTACGAATGTCGGAATTGAACGTGCCACCTGTCTATGAACTCGTGACGTCCCGAACTACGTCACAGTCATCGGCCAAAGTCCATTTGACCGCCCGAACTAAAAGTCAACATTTTCCCCACGCTAGGGGCAAAACGGTCATTTTGCACGTTTCGTCCGATTTCACTCAACTAATCCCCGATTAGTCATTCTAATTCGTAATTAATTAATATTAAATCCCGATATTCGGGACGGGTCATTACAATCATCATCTGCCACGGCAGGAAATAAGAAGTCAACCCCAATGACTTCGGAACACCAATCACCAATGCGGAAACGAGCACTCCTCTCGTCTCCAAATCACCACTCTCCCCGAAACGGGAGTTTCAACCATGTTGGGAACAGACATGCTCCCAATGAGATGTCAAGTCCAACCACTGGACTGCCCACGTCCATACCTCACTTGGACCACCACGTGTCCAAAATCAATTCATTACTCGGACCTCACGTCCGTCAATAATCATGTATGCACACACCCCGATTCCGAACGGGATTTCTAAAATTTTTCCTGAATGCGCATACCATACTGCCTCCGTCTCACATCTCAACCTAAACAGGTTCAATCCTCAGGTTCCAAGTGATTCACAATCACAAAATTACACGTCAATACCACGAATGGTTTCCCCGACTTTTCCAATTTTAATAATTTCCTTGTACTCTCAGGGGATATAAGCAGTACACAAACTTACCAATCTTGGAGTTGACCACAACTCCCCAAATCCACCAATTCTCATGACATAGGGAACATCGTCCCTAGATTCCTCAAGTCTCAAACATACCTTTTTATCCATTCATCATTTGTCATCGTAAATCTGTTGGGACTTGTCCCAACACGACACAACCTCCACTAGATCCCATCCAGTCCAAGACTCAACCACCTCTGAGTCGCAGATACCAATCACATGTCCATCATGACAGAGTCACACCCCAACTGGTGGCTCATCGTCATCACAATCACTGACACCTGCACCAGTGCTAGCACCAGTACCAACGCACCATCATCAACACTAGTATCAGCACACTGGAATCCATACTAGTATTGGCATAAAGGCACCAATATACCAACATCCATACATAGCACACTTGTGTGCAAGGTTGTTACCCTGGATCTCCGTTCATTCCGAACGACGATCCCGTAACACCACTCGTACCCCACGACTATGGGTACCTCCAATTTGACCACTGGCACATCAGGATAATGGACGTTCCCTGAACATCCCCTGATCCTCAAGTGTGAAAGCCACACTAAATACCCTCGATAGCCAGTCATCTCGACACAACTGTCGACCAACAGTCATCGTTGTCAAGATCCGTAACCACACCTCACACTAATATTCGATCCAACACGGGATTTCATATTTTATCTCATAACCGCATCCGTGGATCGAAACCCGTAATCCTGACTAGACTCAATAGAGTCATCCACATGGTCATCCACGACCTTAGCCGCACGTCGCAGCACAAGTTCTTAATTAAGGTTCACTTTTCATGCCCATCAATTATAAATTAGGGTTCCAAAGTCACACCCTAGGGTTCCACCGAACCCAACTGCCTTTTGCAGTAAAATCCACAACCTGACCGACCCCGCGGTCCTGACATCATATAGACGTCCAATCCAATCCAATCGTCAATTCAACGTGGGTTCCATCGTGGGTTCCACCACGAAGGTCATCGGCTAACTCCGATGTACCAACACCCCGAACATTAGCCAACACTACCAGGGTCCAAAACATAGACCAATACTCAACTGAGTTTCGTTTTTCCATAACATTATTCAAATGAGGTTCCCTGAACCTAGCTGTGCCCAGTGGCACAACAATCCATCATCACATGACCGAACCGACGGTCCCACATTACCAGTTAATCGTATACAACCCCACCTGGGTTGAATCGCAACAATGCACGGCGTATCGGGCCAAACACACCCAATCCACCAAAACTATCTATCAGGTTGACAACGGAACTGCAGCCCAAAGAGACATCACACCCTCGTCCTTCGCGCACAAAAGAGCAAAACCTGCTCTGATACCACTTGACACGACCCATCCCAATCCCCCCGGGATTACCATGGAATGTGACGTGCTCCCGTCTGACAAGAGGCGTCAGACAAGGGATAACCGATTGCCATTGCCCAAACGGGCTTCCAGAGTGCGTAAGGATCGATGGAGGAGGTGTGCGATGCTCAAGTCTCTGCTGCAGTCGTATCCGGAATCAACCTGAAGGGCATTAAAAACAAAAGCTGTGAGTGGACGAAAATAAACAAGTCTGTTAAAAACATTTATAAGACATTTATGCCCCTCAGTAAAATCATATGCATGCACCAAAAACCAATAATCCCATATTTATTTAGAAATAACCATTAGGGCCTTAGCCCGGAAACCAAAGCATAGTTTCAAATTCCAAAAGTCAATCCAAGAGTTATTTCATCAATCCAGTAATATTCATTTATTATTTTTCCATCTCCGGCATCCCCGATGCCTAGCGTCCTAGACGCTTGACGTTCCAGACGTCATATCTCACGGTATTAAGCAACGCGTGCTGCCCGGGGTCTCACCGGGTCCATATCTCTAACATCCCCGATGTCTGACGTCCATGACGTCCAGCAATCCTGCTCCTGGATCACTATACGGTCTGGTAGCTCCGTACAATGAGCCCTCGCAGGCAATGCACCGTGACTTCTCCAGTGTCCCCGACACTTGGAGGAGACCAGGATATAAATATCCTCATATCGAGATGGTTTTATGGAACACATTTTATTATTCATCTCCAAAATATCACAAGGGCCCTGCCCCGAATTTCTATAAAACCGTCATAAGTCCAAATAGTTGAATCAAATCCGAAATAGTTTATTCAATTCCATTTTAGGGTTCCCGACCCGAAATCACATATATAAGTCAACTGGGCCCCTAGCCCGATTTCATAAGTCAATTGGGCCCCTGGCCCGATTCATAAGTTAACTGGATCCCTGGCCCGATTTATAAGTTAATTGGGCCCCTGGCCCGATTCATAAGTTAACTGGGCCCCTGGCCCGATTCGTAAATTAACTGGGCCCCTGGCCCGATTCGTAAATTAACTGGGCCCCTGGCCCGATTCATTTTAACAAATCCGTGACTGTTTCATGAAATCATATCCAACCACATTTATGGAAATCAGTGCAAATCCAGAAAACCTCGATTCACGTGCAAACACGTAAATTGCCTCGAAATGCGTGAAAACATATAAATTCACTGATATCCAAAATAAATCATATAATCACAATTATAACAATCATGAAACAGTTATGCATGCATCGAATTTATAAAACCAATGTCCACTCACAAACCGTTTAACCGAGCGCCTCGATACGCGTGCCATAGGCCTTCCCGGGCCACACCATTATCACCGGGACTCCCAATCCTGTCCAAATCACATTAGAGGATCACTAACCTCTACATTAACATTCTATTCAAGTCCCGTAATTTTCCCGAATTTTTACGTATTTTTAAATTGGATTAAAAACCTTCGGACATCCCGAACAATATTGAAACGGGATCCGATCGACACGAAACCAACGCTAAAATGTTCGTTACATTGTATAGGATAAAAGTCATGTTGACCTCACCTCGAGATTCGTGCCCACGCGCCGTCACGCGCCGCCGTGAGTGGCTGCGCGTGAAAGCCACGCGCCTGCTACAGTGACTGCTACAGTCACCATCTTCACCCGTTTGTCTGGTAAACGGGTCTGATTACCCGCGATAGGATCCGGTTCAATCACACCCAATTCGACATCAATTCAATCCGTTCTTGATCCTAAAACAATCATTAGCATATGAATTTCAGGTCTGTGACATCGATCAACATCAACCATTCCTAAATCAAGCCATCAACCCGTGATCACCCAAAACGGGTCAATCACCAAAACTCCTCCAATCCTCAACCATTGTCAAATTAACTTCATATGAAGCTTATAAGGATTAACACGAACCAATTAGCATGATTAATTGAACACGACATTACCTCAATCACCACAACTCAAGCTTGAGTTTTCCGGCTGTCCACCTCGTCCGTTCACGGCCCTAGGAGCCCCAAAGCTTGCCCCATTTGATCTGGTTCGACACGTTGAAGCTCCAGAAAGCTCAATCCATCATCAATTAGGCTTGGGCTGGCCTAAAACTGGAAGTTCGAATTTGAATTTCCCAGAACCTAGTTTCGGGTTTTTGAGCATTCCTCCACCATTCTCACTCCAATCCTCTCATTCTCAATCTTTGAGTCATCCTCTCGACTCACTCTCCATTCTATCGATCTAAAAGAACCATTAAAAGCATCCTAAAGTGCCCCTCAGTCCACTGTGTAAAATCCCTGCATTGACCCGAAAACATGATAAAACAGTGCCCATGTTCATTTGATTGATTGCCAGTACCAACATATGTGCGATTCCACCTCAAACTGACCCAATTAACTCAATTAAATTGATAAACAATCACGGGATCGATCGTACAAAGCATCCACCATCACGGCTGTTCAATGAAACAGTACCCCCCCCGTGTGAAATTACAATTCTGCCCTTGTGCAGAAAATTACCAAAATGCCCATCACGCATCCTGACCTGTAACTCGGTCATACGGACTCCGATTGATGCGTGCCACCTGTCTACGAACTCAGGGCATCGAGGCCTTCCTAACGGTCCTCGGTCCTCGGCCATCGGACCACCCGATCAAAAAGTCAACATTTCCCCCTTATTATGTTTAAATTACGAAAACGCCCAAGAACTTCCGTACATCATAACTTTCACCACGAACGTCGGAATCGAACGTGCCACCTGTCTATGAACTCGTGATATCCCGAACTACGTCACGGTTATCGGTCAAAGTCCATTTGACCATCCGAATTAAAAGTCAACGTTTTGCCCACGCCCAGGGGCAAAACGGTCATTTTGCACAATTCGTCCGAAATCGCCCAACTAATCCCAGATTAGTAAATCACAATTAAATATTATTAAATCCCGATATTCGGGACGGGTCGTTACAGTTATGATGTTCGGAAGGTTGAGGGCATTGCCGTAATTTGGTTAAAATAGGGGGAAAAGTTGACTTTTCGCACGACAGGGTTTTTGTACATAGACCTAGGACCGTTAGGTAGATCTCGTCGTCTTGAGTTCAACGACAGGCGGCATGTCTTCATCGGACATTGGACGGGCGAGATACGGGTCTAGAACGACGAAGGGCAAAATGGTAATTTTGATTCATAGGGGCAATTTGGTCTTTTTGCACATTGGGAATTGTGCAAATAGGATGAGGAAAAGTGTACAGGTGCAAGTGGATATTTTGAATTTGGGCCATGGGATTGTGACAGGTGGCTGTGGTCTAGTGGCTTCTACACACTTGCACGGTGTGTTTAATTAGGCCGTGTAATTGAGTCGTGCAAGGAGAGAAGAACAGAGGGTGAAATTGAGAGAAATTTGATCGATGGCAGTGTGTGTTTGTGTGTCCTGGTGCTTGAGTGAGTGACTAGAAACTGAGTGAGAGTTGGTGAGTGAGTTGTGAGGGCAGCTCGTGTGAGTTTGGATATGTGAGGAGAGGGTGAGTTCTCAGAAAAACAGAAAGGGAGTTTGGTGGTGGTGCTGCCGTGCTTGATTAATCGAGGCTGGTGGTGGTGTCCAGAGGACGGAGGAGGACTAAAGGTGACAGGACCCGTCCCAACTGGACGTCGAAAACCGTGCCCGGTCCTGCTCCCGTCTGACAAGTCAACTAAGGGCCCGAAACTACCCTTCAGTGCTTGCCAGACAAGGGATGTTTACGTTGATTTCTGCTGCTGCCACTGCCTCACGATCAGTCCCGAACGTCGTACCACGGCCTGGAGGGTCACAAAACAGAAAAGGTGTGAGTGGACAAAAATGACCTCTTATAAAAACATTTGCCAAAATACATTCTTACCCTCCAGTTTTCACAAACTTGCATGCATATCTTACAACATGAGTAATAGTATGAAATCATTCAAGTATGAACAGTGGACCGATAAAATCAAAACACGTTTTCCCATGGTCCATAAAAACTCATGTTCACCAAATCAGTTCATGTTATAAAACATCAAATCCCGGCTCTCAGGCCAAAACATGTGAAAACATAATCACTGGCCACAAAGACCAAAAACCCGTACTCAATACCAGTACGTCATCACAAACCACATCAATCAGCACTAATCACAAGTGCACAATAAATATATCAATCCAATCAATCCGCACTACTCACAAGTGCACAAACTATCACAATCACATCTGCACTACTCACAAGTGCACAATCAAACCATCAACTGCACTATTCACAAGTGCGGCACTACGCGTAGGCTAATATCCAGCCACTCTCTCGGGAACAGACACCTCTGGGCCCAACCCCCTCGGGCTCAGTCACCTCTAGGCGAACACATCCCCAGGCTCAGACCCATCCGAGTGGTACATCCAGGCTCAGTCTCATCCGAGAAGCTGACTACCATAGGATCAACTCCTGATCCTACAATCACATCCCCCAAGCTCCGGTCGTCTAGGTAATCCCCCCAAGCTCCGACCGTCTGGGAATATCATAATCACAATGAAAACCATCTCGGGAATTACATCCCAAAACATTTCAATCAAATCTTGACTTCATACAAAGTCAAGATCATTTTCGACTGGGTCTCAAAGCCCAAAATACCATTTACACATAAACCGTTAAAATCAAATTTTAAATCAATAAAATAATCCGGAAATCATCATTGACTCACCAACAAAGCCAAAATATCATTTTAGAAATCATTTAAACTCCGGACCTAGCCCAAAACATCATTTACACGTTCCTCGTAAAACGTGCCCGAAAGACTGATTAAAATAATCAATAAATCACGAAAATCATTAATTTCAGAAAATTCACAAGTGACTCCAAATCCGAGTCAAAATCACTATTCACTTGGGTTCTCATGCCCAAAACAACATTATCACGCAACTCCATGCGTTGCAACCTCCGTTGTCATTTTCACGTAAATCCACGAAATTGACCCTTGACTGATTCCCGAGTCACCATATCATTTTTCAATCCATGACTCAATAATCCGAGTCCAAACATTATTTTCAATCAATTTCAATCCCGGACTCATAAACCAAGTCCAAACATTATTTTCACCAAATTTCGTAATTTCTCGAAAATCGCCCAAAAATAATAATATAATAATCATAAAACCGAGAAATTACCGGATTGAAATATCAACCATGCCAAAGCATATAAAATCACATAATAAGGCATTCAAAATCATATATGCATGCATCACGGTTAGAAAACAAAGTCCACTCACACACACCGTCCAAAACGGTCCGTTTCCGAGCTGCACGTTTTTCCGTAAATTCTGGAAATCACAAATCCTATCCAAAATCATTATAGAGGGTTACTAACATCTCAAAATACTTCATATAATTCTCCCCAATTTTTCCGGAATTTAAATCCATATTTTTAACGTAAAACAAAACTTCAGATACGCGGAACATTATCGAAACAATATCCGATTTCCTCGAAACCAGCGTCAAAATGTTCGTTACAATGAGAGGATCAAAAGTCATGTTGACCTCACCTTGGAACTAGGCCGTACGCGCCCTCACGCGCCGCCGTGAGTGGCTGCGCGTGAAACCCACGCGCCTGCTACAGTAACCATCGTCCTCACCCGTTTGTCTGTAAAACGGGGTCCTTTAACCCGCGAACAGACCCGGTTCAAATCCTATCAATTCGACACCGTTTTCATCAATTCAAACGGCCATTAGCATCGAATTAGTTTCAATTAGGCATCTGTGAACTTAATTACAAACAACCTTACCTCAAACCTTCAAATCAAAGCCGATTATTCGAAGAACACCCCGAACACTGTTCATCTTCGAAGTTCGTCAATGTCAAACGTTTTCTTTAAATTGATTCATCCAGAAGCTTCAATGGACTAAGAGAAACAGTTTCCCTTCATCAATTGCGTCGTTTGATCACTCAATGATCACGACTCAACCTCGACTCAAGCTCTCTATTACCAGCCCCGTTCAGAGCCAATTGGGCCTTGATTTCTTCCGTTCTTGATGTGGATCGACTCGTACTGATCTCAGGAAGCTAACTCGAGCTTCAATTCCACTCTTCACGGCTCAATTCTTCCAATTCGAATTTCCCTCCCAAAAACCAAATTTTCGATTCTCAGTTTCTTTCTCCCTCTCAATCCCCCGTGTTTCCCTCACTCAATCAGTCTCTCAGTTTCTCACTCTCTGGTTCAGAAATGGAAGAGAAATGGTGGACAATTTCGAACTCCCCATTCTCCGCTTCTCAGTTATGCACGGGTAAGAAAACACCAAGAGATTAATGGAAAATGATTAATCAATTAATTAAAATAATAATAAAACATAATAATTATGTTTTCCCCAAAACATGGGTTCTGGTTTTAAGCCCCAATTTAAGGGATGAGTGACACATGTCACCCATCCAAGTGTGTTCAGTCATCGGTTACTGTTCATATTAAAATATTATTTTAATCCCGGTTCGTTCGGTTAATCGAGTCTGTTCCCGTGACCATAATTTCGTCGTCGAATCTCCGATTTTAGTATGCCGCCTGTCGTTGGATTCGTATCGACGAGACCTACGTAACGGTCCTTGACCCTCGTCCATCGGACCTCCCGGTCAAAAAGTCAACATTTGGCCCCTAATATGCCAAATTACCAAAATACCCCTCAACTTCCGAACGTCATAACTTTCACCTCGAATGTCGGAATCGAACGTGCCACCAGTCTATGAACTCGTGACGTCCCGAACTACGTCACAGTCATCGGTCAAAGTCCATTTGACCGCCCGAACTAAAAGTGAACATTTTGCCCACTAGGGGCAAAACGGTCATTTTGCACAATTCGTCCGATTTCACTCAACTAATCCCCGATTAGTCATTCTAAATCATAATTAATTAATATTCGATCCCGATATTCGGGACGAGTCATGACAAGAGGAGTCGCGTAGGCACGACGGAGCTCACGGCGGCGGCCTGAGCGCAGGTAATTTCTTCGATCCTTTTCGATGCTCTGTTTTTCCGTTAATTTCAAACGGTTAGTCGTGAAGTTAGGGGCTGAGTAGAGGTGTCTGGTAGGTTTTAATCGACTCCTTAGGTCCTTAGGAACCTATAGATGTTGAAGCCATGATGGGGGGTGACACGGGTGGTCGGATTGAAGAACAAGGGTTTTTGTTGGTCACGGGTTCGAGCTAGGGACAACGGGTTAGAGCCCGTGTTGTTGTGTTTGGTTGAGAGGAATGGATTCCTAGGACCAGGACGAAGCTATTGGTGGAAAGAGGGACTGATTTGGTTGCAGGTTGACGGAGAACCGGTCATGCCGGTTCAGACCGGCTGACCATCGAATAATAAGAAGATGAATAGTACTCTGTGTGCAGGCCCGTGAGGCCCACGCGCAGCCACTTGGGCGGCGCGTGAGGCCCATGCGCAGCCACTTGGGCGGTGCGTGGGGGGGCGTGTGGTGGTTTCTGGGGAACCTTCCAACTAGGTTTTTGGTCTAGTCGTTGTAACGAATCTTTTGAGATAGGTTTCGGGTTAATCAGACGTCGTTTCGAGTTAGTTCTGCGGGATCGAAGGTTTAGGGTCTCGGTTCGTTACGTTTAGAACCCGGGGAATTTTGTGGGGAATTAGGAGAACCTTGGTGGACGTGTTAGTGACGTATTTTGGTGACTTGTGACAGGATCGGGAACCCCCGAGGCGGACGAGGAACGTACAGGACGTTCGGGACGCGAGTGACGTACCCGGTAACTGTGAGTGGACCCCTTCTCTATAATTGAGCACGCATAACTGTTTTTCTATAATTTTTTTATGGTTTTACATGTGATTTCATGATTATCGAATATGTTATAACAATTTTATATAATTGCACGTTTTACAAGAAAGCTACGGTTTTCATCACGTTTTACGAGAAAGGCTTGATTTCTGATTATGATGCCATGATTTTGGGATTTCAAACGATAAAGGGTTTTCAATGATTATAAATGGATTTTGGAACATGATTTCGATGATCAAGTTTTTCGATTTTAGAATCGAATTTCAGAAAGCAGTATTTGGTTTTAAAGTTGAAAAGTGGAATTCCGGATTTGGGTTCGGAATGACGGCTCGGGATGTCGGAAGGGCTTCGGACCAGTGATTTCGGATTCAGTGTAACGCCCCGGACGTTCAGGAATGTAATATTATAAAATATTGAAAAAAATGAAGTTTTTACCCTTGTGATTTGTGTGGTCAAATTGTTGACTTTTTGATTGGAGGGTCGAACGGACGTGGAGTGATGACCGTGACGTAGTTCGGGACGTCACGAGTTCATAGACAGGTGGCACGTTCGATTCGGACGAACAGGGTGAAAGTTATGATGTCCGGAAGTTCAGGGGCATTATCGTAATTTGGACGTTATATGGGAAAAAGTTGACTTTCTGTTTGACAATTGATATTCATTTGACTCGAAGATCGTTATGTTCGTCTCGATGCCCTGAGTACAACGACAGGCGGCACGCGCGAAACGGACGTCGGATGACCAAGTTACGGGTCACGGATGTTGGAGGGCAATTTGGTAATTATTGCACAGAGGGGCATTTTGGTCATTTCACGACGGTTACTGTTCACCACCGTGAAAAACAGAGTGCACGACCGTGGGTCTTATGCGTGCAATTGTTTATGGCTAGTGGAATGGCTCAAACAATTTGTTTATGTGGATTTAGGTATTGGAAGCATGACTGAGTGGCCTTGGTGCACGGTTTGGGCAGAATTCAGGGCACGGGAGTGCAAGGAATGGCCATGGTTTCTGTGTGCGTGGGAGACATTTTCAGAGACCCCAGTTGGTCTCCCACGGGCTGCTGGCCACACCGATCGACTAACCGTGTATGGGAATGGAGTGAGGATTGAATTGGGGTCATTTGTGCATCAGTGAGAGGGTTGAGTTTGAGAGAACCAGTGAAGAACCATTTTCGGTTTTTTGGGGGGGAAATCTCAGAGTTCAGTTTCTACTGGTTTTGGGACCAAACTAGACACACTGAGAGTTTTCTGGGAGCAGCAGAAGCATAACCGTGCACGAGATCAAGCAAATTGAGCAAGGATTGCTCAGGAGCCCAGGTACCAGTTCCGAGAAGAACCAGTTGGAGGGAAAAACCACATTCAATTTCTGAGGCTTGTTGATCGAAACCAAGGGCCATTCTATTCTTCTGGGAGCAAAAGGAAACCAACCACGTCGATTTCGAGGGACGACACTCACGAATTGGCCAGGAACGGAGTTCCCTGGTTCTGAGAATTTTCGAGCTTGAGGACGACGACTTCCAGGTAACGGAGAGTCCAATAGATTGTACCATTGTGTTCGTCTAAGTTCCCTTAATCTACTGGTGAAATTAATTGGAGAATGGAGTTAGTTTGGGTGAGTTCTGGGTGACGACCCGTTCGTCTGTTCAAGTTTGGGTTGAATCGATTTAGGGACAGTCGAGGTTAATCATTAGTACAGACCTGAAATTAATGGGTTAGAGAAGATAATAGGATTGAAAACGGGAGGAATTGATTGAGAATTGAGCTTGAACTGGTCGGGTTGAGTCGCGGGTGACAGACCCGTTTATCAGTCTATCCGGGTAAGAACGAAGACACTGTAGCTTGGCGCGTGGCCTTCACGCGCAGCCACTTTGGGCGGCGCGTGACGTCGTGTGCGATGTCATCTCCGATCACGGTCAACATGGAAACTGTTCCTTTCAGTCTAATTAACATTTTCCCTTTAGGATTCGAGTTGTTCGGGAGTCGTTCGAGATAATTTCGGGAGCTCGGAAGTTTAGGTCCTTAAGGTTTATTTCGCCGAAAAATCCGGACAATTAGGGAAAAATCATACGAGCTATTTGAGGATGTTTGTAACCCTTCTTGTACGTTTTTACAGGCCCGGACACTTCCGAAGCTACGGAGGAGCGCGCGGGACGCGATTGACGCGTCCTAAAACTGTGAGTGGACTTTTTGATTTCTAAATTGGGCATGCATGACTATTTTGCTTATTTATCCCATGGTTTTACATATGATTTTATGATGGTGATATGATATATCAGTTTTACGTGTTTTCACGTTTTTCGAGATATTTATCGTATTTCACGCATTTCGAGGTTATGGTTTTCGCTTATGCATGCGTGATGATTTTGATGAAGTACCTGGATATGAATATGCATGTTTTCGGATTTATGATGTTTGATCATATTGTGAAGTAATTTTCGGAAATTGCATGTGTTGGAATTTGCATGTGAATTCGGACATAAGTCCTATTATGATGTGATACGTTTTCGGAATGATGTTGGAAAACGGTTTGTGATGAATCCTGGTTTATTGTGTTTAAAAATGGTTTTGGGTTTAAAGACCCGGTTAATGGTTGGATCTGGTTTTGGGTTTAAAGACCCGGTATGTTGATGACGGGGGCGGGCCCGAGAGTTGGGTTTAAAGACCCGGATTGAGTTTAAAGACTCGTGAGTTTAAAGACTCGATTATTGTGATACCCCCGAGGCCTACTATTCATGTTTTGAGTTTAAAGACTCGTTGATATCCCGGGAAGGCCTAATATTGAGTTTAAAGACTCGGATGGATCCAACGGCATAATTGTGGTTATTGATTCACGGTTTACTTGATTTGTGCAATTAACGTTTCAAAATGACGTTTTCTGAAATGTGGCATTATTAAATGGTTTTACATGAGTTATGACGATCCTTGGTAACGTTTTTCATGTGTTTCGGAAAAAAAAAGAGTTTTCAAAAGTTTAATATGCAAATTTTGAATATTTGGTTATGCATGCGTGTTACAAAACTGGAGGGCGAACCCGATTTCGGAAAAACTGTTTTTCCTGTAAAACTTATGTTTCGGTCCACTCACACTTTGTTGTTTTAAATTCCCTCCAGGTCGTGGTACAAGTGCGGGGGCAAGCGCCGAGGCAGAGGCGGAGGCATAAAGTTTTCCGTTGCGGAGTAGTTAGTTCACAGAGTAGGATTTGTTTCTTTAACTTGTTTTGTAATTTTATGCTCTATGAAACTGT
The DNA here is from genome assembly GCA_032719365.1 of Prinsepia uniflora. NCBI lineage: Eukaryota > Viridiplantae > Streptophyta > Magnoliopsida > Rosales > Rosaceae > Prinsepia > Prinsepia uniflora. Next base: position 75,145,729 of record CM064868.1, on the reverse strand, counting down.
GGACTTGACGTCCAGTCGGTTGTAATTGTTTAATCTCCCTGGTCTGACAATGGGTGTGTTGTAATATTAATTAATTTTCCGGTCTTTTGGATTCGATTGTCAAACGGGAGCAGGATGCTTCCCGATTATCGAGGCGATAATCGGGGTGGGTCCTGTCATTCAGGTTTGGATATGGATTTAGAAATGGTTTTCAAATGGTTTTGGATTGGATTTTCTGGATCAGGTTATTGGGTTTAAAGACCCGGATTATGATTGACGGGGGATGGGCCCAGATTGGGTTTAAAGACCCAGATTGAGTTTAAAGACTCGAGAGTTTAAAGACTCGGATATATTGATATTTCCCTCGTAGGTCTGTTGAGTTTAAAGACTCGGGAGTTTAAAGACTCGGGAGTTAAAAACTCGGATAGATCCAGCAGGTTTGATCGGATGATTATATTGGTAGTTTATGTTTTACTGTTAATGTTTTATAACGTTTATCCTACTGTGTTTATGTTGTTGCGGTTTCCATGATGAAAATGATGTGATTTATAAATGTTTTCAGAAATTGGATTATGCATGCATGTTTTCAAAACAGAGGGTCAAACCCTGGTTTGTTTATGAAACGGTTTTTGAAACTTTTATTCTGTTGGTCCACTCACACTTTCTGGTTTTTAATTGACCTCTAGGTTGTGGAGCTAGAGCGGGGGTTGACGTAGCGTCGGAGGCATAGAGTACTCAAGAGTTTTCCTGGAGTGGTTTCAGTATTCCGTTGTGCGTGTACTCTGTGTGGTTTTGTTTTACCTTGTTTGGTACTATGCTCTGTATAACGGTTGACTTGTGGATGTTTTAAATTCTCCTTCGTTTGACAGTGTAATTTGTGGTTTTCGTGAGGTTATTTTGGTCTTTAGTGTTGGGTTGTCAGACGGGAGCGGAATTCATCTCGGTTATCGGGGTGATAATCGGGGTGAGTCCTGACAACTTGAGTGCCGAAAATACCCTGAACTGGTTTAAAAGTAAACAAGCTTAAGTTCTACATTACTAGACCAGGGATAAGTATCATAAAAAAATGAGCACATATGTCAGTTTACAAAACAGTATACAAACCTACCCAAACGGGTTTACAGGTGCGCAACAAAAAGTATCTATGCCTCGGCCTCTAGATTAACCCCTGTCTCTGTGTCACGGTCTGGAGGGTTAAGAAAACAATCAAAGAGTGAGTGGACAAAAATAAAAATTTCCAAAACAATTTTAAGGAAACAACTAAAGGTTTTCCCCTACGTTTTCAAACATGCATGCATTTAAGTCAAATCATAAGAAATGGAAATCGAAGCATAAATCAATATAAATATGGACATATAAAACAGTAATACACAATATATCTAATCATCGACATCCCTGATGTCTAATAAATAATGTCATGGTTATAAAGCTACGCGTGCCGCTCAGGGTCTCAAGTCCGAGTCCTTCCATCGGACCCTATCTTGGGTGATATCATAATGGTGTGTCTTCCCCGGAGCCTGTCCGGGGTGATATCAATTTCTCGAACTCCTGATCTTGAGCCTGTCCTCAAAGCGACCCCTCTCAGGAAGTACACCGTGACTACTCCAGGATACTACGAGACGTCCAGAGGAGACAATCCACTCATAATGATGGTATGTACTGACAGGACCCACCCCGATTATCGCCTCGATAATCGGGAAACATCCTGCTCCCGTCTGACAATCGACACCAGAAAACTGGAAAACCAAATAATATTACATCACACTCATTGTCAGACCAGGGAGATTAAACGAATACAACCGACTGGACATCAAGTCCATAGTTTCACAGAGCACAATATTACAAAACAAGTTAAAGAACAAATCCTACTCTGTGAACTAGCTACTCCGCAACGGAAAACTTTATGCCTCTGCCTCTGCCTTGGCGCTAGCCCCCGAACTTGTACCACGACCTGGAGGGTAGTTAAAACAACAAAGTGTGAGTGGACCGAAACAAAGGTTAACAGAAAACAGCTTAAGGAAATCGGGGTTCGCCCTCCAGTTTTATAACACGCATGCATAACCAAATATTCGAAAACCGTGTATTAAACATTCGAAATTACTTTTTCCGAAACACATGGAAAACACTACAGAAAACTATCATAGCTCATGTAAAACAATATAATATTATCGAAATCCAGAAATCGTCATTTGAACGTCAATTAAGAAAATCAAGTAAAAGTGAATCAATAATCACAAGTAAGCCGTTGGATCCATCCGAGTCTTTAAACTCAATATCAGGCCTTCCGGGGATATCAACGAGTCTTTAAAATCAAAGGATAATCAATAGGCCTCGGGGGTGTCGCAATAACCGAGTCTTTAAACTCACGAGTCTTTAAACTCAATTTACTGGGCCCGCCCCCGTCATCAATTAACCGGGTCATTAAACCCAAAACCAGATCCAACAATCAACCGGGTCTTTAAACCCAAAACCATTTATAACACAATTCTTCATGATCCATTTTCCAAAAATTCATTTCGAAATCATAACTTGTCAAAATAGGACTTGTGTCCGAATTCACATGCAATATCAAAACATGAAATTCCCGAAATCACTTCACAGATATAATCAAACGTCATAAATACGTAACATGCATAATCATATCCAATGACTTCATCAAAACATCATTCATGCATAGGCGAAAACCGTAACCTCGAAATACGTGAAATACGATATTTATCTCGAAAAGCGTGAAACCACGTAAAACCGAAATAGCATATTTATTATCATATAATCATAAGTGAAAACACAAGATAATTAAGTAAAATAGTCATGCATGCACAGTTTGGAAACCAAAAGTCCACTCACGGTTTTAGGACGCGTCAATCGCGCCCCGTGCGCTCCTCAGTAGCTTCGGAAATGTCCGAGCCTGTAAAAACGTACAAGGAGGGTTACAATCATCCTCAAATAACTCGTATGATTTTCCCTAATTTTTCCGGATTTTTCGACGAAATAAACCTTAAGGACCTAAACTTCCGAACTCCCGAAATTATCCCGAACGACTCCCGATCGACTCGAACCCTAAAGGTAAAATGTTAATTAGACTGAAAGGAATAAGTTTCATGTTGACCGTGACCGGAGATGACTTCACACGCGCCGTCACGAACCGCCCAAAGTGGCTGCGCGTGAAGGCCACCCGCCCAGCTACAGTGTTTTCTCCCTCACCCGAATAGCCTGTTAAACGGGTCTGTTACCCGCGACTCAACCCGACCAGCTAACCCTCAATTCTCCATCAATTCCTCTCGTTTTTGATCCTAACTTCTTCTCTAATCCATTAATTTTAGGTCTGTATTGATGATTAACCTCGACTGTCCCTAGATCGATCAACCCAAGCTCGCACAGTCGAACGAGTCTTCATCTAGAACTCACCCAAAACAGTTCCATTATCCAATTAACTCAGACAGTAGCTTAAGGGGACCTAGACGAACCAAAACATCCAATCAATTGACCCCAAACCAACCTGGAAGTCGTCGTCTTCAAGCTCGAAAATTCTCAGAACCAGGGGCCTCAGTTCTTGGCAAATTCGTGAGTGATGTCCTTCGAAATCGATGTGGTCGGTTTCCTTTTGCTCCCAAAAGACTAATGCGGCCCTTAGTTTCGCGCAAATGGCCTCACAATTTGATCTTCGATTTTCCCTCCAAACTGGTTTTTCTCTGAACTGGAACTTGAGTTCCTGAGCAATCCTTGATCAAATCCCTTCAGCTCTTGCACGGTTATGTTCCTGTCACTCCCAGAAAGCTTCCTCAGTGTTTAGATTGGTCCCAAAACCCGTAGAAATTGAACTCTAATTTTTTTTCCCCCAAAAACCCGAAAATGGTTCTTCACGGTTTCTCTCAATCCCTCTCAGTCTCTCCACAGCAGAACGATTCCAAATGAACTCCCAGACTCAAAGGCACACCGTTAATCAATCAATGTGGCCAGCAACCCGTGGGAGACACTCTGAAGTCTCTGAAAACGGTTTCCCGCAAACACAGAAACCATGGCCATTCTTTACTCCTCCCGTGCTCTGAACACTGCCCAACCAAGCTCCCACTACCTCAAATTACATAAACTAAACGTCTGTTTCATTCCACTAAGGCCATAAACAATTGCACGCACAAAACACCACGGCATGGCCGTGCACTCTGTTTTTCACGGTGGTGCTACAGTAACTGCCGTGCAAATGACCAAAATGCCCTCAAGGCAATAATTACCAAAATGCCCTCCAACTTCCGTGACCTGTAACTCGGTCATCTGATGTCCGTTTCACGCGTGCCGCCCGTCGTTGTACTCGGGGCTTCGAGACGAATCTAACGGTCTTCGAGTCGTGTGAAAACCAATTGTCAAACAAAAAGTCAACTTTTTCCCCTATAACGTCCAAATTACGATAATGCCCATGGGCTTCCGAACGTCATAACTTTCACCACGAACGTCGGAATTGGACTTGCCACCTGTCTATGAACTCGTGACGTCCCAAACTACGTCACGGTCATCGGTCAACGTCCGTTCGACCCTCCAATCAAAAAGTCAACAATTTGACCATATGAGACACAGGGGTAAAAACGCCATTTTATTCAATATTTTACAATAGTACATTTTCCGAATTTCCGGGGCGTTACATGTACAGTGTAGTAGTCAAAACTTGTGAAAATCGTATTTAAGTCATTTCTCAAAATCCACCAAAATCTGTGTCCAGAAAACATTTCACAAATCCGAGTTACCCAAATGATCACACAAATCATAATTCAAAATCATTTAAGATCCTAACTTTCTTTCAAATCCCTATTTTACTCCAAAATTAGTCAACACACTATTCAGACGGGTCTCAAGCCCAAATCATCGTAAAACGTAAAACAGTGCGTAAACGACATTTAAAATCCACAAGATCATCAATGAATGTTATTAAAGTATTTCAATGCAAATCGTATATGCATACATTCATTTTATAACACAAATATCCACTCACACCCAGTCCTCGTTGCTCTAATGAACTGCGCTGGAATTGCCCCGAAGCTAAACCACAGTCTCTGGGCCTATCCAAAACACATCCAAAGGTCACTAACGGACTCTACAAGTTCAAACACTAAACCCTCAAAAAATCTAATACAGGGAACGCGTCCCGAACACGTTTCTCTAGGCTAAAAACTTCTAAATGACCTATCAAACGATCTCTGAGCGATCTGAAACGACCACCACTGGATTCGGATCGTCGAAACCTTTCGGACATGACCAATTTCACCTCGAAAATCGATCTCACGCGCCAGTCAAACTTCTGGTCAACGGTCAATGCACGTCATCAAAGTCAACCTTGACGTCATCGCTGACAGGTTTGACACGTGCCACGTGTCAACCTCTGATTGGTCCACGTGTCTAACACGTCAGTACTAACTGGACCTGACAACTACCACATGGCAGCACCCCATTGGCCATGTGGCTTGACAACCCTGACAGATAATGACGTCACCCGCTGACGTCATCATTGTCTACCTCCCACCGGGTCGACCTGTTTTACTGTAACGGGTCAACTAGACCCGCGACTCAACTCGGTTCTAACTCATGCATTTTTATACTATTTTCGACCTTGTTTGTTCCTATCGACTTGCATTCAACCCAGAAACAAGCCTATGGATTAAAAACCACAAGAAACAGTTTAGAAATTACCTCTCAAATGTTGAATAGTGACGACCACCTACAACCTCACTTTCCCGTCAATCCTAGCCACCTTAATCCTTGTTTTTCGTTCCTATGAGATCGTATAGACCCTAGAAACATGTTTGAGTCATCAGAATCCCTTAACAAACCCTAGAAATTGAGTTTACATTTTTAGGTCCAAAATGGGTTTTCGGGTTTACCTTGGACGTGGCTCCTCCGCTGTGCTCAGCTTCACTCTGTCATCTCTCAGCCATCCATTCTCTCTCACTCTCTAAGACGAACACAGAAAATGATGGTATAATGGTTGTGGTGTGAGTTTGTGGGTTCGGGTTCACAGAGAGGAATGAAGAAGATGGAATGAAAATGGTTCAAAATATCCAAACACTTAGCGTCTTGGGCCAATTATATGAGTGACACTTGTCACTCATCAATTGGTCCACCCAAATTTTTTGACCAATTCAAGACAGCCACTTGGACAAATCCCCGTAAAGTGTGAATAGTTTTGATTTGTCTCCGTGACTCGTAACTTTCTCGTTGAACGTCCGATTTCGACGTGCCGTCTTTCTACAGACCCGTGACGTCCCGATTTACGTAACGGACCTTAGTCAAAGTCCAAAAAGTGTCCCGGGTCAAAAGTCAAGAATATTCCCTTTCCATGGGTAAAATAGTCAATTCACAACTAAATTTCCGAAATTACAAATTAGCGAAAATTCGGGTTGTTACATATAAACATTTAATTTATTGTTTAATTTTATTACAATTTTATGCAACACTAAAAAATTAATTCATAAATTGTAGCTTTTTTTTTGTCAATTCATAAATTCTTTGCTAATCTTAAAATTTCTCCTCCAAACATGCATACGTTCTAGGAAAATATTTCATTCCACCCACCCCTAATGGTACCTTCTTATACCACACTTTCAACTTAACAAATCATAAAATAATTTAAATCACTTAATTTATAATTTTTTGGCAATCTAATTTTTTTATATTCAAACTCAATATTAGAATAAGATAGTAATAAGAAAATTAATTTCTGAAACAATAATCCAATAAGCTTGGATGAATTTAAAGAGAAATAGGAAGGAAATTAGATAATGAATCAAATCTTCAAAAAATTAGGGAACATTCAAATTTCGTAATTTCGAGGAATAATCCAGAGATGTAACATATATGGGAGGCAAAGGTGCAATCGTAAATAAAGAAAGAAAGAAAGGTCACTTTTTAGTAGAAATACAGCCTCCGTTCTATTAAACCCCCAATCGAAGCCGCCATCGGGGACTTTCTGACGCTCTCAAATCCACACATCTACTCGTTAGGCGTGAGCCTCCTCGCTCTCTCTCAGGCAAAGCTCGGCAACCACCTCCGAGCTTTTCCATAAACCCTGATTTTTCCGATCCCCAATTTCACCAAACACCTCTGATTGCCTTCGCCAGCTGTAGCCCGACTTTTCAATTCAGCCTTGCCGCCTTCGATTCACTGTACTCCGCTACCGAAATGGCATTCTCCGTTTGCTAGGGCTCTCTAGATACATCTTTTCAGTCTCCGAGAGCACACTGCACCACTTCTTCACACTCCTAATCAAATTTGCAGTTATGGCAATTCGCGTTACGTTAAGTTTCTCCGGCTATGTCGCCCAAAACCTAGCCTCCTCGGCCAGTCTCCGCGCTGGAAAGTGCCGAGGAGTTCACGAATGTTGGGTCAGGTCTCGGATATTCGGATCGTATCAGAAGCCTGACCTCGACCCGTCCGTTCCCGTCCGAAATTACCATTCCCAATTCTCCCGTTCAAAGCCTGATTCGGCGGCCGCCGGTGCTAGGATTTTGCCGTCCATCTACACAGCCCTTGCCGAAGAGATTCTCGGTGAGAGCTCCAAGAGCCCGATCGTCCTGGGTTTGATCTCGCTTCTGAAGTCAACGGCTTTCGTAACGGGTGTCTCTTCAGCTCCGGCCGGTATGGGTATTTCGTCCTTTAAACCCGGCTCGATCATGCCTTTCTTACAGGTATCAAAATGGCTTCCTTGCAACGAGTCCGTCCCGGTGTCTATATTGAAGGAAGTGGACAAAGGTGGAACGGTGTGTATGGATGAAGTCGCTGCTGATCCTTCGCGGTTGGCTAAAAAAGATTTGGGTAGAACTGGTTTCTTGTCGCGCCTTCTGAATTCTTGTTCGGAAGACGCTAGGGCCGTGTTCACCGCCGTCACTGTTAGTGTCTTGTTTAAGTCCTTCTTGGCCGAGCCCAGATCGATTCCCTCCACTTCTATGTACCCTACTCTCGATGTGGGCGATCGCGTTTTAGCTGAGAAGGTGAGCCCATGTTCATCTCATTGGTATTTTCTGAATAGTTTTTCAAATTATGTTAAACTGGTAGAATAGTCGTATTTTGATAAACTGATAATTGATTAAGAATCGGTAGTACATGTACGAATTGTGAGTTAGGAATTGGGATATGGAATATTATGCATGCAAATTTTACTTGGTGATTTGATGAATGTGGAAAATTTCTGACACCCAGCTGGTATTTGTCTTTGATTAATCAGGTTTCATATTTCTTTAAACAGCCCGAGGTTTCAGATATAGTGATTTTCAAGGCACCTCCAATCTTACAGGTAATGTTTATAATTAATTACATTTTGTAAGCATTGTGAAGGCACCTCAATTTATGCATGCAAGAATTTTTGACATGTGGGTGCTGACATTCTCTCCTTGTGTTTTGTGTGCACTATGCAGGATATTGGTTTTAGTTCGGGCGATGTGTTCATCAAACGAATTGTGGCTAAGGCTGGAGATTCTGTTGAGGTATAAACCCCAGTGATCTTGAAGTTATTGTCTGTAGCTCAGGCATTTTATTCATGAAAAGGAAAATTATATACCTTGATTTTTGACATTTTATGTTAATAGGTTCGCGATGGGAAATTGCTGGTGAATGGCCTTGTTCAAAATGAAAAGTACATATTGGAGCCGCTGGCTTACGAAATGGATCCAGTGGTAAGCATCCTCTTCTGACTTCTCAATCGTTTCTTTTTACTCGATTGATTTGCTTATATTATTGACATTTAAAAATGCTTGCAAAATTTTTATGAACACTGTCTGTCTGATTTTGCAGGTCATTCCAGAAGGCTATGTCTTTGTGATGGGAGATAACCGCAACAATAGTTTCGACTCTCATAACTGGTAATTCTCCGCTCTTAGTAATTAGTATTGCAAATGGATGACAAAGAAGATCGATTTCTTTGCAATTGGATTCTTATATCTCTGAAATGATGTGTTTTAACTTGTTGAATTCAGGGGACCACTTCCTGTCAAAAACATTCTTGGAAGATCGGTATTTCGCTATTGGCCTCCGTCCAAAGTATCGGACATCATGTATGAACCACAAGTAGTAGATAAATCTGTTGCGATTTCATGACATTCTGTCCTCTGTTTGCTGGGCTAAGGACCTCAGAAGAAATTGTTATTCAAACTATGAAAAATTTTCACCACTCGTTTTGCTCACTGTTGAGCACTTTGAACCTTCTTCTGATGGATAACATCACCCATCAGTCTGTGGCTCTATATAACATTGAAACTTGTGTTTATCAGAGTGGTGGGAAGAAACGGAAAAAAAAAATGAAGCTGAGTTTTCAGCTTGTCTGATTCATAAATTGTTTTATTGTTATATATGTTGGGAGGTTCAGCTTCAGCTGCCATACATGGGATTTTAGCACCTGTGAGGGGCCAGCAGTCTGACATTGGAAACGAAGATTTATCTGTAAATATGGCATCTCTTATGCCTAGTGAAGGTTCCGGGTCGGCCTTGCTGCGCGTGGAGATGGAGATGGTGGTTGCAGATGGTTGTTTGCAGGAATGCTGAAAGCCACTCCCACTTCCCATGAATGATGAATGAACTTGGCCTCCCTTTTGGTTTTGCTTGCTTTTCAAGCATCTTTTTGTAATGTTGTCTTCGTGGAATTCTGCTCCTGCATTGTTATAAAGACGCATTCTTCTTCTGTAATCGCTGTATACATCGTTTTTGTTTAGTGTTGTGCTGATCCACCCTACCTTTGATTGAGTGGACGTTGTATTACTGCCATTTTTAATATTAATTGTGTTATATTCAATTTGAGTATTAATTTATTTATAAAATAATTACTTATGCATTCAAATTTATTAGTTAAACAATATTTAATATATTCACCAAAAAATATAAAATATAAAATAAGAATGACAACAATATTAGTATAATTGTACAGATATATATATACACGTAATAAAAACAAATTCATTGGGGACCTCAAGTGGCTCCGCCATGGTTAGTGGTGAAACATGTATATTAGTAGATTTCAGATTCAAATTTCTTGATATTTAATGTATGGAATATCTCTTTTAATACCATTGATATAATAAAGAGTTTTTTTTTGCTCAGCTTATTATTATTTTATTTAGTGTAATTTTGTTTATATATCTTTTGAAAACGTTGTAATTCTTTCAGGTTCTAAGAAAATAAAAATTTTAAAAAATGTATCATTTTCAAAATTCAATCTTTATAATTACTATTTATATATGAATATTAAATTATATATTTAAAATTTATTTTATTTTTATGTTACCTAAATATAAATTTTATAAATTTTAAAAAATTAATTTTTGGAAATCTAAATTACATGTTTTGATAAATTTTAAGATTAAAGTGAACGGAACAAACTTGGCTGAGTTGTAAAAGTATAAGGATGACATGGATTAAATTGAAAAGGTATAAAGCAAAGTTATGAGGGGGAATATTATAAGCGACTTGAGGAGTATTGATGATAAAATCCGATAGCAATAAACGAAAAAGAAACGAGACAGGAAAATGTGGCAATGTAATAATAAAAGTGAACCGTCCGATCAAAGAAGGTTTATCCTCGTCGATGAATCATTCATCCAACGCAAACATGGCGGTGGTGGTGGTTGTAACTTGTAAGTAAGCTGGCGTGAGAGTGGATGCGATCCCTTTCGCTCATTCACGGTGGTTGACGAATCAAACAGATACAATAATAATGAGGAGGACCGGCGGCGTCTTCTTCTCCATCATCCTCTTCCTAATCCTCCACTTCCATTTCCCACTTCAATTCGTTTCAGCTTCTGATTCTTCTTTCCTTAACAACACCAACCAAATCTTACAGGTACCTCCTCCTCCTCCTCCGCCGTGTCCATGTCCTTACATAATTACCTCACTTTCTCTGTCGGTATCTGATTCTTAATTGCTTCCCTTTTTGTGAATTTGAAGGACGTTTTGAAGCAAATCTCGGCCAAGCACAATTGGGATTTGCAGGACATGAGGGTTTCGAGGCTGGATGTCGGCAAGGTCCGGTTCGGGAGTGCCCAGCGGTATGAGTTCCGGGTAGGTTTCGGGAAGATCCATGTGGGGGTCTTGTTCTCCGACGACGTCGCGTCTTGGAAAAAGTTCACCAAACCCAGATCCCATTTCGGCTCTCTCGTTAAGGAGCTCGGTTCCATGGCTGTCGTTGACACGTTCAAAGTGGAGGGTCCGTTTGAGCTACGGGTCGGTGGCGCTCATGACCTCTCCCTTTCGTTGCCGGTACGCCCAATTTCAGATTTCTCAATGCTTAATTCAATCTATAATTTCTGGATTAAATTAATTATACAGATCGAATCTTCAAATTGCTTTTGATTGCTGAATTGGAGTTAATTCCTTGGATAAGTACTACTAGAGCTTAGTTCTAAGTTATTGCATGCTAGGAGTTTTTGGACAGTATCGTATACACATATAGCTCAACCATTATATTGATTGTTTGAACGTTTTTGGCATTTATGTATGTTTGTAGATGAACACTACTTTTAGTGGGTTGAAAAGGGTTGTTGTTGAGGAAGGCATAACTGTTGAGGTATCAAGAGCTACAGAGGTCTCTGTATTTCATGCCTCTGATCTCGGTTTAGCATCAAATGGAAGTGCTTCTATGAACAAGGGGAGAATTGAGTTTTGGCCCATTGAGGACTCGTTCTGCATGCCATTAGTTCCAATTCGTGTTTTAGGGCCGGCAACATTGGTTGCATACAGGACTCGAAATCCCAATGCCCACATTGAAACTAGCTTTCTGTCCAAGGAGATTATTGAGTTGTTGCCAGAAAAGTGTTGCAGAAATCATGCTTATAAGAAGCGGGATTGCCCCATTGATTCTTTAAGTGTGAGGATATCTATGTTGGAAAGAATTTGGAAAGGCTTTCTTGGTGATAGAATTCGCCAAAGCAGTTTGTCGGGTTTTGTTGAAGGGAAAATCAAAGCTTCAACTATTGTCTGGTTCAAGGTTGAGGTTGAAAAGGATTTTCAGAGGAATGGTGCATTCCGGGGCAAGGAAGGGTGGAGAACTAGGCCCGCTGTTGAACGGGTATGGTTTGAAGTTATGGCGAGAGTTGAATTTGATAGGTTGAAACCTCTTTTGATTAAAAAGATTAGTCCTTTCATTGTGGCAGATACAGTTACATGGAGTAGTTTGATGTCAAATATTTCCTTCACAAAATCTGCATCTGTCCTCGTCCCCTCTGAGGCGCTAACCTTGGATGTGAAATGGTAGTGTAAACTTGTAAAGTATTCTTGTTCAGAATGTTTTGCAGATTAAGGCGACAAGGCTTTGTTTATGCCCCTTGCCCTTTCTCTCTAGATGTTGGATAAAACAGTACATGTTAGTTGTTAGGTACTACTCTTTATCGCTCGTGTAAGTTCACTGCTCTTGTAAACAAATGGTTCAAGTAAAAAGAAACAAATTTTACATAGAATTTGATGACTCCATGTTGGTTTCATTTTGATCTTCTTTTTGGTCACATTTGATGAGTAGGATTGGATAAGGTAACACTTCAGATTCATATTTTCAATGTAAAAATGGATGAATCTCATTATAGGAAAATTAGATTAGATTGGATTAGACATAGAATACAACTTACTTTTCTAATCCTACTATTTTAATAGGATTGGATTGGATAAGTTTTTTCGATTCTCTTCTCCATACAGTGAAAATACATCTAACTTTACATTCAAAATACATTGGATTCAGTGAGTCATCAATATCCAATTCAATCTTGCTTATCAAACTTTTTTTATCTCGCTCACCAAATTAGGTATTGAGTATGTCGAATTTAGATACTTTTTGATTTTGTATGTTCTAATGAATGTAGGAAAGGCTGGAAGGGTAAGGAGTCGAAAACATACCAGATAAGTAAGCATGTTGCAAGTGTAATGATTGATGAGATGGGTCAACTCAATTTTTGTTGATAATTATTGTTTTTCACTACAATATATACTAATTGCCCATATTAATAAAACAATAAAGCCTTGAATTCTAGCCGTCCTAATTAGAGCTTTTAGTCATTTAAACCTTTCCATTGAAATCAACATGCTTCGTCACTTCCACCTTCTTGTACTTGTACCATGATGCACAAATCAAATAAGATCCAAAATTCAACACACAGCCCAGCCAATAACCAATAGAAATACTTCAACTTGTCCTTGTTCAAATTATTGCTAGCCAGCCACCCTCCGCTGACTTTATTCACTACCTTCACCACCTTCACCACCATTGAGCTCAGAAAGTACCCGAACGCCATTGAACACCACGAGATGGCGGTGCTGAGAGACTTCATACTGGCAGCACTCTCGGCGTAGAAGAACTCCAACAGCCCTACCAGAGTAAACATGTCTGCAGCTCCAAAAATGGCATACTGCAACCCTATCCAGAATATGCTCATTGGCAGTGGCTCGGTACTGTCAACCATGTTGGGCTGAATGGCCACATTTTTGCGGCGGGTCTCTATGGCTCCGGAGATTGCTATGGAAACTCCCGAGAGCACTAACCCGACCGCAATTCTCTGAAGGTGTCGAATCCCAGTTGGGGTTCTGGTGATTTTTCGAGCAATGGTTGCGAAATGGCAATCATATATTGGGATGCGGAAGAACATACAGAGTAAAGGGATGACAGGGATTGAGGGATCGGGGATTTTGATCCCCAGCAGAGGTGGGTCCATGGTAAGGCTTTGTTGGATTGAGGTGGTCTGAAGCTGAGCCATGCATGTATTCATGAAGACTACTGAATATGATGGGAAGCATACGAATTAAAAGCTTTGTTTCTTCAATCTGTGTTACTGTGCATAGGTTCCATGGTCCATGAGCTCTAGATATTGATTTGATGCACCCTCATTTCTAGTACCGCAGAAGATTGCTGCCCGGTCCAAAAATCTGCAAAGTGCTTAATTCTGTATTAGTTTAAATAAAAGGAGTTGGACCAACCCGAATTCGTTCATTTCTAATTGGACTTCTACGTCGACAGGAAGGTTTATATTACAGAAAATTCCGCTTGAAGTCAATTAGACCAACCCCAACATTTTTTCGGATTGGTTGGGTCGAAGTCCTAACTCGTCAACCCAATTTAGATTCTCTCTTGCTCAATCCAATTCGAGTTCTAACTATCCCAGCTTAAATCGGGTACTTTTAACTAACCCAACCGAATTGGGGTTTAGACCAAGAATTTATTTAAACACAACTCTAATTCTAACTTATGTGACTCCACAATATTGACACTCCAATACTCTTCAAGACTACATTGATCGAAAGAGATTTTTCGGCTAGGTTTAATGATGTGTTTTGAAATTTTTGGTTTGAATCCAAGTGAGCTCGAACCCAACCCATAATCAGTAAAAATCCTAACTAACCTCAACCAGATAAATTCAAATGAACCCGAATTGTGAAAGTTGAGTTGACTTTTTGACCCGGCAACCTGGCTGATTTGTACCGAATTGAAAGTTTAGACCTATGTCAGTAGATTCTGTACCTGAATTGATCTGTTCTCTGAAGAATTTTTTTTTTTGTTCCCCTCCTTCCTTGTCATGGATCTCATGTAATTCCCCTGCATTATCTGGAATTCAAAGTTTTCGGTTTTTCGTAGCGGCCACCAGAACCTGGAGGATACTGAGAACGGGGCTGCCACGGGGGACATTGTTTTTGTACGCCGACTTCCCCATACACACACAAACAATGGCCATGAGGACAGCAACGGTGCACACACCAAATGCAAAGTCCCAGCCCTGGTTTGAACTTATCCAAACCACGACGGTGACACCAAAAATGGCCCCAATTGTGAGGCTGAACAGGAACCAGTTGAAGAAGCTTGACAGCTGCGCAGCTCCATTAGGCTCCTTCTCGTCGAATTGGTTGGCGCCTAAGGCGGGGAACGCCGATTTGACGCCGCTGGTGCCTAGGACCATAAGGTAGAGGCCACCGTCAAGGATCGCAAGTAGGCCCGTGCTTGGTTCCTCCCATTGGTGAAGTTGGCTTGGTGGACAAGTTAGATCCTCCACAGATATCCTGTTCCTAACTTTAACTCAATTTAATGCAACTGGTAAATTATAATGTGAAAACACCTAAGGAATGCTAATTCCCAACTTAAACACAAAGTCATATAACAACTGTGACTTTAAGAAACAATAACCAAGCGCTTAATCAACTCTTAAACAAACCAACAACAAACCTCAACACAATACCAATATTTCAAGGTTAATAAATCAGCAGTAAACAAATAGGTTAAACAACCTAATCAAACACGAATTCAACTGCTCATGGAATTCGTACACATATAATTTAGTGTGGTAAATCCTCCATTGGGAAACTTCCACGGGCACTTTATCGTCAGTCATAAATCAATCCACTAAAATAACAATCAATTACAAGACAGCAATACTCTTCTTATTACACACTAGTCCACTAGTTAAGGTAGTCTTCCTCAAACTGAAATTGATGCGTCTTCTTCTTCTGGCGCAGCGCTCACACGGTTGACAGTCACCTCGGAGCATCTCATCCATCATCCACCAATCTGCTTCATCGCCTCTTGCTCAAAAACCACGCTCAATGAATCACCAAAGAAGGTTTTTCGGACTCACCTAAAAACCACCTCCACCGTTTGCAGGTTGAGTTCGATTCGAACTCATCTTCCTCCACTTTTCTTATCTTCAAATATGTCCCACCAACACAAGATTTTGTGCGGTGGCGCTTTTTCTCTGCCAAGTCGAGGGAGGCTTGTCTAGTTGTCTCCCAATATCCCACCAAAAATCGCTCTTGAAGTGCAGCAACACTTTCTTTTATTTTTTATCTCCATCGCGCTTTACTGATGCTTCCCCTCATATAGACCTAATGGGTCTTGGTAATTGTGGGCTAAATCAAGCAATTCTCCAAAGCCCAAAGACTTAACATAAGATTGCCCAAGTGTTTTATATAATTGTAATTAGGAAATGCGAAAACTAAATTTACATTTACATAATGATACAAAGTAAAATATATGGAAATTTTGATTGCGGTCCTAAAGTAAAACACTTGTTGAAGTAGGTAGCTAGGGTTTACCATTGTGATATAGCGTTTGCTTCTCTTCTCAATCAAGTTTGTGAAGCTTGAGTGATGAGAACTGCAATGGGTAGAGTAGAGCTTCATATGGAGAGGGGAAGAACAAAAAGGAACCAAATCGCATCTTTGGATTTGGAAGACCTACTTTGCTTCATTTTGTTTCTTATTAGATCTCTCTTTCTCGCTTCCAATAATATTATGTATGACTTAATTATCTAATACATATTTGGAAGACCTATTTGGCTTCATTCTGTTTTTTGTTTTGTTAAAGATTTTAGATTTGATTCCCATAAAAAGTGAAATCAATACTCAATGTGTATAATCTTTTTCTTTTCAACATTGTTGCATAAAGAAAGGTACTAGCCTCTCTGTTCCATTGATTATATTTATCAAGTTGTTTTTATGCAATAATATAATTGTTGATTCTATAAATCATCATTTCCAATATCAATAAATGAGATTAGACTTTATTTATTTATTTATTTTTACCAATCAAATTAACAATAATAATAAACAAAAATAACAATTAAGATCACATTTCATTTAATTGATGCATATGAATATTAAAACGATTTCAAATTTTATTGATTTTTACATAAATGATCTAGAATTCAATAGTTACTCGATATGTGGAAAGAGGGACTAAAGAGGCTAGTCACCTACAATATATGACATGCAATTAAGATCTAATCAAAGAAAAATATCTAAATATTGTGTTTAGGAGAATGTCGAAATACAAGATTAATGGGTTTATGTTGTAAAGTGTTGCCCCTCCTCTATCCCCAACGAAAATGTTTAATTATTAATGGATAATACTTGTATCACATCCTGTTGATTTATCAAATTGTGGTTATACATATATTATAATCGAAACCGTTTAAATCTTAAATCATCATTTCAAAATCACTCAAACAAAAAATCAACGAAATTGGAGATTATCTAACTATTCATACATATCAATTAAATGAACGGTTTGACATGACGATATTAATTGTTACAAAAACCGTTCAATTATTTCATAAATATGAAGGATCAAATGAACTTCAATTTTATTGAATTTTTTTTTTTACGAAGATGATCTTGAAATGGCGATTTAGAGAATAAACGATTTCGATTATGATATACATACAAAATTAATTCGATAAATTAAAAAAATAATACAGGGAGATAATACTAAAGTGAAATACAAGTATATCCATTATTAATTAACCCCTCTGTGCTTAAGCACCAATAAGGCATCCGGTCGACTTGGACCGCAATAATTTGGGTCACTTACGAAATTATTAACATTAATCTCTGATTTCCAGAAGCAATTCTAGATATATAGTCCATAGATCTTTCACCCTAATAGGACCATTTCATAATTAATTGTTTATAAAACTGAATTAAGATTGCTTCCATATGTTGACAATCTGCTGCATCAGAGGCTCAGAGCTTGCAGCTCAGCAGCATAGAATACTCCAAATAAAAATGAATCAAATGATTCACTGGTAGTAAGAAGTTTGAGGAGGCCGATCGCAATCGGTTTAATTTAAGGTTAAGTGATCTAATTAAGATTTCACAAGTAAATATTGCAGTCTGGTGACAAATGTTAAATGTTAAATATTGCTAAAAGTTCAAAAATTGTTGGAAGTATTTTGTAATTAGAGCAAGTCATACCCTGAGCAGGAATTAGATTCATCCTTTTAAATGTGGGAATTAAAATACTTATGAATTGTGTCTCTGTGACTAGCTAATTTTATTTGCAAAATTGAAAGGAAATTAAATAGCATGCATGAACTTAATTAATCCCTAACACATTAATTAATTAATTAATTAATTAATGCGCATCGATTAAGTGATGAGTAGATGTAATTGATCGACAAAGGTAATTAAGATGGTAATTAAATTTAGTAATTGTAGTTAAGTCAGATACTCGGATGCAAAAGATGTAAACAAGAAGCAAACAAAAGCTGTACGGAATAGAGTAGGAGGGTTCGTTAAAAAGGGCACGTCAACGCCAAGTGTTTTTTTTGTCTTACTAATAAAAAAATGAAGTTTACTTTGGCACCTAATCTTCTTCCTTTTTTTTTTCATCCTATAAATTGTTACAACATTTCTAAGGATAAATTACGTTAAAATATTCAAATTATAGGGTCGATTTTAAAAAATATCTCAACTATAAAAATTAAATTTTAAGCATCCAAATTATACTACAAATTTTAAAAGAGTATTTTCGTTATAACTTTCGTCCATTACGAGCATATCTAACACATCATGTCTGGCCTGGGTTGGCCAGTAAACAACCCATAAACTGAACTAGACAATTTCTAATAGGTTGGGGTTGGCCTAGGCTGGGTTGGGCTGCAGGCTAGCATGGAGGCTATTCTAGCCTCCTCCTATGGCTTGGGCTGAGCTCATGGCAGCCAATGAGGAACTGTCATGTGTCAAATTTTACATATTTTATATATTTATTAGACTTGAAGTATTTTTAATATAATTTAAAATTTATAAAATAAATTTTTTTCGTTAGTTTAATTTTTATTTTTATATCTATATAAGTTAAATAAAAAAAAGTGAAATTAAGTTGTATTATCTAAGATTTCTATATTATTATATTTAAGAAAATAATTTACAAAAAAATTTGAATTCTAACTTATTACCCCCCTCCCCATTAGAGACACAACAAATTAACAACTTTGGGCAAAATGCCATTTGAGGGGTCAAAAATTGCCTTTAGTCCATTTCTCTTATCTCTACCATTCCATTAAACATGCTCTAAGTCGTTAAAAAGACATGTGGCAAATAAATAATCTAGTCAGCTTCCAAAATTAAAAAGGCATTTTGCCTTCATCTTCTCTGATTCATCATCTTCATCTTCCCCAATTCATCTTCTTCATCAATCATCATCTCATCTTTATCAACCATTCATCTCAAGACACAAATAATAATAATCAATCATTTCAAAACACAAACCAATTCCTAGAAAGAAAAAAAAAAACCCACATCTTGTTCTCACCTTGGTACAAACCCAGAAAATAAATTTCTAAAAAAAAAATCAAGGTTCTTCTCACCTTGGGCGGAGAAATCGAAGTCTGGTATGGGATTGGTTCTAGGGTTTCGAGTCATCGATTGGGATTGGCCCCAAACGAGTGAAAGTCGTCCTCAGCTCGACGACACTCAGTCATTGTTCTAATCAAGCATGCCCATTCCTTTGGTCTACAAATAGCTTCAACCCAAGTGAAGAATTTCAAGTAATACATGATGTAGAAACCCAACATCAATTTCAAGTCCTACCTGCGTTAGCCTGCAAGAACCTCGAAGCCTATTGTCTGCAACTCTAACTTGAAGAAATGGATGTTTTCATGAATCCGTGCAAGTTTCCGAGCCCCTCGACTAGTTCCATCCTCTCCAAGAATGACTTTGATAGCATATATGATTTGTTGGGCAGCATGGGGTGCTCAGCTTATTTGTTTGTTTATTATATATATATATATATATATATATATATATATTGATTATACAATGATTTTCGGGAAGGGAATATCCACATTGGGTATTTACAAGATTTTAATCTAACCCTATTACATGTTGATGTTAGTGAGGTAGAAATATCATTACACCAGTTTTACCACTAATTTATTTGATTCATATATTAAAGTAATGAAATGAGTGTTGAACTAAAACATGTGGTAAGATAGGTACATTGTAGGCAAAGTATAAGGTAAAAAGTAATTAGAAAAATCCTCGTCTTCATTTTTTTCTCATCCCAATTCCAAAGAAAAGCATACTATTTTCTCATCCTAGTTCCAAAGAAAAGCGAACTAATAGGAAGGAGGGAGAAAATCATCTTTTTCCCTTCTTTTCTCAATCGTTCTTCCTCTTTTTCTTTTGGGTTGTGGAACCCAAAATCACTGTAAGAATGTGGAGTTACCACGTGGGTCATAATTCTCGAAATGACCAAATTGCCCCTTTAAATAATACTTAAAGCCCAAGTACCGAACATGGCTCAAGCCCACAATGCTTACATAGCCCAAATATTGGGCCCAAGCCGGGATGACATGTGGAAGTCTCTCACCCTTGATTTTCGTAACATGTGTCAGCATGCAAATCAAGGAGCATTGGTCCCACATCGAAACTATGGAAATTGAATATCCCACTCACCCCTATATAAGGAGTACACATTTTTCAATAAAGGTAATTCAATTCAACTACTTAAGCTCTTAAGATTTCTCTTTCGAAGCTGACTTAAGTATCATAGCATTTTCGGTTGAACCACCCCGCCGCCCCCCCCCCCCCCCCCCCCCCCCCCCCCCCCCCCGCGGCGGGATTCAACCTTAACCCCGTTTGATTTTAGTTCTTGTGTGTAGGAATCGAGAAGGAACTTCACAGAGCCGGACGATTTCTGCATCAACAACTGATGCTTTCATTGAGAGCTGATTTGAGAAATACTCAAAGCGTGCTCCTTAGTTTTTCCTCGAAAAAAACTTCATTCTACTTTCAACACTTACCATTCCTCAGATGGCCAGAACACGCTGATCCGCACGGGCCTCTGAGGTTGCCACATCCACTGTTGCGATTGCTGCTGTGAGTGAACCGTTACCTAAGCTCCAGAGAGAGGTGGCCCATCACATCCGACTGAAGGCGCACGACGTGTGCCCCGACATGCTACTCGTCACGAGCAAGCATCTAGGGGCTCGCCTCCGCGACTTGGACTAATACAATAGGTTGAGCAACTGAGCAACCAAGTTCGGGCCTAATCAGAGCTCATACAAAAACTATTGGGAGACATCGGGACATCCAGAACCTCCGAGAAGTGCATTGAACCTCGCGGGGCACGAAGGGACATCCCGAGACGCGCCGGCAAGGAGCATGTTTACTGTCAGACAATATCCCGAGACACGTCGCTAAGGAGTCACTTGGACGCCCTACGCAACCCGCAGGCCAACACCCAAGCTTCAGAGAGACGTGGCCCATCACATCCGACTGAAGGCGCGCGACGTGTGCCCCGACATGCTACTCGTCACGAGCAAGCATCTAGGGGCACGCCTTCGCGACTTGGATGAATGCAGGAGGTTTAGCAATTGAGCAACCAAGTTCGGGCCCAATCAGAGCTCCTACAACAACTATTGGGAGACATTGGGACATCCAGAACCTGCAAGAAGTGCACTGAACCTCGTGGGGCACCAAGGGACATCCCGAGACGCGCTGGTAAGGAACATGTTCGCTATCGGACAATGTCCCGAGACACGTCACTAAGCGACTCAGGGAAAGAAAGCTGCACCCCCAGAGCAAAAGGCCAAGAACGATCGAGGCTTCCAGCTCGAGAGCGACTTGGAGGACGCCCTGGAGCACTTTCGCGCATTGAGTACACGCGCAACAGCCGACGGCAGCAAGAAGTCTCCCGTGCGTCACACACTTACTCAGATGGACAGACCCATCGTAACTCAAGAAGCACAGACGATCGCAGTGAAGAGGACGAGTCCTACTCGCCAACACGCTCGAGTGACATTTCCTCTGCAACTCGAGGGAGTCGACGCCACTTGACCCGACGCGGAAATCCCCGTCGCAAAGGTCCATTGCATGCTGAGGACGTCTGAAGGATGCTAGACCGACGCTTCTAAGGTGTTCAGCGCGACATAGACTTGAAGGATGACCTTTAGCGCCAGATTCAGACATCATCATCTTCACCATTTATGAGGGACATTGAGGAAGAGTCGTTCCCGCATCGATTTTCAACTACCAACTTCAATCAGTACAAAGGAACCTCCGACCTAGTGAAGCACATCAATTACTATCGGGGGGTCATGGTACCTCACATGCACAACGACGCGCTCATGTACAAAGTTTTCCAAGCCTCGCTGCAAGGTCAGGCGACTACATGGTTCAACCATCTCCTGCGGAGATCAATCACTTCCTTTGAAGAGTTGGCCCTTGCTTTCGTGAAGGAGTACTCGCAGTTTCGCACTGTCGAAGTCAAAGATGACCACCTCTTCACCATCCGAAAGAGGTCTAAGAAAAACTTGCGGCAATACATCCGAAGGTATTGCGAAGAGAAGTCTCGCATTATTGGTTGCAGCGATCTCGTCACAGCCATGGAATTTAAGCAAGATCTACCGCGAGAGAGCCAGCTCTACGAAGACATCTCATGAGTAACGCCCGAAGTCTCACCAAGATACTGTCCCTGGCGGAGCGACATGCATGCTGGGAGGATGAGAAAAACACCACACATGCCGCCAACCACGTCGAGGAAGATGGATATCCCACAAAGGCGTTTGCGTAGCCAAAGGATGATGCCCACCGCGGGAACTCAGTCGAGAAAGCCAATAAGCGCAAAGGGAACCCGTCATCCAACTCATTTGCGGGTACAAATCCAAACACACAGTTCTCGGTACCTTTCCTTCAAATATACAATCAGATAAAGGAAAAGCCGTGGTTCGAAAGACCAGCTCCTGTCAAAGGTGACTAGGAGAAGGCCGACAAGACAAAATGGTGTGCCTATCACAATTGCTATGGGCACGACATAAGCTCTTGCCAGACTTTCGAAAAATACCTCCAAGATCTCTTGAAGGAAGGACACTGCACCTAGTACGTCAGAAAAAGGGCAACGGAACGTCTCGGAAACAAAAGCCCCTAGGAACCCGCACAAAAGATTATCCGCGTGGACACCATCATTCTCAAGTCCGAGTGTAACGACCCGTCCCAGAAATTTGGATTAAGACGGTGATTAAGATCAGATTAGTGAGCTTAATTGGGGGTTAGTAGGTTACGATAAGGTCGTTAGCCTAGAATGACGATTTTGCCCCTAGTTCGGGTAAAAAGTTGACTTTTAGTTCGAGCTGTCAATTAGGTTTTGACCGATGACCAGGACGTAGTTTAGGACGTCACGAATTCGTAGACAGGTGGCACGCCCGATTCCGACATCCGAGGAGGAAGTTATGATGTTCGGAAGGTTGAGGGTTAGCTAACCCTAAAATAGGGGGAAAAGTTGACTCTTCGTATGACCGAGTTTTTAAACGTTGACCTAGGAGGGTTAGCTAGATCTCGTCGTCCTGAGTTCGATGACAGGCGGCACGTATTCATCGGACTTACGATGTGTGAGATACATGTCTAGAAAGGTAGTGGCACAACAGTAATTTTGACTTAAAATGAGGGGTATTTTGGTCTTTGCACATGGGGATTTGTGCACCAGAGAGGGAAAATGGAGGGCTGAGATTGAGCCACTTGTGAGAAGGCTGAAGTGATGGTGACACGTGTAGGGGTTCTGGTTGGTTCTAGGGAACACGGTCCCAATTATTTGGGGTACCCGTGTGTGTTCATGTGTGTTCTTTGAACTAGACAGAAACAGAGGGAGAGAGTTGGGAGAATTGGACGGTGGTGGTGTGTGTGTTGTGTGACTTGATGAGTGAAGAGTGATCAGAGATTGAGAGGGAGATAGTGAGAAGGTTGGGAGGTGAGGAATCAGTGTGTGGGTGAGTTGAGAGCCACGGGAAAACCAGGGGGAAAACAGGGAGGAAGTGAGTGATCGTGGTGGTGGTGTGGTTGTGTACGGTGCAATTGGACTCATGGTGGTGTCGTGAGGAGTGAGAGGAGTCGACTAGCCCCAGCGGAGCTTGCGACGACGACCGGAGGACAGGTAATTCCTCATCCCCATTAACTTGCTCTATTTTGCCGTTTAGGTTCAGACGCCAAGTCGTGGCTTTAGGGGTTGAATCGAGGAGTCTAGTGAGGTCTAGGGAATTCAGTAGGGTCCTAGGTGTCTTCTGGTTGTGCAGCCGCGGAGGAGGAGTGCACGGCGGAGTCCAGAACGACGGAGAGTACCCGCCGTTCTCTGTTTTTCCGTTTTGTTTCAACCGTTGAGTCGTGAAGTCTGGGATTGAGTCGACGGTTTTGGTGAGTTGGGTGAGACTTAGTGAGGTTCTATGAAGGGTTTAAGGTAGCCACTGTGACGGGGGAAGACCTGGGTGGCCGGAGAAGAGAATAGGGGAAGAGTACGGGTTTCTGTTCGAGCTGGAGTCGACAGGTTTTAGGCCGTGTCGAGGTGTTTGAGTGAGGGGACTGGATTGCTAAGGATGGGACGATGAAGATGGTGAAGAGAGGAGCCATTTTGGTGCAGGTACGGCAGAGAACCGCTCACACCGGTTCGATTTGCAGGAACTGTTTCGAACCGGGTCGGCTTGAGGTAGACGATGCACTGTAGCTGGCGCGTGAGGGCCACGCGTAGCCACTTTGGGCGGCGCGTGGGGGCTCATGCGGCGGCGGTTGAGGAAGTTGTCAACATAGTTTTTGGTCTAGGTGTTGTGATGAGTCTAATGGGATTGTCTTTGGGTTGTTCGGACGTCAATTCAATATAGTTCCGCGAGGGCAAAGGTTTATGTAACGACCCGAACTTTCGTAATTATTATTTTATTGTAAAATGACCGTTTTGCCCCTGAGGGGGGGGGGGGGGAAAGTTGACTTTTACCTCGAGAAGTATTTAGGACTTTGACACGTGACCGTGACGTAGTTTAGGACGTCACGAGTTCATAGGCAGGTGGCACGTTCGATTCCGACGTTCGAGGAAGAAGTTGTGACGTTCGGAAGTCGAGGGGCATTTTGGTAATTTGGCCATTTGGGGGCCAAATGTTGACTTTTGACCCGAGAAGTCCAACGGACGAGGGCCAATGACCGTTACGTAGGTCTCGTCGATACGAATCCGTAGACAGGCGGCACGCTGAAATCGGACTTACGACGAAAAAGTTATGGTCAAGAACGTAACCGAACTAACCGAGACTCGGAACTTAAAATAATAATAAAATATTATAATCTGATTTACTTTAACCCAATCAATCTGGACCCTTGATGAGTGACACATGTCACTCATCTACCCCATCCACATCATCCCCAACAATCTGGATCTTGGTCTGCCATGGGATTAATTAATTAGTTTAATTTCCTTAAATCCTCACCCTTCACTCTTCACTCAGAATCAATCTCAGCCATCCATTCTATTTTCTCCTTCTGTTCTTAAGCCATCAGATTCATTTTCATTTCTTCCTTCAAACGTGCAACCTCCCATCCTTCACGATCACACCAACAGCTCACCACCCAACCTTCTTCATCAGGCAGCACCAGACCGTGCACCACCACCACCAGACACCGGCCAACGCCACCACGGCCACCCTGCACGGCCGGAAAACCCACAAACCCGTGAGGACCCGTGCAGCCCAAAAACCATCCAACCATCCAAACCGTGACGTCTGGGCTCGAACCAACCTAGGGCTAGGACCGTTGTGACCTCTGGACGGCGTAGGACTGGACTGGGCAGCCCACGGCGGCGACACGGCGGCGGTAAGCCTGCAAACCCGTGAGGGCCGATTTTCCTTCCCTGCCTCAAACCGTCCGTTTTTAACGTTGAATTTATTTGGTTGTTTTTGAGACTTAACCTAGGGGACTAGACGAACGTTTTGGACCTGAGTTGGTGGCTGGAAGTGTGACGGCTCGCCGGAGAAGACGAACCAGAACCGGCAGCCAATTCCCCGTCGTTTTTCAGGTGATTCCTCGATCTTAAAATCCAGTTTTGATGACACAGAGCCATAGAACATGTTCAGACGAGTCCATAGGAACAAACCCCGTCGATTTTGGTGGTCGAAATCACGATCTGTGATCGGGTCGAACCGTGGGTCTGCGGTGACCCGATTCGCAGACCCGGTACTGTAGCTGATGACGTCATCATGCTGACGTCAGCAGTGACGTCATGATGATGTCATCATGTCAGAATATTGTCAGACCAGGGACCAATAGGCTGTTGACACGTGTCCTCTGACACTGTCAGTGATGACGTCATGCTGACGTCAGCAGTGACGTCATGTTGACGTCAGCATCACTGTAGCACTGTTGACCAGAGGGTTGACCGGCGCGTGGGGGGGCGCGTGTGAACAGTATTTTGTGTGGGACCAGTGCCATTTTCAAGGTTTCGACGATACGGATCCAATGGCGGTGGTTTCGTGTCGATCGGAGATCGTTAAGTTGGTCAAATTAGGGTTTGATGCCTTGGGAAGCGTGTTCGGACGGCTTTCCCGGGCCGGTTTCAGTCTAGGGTTTCTTAGTTGTTTAGTAGGGACTTAAAGTGACCTTTACGTATGTTTTGGGCATGACAGGAAATGTACTTTAACCCTTGGACGGGGCTTTACGCTCGGGAGTGCAGCGGGATTGTACTGTGAGTGGGCCTTTGATTTCACTAAACTTCGGCATGCATAACTGTTTTACTTTCTACTATATCTATATGTGATTTGAGTAAAAGTATCTGTTTACCTTGTGTATGATTTATGGCACGTATTACGATGTTTAGGCATGAGACCCGTCTGGTTGTTTATAATGGTTTGGAGTCATATATATATGTATAATGGATCTGGATATTATCTGTGGTACTGCACTGTATGGATCTACCCTAGGATTCTATCTCCTCCGGATGTAGGTACACCGGAGTGGTCACGGAGCATTGCCTGTGAGGAGTCATTCTACGGAGGGACCGGACCGTAGAGTGACTCAGGAGCAGGATTGCTACTATTGGACGTCTGGGACGTCAGGCATCTAGAATGCCATGCTCGGACTAGGTTCGGGATTTGGACTCGGGATTGAGACCCCGGGTGGCACGCGTAGCCTTGAGACTGTGACCTTATTGGGCGTCTGGGACGCCAGGCATCTGGGATGTCAGGGTTGGGATGTATAGTGCAGTGACTAAGATTATATTATGTTGATATTATTCTGCTTATGACTATATGGTTTTGTGGTTTTGATACTATGCATGTCTTTTCGGAAAACGGAGGGGAAAAGCTATATGTTTTCGAAATGGTAAACTACTTTGTAAACCTTGAGTTTCGGCCCACTCACCTTTGTTGTTTTACTACCCCTCCAGGTAGTGCTTTCGAGGAGGAGGATCCCGAGGAGGAGGAGGAGGATCCCGAGGAGGAAGAGGCATAGGTTTACGTTGCGTACCTGAACCCTACTGCTGGGTAGGTTGGCACGTAGTGTGTCTAGAGTCGTGCTCAATAAACTGTATTCGGGAACCATCCCTTGTCTGACACTATTTGTATTTGAGTATTTGTGTGGTGTGCTATGTATGACGTAACTATGGATTTTCTTTAGGCATTTTATCTTCAATAAGGGTATTTTTGGTATTTTAACGTCGGGTGTCAGACGGGAGCAGGGCACGTCCCGGGTGGTCCCAGGGGGATCGGGGCGGGTCCTGTCAACTTGGTATCAGAGCACTAGGTTGTGGTCAGCATGCTAGACTAGTGGTCGGTACTTAGTTTAACAGATGTCAGTATCTAATCTATGCCTCTTAACAGCGGGTTATGCCTCCAAGGAGAATTCCTCAAACACGAACTGACGAGGAAATCGCGAGAGAGATGGAATGTGCTAGCATTGAGCGGGCTCAAAGGTTGGGAGCCACACCGTTCAGCGGGGGATCAAACCCCGAGGATGCCCATGAGTGGATTGCGAAATGGGAAAGAATCTTCACCGTGATGCACTGCCCACCCGGCGAGCGGGTGGCATTGGCGGCCTTCTTACTGGAAGGCGGGGCTTATCAATGGTGGCATGGTCTTGAGATGTCCGGGTGGACTGTTCACACCACCACATGGGAGGTCTTTCGTGCCCGATTCTTAGATCAGTATTACCCGCGTTCATTTCGCATGGCACGAGAGGCAGAGTTCCTGCGGCTGGAACAGGGAGATATGTCCGTGGCAGATTACGAGCAGACCTTCGGGAAGCTTTCCCGTTTTGCCGCAGCTTTCGTGAGTACTGAGGAGGAGAAATGTCAAAGATTTGAGTTGGGACTCCGAGGGGAGTTGCGGGCAAGTGTGACGGCTACTAGTTACGCGACTCTGAGGGACATGGTCGACGCTGCAGTTCGTGTCGAGGCCAGTCTGGCGGCACACCAGGCGCGACAATCATCAGGCGAGGGGCAGCGCCGGGATCGTCCACATCCTGGACCAACCGGCCCAAAGATCTCTAAGGGGGGAAATTACCGAGGAGCACCCTCATCTCTACGTGGTCGTGGCTGGTCAGGTCGACATGGGAACTCTCAGAGGGGCGGATCGAGATTCAGTTCTGGACAGCATCAGGCTTGGAGTGGTGCATCAGGAGGGTCTTGGGATGGACCGAGGACAGTTAATTGCTTTGCTTGTGGAGGAGCGGGCCACTATGCCCGAGATTGCCATTTATTGTCAAGGAACAACGAGACTAAAGGTGTTAGTGTGACACAGAGTTCGGCTTCTCACCCTTCCAGAGGCCGAGGACAGAGTGCTGAGCGTGGCGCGCGTGGGCGCGGACAGACTGCGGGACCCAGAGCTCGTGTTTTTGCAGTGACTCAGCAGCAGGCGAGGTCAGCCCCTGGTGTAGTTACAGGTACTCTTCATATCTCAAATATTGTTGTACGGGTATTAATGGATGCTGGGGCTACTCATTCTTTTATTTCGAAACGTTGTGCGGGTATGTTAGATCGCGAGGTGTCAGCCTTGGATAGTGAAATGGGTGTTGGTACACCGATGGGCGTTGTGTACATAGTGAATCAGGTGATCCGGAGATGCCCAGTAAGGGTGGAGGATGTAGATCTGCTAGCTGATCTAATCCTGATGGATATCCATGACTTTGATGTTATCTTGGGAATGGATTGGTTGACTGAGCACGGTTCGCTCATCGACTGTTGTAGTAGGCGGGTGATTCTGCGAAGTCCGGGTTTGCCGGAGGTTACTTTTCAGGGAGAGCGCGACGGTTCGCTACCTGAAGTAATTTCTTCACTTGCCGCTACGAAGCTTCTACAGAAGGGATGCCAGGGTTATCTGGCGCATGTTGTGACGACGAATAGTGATACTTCGGGTGCCGATGATATACCTGTGGTGCGGGAATTTCCGGATGTGTTCCCAGAAGATTTGCCTGGTTTACCACCACATCGGGAGATTGAGTTCACGATTGAACTACTTCCCGGCACACGACCTATATCGCAGGCACCATATCGGATGGCACCAGCAGAGTTACGGGAACTGAAGATCCAATTGCAGGAGTTGGTGGACTTGGGATTCAACCGACCGAGTACATCACCGTGGGGAGCACCAGTATTATTTGTGAAGAAGAAGGAGGGGAGCCTCCGTTTGTGTGTGGATTATCGACAGCTCAACAAGGTCACGGTAAGGAACCAGTACCCCTTACCCAGGATTGACGATCTCTTTGATCAACTGCGGGGAGCACAGTACTTCTCGAAGATAGATTTACGATCTGGTTATCACCAGTTGAAGATTGCTGAAGGAGATGTCCCGAAGACAGCGTTTCGGACCAGATACGGGCATTATGAATTTCTTGTGATGCCTTTCGGCTTGACGAATGCTCCAGCAGCATTCATGGATCTGATGAATAGGGTCTTCCGATCTTATTTGGATAAGTTCGTGATCGTGTTCATTGATGACATCCTTGTGTACTCGAGGAGTGCTCAAGCTCATGAGGAACACTTACGTTCGGTGTTAGGGAAGCTGAGGCAGAACCAGTTATACGCCAAGCTGAGTAAGTGTCAGTTTTGGCTAACCAGCATTGGTTTTCTGGGACATGTAGTGTCAGCAGACGGGATTAGTGTGGATCCCCAGAAGACCGAAGCGGTGACAAATTGGGCTAGACCGACAACCGTGACAGAGGTACGGAGTTTCGTTGGTTTGGCAGGATACTACCGGAGATTTGTTGAGGGCTTCTCTAGTATTGCTGCACCGTTGACTCGTTTAACCAGGAAGGGAGTAAAGTTTGTTTGGGATGAACGGTGTGAGCAGAGTTATCAGGAATTAAAACGTCGGTTAACTACCGCACCTGTTCTTGCTTTGCCGGATAACAGTGGAGAGTTCGAAGTCTACAGTGACGCATCGTTGCAAGGTTTGGGTTGCGTGCTGATGCAGAATGGCAGAGTTATCGCTTATGCATCAAGACAACTAAAGACACATGAGCTGAACTACCCTACGCATGATCTGGAGTTGGCGGCGGTGGTTCACGCTTTAAAGATCTGGCGACATTATCTGTACGGGGTGACTTGCAGGATCTTCACCGATCATCAGAGTTTAAAGCATTTGTTCACTCAGAAGGAGCTGAACGTAAGGCAGCGACGGTGGTTGGAACTGATCAAGGATTACGATTGTACGATTGAATATCATCCAGGGAAGGCGAACGTTGTGGCAGACGCACTCAGTAGGAAGTCAGCAGGATCGATTGCACACCTGAGGCTGGTGTACCTTCCTTTGCTAGTGGAACTCCGAAGAGCTGGAGTTATGCTGGGGATGGATGAGCAGGGAGCTTTGTTGGCCAGTTTTCATGTACGACCTGTGCTAGTCGATCGGATTATCGAGGCACAATTGGAGGATCCGACACTTTGTATCTACAGGATCGAAGTCGAAGCAGACGAGAGGCAGGACTTTACTATCCGACCAGATGGAGCTCTGGTGAAACTGGGCCGTTTGTGTGTTCCTGCAGTGGCAGAGTTACGGGCAGAAATTCTCGAGGAAGCCCACAGTTCGGCTTATGCCATGCATCCGGGAGGTACAAAGATGTACCGTACCCTCCGGGACCACTATTGGTGGGCAGGAATGAAGAAGGATATTGCAGTGTTTGTGAGCAGATGTTTGACCTGTCAGCAGGTCAAGGCTGAGCGGCAGAGACCGTATGGAGCAATGCAACCGCTTCCGATTCCTGAGTGGAAGTGGGATCACATTACCATGGACTTTGTCTTCAAATTGCCTAGAACTCAGAGGGGATGCGATGGAGTTTGGGTGATTGTCGACCGATTGACCAAGTCAGCTCATTTCTTACCAGTACAGGAGACATTTAAGCCAAACCGACTGGCTCAGCTGTTCGTGAAGGAGATCATTCGACTTCATGGTACGCCGGAGTCGATAGTGTCTGATCGAGATCCGCGTTTCACATCTAGGTTCTGGCGAAGTTTGCAGAACGCCTTGGGTACAAACTTACATTTCAGTACAGCGTTCCACCCACAGACCGATGGGCAGTCAGAGAGGACTATCCAGACACTGGAGGACATGATGAGGTCTTGTGTACTGCAGTTTCAGGATTCGTGGGATACTCATTTGCCTTTGATGGAGTTCGCATACAACAACAGTTATCAGGCAAGTATCGGGATGGCACCCTACGAGGCACTGTATGGCCGACAGTGCAGGACACCTATCTGTTGGATAGAGGTAGGCGAGCGAGCAGCTTTAGGACCGGATTTGATGGACATGACCCAGGAAACAGTTCGAATCATCAAGGAAAGATTGAAGGCAGCACAAGATCGCCAAAAGAGCTATGCGGATCGACGAATTCGAGACTTGGAATTCGAGGTTGGAGACTTTGTGTTCCTTAAGTTATCTCCATGGAAAGGAATTATCCGTTTTGGCCGACGCGGGAAGTTGAGTCCACGTTACTTTGGACCGTTCGAGATCATTGAGAGGATTGGACTAGTGGCATACCGGTTGGCATTACCTCCAGAACTTGCCAGAGTGCACGATGTTTTCCATGTGTCCATGTTACGGAAATACCTACGGGACGATTCACATGCCTTGCCGGAACAACCAGTAGAACTGATGACTGATATGAGCTTTGAGGAGAAACCAGTGCAGATTCTGGATCAGAAGAACAAGGTTCTGAGAAACAAGACGATTCGGTTGGTGAAAGTGCTATGGAGGAACCATGACGTCGAGGAGGCGACGTGGGAACCCGAAGACTTGATGAGGGAGCAGTACCCGTTTTTATTCGAGTAAATTTCGAGGACGAAATTTCTGTAAGGTGGGTAGATTGTAACGACCCGAACTTTCGTAATTATTATTTTATTGTAAAATGACCGTTTTGCCCCTGAGGGGGGGGGGGAAAGTTGACTTTTACCTCGAGAAGTATTTAGGACTTTGACACGTGACCGTGACGTAGTTTAGGACGTCACGAGTTCATAGGCAGGTGGCACGTTCGATTCCGACGTTCGAGGAAGAAGTTGTGACGTTCGGAAGTCGAGGGGCATTTTGGTAATTTGGCCATTTGGGGGCCAAATGTTGACTTTTGACCCGGGAAGTCCAACGGACGAGGGCCAATGACCGTTACGTAGGTCTCGTCGATACGAATCCGTAGACAGGCGGCACGCTGAAATCGGACTTACGACGAAAAAGTTATGGTCAAGAACGTAACCGAACTAACCGAGACTCGGAACTTAAAATAATAATAAAATATTATAATCTGATTTACTTTAACCCAATCAATCTGGACCCTTGATGAGTGACACATGTCACTCATCTACCCCATCCACATCATCCCCAACAATCTGGATCTTGGTCTGCCATGGGATTAATTAATTAGTTTAATTTCCTTAAATCCTCACCCTTCACTCTTCACTCAGAATCAATCTCAGCCATCCATTCTATTTTCTCCTTCTGTTCTTAAGCCATCAGATTCATTTTCATTTCTTCCTTCAAACGTGCAACCTCCCATCCTTCAAACGATCACACCAACAGCTCACCACCCAACCTTCTTCATCAGGCAGCACCAGACCGTGCACCACCACCACCAGACACCGGCCAACGCCACCACGGCCACCCTGCACGGCCGGAAAACCCACAAACCCGTGAGGACCCGTGCAGCCCAAAACCATCCAACCATCCAAACCGTGACGTCTGGGCTCGAACCAACCTAGGGCTAGGACCGTTGTGACCTCTGGACGGCGTAGGACTGGACTGGGCAGCCCACGGCGGCGACACGGCGGCGGTAAGCCTGCAAACCCGTGAGGGCCGATTTTCCTTCCCTGCCTCAAACCGTCCGTTTTTAACGTTGAATTTATTTGGTTGTTTTTGAGACTTAACCTAGGGGACTAGACGAACGTTTTGGACCTGAGTTGGTGGCTGGAAGTGTGACGGCTCGCCGGAGAAGACGAACCAGAACCGGCAGCCAATTCCCCGTCGTTTTTCAGGTGATTCCTCGATCTTAAAATCCAGTTTTGATGACACAGAGCCATAGAACATGTTCAGACGAGTCCATAGGAACAAACCCCGTCGATTTTGGTGGTCGGAATCACGATCTGTGATCGGGTCGAACCGTGGGTCTGCGGTGACCCGATTCGCAGACCCGGTACTGTAGCTGATGACGTCATCATGCTGACGTCAGCAGTGACGTCATGATGACGTCATCATGTCAGAATATTGTCAGACCAGGGACCAATAGGCTGTTGACACGTGTCCTCTGACACTGTCAGTGATGACGTCATGCTGACGTCAGCAGTGACGTCATGCTGACGTCAGCATCACTGTAGCACTGTTGACCAGAGGGTTGACCGGCGCGTGGGAGGCGCGTGTGAACAGTATTTTGTGTGGGACCAGTGCCATTTTCAAGGTTTCGACGATACGGATCCAATGGCGGTGGTTTCGTGTCGATCGGAGATCGTTAAGTTGGTCAAATTAGGGTTTGATGCCTTGGGAAGCGTGTTCGGACGGCTTTCCCGGGCCGGTTTCAGTCTAGGGTTTCTTAGTTGTTTAGTAGGGACTTAAAGTGACCTTTACGTATGTTTTGGGCATGACAGGAATTGTACTTTAACCCTTGGACGGGGCTTTACGCTCGGGAGTGCAGCGGGATTGTACTGTGTGTGGGCCTTTGATTTCACTAAACTTCGGCATGCATAACTGTTTTACTTTCTACTATATCTATATGTGATTTGAGTAAAAGTATCTGTTTACCTTGTGTATGATTTATGGCACGTATTACGATGTTTGGGCATGAGACCCGTCTGGTTGTTTATAATGGTTTGGAGTCATATATATATGTATAATGGATCTCGATATTATCTGTGGTACTGCACTGTATGGATCTACCCTAGGATTCTATCTCCTCCGGATGTAGGTACACCGGAGTGGTCACGGCGCATTGCCTGTGAGGAGTCATTCTACGGAGGGACCGGACCGTAGAGTGACTCAGGAGCAGGATTGCTACTATTGGACGTCTGGGACGTCAGGCATCTAGAATGCCATGCTCGGACTAGGTTCGGGATTTGGACTCGGGATTGAGACCCCGGGTGGCACGCGTAGCCTTGAGACTGTGACCTTATTGGGCGTCTGGGACGCCAGGCATCTGGGATGTCAGGGTTGGGATGTATAGTGCAGTGACTAAGATTATATTATGTTGATATTATTCTGCTTATGACTATATGGTTTTGTGGTTTTGATACTATGCATGTCTTTTCGGAAAACGGAGGGGAAAAGCTATATGTTTTCGAAATGGTAAACTACTTTGTAAACCTTGAGTTTCGGCCCACTCACCTTTGTTGTTTTACTACCCCTCCAGGTAGTGCTTTCGAGGAGGAGGATCCCGAGGAGGAGGAGGAGGATCCCGAGGAGGAAGAGGCATAGGTTTACGTTGCGTACCTGAACCCTACTGCTGGGTAGGTTGGCACGTAGTGTGTCTAGAGTCGTTCTCAATAAACTGTATTCGGGAACCATCCCTTGTCTGACACTATTTGTATTTGAGTATTTGTGTGGTGTGCTATGTATGACGTAACTATGGATTTTCTTTATGAATTTTATCTTCAATAAGGGTATTTTTGGTATTTTAACGTCGGGTGTCAGACGGGAGCAGGGCACGTCCCGGGTGGTCCCAGGGGGATCGGGGCGGGTCCTGTCAGTTTAGGGTTCCGGTTCGTTATGTTTAGGAACCAGGGATTTTTGGGGAAAATTAGGTGGACTTTCGTAGACGTGTTAGTAACGTACTTTGTCGGTTGTTGACAGAATCGGGACTTCCCGAGGAAGCAGAGGAACGTACGAGACGTTCGGGACGCGATTGAGGGCTTGGTACTGTGAGTGGACCCCTTCTCTAAACTTAAGCATGCATAATCGTTTTTCTATAATTGTTTTATGGTTTTACATGTGATTTCATAATCGTTGAATATGTGATGTTAGTTTTACATAACTGCAAGGTTTTCGAGGAAATTACGATATTTGGCACGTTTTACGAGAAATGTCGATTTTTGAGTATAATGCCATGTTTTGGGGATTTCAAATGATTAATGATTTTCAATGATTATAAAGGGATTCTGGAACATGATTTCGATGATCAAGAGTTTTCGGTTTTATAATCGGATTTCGGTAACGGGATTTGATTTTAAAGTTGAGAAGTGGATTTCCGGATTTGGGTTCGGAATGACGGTTCTGGATGCCGGAAGGGCTTCGGACCGGTGATTTCGGATTCGGGTTTGGATGTGGATTTAGAAATGGTTTTCAAATGGTTTTGGATTGGATTTGCTGGATCTGGTTATTGGGTTTAAAGACCCGGATATTGATTGACGGGGGACGGGCCTGGATTGGGTTTAAAGACCCGGATTGAGTTTAAAGACTCGAGAGTTTAAAGACTCGGATATATTGATTTTTCCCCCGTAGGCCTGTTGAGTTTAAAGACTCGGATATTATTGAGGCCTGGATTGAGTTTAAAGACTCGGGAGTTTAAAAACTCAGATAGGTCCAGCAGGTTTGATCAGATAATGATGACTTGATATTCATGGTTTATGATACGGTTTTATGATGCTTATGCTATGATTTCTATAACTGTGTTTTCTAGTGTTTCTGTTTTTATGATGAGGTTTATGTGAACTATAACTGCTTAATAACTGGGTTATGCATGTGGTTTCAAAACGGAGGGCCAAACCCGATTTTTCTTATAAATGGTTTTGGAAACTTTTCTTTTATTTATGGTCCACTCACACTTTTCTGGTTTTAAATTGCTCTCTAGGTCGTGGAGCTAGAGCGGGGTTTCAGCGTCGAGGCAGCGTCTGAGGCATAGAAGTCGCGAAAGGGATCCCGGAGTGTTGTAAAGTTTTTCGTGTGCGTGTTTATAGTTACCAGTTTTCTGTCTGTTGTATTTAGAACTATGCTCTGTAAAACTCGCCTTCGGGATGTGTTATAATTTCTCCTGCGTCTGACTGTGTAGTTTGGCGGTTTATCGTGAGTTTACTTTGGTTATGTTTCGGGTTGTCAGACGGGAGCAGGATTTACCTCGGGTTTCGGGGTGAAACCGGGGTGGGTCCTGACACCGAGTTGCAGGGAACAACCATGAAACTGAATTAGTGACCAAGTCATCATCAAAGACACAAATTTTGTGGTTAAAATTCGGCGCAGTGCCTACTTTGCTCACAAAGAATATTTCAATAAGATTCAAGATGTTTCGTTTCAACGTCTAATGAAATTGTCTTATCGCCTACGCTTTTGTTTAGAAAGCACTCTAAGTCTTCGCCATGTGAAGCACTCTAAACCTTTGCCACGAAAAGCACCTAAGCCTTTGCCAAGCAAAGCACCCGAGTCTTTGCCACTCGAAGCACTCTAAGCCTTCATTACGCAAAGCACTTTAAGCCTTTGTCACACAAAGCACTGGAGTCTTCGCCATGCGAAGCACTCCAAGCCTTTGCCACGCAAAGCACTGGAGTCTTCGCCATGCAAAGCACTCCAAGTCTTTGCCATGCGAAGCACTCCAAGCCTTCGCCATGCGAAGCACTCCAAGCCTTCACCACGCGAAGCACTCTAAATTTTCGCCCTGCGAATCACTCCAAGCCTTCGCCATGCGAAGCACTCCAAGCCTTCGCCATGCGAAGCACTCCAAGCCTTTGCCATGCGAAGTACTCCAAGCCTTCGCCATGCGAAACACTCCAAGCCTTTGCCACGCAAAGCACCCGAGTCTTCACCACGCGAAGCACTCTAAGCCTTCGTCATGTGAAGCACTTTAAGCCTTTGCCACACAAAGCACCCGAGTCTTTGCCACGCGAAACACTCCAAGCCTTTGCCACGTAAAGCACCCGAGTCTTCGCCACGCGAAGCACTCTAAGCCTTCGTCATGTGAAGCACTTTAAGCCTTTGCCACACAAAGCACCCAAGTCTTTTCCATATGAAGTACTCCAAGCCTTTTCCACGCAAAGCACCCGAGTCTTCGCCATGCTAAGCACTCCAAGCCTTCGCTAGGTGAAGCACTCTAAGCCTTCACCACGCGAAGCACTCTAAATCTTCACCCCACAAAGCACTCCAAGCCTTCACCATACGAAGCACTCCAAGCCTTCACCATGCGAAAAACTCAAAGTTTTTGCCACGCAAAGCACAACAAGTCTTCACCATGCGGACCACGCCACGACTTCGCCACGCGAAGCGCTTAAGGCTCGTCCCAACGAGGCACATGAAACCATCCAAGAACTTGACTTGGTGGAGTCGGAAAGGTACTAAAAAAAAATCTTCCAACCCCACCAAGAGGGGCAACCACCCGGCTATGACAAACAATGAGCAAATGTTTTAACATGCGAAGTCCAATTCTGCATTTCAGTGCATAAGATCGAGATTAATTTGATCATAGATCGCTCAATTTTGCTCACCCTAACATGAGCTTGATGGCCCTAAAAAGATACCGAAGTCAGATTTCCAACGTCGCTGACCTCATTCAATTACGAGTTGTGACGAGTTCCCAGCGAACGTTGTTGTACATGAAGGTCAATTGCACGTACCAGCGCACGAGTACGAGATTCATTCAGTCATAGACCACTGAATTTTGATCACCCTGACATGAGGTTAACGGATTTAGAAATCTATGGAAGTCAGCTTTCCAAATCCATTGATCTCACTCAATTCCAAGTTGTGACGAGTTCCCCGTGAACATTTTTGTACACAAAGGTCAAATCTGCCGAAAATCACAAAACACTCAAAAAAATGGAAGGCTTCTATTAATGAAAATTAAATAAGTCGGCAATTCACAATTTGAATGCTCAAACATGTATTCAATGTTAAGATCAAGCTACGAGCCAATAAGAATCATGAAGCTCATCATCAGGACCGACACGACCTCAGAGTCTCTCTATCAACCTATGACTAAGCCTTGGAGGCCTTCGATCATCCCATCGTGGACTTCCAGTGACACATCGTCCATGACCTTCTTCAAACAATGAGGGAAACCTCCTCAACATCGCCTACTTGGCATCGTTGGCTTCACAAAATCAACTTTACCACTGCTTGACTTGGCGACGGCTACAAAGCATCTTGACTTTCAACTCCAAGAAGAAACAATGGTTTGGTGTCATGTGTCTTCACGCCACTTGGCTTCAACGTCTAGATGATAGCATCTCCAAGCTCTCTTCCTTCAGTTAGGTGATGATGTACGACGTCTCGAGCCTTGCAGGGGGGCATGATCGATCCTCCATTCTATTGTCCTGCCTTACTACACCCCATTTTGAGCTCGACAAGGCCTTGAAGATCAAGTCTCTGGAAGGTCATCCGTCATCCAAAACAACTCCTTGGAAAACTTCAGTTACTTCATGGCACCACATGCACTTTGCCTCGCGTCGTGGGAAACCTTGCTTTTAAGATGAAGCACATCTCGCCTTGTAGCTGCAACACACATTGCCTTGCAGCTGGAACAAGCCACATACTGGGTTGTGGCACGTTGCACTCCAAGTGATGGGACTCATCGCCTCGCACTTGCAACATGTCTCGCCTTGCACTCTGCTGCACCTCGTCTTGGACCCTGCTGCACCTCACCTTGTACTCTGGTGCACATCGCCTTGCACTTTGCTGCACCTTTTCTTTCACTCTGCTACACCTCGCCTTGCACTCTGGTGCATATCTTCTTGCACTCTACTGCACCTCGTCTTGCACTCTGCTGCACCTCATCTTGCACCCTACTGCACCTCGTCTCGCACTCTACTGCACCTTGCCTTGCACTCTATTGCACCTCTTCTTGCACTCTGTTACACCTCGTGTTGCATTCTGCTACACCTCGCCCGTTGAAGGCCTTGATGTTGGCTCCACCCGCACTTGAAGATTACAAGCGCGTCGATGCGCTAAGTTCTTCCATCCACAAAGCACTACAAGCATGTCAACCGGAGGATCGTCTTGATGTCAAGTCCGCCATCTTTTGAAGTCGGAAGCTCTAACAAGACTCGGACACACCACCAGATGGTACTCCACGAAGTGAGGTCTTTAAGACGACAACAGAAATATGCCTTCATACATCTTGAAATGATCGTCTCGAATAGTAGAGAGCACCGCCGCTTGAATCATTGCAATTGGACTCATACAGCTCTCTGAATGTGCAAAAATGTAAAGCTCAATAATTAAAGAAACATTCAAAAGTCTCTCGGACAAGCGTGGAGCTTACTGCGACATCAGAGACTCCCAGATAGAGGTACAATGAAATTGAAGATCAAGCGGAGTCCTACTCCTATATATAATTTATCGGAACCACAATACAAATTACATCCCTTAGGATTCTCTGAATTCCTAAGTGATGTCGGGCATTTGTGGAACCCAAAATCACCGGAAGAATGTGGAGCTACCACGTGGGCCATAATTCTCGAAATGACTAAATTACCCCTGACAATAATACTTAAAGCCCAAGTACCGAACATGGCTCAAGCCCACAATGCTTACATAGCCCAAATATTAGGCCCAAACCCGGATGACATGTGGAAGTCTCTCACCCTCGATTTTCGTAACATGTGTCAGCATGCAAATCAAGGAGCATTGGTCCCACATCGAAACTATGGAAATTGAATATCCCACTCACCCCTACATAAGGGGTACACATTTCTCAATAAAGGTAATTCAATTCAACGCTACTTAAGCTCTTAAGATTTCTCTTGTTAGGGCCCACCCCTAATCCCCAGGATTAGGGACTAAACCCTGCTCCCGTCTGACTTATGCATGACACGAAGGCTAAGCTGACGTCCAACCTTCATGTAACACGTAAGTCGGACAAGGGATTCTCGATCCGACCGTCCAAAAACTTCCGAACTTCCCCGAGTGCGCAGAGTCTACTGTGGATCGTACGTGTGATGTCTCCGTCTTTCTCGTCCAACAGCCCGTGCCGCAACAACCTAGAGGGTATCGAAAACACGAAAAGACTGTGAGTGGACAAAAATAAAGTTTAAGTTCAAAAACATTTCATAAAACAATATCATTTATACCCTCCGTTTCAAAACCAATGCATGCATATCAATTTCATATCATAAAACCATGTACGAAAACTGATAGGTCCTCAAATAAGCATTATTTTATATTATTTTATACCCTTTATACTTGACTTTTAATATTTAAATATTAAATAAATAGATAAAATAATTTATTTTGTGTTATTTTTATTTAAATAAATAAAGTTTGTAATTTGGAGTATTTTGGCGAAAGAATCGTCTCGATCGGAATTATAATGAAGAAATTATGGACGAATTTCGGTGAAATATTACTAAATTAACTAAATTAATTAAATTAATTTGTGTGCAGCCCAGCCCAGCCCAGCAGAAAAAAAAGAAGAAAAGAATAAAAGCCCAGAAATCAGGCCCAGCCCGTCCAATTCGCGCAGCCCAGGCGAAGCCCAAACTGGCGCGGCCCGCCTCAAGCTTCTCCCCCAGCGCGCACAGCCCTGCACCGAACAACAAGACTGAGATTCGGCGCGCGCCTGCCGAACCGATGCACCTCTCCTCAGCGCGCGCCTGCCGAGCTCCAGCCCTCTCATTCAGCGTCTGCCAGCCGAACTTTCTTCCACCCTTTCCAGCGAAGCCTGCTGACCTGTCCTCCACTTTCCAGCCCACCCACACCGAATTCTGACAAAACCCAACCAGCAGCACCTTTGAAGAATTCTTTTGTTTTTTTTTACATCTTTTCCCCACAAACACCACTCAATCTCATCATTTTACTTTTTAATATTTTTATTATAACTTTTATTTGTTTTTTTTAGAGTATAATTAGCTTTTTCCCCCTATAAATAGGGGTTCAATTCTTGTATTTTGGAGAGTCCCCAATTAGTTTCATTCTTCCATTTCTTTCATTTTTCTTAGTTCTTAGTTCTTAGTTCTTAGTTTAGTTCTTTTGTTTCTCTCTTTTGAGAGACAATTTTGGGGACCATTTTTACTTCTTGTAGATTTTCTTATTAATTAGTTTCCTTTTAATTCTTATTCGTAATTTATGTTATTTTTCTGTTATTTTCATCTTCTTTACTATTGTTCTTGGTATTTTCTTTCTAACATTTGTAAGTAAGAATGCAATCTCCATGTGTTTTACTTTTTGAATTTCTTTTACTTCATATGTTTTAGTGCTTAAACTTCAATTTGATGTTAAGTGTTTTATCCGCTGTCGGTGCACTTAGAGTAGAATTGAAGAGATTAAATGTTGATCGCTGTCGGCGCATTTAATTATAAACTTAAGGTAAATCATGTTGTAAATGTTTGAAGCATATTGATGTTTGACGCACATTAATGGTTGATGCATTTATAATATTGAAAGATATATGTAAGTATTTGAAATGATGAAGGTAAGATTTCGTGATTGGTTTATTATGAGCAAAATGTTAGAAAGAAGTCTATTTTTAGGAGTAGTTTAAATAATGTGATTGTTAATTCGAAATTACTTACGTAAAAGTGTGGGTTTTGTCTATGAAACTACTCTATGGTTTGTAAGTTCCAATTAGCATGAGCATTTGCATTTTAATTCTTAATCAGTGTTTTCTTTAATTTAGTTATAAATCTTTTCAAAACCCCCCTTCTTTATTCTTTATTCTTTTATTCTTTCATTCCTTTATTCTTTAATTTATTAATTCTTTGATTATTTTATTCTTTGATTAATTAATTCATTTATTCTTTTATTATTTCATTATTTAATTCGTTAATTTATTAATTCTTTGTAATTCATTAATTTATTATTTCTTTATTCTCTTATTCATCTATTCTTTAATTTATTAATTCTTTGATTATTTTATTCTTTGATTATTTTATTCTTTAATTCATTATTCTTTTATTCATCTCTCACTAACACATTATTAATGTTCCCTAATTTCCCCGGTTAAGAACGATCCCTATTTACCAATACTACATCTACACAAAAAGGGTTTAAATTGCACAATACTCAAATTACGTGTTTAATTTAATGCGTAGTTTGGGCGTAGTCAATTTTTGGCGCCGTTGCCGGGGAAATTGAAAATCATTTTAATTTGTTAGTGTATGTATATAAATTGTGCATATTATACTTGTTTATAAATTTTACTTTTGTTAATATTATATTTGTTTATAACATTTACTTACTTGTCTATATTTTATTTATCCATCTTATTATTGTTCTTATTATTTTTGTTTATAATGCTTATACTTTACTTATTCTTAATTTCTAATTTATACTTGTTCATAAATGTTCATAATTTTTTTTTTATATATATTTGTTCATATTAAAATTGATACTTGTTCATAATTTAATTTCATTTGTTTACTTTTACTTGTTCTTATTAAAATTGATACTTGTCATAAATGCATATTTTATATGTTCATTTTTCTTTACTTTTACTTTTATTTATTCCATTATACTTTATTCCATTAACTTAATATTCACACTTTTTCTTTATTCCCTTAACTTTAATTATATTACATTAACTTTATTTCATTAACTTTCTTTTAATTTTATTCCATAACCTTTATGTTCCACTAACTTTATGTTTACACTTATTTTATTTTTATGTAATCAATTATTTGTTTATGTCTTGTTAAACTTTAAATTTTAAATGAAAAAAAAAATTCGGAATAAAAAAAAAATAATAATAATAATAAATAAATAAAAAATCGAAATAAAAAAAAATTTTAATAAAAAAAAAAAATCTTATCTTAGCTTTATGTTAGTGTTAATTCATACTTGTAAATAAATGTTGTATATATGTTACTTGTTACCTTTTATACTTGTTCATAACTTTTATATTTCATAGTATACATGCATACTTGTTCATAATAGATTTTCATTTATATTTGTTTATAATTTTCTTACTTGTTATATTATTCTTGTTCATACTTGTACATAATGTTCATTCTTTTTAATTGTTCATAAATGCTTATGGTAAATATTCACTTTTCCTTATTTTTATTTTTATTTGTAATTAAAAAAAAAACATAAAATTCGTAAAAAAAATTAAAAATTAAAAAAATTTCTTTTTCTTCATTTATTTAATTTTTAAATTCGGAAAAAAAATTAATTAATAAAAAATAAAAAATTTCTTTTTCTTCATTTATTCGTAAAAATATTCATTTATCTTCACTTTGTGTTAGTATAAATCTAAATTGTTAAATAAATCTTATACTTATGTTAGTTTGTTAATGAGAAATTGTTTTGTAAATATCATTACTTGTGAATAAAACCATACTTGTAAATAAATTGTTCATACTTGTATAAATTGTTCATACGTAAATTGTCATGTTATATTTGTAAATTGTGCATAAAAAAAAAACATACTTGTAAATAGTTATTGCATTCATGCATTAGTCTCAGCTATATGTAGATCACTTGTGCTTCGAAGTTTAGATTTTGATCTTTATCGGCGATGACTCTTTTGTTAACTCTCACCCACGGTAATTGTTAACACTTGAGTCATCTTAATTCCTCTGGAGTAAGAAATTTTCGAGGGTGATGTCTAGGACAAGAGACGGTACTCATAACGGGTTTTGGGTCTAAGAAAATAGCCCTGCCTCTTATGTGTATTCTTTCTAACCTGGTCACTTTTGAAGTTGCCCAAACAGTTGAATTAATCCAAGATATTTACTTGGGCCGCACGGACGTATAAGTCTCCATTTAAACTTTGAGGCTATGTGAACCATATATATCTTTGACTTCCCCCGACATGTAAATATTGTTTATATCTTAATTTTCATTATTTGTCATGACAAAGTTAACTTGCATCTTTAGTTTAACTAACTTGCATCTTTCATTTAACTTGCATTTTTAACTTCACTTGCATATTTAGTTTAACTTGCATTGCACTCTTCCTCTAACTTACATCTTTAACTCACATTGCATCCTTAACTTTAATTTGCATATCTAACTTGCATTCTTAATTAACGTACATCTCTGACTAACTAACTTGCATCTCTGTCTAGGCTGGATGGACGTCAAACTTCAAGCGCTTGTTGGGAGGCAACCCAATGTGTTCCCGGGATGTGAAGGAGTCATCAATACAGATTTGCTATCCTCTACCCTTCACTCTCTTTTATTTTGTTTATTTAATATTTTCCTATTATTTTTGTAAATCATCTTCCTTACTTTGATTCTATGTTTAATTACTTCGTATTTTCCTACATTGAGGACAATGTAGAATTTAAGTGTGGGGGAATGGTTTACAATTTTAATTGTTCAAAAAAAAAACAAAAAAAATTGAAAAAAATTATAAAAAAAAGGGTGAAAAAAAATGAAAAAAAAATATTATTGTTTTTTTTGAATCTTTTTGTTTTAACTTAGTGTTTTTATGAGTCTTAAGTTGCCATTTAACTTGTCAATGACATAAATGAACAGAAAGGAATATGTTATGGCCATAAAGATAATCACTACAACTTGAATTTGTTTGTTAATATTTTGTGATTAAGTGTTATAACTTGAAGATAATGCATGTAAATTGGCACATAAACGAGCATGATAAGATAAGTATGAATCATATGAACCTTATGTGAGCTTTAGAACTTTATATACATCTTTGATGAGTGATTCATAAGTTCTTTGTTTAAATTGATATACATATGCCTCATAACTGCTTGTCATAGTTTTTAATGAACTCTAGAGTACTAGAACTTATTCTATGTGATTTTCAAAGCTTTTAAGTCAATAAACTCTCTGATTTTGGAAATGATTAAGGCATTAGGGTTAACACCACAAATTCAAACATCCATGTTCC
The DNA here is from genome assembly GCA_032719365.1 of Prinsepia uniflora. Taxonomy (NCBI): domain Eukaryota; kingdom Viridiplantae; phylum Streptophyta; class Magnoliopsida; order Rosales; family Rosaceae; genus Prinsepia; species Prinsepia uniflora. The sequence continues at coordinate 75,101,050 of CM064868.1, read as the reverse complement.
CTATTTTGTGCGCACAAGTTGCGACCCCCTTAGTTTTAACCTCTTTTGAGACCACATTAAGCTTTTCTTTCATCACCATGATTATCTAAACACGTGAGCTTAGTATAGACATCTTTTACCCTTGTTCCAAGGACTCGGTTGAAGATATAAAGATTGTGTAAGGAGAAAATAATGATGTTGGAAGACTTTTATGTGAATTATTTGGATTTACCGACTCAAGCTTTGTTGTATTGTTGACACATGTTATTACCTTGATATAAAAAAAAAATCAAAAAAATCAAAAAGAAAAAAAAAAGAAGAAAAAAAAAGAGAGAAAAAAAAAAGTTGAGTCTCGATCAAGGTAATAAGGTTTGGTTATGTAATGTTTGAGTTAAGTCCCTTACATTTGTAAATCCGACACGAAGAATGATTGTGAGGCCCAACATGATGGAATTAGGCCTATGTTCGAAGGGATGGATTACCAACATCATTGCACTAAGGTTGGGAAGCTATGATACGTTTTGGGAGTCTATTGAGTCTTGGAACGAATTGAGCACCACTTGTCCTATATTTTCCTTGCCTCTAAACTTAGCCCCATTACAACCTTCGTAAAGACCTTATGATCCTTAAGATGGTAAATTTTGATTAGTGGAGTCAATCACTTGAGTAAGCTTATGGTTTTGGTTCATTTGTGCAAGTATATGTTGTTTTTATCTTGAGGTGTTTGTTTGATATTTTTGCAAAAGTACTTCATTTCGATTATGTGAGTATTTCTCACATACTTTGAGTGCAAACACAAACCCTTACAAAATTGAGTGAATTTATGAGTGCATATCCCTGTGAGTTGATTCATACTTGTTTTATTCATGTTGAGATCCATTTCACCATATTTACTCATTATTTTACTTGTTGAAACATTTTGTCACCATGTATTAACTCTTGAATTCCATATGCTTAAACGTTTTAAGTGAAAATCTTTTATGCCATGATTGTAATAATGAAATATTGAGACAAATGGTTAAAGGTTACTTGTTTTGATTTTGTAGTTTAATTTTAGTATTTGCTAGGGACTAGCAAAGTTTTAGTGTGGGGGTATTTGATAGGTCCTCAAATAAGCATTATTTTATATTATTTTATACCCTTTATACTTGACTTTTAATATTTAAATATTAAATAAATAGATAAAATAATTTATTTTGTGTTATTTTTATTTAAATAAATAAAGTTTGTAATTTGGAGTATTTTGGCGAAAGAATCGTCTCGATCGGAATTATAATGAAGAAATTATGGACGAATTTCGGTGAAATATTACTAAATTAACTAAATTAATTAAATTAATTTGTGTGCAGCCCAGCCCAGCCCAGCAGAAAAAAAAGAAGAAAAGAATAAAAGCCCAGAAATCAGGCCCAGCCCGTCCAATTCGCGCAGCCCAGGCGAAGCCCAAACTGGCGCGGCCCGCCTCAAGCTTCTCCCCCAGCGCGCACAGCCCTGCACCGAACAACAAGACTGAGATTCGGCGCGCGCCTGCCGAACCGATGCACCTCTCCTCAGCGCGCGCCTGCCGAGCTCCAGCCCTCTCATTCAGCGTCTGCCAGCCGAACTTTCTTCCACCCTTTCCAGCGAAGCCTGCTGACCTGTCCTCCACTTTCCAGCCCACCCACACCGAATTCTGACAAAACCCAACCAGCAGCACCTTTGAAGAATTCTTTTGTTTTTTTTTACATCTTTTCCCCACAAACACCACTCAATCTCATCATTTTACTTTTTAATATTTTTATTATAACTTTTATTTGTTTTTTTTAGAGTATAATTAGCTTTTTCCCCCTATAAATAGGGGTTCAATTCTTGTATTTTGGAGAGTCCCCAATTAGTTTCATTCTTCCATTTCTTTCATTTTTCTTAGTTCTTAGTTCTTAGTTCTTAGTTTAGTTCTTTTGTTTCTCTCTTTTGAGAGACAATTTTGGGGACCATTTTTACTTCTTGTAGATTTTCTTATTAATTAGTTTCCTTTTAATTCTTATTCGTAATTTATGTTATTTTTCTGTTATTTTCATCTTCTTTACTATTGTTCTTGGTATTTTCTTTCTAACATTTGTAAGTAAGAATGCAATCTCCATGTGTTTTACTTTTTGAATTTCTTTTACTTCATATGTTTTAGTGCTTAAACTTCAATTTGATGTTAAGTGTTTTATCCGCTGTCGGTGCACTTAGAGTAGAATTGAAGAGATTAAATGTTGATCGCTGTCGGCGCATTTAATTATAAACTTAAGGTAAATCATGTTGTAAATGTTTGAAGCATATTGATGTTTGACGCACATTAATGGTTGATGCATTTATAATATTGAAAGATATATGTAAGTATTTGAAATGATGAAGGTAAGATTTCGTGATTGGTTTATTATGAGCAAAATGTTAGAAAGAAGTCTATTTTTAGGAGTAGTTTAAATAATGTGATTGTTAATTCGAAATTACTTACGTAAAAGTGTGGGTTTTGTCTATGAAACTACTCTATGGTTTGTAAGTTCCAATTAGCATGAGCATTTGCATTTTAATTCTTAATCAGTGTTTTCTTTAATTTAGTTATAAATCTTTTCAAAACCCCCCTTCTTTATTCTTTATTCTTTTATTCTTTCATTCCTTTATTCTTTAATTTATTAATTCTTTGATTATTTTATTCTTTGATTAATTAATTCATTTATTCTTTTATTATTTCATTCTTTAATTCGTTAATTTATTAATTCTTTGTAATTCATTAATTTATTATTTCTTTATTCTCTTATTCATCTATTCTTTAATTTATTAATTCTTTGATTATTTTATTCTTTGATTATTTTATTCTTTAATTCATTATTCTTTTATTCATCTCTCACTAACACATTATTAATGTTCCCTAATTTCCCCGGTTAAGAACGATCCCTATTTACCAATACTACATCTACACAAAAAGGGTTTAAATTGCACAATACTCAAATTACGTGTTTAATTTAATGCGTAGTTTGGGCGTAGTCAAAAACCAAACACATTTTCCTTTTTCTCAAATTCCTGGCCTCAGCCCAAAACCATTATATCCGGGCCACTGCCCAAAAACCTCAGAAAACCATTATCATCAATTCTCAGTGAAATCCAAAACACATTTGAAACCACATGTCCATCCATCGAACCTGCTGGATCTATCCGAGTCTTTAAACTCCCGAGTCTTTAAACTAAATAACCAGGCCTCAATAATCTGAGTCTTTAAACTCCGAGTCTTTAATGTAACGACCCGTCCTAGAAACTAGGGTTAAGATAGTGATTAAGATGGGATTAGTGAGCTTAAACGGTGGTTAGTTGGTCTCGTTGGGGTCGTTAGGGTAGAATGACGATTTTGCCCTTGGTTCGGGTAAAAAGTTGACTTTTAGTTCAGGTGGTCCAATGGACTTTGACTAGTGACCAGGACGTAAGTTAGGACGTCACGAATCCATAGGCAGGTGGCACGTCCGATTCCGACATCCGAGGAGAAAGTTATGATGTTCGGAAGATTGAGGGCATAACCGTAATTTGGCTAAATTAAGGGGAAAAGGTTGACTTTTTGTACGAACGGGTTTTGGTATGTTGACCTAAGACCGTTAGATAGATCTCGTTGTCCTGAGTTCGATAACAGGCGGCACGTATTCATCGGACGTACGATGTGGGAGTTACGAGTCTAGAAAGGTAGTGGCAAAATCGTAAATTTGATTTAAAAGGAAGGGTATTTTGGTCTTTGCACATGGGGATGTGTGCAATAGATAAGGACAGATGGAGGGCTGAGATTGAACCACATGGGAGAGAGATGGTGGATTGGTGACACGTGTGGGGGAACTAGAGGGTTCCAGTAATTGGTGCACGGTCCAAATAATTGGGGCATCGTGCAGTGTGTGTTCGAAGAACAGAAACAGAGGCTGGGGAATTGAGAGAAATTGGATGGTGATTGTGTGTGTTTGTGTGGAGTGATGAGGGGATGAGTGATCAGAGAGTGAGAGGGAGGTAGTGAGGAGGTTTGGAGGTGTGGTGACTGTGTGTGAGTGCAAGGTGAGCCACGGGAAAATAGTAAGGAAAGCAGGGACGAAAACAGAGAAGTTGGGTGGTGGTGCAGCCGTGATCGATCACTCGAGGCCAGCGGAGGTGCTCAGAGGATGGAGGAAGACAGGAGGAGCTACTACCTCACGGCTGAGCTCACGACTGCGATCGGAGGACAGGTAATTCCTCACCCCCTTCTATATGCTCTGTTTTTCAGTCGAGGTTCAAGGTGGAAGTTGTGAGTTTAGGAGTTGAATCGAAGAGTCTAGGGAGGTCTAGGGGACTCAGTTGAGGCCTGGGTGTCTTCTGGTTGTGCTGCCGTGACGGGGAGTGCACGGTGGAGGCTGGTACGACGGAGGTGCCCTGTGTGCCCTGTTTTTCCGTTTTGCTTCAAATGTAAAGTCGTGAAGTTTGGGGTAGAGTCGAAAGTTTTGGTGAGTTGGGTGAGGTTTAGGACAGTCCTAGGAAGAGTTTTGGCTAGCCACCGTGATGGGGGGTGACCTGGGTGGCCGGAGAAGGAAACAGGGGACAGTACAGGTTTCTGTTCGAGCTTGAGTCCATAGGTTTGAGGGTGAGTCGAGGTGATTGGAGTACGGGAATGGATAGCTAGGAACTGGACGATGCTGTGGGTGAAGAGAGGAGCAGTTTTGGTGCAGGTACGGCGGAGAACCGCTAACGCCGGTTCAAGTTGCAGGACTGTGTCGAACCCGGTCTACTCGAGGTAGACGACAACACTGTAGTAGGCGCGTGAGGGCCACGCACATCCACTTTGGGCAGCGCGTGGGGGCGCGTACGGCGGTCTTTGGTGAAGTTGTCAACATGGTTTTTCATCTGGGTGTTGTGACGAGTCTAATGGAATTGGTTCCGGGTTGTTCGGACGTTGTTTGAAGTTAGTTCCGCGAGGGTGAAGGCTTAGGGTTCCGATTCATTACGTTTAGGACCCGGGGATTTTTGGGGAAAATTAGGTGAACCTTCGTAGATGTGTTAGTGACGTACTTTGGTGGTTGTTGACAGGATCGGGAGTTCCTGAGGAAGTGGAGGAACGTACGAAACGTTCAGGACGTGATTGAGGGCTCAGTACTGTGAGTGGACCCTTTCCTTAAACTCGAACATGCATAACTGCTTTTCTAGAATTGTTTTATATCTGTGATTTCATGCTTTTTGGATTTATGATGTGGTTTTATATAATTGCACAGTTTTCGTGAAATAACTATTTGGCACGTTTTACGAGAAAGTGTGAATTCTGCATATTAAGCTGTGGTTTTGGGGTTTCAAACGTTAAATGATTTTCAATGATTAAAAGTGGATTTTGGAACACGATTTGATGATCAATGATTTTCGGTTTTGAAAACGGATTTCGAGCATCGAGATTTGGTTTTAAGATTGGAACGTGGAATTCCGGATTTGGGTTCGGAATGACGGTTCTGGATGCCGGAAGGGCATCGGACCGGTAATTTCGGATTCGGGTTTGGAGGTGGATTTAGAAATGGTTTTTAAATGGTTTTGGATTGGATTTGCTGGATCTGGATATTGGGTTTAAAGACCCGGATATTGATTGACGGGGGACGGGCCCGGATTGAGTTTAAAGACTCGGGAGTTTAAAGACTCGAATATATTGTTATTTCCCCCGTAGGCCTGTTGAGTTTAAAGACTCGGGAGTTTAAAGACTCGGATAGGTCCAGCAAGTTTGATCGGCAAATGATTGGTGAACTTTATGTTTTACGTTACGGTTTTATGATGCTTATGATATAATTTTATAACCATTTTATAGTGTTTCTGGTTCTTATGATGTTTTATGGTGATTGGTTTATAACTGTTTTGATAACTGGGTTATGCATGTGGTTTCAAAACGGAGGGCTAAACCCGGTCTTCTTATAAAATGGTTTTGGAAATTCTTATTTTATTTTGGTTCGCACACACCTTCTGTTTTTAACTGCCTTCCAGGTCGTGGAGCTAGAGCGGGGTTTCAGCGTCGAGGCAGCATCTGAGGCATAGAAGTCACGAGAGGGATCCCGGAGTATTTTGTTTTAATTTCCGTGTGCGTGTATGCCGTTTAATAGTTTTCTTTCTTTTGTATTGAGTACTATGCTCTGTAAACTGTTGACTTCGGGATATGTAGTATAATTTCTCCTGCGTCTGACTGTATGTGTGTCAGGGTGTCAGACGGGAGTAGAATTTACCTCGGTTTTCGGGGTGAAACCGGGGTGGGTCCTGACATTTAAACTCAACAGGCCTACAGGGGAAATATCAATATATCCGAGTCTTTAAACTCAATCCGGGTCTTTAAACCCAATTCGGTCCCGTCCCCCGTCAATCACAATATCCGGGTCTTTAAACCCAATAACCAGATCCAGTAAATCCAATCAAAACCATTTGAAACCCATCTTTAAATCCATATCCAAACCCGAATCCGAAACCACTGGTCTGATACCCTTCCGGCATCCAGAACCGTCATTCCGAATCCAAATTCGGAATCATATCCACCACATTTCCCGATCCGAGTCCGCAACCATCATTCCGTAAGCCAGCATCCGGAATAACCATTCCGAACCCAAACTCGGAAATTCATTTCAAGTCCCGAATCGAATCCCGAATCGTCACCCGGAATTCCGATTCCAAAACCCGAAATTCTCTTTCTCAAAACCACTTTTGAACTGGGTTTCAAGCCCGAAATCACTTTTCCAAAAACACTTTTCCGAAATCCTTTTTCTTTCTTTGAAATCAAGTCATAGTTCAAATCCTGAAATCAAATCATTAAAACCAGGTTCAAATCACAATATTCGTCAAATCTCGTAAAACGTGAAATACCGTAAGTTCCTCGAAAAAACGTGCACAAACCATAAACCATCACAATCATAAATAAAATCATAGAATCAAGTATAGAAAACATATAAAACACATATGCATGCATCAAGAGTTAGAAAGCAAAGTCCACTCACAAACCATTTCGACGTCGCCTCGATACGCACGCACTTACGCCGTTCCTGGCTATTCCGCTATCCTCGACTTTCCCAAATCTGTCCAAATCCCAATATAAGGTCACTAACTACTTCACAAAGGTCATACTAAAGCCCCATAATTTTCCCGTATTTTTAACTATTTTTAACCGAGGCCTAAAATCTTCGGACATCCCGAAACAGATCGAGACGTTGTCCGATTGACTCAAAACCAGCGCCAAAATGTTCGTTACATCGAATACTTTAAAGGTCGTGTTGGAACTATCCTCAAAATTCGTGTCACGCGCCCTCACGCGCCGCCTAAAGTGGCTGCGCGTGGGAGCCACGCGCCTGCACTGTTCATCATCCCCTACCTCCAGCCAACCCGGTTCAGACCGGTCCAGTCGAACCGAGCCAGCGAGGCCGGTTCTCCCTCGAATCTAGTCCATTTTCAACCATTTTAATCCTAGTATCTTCGTCCTAATCTCTATAATTGATCCCTTAATTCAAAACATAAAATCAAGCCCTGAATTGTACCTTCCAAAGTCGAACCAAAACTCAGAAAAATCGACCTTCGGATTCCGGCCACCCGTCGTCTTTCCAGCCATGGTTTCGACTCCCTGAGCTCCGTACTAACTTCCTACAACTGTTAGAAGCAAGAAAACGTCTCAACAACCTACCAAAATCCACGACTTTCCAATTGAACCAAGACTGGAAAACAGGGGACCCGAAACCTTACCTTCATTCTGCTCACCACCGTGAGCTCCGCCGTGAGTCTCAGGATCCCAAATTCACTCCTCGGGTCCTCTGATCACCACCACAGACCCAGCTTGATAGGTTTGATCAATTGAGTTCTCAGCCGTGCAGGGTGGACCTCTCTGTTTCCACTGTTTTTCCTCACTTTCCCAGCCTTTCCTCACTCAACACTCACCAAGAAACACTCACCAGACCACTCACACTCTTCCACAAAGAACACACTCAACTCACACTTGGAGAAATGGTCGATAGATTCTCTGTCTCAGAGAGCAGTCTCTCTGTTTTGTTTTCCTTAACCGTGTAACAAGGTCCCATTTAAAACCATGTGATCGATTATGTGGCGGTGGGAAGGTTTCCCCCACCTTCCAGAGAAGGAAAGATGTCCTAAAACCAGTGGGCATCAACTCCAGGGCAGCCATTTGTCCATTTTTCACTGGTACAGATCCCACTGCAGTGAAAAGACCAAATTACCCCTTCCTTCACAATTACCGATTTACCCTTCACTTCCTAGACCCATATCTTAACCGTCCGATGTCCGATGACGGCGTGCCGCCTGTCATTGTACTCATGACGTCGAGACCTATCTAACGGTCCTAGGTTTGCGTGTAAAAACCCTGTCGTGCGAAAAGCCAACTTTTCCCCCTTCGTTTACCCAAATTACGAAAGTGCCCTCGACCTTCCGAACATCATAACTTTTTCTTCGGATGTCGGAATCGGACGTGCCACCTGTCTATGAACTCGTGACGTCCCGAACGATGTCACAGTCCTCGATCAATGTCCACTTGACCGCTCGAACTCAAAGTCAACATTTTGCCCAACCTAGGGGCAAAATCGTCATTCTACTCTAATGGGCCAACAGTAACCAACTAAACACCAATTAGGCTCACTAATCCTTTACTAATCACTTCCTTAGTCCTAACTTCCAGGACGGGTCGTTACATCTCTTTCGAAACTGACTTAAGTATCAGAGCATTTTCGGTTGAACCACCCCCTCGAGATTCAACCTTAACCCCGTTTGATTTTCGTTCTTGTGTGTAGGGATCGAGAAGGAACTTCACAGAGCCGGACGATTTCTGCATCAACATGGGTTAATAATAAAAGTTTTTTTTTTTTGTGATTATTGTCTGTGCCATGCTCAGATTTTAGTTTCCTATCATATTATTTTGCTATTTTTTCAATTCATTTCCTTACTCAAAATCTTCTTTTTAAATTTTTTCTTTCCCTAAATCATGTTCTACTTTGCTGTTGGAGAAATTTTTCGTAATATCTCCAATTGATTTTGGTTATAGTAGTTAGATTAGGATTTTTTTGTCCTTTATTCGCTTTATGCGCAATTGGATCGAGCCTTCTTAAGATCCATCATGCTTTTTAAGTTCTCCAAGATTAAATGTGATGGATTTAACAACGATGATGACTGTTTCTAGTGGAGATAGTTTGTTTAGAGTTATCGACACAATTAGAGTTTTGGTTGTTTTACGCTTTATGGGCTCAATTTGTCATTTTTCATAGCTTCAGTGATGTAAGTTTGTTAGATGTCAGTTAGGCTTTATTCGCGTTAATATTGTTATATTGGTTTGTGGATCTTACTATCATAGTATGATTTTGATAATATAGTTGTATCCTTTTTTTATGATATACACTAATACCATTTTTGATTCAAAATTAAAATATGTGGTTGTGTATTTATTGACTAATATAGTTAGATAATCAAACAATTTCGAAGTTTAATTAGGTTTCTGTATATACCTCATTTTTTAAAGAATATTTTTTTTTGGGGTTAAAAGAGATGTTTTATACGATTTTTAAAAGCACTTAAAAATGGAGAATTCGATTATGAGATAAGCATCACAGAATAAAAGGGTTAGCATTTCTTAAACCAAATTAGTTAGGCCCGTTTACGTTAAGGGTACAATTGTAAGGAGCCCAAACCATGGTACAGTGGACTCAAAAAATAAGGCCCACTTAATTGTCTAAGAAATCAAAATCAGGCCCACTAATAGTCGAAGAAATACAAAATAAAGAAACGTTTGCAGGTAAGCCGAAAATACAGAGCCGACATGAAAAATGTCCCTGGCGTAATGCCAGTGGGCCAATTTTGTCTCCTCATCTTTTCGACTATTCGTATCGGATTGATTCGATTGAACCCGAAACCGACGACCAACACGGACTTCCTAAATCTTAGTCCTTCTTCCGTCTCCGACTCTCCGTACAAATACAAAGAGCTGACTCTCTGAATTTCATCTAACGGGAAAAAGAACAGAGGAAATGGATCTGAGGGAAAGAATCAGCAACCAGAACGACGTCGCTTTGGTGCTCACGAAGCAGTTGCTTCAGACCGAAGGCAAGCAATCGAATCTGGTGTACTCGCCGCTGTCCATCCACGTAGTGTTGAGCCTGATCGCGGCTGGCTCTAAGGGTCCCACCCAGGAGCAGCTGCTCTCGTTTCTCAAGTCCAAGTCTGCCGACCAGCTCAACACCTTCGCCGCCGAGCTCGTCTCCGTGATATTCTCCGATGCGTCAGCCGTCGGTGGGCCTCGATTGTCATTTGCGAATGGCATTTGGGTCGACATGCCTCTCCTTCTCAAGCCTTCTTTCAAAAAGGTGGTGGACACCGCTTACAAGGCCGCTCTTGCCCAAGTTGACTTTCAGACCAAGGTAAGCTCCATTTTCCTTGTATCTCTCTGTCATTTGATTAATTTGATTATGCTTTGGTCACTGCTCAGTTCACCATGATTCATGAAAGTCTCTAGTTTTTTAGCTGCTGAAGCCTGGAAACCCAAACTGTAGCCTGCTAATGCTCATTTAAACTAATATTTGCTAAGTAATTACCTTTATATGTTCATGGAAATAAACTAATACCCTATGCTGCTTGTATGGTTGTGTGTCCTTGCGCATAGCGTCCTTACGTAATTTAGTCTCAGTTTTTTTTTTTGTTCATTATTGTTTTTGCTGGTTATTGATGAAGATAAAAGAGTCGAAGACCCGTGGATTCACACAATTGCTGTTCTATCATGTTCATTTTTTGTTTATCGTGGCATATATGCGACTGATCACTGACGTAAAATTTTGGCTATTGATCATTGTCGTAATTTTTTGGCATTCTTCAGTGGGAACGTTTTCTTTTCTGTTTCCCGAGGTCAGTGGATTAATTAAGAACACAATCCTACTTGTTCTGCACAGAACAATCTATTAGTTGCATTTTGTGTGCGTGGTAGAATGATACAATTTCTATAAGGTTAAATTGCTCCACAATGAGTTGCTTTGTTTTTAGTTCTGTCTTTTCATTTAGATGTTCTACCGGGCTTTAACAACTTAAGTATCAAGTACGCTAATATTGTTATTTTCTAAATTGTTGTTGTTGGTGCTCATCAAGGCTGCTGAAGTAGCCGTTGGAGTGAATTCATGGGCTGAAAAGGAGACTAGCGGCCTTATCAAGGAGGTACTTCCTTCAGGGTCAGTTGACAGCTCAACCAGGCTCATCTTTGCAAATGCTCTCTACTTCAAAGGAGCTTGGAATGAAAAGTTTGATGCATCAACAACAAAGGAGCATGACTTCCACCTACTCGACGGGAGCAAAGTTAAGGCGCCCTTCATGACCACCAAGAAGAAGCAGCTTGTAAGTGACTTTGACGGCTTCAAAGTCTTAGGGCTTCCCTACAAGCAAGGCGAGGACAAGCGGCGTTTCTCCATGCACATCTTTCTTCCTGATTCAAAGGACGGGCTGCCAGCTTTGGTTGAGAAACTCGGTTCTGAGTCTGGGTTTCTGGATTGCCATCTTCCCAAACAAGAAGTTGATGTGGGTGACTTCAAAATCCCAAAGTTTAAGATCTCATTTGGGTTTGAAGCATCCAAAGTGCTCAAGGATTTAGGACTGGTGCTGCCTTTCAATGGTGAAGGAGGGCTGACAGAGATGGTGGACTCGCCCGTAGGTCAGAACCTCTATGTATCCATTCCAAAAGTCCTTCATCGAAGTGAACGAAGAAGGCACTGAAGCTGCAGCTGCTTCTGCTGCTGTAATATCAACGAGGGGCCTGCCCATGAGGACCGACTTTGTGGCCGATCATCCATTCCTCTTCCTCATCAGAGAAGAATTGACCGGAACCGTGCTCTTCATCGGCCACCTCCTTAATCCCCTTGCAGCCTGATTGTAGATAATCCCCTGCACTACCCGAAAATGTGTCCGTTGAGAAATCAGCCGATAAGACTGTAGGTATTAAATAAAGAAATGTATGTTTTATGTGCTGTATTTTGTTAGGCTAATCATTAGCTAATTACCTGTACTTGCTGTGAATCATGTTTTCCTTTGTTGTTCATTCTGCTCTATTGTAGAATCTTGATTCGGACGAAGACTTATTTTATGGTAATACTCTAGCTAACACTTACAACTTCTAATTTTAATTTTATGGCTGCTGAATTTCTGATCTTCTCATTTATAACACACTAATTGTGGGGAATGGTATTTCATGGGAATTTGAGTAAATTAGTAATTAATTTTTAACAAGATTGTGCTTTACTTAAAAATTAGATTATGACAATTCTTTATTCTGCGGTTATTCCACTATCCTTTTTTACCAATGCATGATTAGAGTTCTCACCATTTCTTGTATATTGTATGATCAGACTTTTAACCCATATTTTATAATTAAACTTAAATTACTTTTATAATTAAACTTATATATTATAAATGATTTTTTTTTCTTTTGAAACAAAAATGAAATCCGTGTTGGGGAGGGTTGGTGGAAAATGTTTAGGTAGGGGTGGTGATGTTCTTGGATTGTAGCACTATTTCCTAAATGATAAATGATTAACTTAATTTTTTAATATCGGATAATAAAAAAATTTCAAATTTGAAGTATAAAAGTATTTTTAATGAATTCTTGTTCTTAATTATCTTATTTTAAGCTGAGTTATCTTTATATTATTACTTAAAATTAACAAGTGATTTTTTTTTTTTATAAGTGAGTGTAATGTTTCCATTAAGTAGAAGGAAAAAAGCTACTAAATAGGAATTAAAAATTTTTAAAACGTCTTTAAGCAGTTATTATAATAGTTAGAGATGGAAAAAAATTAAAAATATAATTAATTTTTTTAATAAATATTAATATTATTAAAGACCAAGCATAGCCTCGGAATTTTGAGAGCTGTCCTCTGAAACTTCAGTTGGCACTGCGTATTATATTGGCTATTTTAGTCGTATAGATTAATCTGTCAACGAGATAGATTGGCTATTTAGTCGAGTGTTTGATACTCTATCAGATTAAAATGCCGACTATATTATACTGACCAAATTATATTATAATACTTTATAAGAAATATTTCTCATAAATATTAATTAAATATACTATTATTACTTATTATTTATTTTAATTAATTTTAATATATTATTATTATTATACCAATTTTAATATATATAATTTTAAGAGTATTATTTTAATGTATTTGAATCGTATAAAAATATTTAATTGTAATAATGTATACAATAACCCACTCATAAGAGTAATACTAAATATCTCTTTTACGACATACCAGTCGAAAAGCACTATGCCCTCATTGCCAAGAGTCGGTAGTTTGTCTTTGACGTAAATGTCATTTTCATGGCTTGATTTACTAAGGTAGATTAGTATAGTACTTGAAAACGTTGTCTGTAATAAAAAACTAAGCTGAGCACCTGCACTGCTGCACACCTCCGGGCCAACGGACGGCGTGGGGCTCACGTGGCTGGCGCGAAATTTTAAACCTCACATAATGCCAATTATTTTTCAATTGCCACAATCTAGGTGCAATGTCACGTTTGGGCATCATTTGGTTCAATTATTACGATGGTACCCCTCAAAGAAAAACACAATCTTGAGTAGATTTTAAGCGAGTTGAATTACTCATAACCTCGTTCATGGTTTTAGTAGTAAAGTAAAAAACAATACTTCCAAAGTTTGATTAGATGGTGGGATAAGATCAAAAGGTAGGAGGAAGATTTTGATTAGACATTTGTCTAGTGACTCTTCCCTTTGATACCGAAAGTGTTTATACCTGCCTAACACGGTTGTTAACATAATTATTACATTGTTGATATTTAATGCCAATATTTCCCCTATCTCATATATGAATTAACCTATTTGTTTATTAGAAAAGTTAAAATTTTTATCCGATATATATTTTTATTTTTCAAATATTAATATACAAAAAATTCTATCCGCAGCGAAAAAATAATCTAAAATCTATCATCTATTTAGCCCTAAACATCATTGAAATGCTAATTTTTTTTTTAACCAACAAAATGAGATATATTCCAGATTGATTTCAAACTAATTCAATTGGGAAATACTTTTGATATAGAAAAGTAGAAAACAAATGAAGCTAATTCTACTTGAGATAATTATTCCTTACAAGTAAGAAAGTAATGCATGAGTTGATTTTACTTGCTACTAGTTACTTTTTTTTTAAAAAAAATTTCATATTTTAACTCATTTAGAAATTAATTTATTCACAAGTAAAAAATTATCTTGTCGGCTACTTTTTAGGCTTCGTTTGGTACGCCGCATTGTACTAACTATTTCAGTCGTATGGTACTCGACTGGATTAAAATGCCGACTATATTATACTTAACGAATTATATCATAGTATTTGATAAGAAATATTTATATAAATATTAAATGTATACATCATTATTTTATTTTAATTCATTATTGATATATTATTATCTCTATTTATTTAAATTTTATTTTATATTATTATTATTATTTTATTTTTATTATAATGGTTATGATATTATTATTATTATTATTTTATTTTTATTATAATGGTTATTATTATTATTATTATTATTATTCTTTTCAAGATTATTAGTAATTTAACTATTTAATACAAACAATTTGGAGAGTATTATTTTAGCATGTTTGGACCGTATAAAGACGCTCAATCGTATTAATTTATACGGTGACTAATTAATATGGGTGGTACCAAACATTGATTTCGTATTATATTATTCTATTCAGTCTTTTATACGAGATACCAAATATAACCTTAGTGTGACTAATTGGAAAGTTGTGAAACATGTAAAAAATAATTAAAATTCATAGAATTGCTATGCAGGTCTTAATCAAGGATGAAAATATCGGAAATTTCGGTCGAAATTTCACCGGCGACACATAAGGAGGGGGTGAAGAATTGACCAAAATATCGGAGTGTTGGCTTATTTGGAGCACACAGATCCATTTCTAGAATCAAAACGACGAAGATGAACGATTAATTTGTGAAAATTAGACGTAAAATAAGGTTGTTTTAGTCGGGTCATGCCGTTGGGTTAAAAAACCCGATTTGCAGACCCGCTGGAGGAAGAAGGAGATGACTGTTAGCTTTTTGTAATTACATTATATATTATATATTGATTAGATTGTCAACTAAAGCTTCCTAGTTGAATTGGTGCTGGCGTTTTTGGGTGAGTGGGGGGTCTCGGGTTCAAAACCCCCCAGTACACTAATTCCTTTTAATTTTTTTCTTTTCAATTTTTCAACAAATCTTTGGTTTTTTTTCTCTTTTTGTTTTTCTAATTTTAAATATATTAATTCATTCCAAATTTTGAACGAAATTAGATCTTATTTTTTCATCTTTTTTCCAATTTCAAATATATTTTGATTTATTTTATCATTTTTCTTCAATTTAATTTTTTTTATTCTTATTGTTATGTTTTAAATAATATTAACATTGAATTATAGTAATTCAATTCAATTTATGTTTATATTTAAGATTTTATATTATTAGTCATCCTCAGAATCATATTGCATCATATTATTCATCATATATTTATTATATCAAATTAATTTTATAATTTTATTAGTCTTATATAATCATTATTGGATATTTAAATTTTTCCCAAAATTTCATTAAAATTTTCTAACTTTTAGATTAAATTTCCGTCATTTTTGTTGATCGTAAATGATATCGATATTTAGAGCGAGATTTCCATAAATTTAACTAGCGATATATTCATCGATATCGATATTTTAATCCTTGTCTTAATCATCAAACGATATCCATGAAGCTAGCCACATAGCCAAAAGGAGGAAAATGAAAAGAAGGAATTAGCTTTTTCTCATGGAATCATCCCAATTCCCAAGGTCCCAGTTAAAACAGAACGAATGGTATATCCGTCATTATCAAGAAATTAGATGTTAAATTGGAGGAAAGGAAATGAATGGCAAGGTTGATGCAAGTGAGTGGAAGCTCCTCGAAGAGTGTAAGTTGCACGCGTTTCTGCCCATGAAACAATTAATGGCTATGCGTCTTCAGAACACGACAATCACGACGTAATCTAATCCCTGACTTCCTCCTTCCCATGAGAGCTTTCAGAGTTTCAGAGTTCAGACCTTACACTCTCTCTTTTTACACTCTCTCTTTCTGATTCATTTATTTTTTATTTCTCTGGGTTCTCTTCCAATCTGATTTTCCTTTTGGCTTTTTCCATATTTATTTACTACGTCTGTGATTAAGAGCACGTATTTGACTAGGACTTGAGACAAGAAGAAGAAAAGAAGTTGAAGAGTAAAGGAAACTAAAGGAAAAGGAAAAGGAGAAAAGCAAAGATGGGGGAAGAGCACCACCACCACCCTCCGCCACCTGTGGTGGCTGCGCCGCCCTCTCAGCTACCTCTTGGAGCCGCCAGGGGTCCCATCTGGACTCCAACTGAGCAGCTCCATCAGCTTCAGTATTGCATCCACTCCAACCCCTCTTGGCGTTAGTTTTTCTCTTTCTCTTTCTTTTTATTTTCTGGATTTTGGGCATTTCTTCGTACCAAAATTGCTGTATGCCCTACTTTTTGGGATCCTGCAGGAAAATAAATGATTAAAGTTGGGTTCTTTTTAATTGGTTGATTGAAAAATTTCATGCTTTTTCAATGCTACTTTTTTAGTTCAAGAGCTGCATCCCTTATTAATCAATTGGATGAGCTTGAGAATTTTGAAGATTCTCTTTTTATGTCAGTTCCTGTGGGTTTGAATTGTTTCCTAATTTTGTAGATCCCTCTTACTATTTGTGGTTATGATTCTCTAATCCTTTTTTATGTTGGAATCCTGGGGTGTAATTAGTAATTACAAACAATAAGCATGGCTTTCATTTCGTATCCTTTTCCACGTTATCATGCTCAGAAAAATACGAATAATTCAGCTAAAATTGTTTCTAATTGATTTGATTTTTACAGCGGAAACTTTCGTACTTGCATTTCAGCACTATATTGTGATGCTTGGATCTATAGTTTTGATTGCCAGCACACTCGTGCCTCGGATGGGCGGGGATCATGTAAGTTGTGTCCTTCATATCAGTAATTTTATAATACCAGCGAAGATTAGTGATCACATTATTAGCTTTGATGTTTATGTTTTGAGTTTATGCTTTCTTCGAATAGGGTGATAAAGCCCGCGTGATTCAGACGATGCTGTTTATGGCGGCAATAAACACATTGCTTCAGACATTCCTTGGGACAAGGCTTCCAACCGTGATGACTGCATCGTTTGCTTTTACCCTACCGGTGTTGTCAATCATCAATGATTATTCTGATCGGAATTTCAGAAGTGAACATCAGGTTTGTGAAGCTCAAAACACTTTTCATTTTTCAATTACTATCATTATGTGGATGGACGGAGAGAATTGAGAGGTATATTTTATTGGGTCATGACCATATGACCTTTCCATTGATTACTTCTTAAAATGGTTCTGAATCAAATTCATTTTATAACTCTGAGACAAATTTAAGTACTTGGATTGGTGATTGGACTTGTGGATGATTGCAGAGGTTTGAGGTCACAATGAGAACGATTCAAGGGTCTCTTATTGTTGCTTCTTTCATCAACATCTTCATCGGATTTAGTAGGGCATGGGGGAGCTTTACAAAGTATGTAATCATAATACACCTGAAGTTCGGTCAGTTTTTCCTAATCCATATTTTCTAACTATCATCGCTTTTCTTAATTTGTCTCCTTTACAGATTGTTTAGTCCCATTGTTATTGTGCCAGTGGTTTGTGTGGTCGGTCTTGGTTCTTTCGCGAGGGGCTTTCCACTTGTAATATCTCTGATGAACTAGCACTCCAATCACTTTCCTAATGATCGTATGAATAATATAATATTGAATAATATAATATTGTCAAAACTGTTCTCACTCTTCTATGTTCTTTGCAGCTTGGTAATTGTGTGGAAATTGGCCTGCCTATGCTGATTCTGCTCGTAATTTCCCAACAGGTACTTAACTATATCCAATCTGCTACGCTTTACTCTTCGAATATAATTCTAAGGTTAACAAAGTTATATTGTTTCGGCAGTATATCAAGCGTGTTGTTCCTAGAGCTCATATCATACTTGAGAGGTTTGCTTTGCTCCTCTGCATTGGACTTATCTGGTCATTTGCTGCTATCCTGACTGAAGCGGGTGCTTATAACAATGTTAAACAACAGACTAAACTAAGTTGCCGCACTGATCGCACTTTCCTTATATCATCTGCTCCTTGGTATGTACAGATATTCAAGCTCTCTTGCTTGCATAATGAAGTTACTCAATTATTTTTAGAAGAATAATCTTTTTTCCTGATGCATTCTTAATGTTGTTTGAAATGAAGGATTAAATTCCCATACCCGTTTCAGTGGGGTCCACCCATTTTCCGAGCAAGCCATGTCTTTGGGATGATGGGAGCAGCACTTGTTACAACTGCGGAGGTCGGTATCTACTCTACATAATTTAAACTTCAAGACTAGTGCAAATTTCTTTTGACATGTATACTTCTGAAGCTCTGATATTTCCATAACCGATTCTTGATGAAGTAAATAATATTTTCTGCCGCAGTCAACCGGAACATACTTTGCAGCAGCACGGCTTGCCGGTGCCACCCCCCCTCCAGCTGCTGTAATCAGCCAAAGTATTGGTATTCAGGTGCGGCTGAAAACTGTCATGGAGTTCAAAACAGCTGAAAAAAAAAAGAAGAAGCCCATATTGCTAAACAGATTTGATAATATGTGATTGTGAATATTTTCAAATGTAGGGAATTGGCTTGCTGCTTGAAGGAATTTTTGGAGCTGCTGTTGGTAGCACCGCATCCGTGTAAGAAAGCAAAGCCTTTTACTTGACATATCTTGATATTCCTTTTAAAACAAGTAGTTAAATGGCTTGGTAGCTAATAAAGAGTAGGAATTTACTTGCGGCTCTAAATGACGCTGCAGTGAAAATGTCGGCCTCCTTGGATTGACACACATAGGAAGCAGGAGAGTGGCGCAGATCTCATCTGCTTTCATGCTCTTCTTTGCCATATTCGGTTCGTTCTTCCCTTCCTTTTTGAAGTGTACACTGTACATTCCCCAGGTTTCCCAGTCTTTGATTATAGTGTTGACTTGTGTCTTTTAGGCAAGTTTGGCGCTTTCTTTGCATCAATTCCTTTGCCGATATTTGCTGCCATATACTGTGTGTTGCTTGGGATTGTCGGTGAGTGACTGTTATTATTTCAAATCTTTTTATATGTGCTCATTCATAATGAAAAGCTTTAATACTTGTTTCGTATATCTGCAGCTGCTGTTGGGATCACATTCATGCAGTTTGCCAACAGCAATTCCTTGCGAAACATCTATGTTCTCGGTCTTTCCTTGTTCCTCGGAATATCGATACCTCAATATTTCATCTCAAACACCAGTCCAAATGGTCTTGGACTAGTTCAAACAGACGGTAGATGGGTAAGTTTCATATTCACACTCAATAGAGTGAATCCCTCTCTCTCTTCTAATGATTGATGCTTCATTTTTTATGGTCTGCAGTTTGATGACATATTGAACACAATCTTCTCATCAAGCCCAACGGTGGCAATAATGGTTGGGACCCTGCTGGATAACACGCTTGACGCGAAGCATGCATTTGATGACAGAGGCCTTTCATGGTGGAGGCCCTTCCAGAGCAGGAAGGGAGATTCTAGAAATGAGGAATTCTACAGTCTACCTGTGAGAATACGTGAGTACATCCCTTCCCGATTTCTCTGAATATACACGACAACGACGGCGACAACTGCGACAACATGTTTATAAACTATGATCTGATTAATTAGTTGTGTTGATGTGCAATATGTGAAGATGTTGGTTAATTATATCATATAGACAACTTATATATCCCATTTGCCTTTTGAGAGCTCCTTTATTTTTTGTTTTCTGGTTACTTGGTTACCAAAAGGGACCAAGCCCAAAAGGGCTAAGAAAACTGGAACAGAAGGAAACCTATTCCCTATTGAAAGAGGGAACTCAAAATATTACGCACATTCTGAAAGATGAAGCTCTAATTTAAGGAACTCTTTATCTTTGGCAGTTACTAGTTATGCGAATTTGGTCGATTATTGGATGTGAAAGTAGGAATTCCATATTGTCGATAATGCATTGATAACTTGCTCCTAGAAGAATATTAATGATGATATTGAAAATTTGTTATTTTGTTTTACTGAATTACGATTTGCTCTGGATCACAAAGTTGCTCTAACAAAGTGATTAGCATATTTTATTTTGGTTCTTTCATATTTATCAGTTTATTTCTGTTTATTAGTTTTGTGTTAAATTACTTAATTCAACGACTTAAAAATAAAGAAATATATGATGAAAAGTTATGAATGAAAATCTACTTTCAAATACATCTCATTTCTAAAAGATTAAATAAAATCATGGTATTATAAACATAAAGAAATGATAAATGCAGTCGTAATCTTGGACCGCTAACAAATGTGTTCCTCACAAAAAAGAACAAAATCATGATGGAAGTGTTCGTGTAGCTGGCCAAATAATATTTCATCAATTTACAGACCGACCAACAATGTGAACACTCCCAAGTTTCAAGGACTACAAGTCACTGAAAAAGTGAAAACCATTTCTACAATTGACCGGAGTCGAATTAACATTCAATTATAGTAATTCACTTCAATTTATATTTATATTTAAAATTTTATATTATCAGTCATCATTAGAATTATATTGCATCATATTATTCATCATATATTTATTATATCAAAGTCATTTTATAATTTTATTAGTCATATGTAATCATTATTAAGTGCTTAAGTTTTTCCCAAAGCTTTATTAAAAATTTCCAACTCTTAGACTAAATTTCTGTCATTTTATTGACCGTGAACGATATCGATATTGATATAGATATTTGGGGCGAGATATCCGTAAATTTGACCAACAATATATCCGTCGATATCGATATTTCAATCCTTGGATACGACACATCATCACCTTCACTTGGGTGTCTTGCCTGGTCATACCATAATAAGTAGTTGCCCGTACTAGTTAGCTTCTAGCTAACTCTTGGCTAGCTTTTCCAGTGCATGCTTCTAGCCATAATGAATGGAAGTTATGCAAAGGTATTCCAATTTTTTGTCGTTAGTGGTCTTAACGTGATAATTGTTGCTCGAATATCCGTAACTCGACAATGTTCTTCTGAAACTTGGAGAATAAAAGATCTCATCGATGGTAATGCGATATCATTTGACAACACTATTATGTCATATTCCTCGGAGTGCATGATAACACTGCCAGCAAGACAATAAATTTCCTCACAAAACATGAATTACATGCATAAATGTTTGAATTGAATTAAATCATATTCGAGCGAAAAACCACATGTTTCAAATTATATACATACATGAATTTGAAATCCTTAGAATGGATGATATTTCATTCATTTCTTGTTTCAGAAAAGATATTACAATGAGGATTATGTTTGATAAATTTATGAAGGAAACTTCGGGTTACCTTTTTTTTCTTCAGCATTTATGAGTCTACGAATTCGACGTTTAATATGAATTACTAGTTCATTTATAATTTTTAATTCGTGTATGAACGTCTGGTTCAAACATATATGATTCTTACATGGGTACTAAATAAATGCTTGCTATTTAAGTAAACATTTAAACAATGAATTAATGTAAATAAACACTAAATAAAACTTAATAATTATTTGAATAAATGCTCCAGACATAAAATAAGGTATACATCAAACAAATTCTTATGACATAAGATTTAAATAAATTGATATAAGGCACCGGACCATATTTTGGACCTTGGATTTCTGGACCATGGGTTGGATTCTCTCTTTTTGGCTTTCCATATGTCATGCCTTCATGTGCAGCCAATTTGGATATCAATAAATCCATTTATATATTACTGGGTTTCATTTAGGCCTTGAAAATTACGTTATACTTAATCAACAGTCCATTTAGCCAAGTGGGTTGTGACCTTCTGGGCTAGTTTTTATTTTTTATTTTTTCGGGCCTTCTATTTGTTCGGACTTTTGAGCTTTGATGACATCTTTTTGAGCTAACTTTTTTTTGGGCCCTATAAGTGGGCTATTTGTAGCTTGTTGGGCTCAAATTTTGTGATGCTTGTTCGATCATCAATTTTCAGATTTTCAATTAATCTCGTGAACAACAAACATCATTGTCAAACTATTTTAGTAATTAAACATCAATCCAATTTCAAATATGATCAAATAATTATCATAAACATCATTGTTATTATTAGGCCTTCTGGGTCTTTGGTGGGCTAGGCTTCATGCCCATGAATTGGAGCTTGCTACCTATTGGGCCTTCTTAGCTGTCTTGTTTTTCAGCATTTTGGGCTGATGTTATTCGGGCCTTATGGGCTATGCTTTTTCTGTATTGCTGCTGGCCCATTCTAAAACCCGTAATATTTCACACTGGTGAATCCTTCGAGCCGCCAAGTGCATATATCAGAGTCATACATATGATATCACATGTTCATCATAATATCAACATAATTATCATGCCATCATCATACATATGACCATCATTCATCAATTGCATCATTACCATCATCTCATATATCATCAACATGCATCATATATTATCATGATCACATCATGTCATATCATATCATGTTACCATACATCATATCATTCCATCTTATCATGAATCATCTATTCATCATCATATATTCGTTATCAACATATTCACCATGTTATCACATTGTTATCATGTATATCATTGCCATAGTATCATGTACATCATCGCATGGCATACCATCATGTTATCATAAGGAATCATGTACTTGACTTTGATCATTTTCCACCGAATGAAACAAGATGGCTTTGATCAGGATCCACCGAAGAAACTGCAGGTCATTCGGCCTCTGTTTCCATGTTGTTTCAATCAAGCGCCACCGAAGGAACTTCAGGTCGATCAGGATCGACCAAAAAGACCTTAGGTATTCGGTTCACACAATTCGTAGTCCACGAATGCGCTGCCGCGCCATTCGAAGCATTCATCGGAATCCATAGCCCTAATCTATGCCTCTCCTCCAACTGCTCCGCCGTAGTCTCAATGAACCAAAACTCCCTTTGTCCCTTTTCTCCTCTTGTCACGTTCAAAAAATGAAGAGACCGCGTACGTTGGTCGAACACCACCATAACCACTATCATGCCTTATGGTTCAATTGATTGACGATTCTCGCCGTTTGTCTTTGTCTTCCCGGTGGCTGTCCCATTTCATCGTCAACAAGCATGGACCTGTGAAACGAACACGCTAGACACCGTCTAATGGTGAGATTTGGAGTCACAGCCACACAACTGTCAAGTGCAACATCGAGAGAAAGTCTTTGTGTGTCCCCCTTGGAAAAACACAACCCACAGGCTATCACCAAGATACTCAGAGTCGTTCCTCTTGGTTGGGTTGCAAATTATCATCTCTTCATTCTTCAGATTTGGGAAAGATGATCGGTGGGTGGAGTTGACGAACTCCTCACCGTTGCTCTAGGGATAACCGATTACCCCTTGATTTGGAGAAGACAACTTACTGGACCTCCAATTGAGCATCGAACAGAACCTCTGGGTTCTCGGTTTGCGTTGTCTCTCTGCAATGGCCATGGTCGTGCGATGAAGAAGGAAGATTTAGCAGATCATCGTCTTGGTCATGGCTCTTGTTTGTGAAGGGCGTTTAGCAGAGAGTGGCATTTAGGGAAAAAAAAAATGAGAATTAGGGATTTGAAATCACTCAATTTTAAGCAAGGTCAAGGGGAGTTCAAAATTCTTTCTTTGATCTTCACCCACGAGAAAAAAAAAATACAGAAAACTATTTTCTCTACGAACAATTAGCCAAAATCAAAACGTTTTGGATTTCTGGAATTTTGCTCAGCAGATTAGAGTCGTACTAATAACATGTTGTAAAATACGTTCAGAACTTTCATTCATCAAAATACCTAATCCTCAAATAGAAATAGGATTAGGGTTTAGTACATTAAATAAAGACCTATCTACTATTTCACTAATGATTAAATACATTTCGTACCTTTACATAAATAGCCACAACCTATATTATTTACAGCATGTGCTATATCTCAAATTATACTATTTTCTAGCCTGATAACAGGCGTGCAACGTATACCTTCACATGCAATTTCACAATATTTACAAACGTCTATTCTCACGATAGTTTTACATAATATGTATACTTAATACTCTCTCAATGGTCTTGCTTTTTCGTGTCTTCCTGAACTAAACTTTACCAAGTGAACACAAAATATGTATCGCTCTTCATACATCATCATTCTAAATTGTGTGTTTTCATTTTACCTATGTATAATCAATTCTAACTTTATGCCATAGATGAAAACTCTCACCCTTATTGCAAAACATACAACATAAATAGGACAAAGAAAACCATACATGAGAAGACCCTTCCTGAAATCACTTAGATACTCGTGAAAGAGTTTGCTCCCGTCTGACACAAAACTTTAAATCCTCAAAGTACCCTCAGTCCAATAATAAAAAAGAAAATAGTGCCAGACAAGGGATAAAATTCACGTGTCGAACGTAAACGAAAACTCAAAAATAAATAATTATACAGAGCACTAGACAAGAAAAATAACAAACAAAACCCTACTTTGGTTAACGAGAGTGCATAGTCCCAGGTAAATAGCATCAGCCTCAATACAGCCCTCGTCACAAGATCAGCCTGGAGAGTACCAAAACCATGAAAATTGTGAGTGGAAAAAAAATAAAGCCTTTGGAAAACCATTTTCCGAAATAATCACTTTTCCCTCCTGTTTATAAAATCATGCATGCATAAGTAGATAAACACTTCATTTCAGATAAAACAATCACATATATAAATTTGTAGGTGCAACATAAACTATGTAAAACATATAAATACCCATGGCCCACATTTATCTAAAATCCATATTTATAAAAAATTCGAAAATCTCTGGACACAACCCCCAATAATAGTCAAACCTCGAATCTCGCCGGTCCAACCAGCCCATCCCTTGTACTACGTGTAGACATCACGGAACTTGCGGAGTCCAACCCCATCGAAAAATGTGAGTCCAACGCTGACAACATCTGAGTCCGTATTCTGGAATCCTCAGAGTCCAACTTCAGAATATCGATCTAATCGCATGAGGATGCCCATATTGGGAAAAACAGTTTACAAAAATACCTTTTAACCTACTTTTGAAATACCCAAAAAAAGCCCCAATACATTTGCAAATCGAGTATGAGCCAAAATCCAGTTTTTCCCAAAAACCACCATAACCTGTGTCTAGAAAACCACATCTCAAATATATATTCTAAAACCAAGCATTTATTCAGAAAAAATTTAGAATCATATATTCCATCCATTGCAAACCACACCAGGAAATAAAACCATGAAAATATGTAAATATGTATCCATCACATTTATTAGACAAACTATCTACACACAGTCAAACCGGTCGCTCAAGCTTGAGTTGTGCGCTCCTCATAAATCCCCGGAGCATCCTTGCCTACTAGAGTAACAATCGGGGTCACCAACAACACATATAACCTCATATGTAAATCCCCCTTAAATCCTAGAATAGTAAACGAACTTCGATCGACCTGAAACTACAATCATTGGATTGAGCTCGTCGAAGCCTTTCAAACAAGCTCGGTTGTGCCTCAAAACACACGTCCACTCGTTGGAAGGCCAACAACCTTCCCCACACGTAGTTAACGTCACTACTGATGCCACTTGCTGACATTAGTGTAACGATCCGGATCTCGAGGAATCGTGAAATTGGAAATATAAGGAGAAAAGGACGATTTTGCAACTAAGTCAAAGAGTTGACTTTTTTTGGTCAAAATCAAAAGGTTGATTTCATATGTAACAACCCGTCCCGAATATCGTGATTAAATATTAATTAACTATAGTTTAGAATGCCTAATCGGGGATTAGTTGGGGGAAATGACATGACCCATCCCAATCCCCCCGGGATTAACGCGGGATGACCCTGCTCCCGTCTGACACGAAGTGTCAGACAAGGGATGTTTCCGACCTTTGCCCTCCCGGGCTATCAGAGTACGCCAGGATCTGGAGGAGGTATGTGATATCTCGGTCTCTGCTACAGTCCACATCCGATGTCAACCTGAAGGGCAGTCAAAACATTAAAAGGTGTGAGTGGACAAAACAAAAGTTTATAAAAACATTTCCATAAAGGCATTTGTACCCTTCACTAAAAAGCATGCATGCATTCGAAAACCATTTAACCGAAAGAACCATATGTGGGAACTAAGCCCAAAACCATAATGAAAATGACCATACGAGCCACTGCCCAAATCCATAAGGGACTCAGCCCAAATCAGAAGTAAACCAAGTACACGAGTCACTGCTCAAAAACCTGTGTAACCACACATCACATATCATATATCATATCTATATCATATACACATATAATTCACACAACCAATCCTGTCACGGTTTCCAAAGCTACGCGCGTGCTACCCGGGGTCTCAAACCCAAGTCTTCTCAAAGTCAAAGTCAATGTTCGTAGACCACCGACCCTACCCGAGGTTATAGTAACCAGCCTTCCTGAGAGTAAGGAACCCAACTGGGGTGACTCCCACTCAGTCAGTGCTCCGTGACTACTCCGGGGTCCACCCAGGCCAACGACCCTCCCCGGAGGAGATAATAGAACAAGTAAATGAAGGTATATGAACATATATATACATAACATAAATATTCATGCCCGGTTCCCCTGAACCGTCATGTTCCATCATATACATATAGATAAACTTCATGCCTGGTTCCCATAAACCGTCATGTACCACAATGACCTTTCCAGGGTTCATGCCGGTTCCCATAAACCACCATGAACTTGGAAATCCATCTAGGGTCCCTGACCCGAAATCATAACCATAAAGTAACTGGGTCTCGTTCCCGAACATATGACATCAGCTGGGCATCCTGCCCGATATCTAAGGGTCAGTCACGACTCCGATCGTAGTGATGCGTGCAACCATTCATCCAGGATCGCCCTCAATCCTGGTATGTCGCCGTGAACGAATCAACCGACGCGACCACCACATGATCATGGTGCACTCATCACAGATCACTATCCTGAACCGTTTGCACTCCGAAGTCGAGCCTCCATCGGCTACTCGACAACAGATCGTGCATCGTGACCTCTCCGAAAGGAACACATCCCAATCCGGAGGTAAGCGTCGTATCGTCGATCGCCGTGCACATAGCACCCGTCGCGACCACGATTCAAACCTGTAGGTCATCACTAGTGTCATATGCCCGAGACCAAACCAAATGGGTCTCATACCCGAGTTTTTCCTTTTGGAAATCCAAAACCATTTCATTAAAACCAATAAAGACATATAGACCCGTATAGGGCCGAAACCTCAAAATACGTGCCTATACGTAACCACATAAAAATGCACCCATGGCATCATCAAACATGTATGAAAACATATAATAAACATTTATGCATGCACCAATTTAGAAAACCAAGGTCCACTCACAGACCGTCCGAGCTGCCGCCCCGATTTGCGTGCCATACGGCTCTCCCGAGCCAATTGCTATCATCGGGACTCCCAAACCTGTCCAAATTGTAATAAAAGGTTACTAACTACTTAGTTAACCTCCTACCAAAACCCCGTAATTTTCTCAAACTTTTAACTATTTTTAAACCGATCCTAAACATTATGATTCCCTGAAACATATCGAAACGGTATCCGATCAACACGAAACCAGTCCCAAAATGTTCGTTACATTGAATAGAAGATTTCACGTGTTGAACACTTCCCAAAATTATGGGCCACGTGCCCCAAGAAGGTCAAAAGCACTATTCATTGTCACTAACCTCAGGTGAACCGGTTTTACTGTTCACCGTCACTGTGCTGAACTGGCGTGACCGGTTCAGTGACTTTCCTCCCCTATTTCGGTCCAATTCCAACTCTAATCAATCCTATAATTCCTATTTCTTCATTCCCTATCATTCTAATCATTAAAACTACCTAAAAACACCTAAATCCTATGGTTTGATTTTGAACCAAACGGTTCAATGTTTCCAAAATCCACCCACGGCTTCACAACCGTCCAACACCTCCCAAAACCATCTTAATAGGTTCCTAATAACCTCCTAAGCTCATTCTAATCACCTAGAATCAACAATAGCATGTAAAACCAAAATAAAATGAAAAATGGTTCAACCGAGTACCTCTCGGGTTCCTTGCCTCCACGCCGCCGTCCACGGCGGTTCTGTCCATCTAGGCCGGCCACCAACATCCAACATCCTTCCTCACTCTCTGGCCTCTCTGTCCTGATCATCTGGGGTTGGGTTGGCTGGGTTTTGGGTTGCACAGAGGAGTGGAAAAATGGTGAGATCGGGTAATGGGTTTGTTTGTGTTTGAAAACGGAATGGACGATGCATGTATCAATTTGGGTGGCCTGTGGATGGGTAACACTTGTCACTCATCCATAGGGCAGGAACTAAATATCTGGGCCCACTAGAGTCCAAAAATTAACTCGTCTCGTAATTAGTGCAATAGTACCTTTGAACTTTCGTGAACCATAACTTCGCCGTCGAACGTCTGAATTTGACGTGCCACCTGTCTATGGATTCGTATTGTCCCGATCTATATAATGGTCCTCGGCCCTCGGCCATTGGACCTCCTGGTCAAAAAGTCAACATTTGCCCCTTTTTAACCATAATTACCAAAATGCCCTTAAACTTCCGAACGTCGTAACTTCTTCCTCGAATGTCGGAATTGAACGTGCCACCTGTCTATGAACTCGTGACGCCACGAACTACGTCACGGTCATCGGTCAAAGTCCATTTGATCGCCCGACAAAAAATCAACATTTTATCCACGCCCAAGGGCAAAACGGTCATTTCGCATCGTTCGTCCGATTTCTCCTAACTAATCACCGATTAACCTCACTAATCGTGATTAGTCACTAATCTAATCTTGGAATTTGGGACAGGTCGTTACAACCTTCCCTCCTTAATTAATTTCGTCCTCGAAATTCCAACCGACCTAAATCCAACCGTTCTTCCCTCCTTAATTAGTTTCACTCTCGAAACTCCAACTATCTCGATTCCACATCCACCTCGTGGAAAGTACAATCAACCTCGCAACACGTGTACACTAGTACACCCAATAGTCAACACCAACTAGCCAGAACAAAACTCGTCTGCACCCAGACGTACCACAACACTCACGTCGTATCAACTACATTCGACCACG
Organism: Prinsepia uniflora; assembly: GCA_032719365.1. Classification (NCBI taxonomy): domain Eukaryota; kingdom Viridiplantae; phylum Streptophyta; class Magnoliopsida; order Rosales; family Rosaceae; genus Prinsepia; species Prinsepia uniflora. The sequence goes on along the minus strand of CM064868.1, from coordinate 75,071,833 downwards.
TCGAATGACAGTATTCGTAGGTTCCGAACTAACACCACTTGTCAGTATCAGAGTAGCCCAAGTATCCTATGAGCTAACGACTTGTCAATCTACTATCTCGTTGACACAAACAACTAGACGGTTCCTTGCTCGAATGCTAAACTATCTTGATATTTGCTCCCACTGGGAGTCAAATCTCACTAACCGATCCACGTTGACACCTTCGACAAACTGTCACCACTTGACAGTCGCCAGTCAAAACTAACACTATACCCACTTGTGGTTATACTAACCACCAACTCACTCAACTCGAGTTTACATTTACCAACACCTCACACGACCTGTGTGTAATTAGACCCACCAGAAATACTATGACGCACTGCACAGTATCCAACGTCCAGTCCACGTTTGCGACTAATCCAATGGTATCAGAACTAAGCCAACTACCACACGCTCACCAACGTACTACGGGTATAACCTGTATACCGTCACCAGGCACCACAAGTCTGCTCGGTATCATACCTCGAACTACGTACAAGATACATACGTCCATCTACCAACCTACCACAACAATAACGACGACGACAACACGACCACCTAGGTCATAGCTAAACACGTTTCAATAATGGATTCCATCTGTCCAATCCAGTATTAGACAAATCGAACTCCGACTCAACATCCATTTCCAAATCCGAATCCGAAATCATTATTCCGTAAGCTAGCATTTGGAATAACCATTCAAAACCCAAATCCATAAAAGGAAATCCACTGTCAAGCTCCAGAATCAAATCCTAAATCGTCACCCAGAATCTGATTCCAAAATCCAAATTCAGAAATCCTCTTTCAAGTTCCAAAATCAAATCCTGAATCGTCATCCAGAAATTTGATTCCAAAACCCGAAATTTTGTTCTCGTCTACCGAGACGCACTATATCCGAACCTATCGGATACCTGTTCAAACGATTACCTTATTACGTTCGATTGACTTCATAGGGAAGCCAATCCCAATATCCTCAACTCAAACATCCAAGTAAGAGTGATATACTCTCCATCTATCTGGATCATCAAGATCACGATCCAGATCCATCACTACGTCACTCGACCATGAACGTCACGATCGAGAATCGTCATAACGCCCAAAGTCCTCAACCAAATCCCACAGCTAAACAGATCAGTCAATGACGAGACACGCCGAGACTGTGGGTTCTCACTGATTACCTCGTATCAACCCTTGGCATTCCACCTGATGACCCAAAATAAACCATGGGTCCACCAACAAATACACGATCGGTGTACTAGTGGCAACCAACAACATCTACATCATCAACATCATCTACCATCATCAATCATGGTAGAATCTGAGAAGTCACCCAAAATGACTTCGAAATATCGATTACCAATGCGAAAAACCCGCATTCCACTCGTCACCTAAATAGAAACCTCTCGCGATTCTGAAGTTCCAACCATGTCGGAACCAACATACTCGGACATCAACAACGTGTCCCTAACGAAGAGAACTTGGTACACCATCTCGTCTATCGGTTCACACCGTTTATGTAGATACACTCATTCCGAGTGGAATTCACGCAACTCAAGGTTAAACCTTGTATACTATTTACGAATGTGCCTAAACGGCATCCAACACTCGCATCTCGTACCTCGAGCCTCAACTACTGCTGGATCTAATCCAGTCCATCACTATTTGTGATCCACCCCCGAACCACAGATACCGAATATAAGCCTAACTCGACGGAGTCATATCCTCGCGATTTACCGTCATCACAATCACCGACACCAGCACCAGCATGAGCACGAGCACCAGCATCAGCACTAGCACTAGTACCAGTACACCACTATAATATGTCAGCATCAACACTAGCTCACACTAATATCAGCACACCGTGTGCAAAACATACAACCCTGGATCTCCTCTCATACCGAGCAACGACCCCGTACCTCTGCTCGAAAAGGAGAAACTCTGTCTCCGCCGTACCCAACAACTCTGGGTACAGTCACCCTGACAACTCAACCAAGAAAAGGAAACGTTCCCCGAACGTCAGCGTCTCATTCTTCAATCGCACTCAGCCATAACCGAGTCGAATCCAGAATCACTGCTCGTACTTATGCGTTACTCACACACCTAGTATCATCATCACGATTGACAATCCCATCATCACAATCGTCACGGCAACATGAGTCTACTCGACCTGATAAGACTCGACTACGTCCATCGATAGTAGCGTCTGCCCCAACCTCGTACAGACCTAACTACCATACATCTCGATTTCCAAACTCCGCATCCAACGGAACCAATCGCATGTACCAACTACTCTGTATCCTACTCAGGGATTCCATCGACAAGTACCAACCCTGATAACTTGTCCAACCAACTCTAACCAGTCGTACCTCGACTAAACCAAATGTCGTCTACCAGGTCATCCACGACCTTAGTTGTACCAGCAATCCATCACAACTACAGTGGTACAACAACCCACTAGGTCTAACCGATAAGTACAACCTCGACTGCAGAGTGCAATCCCATCACTCAAGCTGATATGACTCGATTGATGATCTCATCGAAGTTGAGACCAATCGCCAACTCACCTTCCGAACCATACACCCTAAAGTAGGGTTCTACAATCACACTCTAGGGTCTCCCCGAACCCAACTGCGTAAGGCAGTATAATCCATAATCTGACCATCCACGTGGTCACAATTCCCAACCAGTCGTCGGAACCGATCCTATGACATCGTGAAAGACGATCCAAACTAACCGTCTCACGATCAAAATGCTAACGTACGAATACGTTCATCCTTCCGTAGGGTCCCACACTGTCAACCCTGACAGAACTATGGCAACCCCGGCATCCATGCCAAGCCAAGACATTGCAAGATACAGTCCTACTAACTATCGTACTGGCATCCCAACTATCAGGTTGATCACGAACTGTAGCCCATTGAGATATCACATCCTCGACCTGTGTACATTCCAAGAGCTCCACGGTTGCTCGAATAGAGACAACCCTGCTCTGACAACCAATCTTATGCTCTGATATGAGCTAGCCGAGCTCTGATAAGCCAACCTCGCTCTGATACCACGCTGACAGGACCCATCCCAATCCCCCCGGAATTAACGCGAGATGACCCTGCTCTCGTCTGACACAAAGTGTCAGACAAGGGATGTTTCCGACCTTTGCCCTCCCGGGCTATCAGAGTACGCCAGGATCCGGAGGAGGTATGTGATATCTCGGTCTCTGATACAGTCCACATCCGATGTCAACCTGAAGGGCAGTCAAAACATTAAAAGCTGTGAGTGGAAAAAACAAAAGTTTATAAAAACATTTCCATAAAGACATTTGTACCCTTCACTAAAAAGCATGCATGCATTCGAAAACCATTTAACCGAAAGAACCATATGTGGGAACTAAGCCCAAAACCTTAATGAAAATGACCATACAAGCCACTGCCCAAATCCATAAGGGACTCAGCCCAAATCAGAAGTAAACCAAGTACACGAGCCACTGCTCAAAACCTGTGTAACCACACATCACATATCATATATCATATCTATATCATATACACATATAATTCACACAACCAATCCTGTCACGGTTTCCAAAGCTACGCGCGTGCTACCCGGGGTCTCAAACCCAAGTCTTCTCAAAGTCAAAGTCAATGTTCGTAGACCACCGACCCTACCCGAGGTTATAGTAACCAGCCTTCCTGAGAGTAAGGAACCCAACTGGGGTGACTCCCACTCAGTCAGTGCTCCGTGACTACTCCGGGGTCCACCCAGGCCAACGACCTTCCCCGGAGGAGATAATAGAACAAGTAAAGGAAGGTATTGAACATATATATACATAACATAAATATTCATGCCCGGTTCCCCTGAACCGTCATGTTCCATCATATACATATAGATAACCTCCATGCCCGGTTCCCATAAACCGTCATGTACCACAATGACCTTTCCAGGGTTCATGCTGGTTCCCATAAACCACCATGAACTTGGAAATCCATCTAGGGTCCCTGACCCGAAATCATAACCATAAAGTAACTGGGTCTCGTACCCGAACATATGACATCAGCTGGGAATCTTCCCCGATATCTAAGGGTCAGTCACGACTCCGATCGTAGTGATGCGTGCAACCATCCATCCAGGACCGCCCTCAATCCTGGAATGTCGCTGTGAACGAATCAACCGACGCGACCACCACAGGATCATGGTGCACTACTCACAGATCGCTATCCTGAACCGTCTGCACTCCGAAGTCGAGCCTCCATCGGCTACCCAACAACAGATCGTGCATCGTGACCTCTCCGGAAGGAACACATCCCAATCTGGAGGCAAGCGTCGTATCGTCGATTGCCGTGCACATAGCACCCATCGCGACCACGATTCAGACCCGTAGGTCATCACTAGCGTCATATGCCCGAGACCAAACCAAATGGGTCTCATACCTGAGTTTATCCTTTTGGAAATCCAAAACCATTTCATTAAAACCAATAAAGACATACAGACCCGTATAGGCACCGTATAGGGCCGAAACCTCGAAATACATGCTTATACGTAACCACATACAAATGCACCCATGGCATCATCAAACATGTATGAAAACATATAATAAACATTTATGCATGCACCAATTTAGAAAACCAAGGTCCACTCACAGACCGTCCGAGTTGCCGCCTCGATTTACGTGCCATACGGCTCTCCTGAGCCAATCGCTATCACCGGGACTCCCAAACCTGTCCAAATTGTAATATAAGGTTACTAACTACTTAATTAACCTCCTACCAAAGCCCCGTAATTTTCCCGGACTTTTAACTATTTTTAAACTGATCCTAAACCATTCGATGAACCGAAATATATCGAAACGATGTCCGATCGACACGAAACCAGTCCCAAAATCTTCGTTACATTGAATAGAAGATTTCACGTGTTGAACACTTCCCCAAAGTATGGGCCACTCGCCCTCACGCGCCCCAAGAAGGTCCAAAGCACTGTTCATCGTCACTAACCTCAGGTGAACCGATTTTACTGTTCACCGTCACTGTGCTGAACCGGTGTGACCGGTTCAGTGACTTTCCTCCCCTATTTCGGTCCGATCCCAACTCTAATCAATCCTATAATTCCTATTTCTTCATTCCCTATCATTCCAATCATTAAAACTACCTAAAAACACCTAAATCCCATGGTTTGATTTTGAACCAAACAGTTCAATGTTTCCAAAATCCACCCACGGCTTCACAGCCGTCCAACACCTCCGAAAACCATCTTAATAGGTTCCTAATAACCCCCTAAGCTCATTCTAATCACCTAGAATCAACTATAGCATGTAAAACCAAAATAAAATGAAAAAGGGTTCAACGGAGTACCTGTCGGGTTCCTTGCCTCCATGCCGCCGTCCAGGCAGGCCACAAACATCCATCATCCTTCCTCACTCTCTGGCCTATCTGTCCTGATCATCTCGGGTTGGGTTGGCTGGGTTTTGGGTTGAACAGAGGAGAGGAAAAATGGTGAGATCGGGTAATGGGTTTGTTTGTGTTTGAAAACGGAATGGACGATGCATGTATCAATTTGGGTGGCTTGTGGATGGGTGACATTTGTCACTCATCCATAGGGCAGGGACTAAATATCTGGGCCCACTAGAGTCCAAAAGTTAACTCGTCTCGTAATTCGTGCAATAGTACCCTTGAACTTTCGTGAACCATAACTTCGCCGTCGAACGTCCAAATTCGACGTGCAGCTTGTCTATGGATTCGTATCGTCCCGATCTACATAATGGTCACCGTCTCTCGACCATTGGACCTCCCGGTCAAAAAGTCAACATTTGCCCATTTTTAACCATAATTACCAAAATGCCCTTAAACTTTCGAACGCCGTAACTTCTTCTTCGAATGTCGGAATTGAACGTGCCACCTGTATATGAACTCGTGACGTCACAAACTACATCACGGTCATAGTTCAAAGTCCATTTGACCGCCCGAATGAAAAGACAACATTTTGCCCATGCCTAGGGGCAAAACGGTCATTTCGCATCGTTCGTCCGATTTTGCCTAACTAATCACCGATTAACCTCACTAATCGTGATTAGTCACTAATCTATTCTTGGAATTTGGGACGAGTTGTTACACGAAATCGGATGGATGGTGTAAAATGACCGTTTTGCCCCTAGGCATGGGTAAAATATCGACTTTTAGTTCGGGCGATCAAATGGATGTTGATCGATAGCTGTGACGTAATTCGGGACGTCACGAGTTCATAGACAGGTGGTACATCCGCTTTCGACATTTAAGGAAGAAGTTATGACATCCGGAAGTCGAGGAGCACTTTGGTCATTTGGTTGAAAAGTGGGCAAAATATTGACTTTTGACCCGGGAGGTCCGATGGCCGAGGGCCGAGGACCGTTACATAGATCGAGTCGATATGAATCCATAGATAGGCGGCACGCCGAAATCGAACGCCAAACAGAGAAGTTATGGTCACGAGAGCGAAATTGGGGATTTGCGTCTCGGGATCCGAATAAAATATTAATTAATTCTGATTGGGTAGATATTTTTGGTGGCCCCTACTCATCCCATGAATTAGAACCCCTAAATTGTGGATTTATGTCTATTGGCCAAATTAAAATATGTTTTATTCTCCTCAATTAAATCTCAGCCATCCATCTCATGTTCTGTCACGCATCCTCACCGTCCATTTCTCTATCCAAATAATCACCAGATTTTCATCATCGATCTTCATCAATTCCCTTTGTTCTCCAATGAACCCGAGCGCCCAAACGCCATGATTAACCCACTAAGTCTCATCAAATGTGTGTGAATTGTGAATGAGAGAATGACAGAAGGCGTTGAGGACGGTGCTCGTGGGTCGAGTCACCATGGACAGTGGCTGACGGTGGCCCTAAAACCGTGAGGCACTTGTGAAAAACAGAGGACGGGGGAACGAGTGAGAAACCAAGCCCCTTTAAACGTGATTCTGTGGTGATCGGTTGTTCATCGAAGTTGATCAGGGAGATTAAGGAAGACCAGTAATGGCCACGATGACACACGACGATGACAGAGGGGTAAGATATCGTGAAATGTCCATTTCAATTCAAAAATGGTATGTTTGGTTATAGGGAGTGTTGATTGTTTATGATGATTGGACTTTGTTCCTTGAGATTCCAAGGGTCGAATGGGCTGGAAACCATGGCCAACAGTGGCCTAAGACGCAAGAACACCGAGAGGGAAAAACAGGGTTCATTTCTTCGCAATGGGAGGTAAGTTTGAGCTTTTAAATTCCGGTTTTGATTATTGGAATCAATTAGAAATTAAAGGACAAACCTAATGGGATTAAATGGGATAGAAAACGGGCCGGAATGGACATATACCGTGAACGTCGGTTCAGGGCTGGATCGGATTTGCAGAACCAGTTCAGATCGGGTCGATCTAAGGAGGAAGATGAAGAGTACCCAATATGGGTTTCACGCGCAGGGGGTTCAAACGGCGCATGGGGGCACCTGAAGGGTATTTTTGGGAAACTTTCAACATGACTTTTAATATATTCGATGTAACGAACATTTTGGGACTGCTTTCGTGTCGATCAGACACCGTCTCGATATGTTTCGGGATGTCTGAAGGTTTAGGATCAAATTTAAAAATAGTTAAAAATTTGAAAAAATTACGGGACTTGAATGAGGGGTTAATGAAGAGGTTTGTGACCCTCTAGTGTGATTTGGACAGGTTTGAAAGTCCCGGTGATAGTGGTGGGGCCCGGGAAGGCCTATGGCACGCGTATCGAGGCGGCATCATAGGACGGTATGTGAGTGGACTTCGTTTTCTAAATTGTGATGCATAAATAAATATTTTATATGTTTTATGTACGTGATTTCTATGATGATGATTGTGGCACTGGTGGATTATACGATTGCACATATTTCAAGGTAATCTGTATTTACACATATTTTGCAGTTTACAAGTTTATACTATTGCTATGTGGTTGTGAGTTTAATAATGGTTCTATGGCATGATTTTGGTTTTGGAAAGATGAATTCGGGCATGAGACCCATTTGAATTATTTGATCGGGCCAATGGCCCAGTTGGTTTACGAAATCGGGCTGAGACCCTTTTGAGTTATGTGATCGGGCCGGGGGCCCAGTGGTTTACAAAATCGGGCATGAGGCCCAGTTAAGTTTTATAAATGTGATTTTGGGTCTGGGACCCTATGTTTCGGAAACGTGATTTCGGGTCGGGGACCCTAAATGGATTTGTGATGTTTTATGGGAATTTCGGGCAGGGCCCATTGAGATGTTTTGAAATGGCTTTGTAAAACTGTTTTCCATATACCATTTTGATACAAGGATATGTGATGGTCTCCTCCAGGTGTCTAGGACACTGGGGAAGTCATGGTGCATTGCCTGCGAGGGGTCATTATACGGAGCTACCGGACCGTATAGTGACCCAAGAGCAGGATTGCTATGATTAGACGTCTGAGATGTCAGAGATATTGACCCGGAGAGACCCCAGGTAGTACGCGTTGCTTATTACCGTGAGATATGACGTCTGGGACGTTAAGCGTCTGGGACGCTAGGCATCTGGGATGTCGAGGATGGTTATGTGGTAAATATGGACTATTGGATCTATGAAATGGTTTTTTGGTTGGATTTGTGTTTATGGATTTGGATAGTGGCCTATGTGATTTTGGATTTACGGTTTTTGGGCTAAGGCCCTAATGGCTATTTGAGTAAATGTTTTGATTATTGTTTTCTGATTCATGCATACTTTTTAGTGAAGGGCTTAAATACCTTTTTATGAATGTGTTCTATGATATTGTTGGTTTTCGTCCACTCACAGTTCTGAATGGTTTTAATGTCAGGACCCGTCCCAAATATCACCTCGATACTCGGGATGAACCCTGCTCCCGGTCTGACAATCACACTTACAATACCAAAAAAGGAACTTAATACCACTATAAGCATAACCATCAGACGAAGGAGTAAATATATACAACAGTAAGTCAGAGCATAGTTCTACAAAATGGGCACCAAAAGTCCTACAAGTCTAAGTCCGCAACGGAAGAACGTTGGAAGCCCTATGCCTCGATCTCTGCCTCAACGTTCACCCCAGCGCTATCACCACGACCTGGAGGGAAAAAAAATTAAAAACAAAAGGTGTGAGTGGACCAAAAGGAATAAAAGTTTTAAAACCGTTTACCAGCAAATCAACGTAAGGAAAATAAAATCATTTGTTCCCTCCGGTTTAAAACCAGGCATGCCAATGAAGTATTAGAAAATCATAATATGAAAAACATAAGAAACAGAGACACTATAAATACCATAAGAAACAGATACACTATAAAACATCATAAGAAACCAGAGAATAACCCGATCAAACCTGCTGGACCTATCCGAGTCTTTAAACTCAACCAGGCCTCTCATATCAATCCGAGTCTTTAAACTCCCGAGTCTTTAAACTCAATAGGCCTATGGGGGTAATATCATAATATCCGAGTCTTTAAACTCCCGAGTCTTTAAACTCAATCCGGGCCCGTCCCCCATCAATATCAATCCGGGTCTTTAAACCCATATCCAGATCCAGCAAATCCAATCCATATCCAGTGTAAAACCAATTCAAAATCCATCGCCAAATCCGAATTCGAAATCCCCGGTTCGAAGCCCTTCCGGCATTCAGAACCGACATTCCGAACCCAAATCCGGAAAATCCATTTCCATACTAAAACCATAGGAAATCCCTAACCATGTTTCATAACCCATTTACCATCATCAGAAAACAGTTATAGGGTGAATTTCTCAAATATAGCATTAAAATCTGAAAATCTGCTTTTTCTCGAAAAACGTGCAAAACCCCGAAAATACCTCGAAAAACGTGCAAACATCTCAATCACGTATAACCATCATTTCAAGCATAAAAACACACATAGAATCATAAAACAGCAATTAAAACAGTTTGGCATGCTCGGAAATAAGAAAGAGTCCACTCACAGTTTACGACACGTCACTCGCGCTCCGTGCGCTCCTCAACCGTCTCTGGTGTCTCCCGTCCTTTCGATTCCGGCGCCGCCGTGAGAACCGTCACCCACCACGGTGCTCGTGGGACTCCCCTAAACCTCCTGAGTCTCCTAGTGCCTTGAATCCGTCCACCACACAACACAACAGCCACCACCGTCCACGGCCTCCTCTGTTTCTTCCAATTACCCAACAGTCCACCACGTCGCCTCCGTGCACGGTTGCACCACCAGACCACGATCACCAGCTCCTCCGTACCTCACTGTCTCTCTCTCGACTCACACTTCACTCTCCCTAGCGTCAAAATCGATCACCGTCTCACCCCAATCTCCTCTCTGTTTTCTGTTTTCCTTCGAAGGTATGCACGGTTCAAAGGGGATAACGTGTGGCCGTGCACACTTGAGAAGGTTGTGGAACCATCCAGTCCCAAGCACGTGTCCACCAGCTATAGGCCAGCCCAAAAATATCTGCCACTTGCCCTTATCTGATTGGGCTGAGGAAAAAAATGACCAAAATGCCCCTCCTGCACAAAATTACCATTTTGCCCTTAGACTTTCCAGACCCGTATCTTTTCCGTCCGACGTCCGATGACAGCGTGCCGCCTGTCGTTGAACTCAGGACGTCGAGACCTATCCAACGGTCCTCGGTCTACGTGAAAATCACACATCCTCCAAAAAGTCAACATTTTCCCTTTTAGCTCAAGATTACGGTAACGCCCCCAACCTTCCGTACATCATAACTTTTCCTCCGGTTGTCCGAATCAAACCTGCCGCCTGTCTACGGACTCGTGACGTCCTAACCTACGTCACGGTCAAGGGCTAACACTCATCCAATCAATCGTACAAAAAGTCAACTTTTCGTTTACTATTCACAGGGGCAAAATCGTCCTTTTTACAAAACTTCACAGAATTTACATTTTTACCCTTCCCGTAGGTACGGGTTGTTACAATCTACCCCCCTAAAAAGAATTTCGTCCCCGAAATTCAGTGAAATAAATAAGGGTACTGTTCTCGCATCAAGGCCTCGGGTTCCCAAGTGGCTTCTTCAACCTGATGATTTCGCCACAATACCTTCACTAAGGGAACCGTCTTCCTTCGCAACACTTTATCCTTCCGATCCAGGATTGCAACAGGTTGCTCTTCAAAACTCAAGTCTTCCCTCAGTTCCACTGGTTGTGCTTCCAAAACATGCGAATCATCTCGAATATATTTCCGAAGCATAGAAACATGAAAGGCATTATGTACCTTTTCCAAATCTGCTGGTAAGGCCAACCGATAAGCTACAGGACCAATCCGCTCCAAAATCTCATACGGTCCAATGTAACGAGGACTCAACTTCCCTCGTCTGCCAAATCGTACAATTCCTTTCCAAGGAGATAACTTCAGGAAAACCCAGTCTCCAACAGCAAACTCCAAATCCCTGATCCTACGGTCAGCGTAGCTCTTTTGGCGGTCCTGCGCTGCCTTCAATCGATCCCTAATCAATACCACTTTTTCCTGAGTAAGCTCCACCAGCTCAGAAGTAGTCAACCTCCTCTCACCAACCTCAGTCCAACACAATGGAGTCCGACACTGCCGCCCATACAAAGCCTCGTAAGGAGCCATCCCAATGCTCTCCTGAAAACTATTATTATAAGCGAACTCCATCAAAGGCAGGTGTGATTCCCAAGTACCCTGAAACTGAAGCACACAAGCTCGCATCATATCTTCGAGAATCTGAATAGTCCGCTCAGACTGCCCATCAGTCTGAGGATGAAAAGCAGTACTGAAGTGTAATTTAGTCCCAAAAGCTTCCTGTAAGCTCTGCCAAAATCGAGAAGTGAATCTCGGATCTCTATCAGATACTATCGACTCCGGAGTCCCATGCAATCGAATAATCTCATTAATAAACAACTGTGCAAACTGTTCCAGCCTGAAGTTCTCTCGTACTGGCAAGAAATGAGCAGACTTCGTAAGTCGATCCACAACAACCCACACACCATCGTGTCCCTTCGGTGTCCTCGGAAGCTTGAACACAAAATCCATAGTCAGGTGATCCCATTTCCACTCGGGAATCGGCAAAGGTTGCATCGCTCCATAAGGTCTCTGCCGCTCGGCTTTTACCTGTTGGCAAATCAAACATCTACTGACATACTCTGCAATTTCACGTTTCATCCCTGACCACCAATAATGCTCTCGAAGTGTACGATACATCTTGGTCCCACCGGGATGCATCGCATAAGCTGAACAGTGAGCCTCATCCAGTATCACCTTCTTCAAAACTTCATCCTCAGGTACACACAACCGTCCATTCTTAACCAAGGCTCCATCCTCACGGATCTCAAAATCCTGTCTTTCTCCAGCCTCGACCTCAATCCGAATGATGCCCAGAATAGGGTCCTCAAACTGAGCATCAATCACCTGATCAATCAAAACGGGTCGCACATGGAAACTCGCTAGGAGGGCTCCCTGATCATCCACAGTCAACTCTACTCCCAACTTACGGAGTTCAGCCAACAAAGGTAACCGTACTGTCCTCAAATGCGACAAAGAACCAGCTGACTTTCTGCTCAGAGCATCGGCTACCACATTAGCCTTCCCTGGATGATACTCAATAGTACAGTCGTAGTCCTTAAGTAACTCCAACCAACGGCGCTGTCTGAGGTTCAATTCCTTTTGAGTGAACAAATACTTCAAACTCTTGTGGTCCGTAAAAATCCTGCACTTCTCACCGTACAAGTAATGTCGCCAAATCTTCAATGCATGAACCACCGCAGCCAGTTCCAAGTCATGTGTAGGGTAGTTCACCTCATGGGGTTTCAATTGCCGGGAAGCATAAGCAATCACTTTCCCGTGCTGCATCAAGACACAACCCAAACCTTGTAAAGAAGCGTCACTGTACACCTCGAACTCCCCACTATCATCTGGAAGGGCTAACACAGGAGCAGATGTCAACCGCCTTTTAAGCTCCTGGAAACTCTGTTCACAGTTCTCATCCCACTCAAACCGAACTCCCTTCCGTGTCAACCTCGTCAACGGTGCTGCAAGAATAGAAAAGCCCTCAATAAAACGCCGGTAGTACCCTGCCAAACCCAGAAAACTCCGAATTTCCGTCACCGTCTTAGGCTGTTCCCAATTGGCTACCGCCCCAACTTTCTGAGGATCCACACGAATGCCCTCGGCCGAAATCACATGGCCAAGAAATCCAACACTGGTCAACCAGAACTGACACTTACTGAGCTTCGCATACAACTGATGCTCCCTCAACGTTTTAAGCACGATCCTCAGATGTTTCTCATGCGCCTTCGCACTCTTCGAAAACACCAAAATATCATCAATGAAAACAATCACGAAACGATCCAAGTAGGGCCGGAACACTCGGTTCATAAGGTCCATAAAAGCTGCTGGGGCATTAGTCAAACCAAAAGGCATCACCACAAACTCATAATGACCGTACCTGGTCCGGAAAGCTGTCTTCGGTATATCCTCCTCTTTAACCCGTAACTGGTGATAGCCGGAGCGAAGATCAATCTTCGAGAAATACTGTGCTCCCTTGAGCTGGTCAAACAAATCATCAATCCGGGGTAGGGGGTACTTATTCCGAATAGTTACCTTATTCAGTTGCCTGTAATCCACACACAACCTCAATCCTCCGTCCTTTTTCTTGACAAACAAAACAGGTGCTCCCCAAGGCGACGTACTCGGTCGAATAAATCCTATATCGACCAACTCTTGCAACTGGGCCTTAAGTTCCCTCAATTCTGCAGGTGCCATACGGTAAGGAGTCTGAGAAATAGGCTGTGTACCTGGTAGAAGCTCAATCGTGAACTCAAGATCTCGGTGTGGGGGTAGTCCTGGCAACTCCTCGGGAAAAACATCGGGAAACTCCCGTACCACTGGTATATCCTCCGCCCTCTCTGGCGTAGCACGTGTATCCACCACATGAGCTAAGTACCCCTGACACCCCTTCCGTAACAGTTTACTAGCCTCGAGTGCCGAAATAACTCCCGTAGGAAGTGCACGCTGATCCCCCTGAAATGTAGTCTCTGATAATCCGGGACTCCGAAAAGTCACTCTCCTATCGAAACATTCGATAGAAGCATGATGTCTCGTCAACCAGTCCATACCCAAGATCACATCAAAGTCCCGTAAATCCAAGAGTAACAAATCTGCCAGTAACTCCACCTGGCCTACCAGTACCGGACACTCTCTCAAAACCTGAGTCACTACCAACACCTCCCCAGTAGGTGTACTCACTCCTAACGCACAATCCAACGTAGACACCTCCCTCTCCTTAACCAGACTACAACTCCGAGCCACAAATGAATGGGTAGCCCCGGGATCTATCAAAGTAAAAACAGTGTGACCAAATATGGTGAGTGTACCTGTCACCACTCCCGGTGCTGACCTAGCCTCCTGCTGAGTCATAGCAAAAACTCGCGCCTGAGGTCCCGACGACCTACCGCGCCCTCTGGAACTGCTCGTGACACCACCGCCACCCCTAGGGCCTGCCGCCCCTGATACTGATGCAGTACTCCGCCCGGGTTCTGCTGCACCTCTGCCTGCTCCACCCTCCGGAGCTAACAATGGGCACTCCCGACGGAAATGTCCTCGCTCCCCACAGTAGAAGCAAGTGTCTCTACCGGGTCCACCGGTATGCCTCCCTGTCGAAGCCACTGAAGTCGCACTCGCCTGAGGAGTCGGCTGTGACCTAGCTCCTCGAAATCCTGAGCCCTGGAAACTGCCTGGCCTACCATACCGGGCTCCACCAGCTGATAGTGATCCACCAAAATTACCCCGTTTCGGGGGCCTCTGACTCGATGCTCCTGGGAATGACTGCTCCCGGCGTCGAACACTGCCCGAATACTGTGGTCGAGCAGGTAAACTGGCCTCCACCCTGACAGCAGCATCAGACAACTCTCGGAAAGTAGCAAAAGAGCCGGCTGTCACTATGGCCCTGATCTCTCCCCGGAGACCCAACTCAAACCGGCGGCACTTCTCCGCCTCAGTCGCCACAAATGCCGGAGCAAAACGAGATAGCATCTGGAACCTCTGCTCATACTCAGCCACTGTCAAGTTTCCTTGCTTCAAGTGAAGGAATTCCGCTTCCTTCGCATCCCTAAAAGAACGGGGATAGTACTGATCTAGAAACCTCTCCCGGAACGTCTCCCAGGTCACAGTATGTGCATCCCAGCCGGACAGTTCCAGCGTGTACCACCACTCGTAGGCAGCTCCATCCAACAGAAAAGTGGCTAACAATACCCGATCCTCGGGAGGACAGTGCATCACCCCAAAAATACGTTCTAGTCGGGTGATCCATCGGTGAGCTTCCTCGGGATCAGCCCCACCGCTAAACGTAGTAGCCCCAAGCCTCTGGGCTCTCTCGATCGAAGCACTCTCAGTCCCTCTCGCCGCTTCATCTTCAGGTCGTGGAGGGGGTTCACGTCTCGGAGGCATGATCAAGCGTACGCTGAAAGAGGCATAGAGTTAGTATAACAACCTAGACCCAACACAAATTGACACAACCTATGCTCTGATACCAATTGTCAGGACCCGTCCCAAATATCACCTCGATACTCGGGATGAACCCTGCTCCCGGTCTGACAATCACACTTACAATACCAAAAAAGGAACTTAATACCACTATAAGCATAACCATCAGACGAAGGAGTAAATATATACAACAGTAAGTCAGAGCATAGTTCTACAAAATGGGCACCAAAAGTCCTACAAGTCTAAGTCCGCAACGGAAGAACGTTGGAAGCCCTATGCCTCGATCTCTGCCTCAACGTTCACCCCAGCGCTATCACCACGACCTGGAGGGAAAAAAAATTAAAAACAAAAGGTGTGAGTGGACCAAAAGGAATAAAAGTTTTAAAACCGTTTACCAGCAAATCAACGTAAGGAAAATAAAATCATTTGTTCCCTCCGGTTTAAAACCAGGCATGCCAATGAAGTATTAGAAAATCATAATATGAAAAACATAAGAAACAGAGACACTATAAATACCATAAGAAACAGATACACTATAAAACATCATAAGAAACCAGAGAATAACCCGATCAAACCTGCTGGACCTATCCGAGTCTTTAAACTCAACCAGGCCTCTCATATCAATCCGAGTCTTTAAACTCCCGAGTCTTTAAACTCAATAGGCCTATGGGGGTAATATCATAATATCCGAGTCTTTAAACTCCCGAGTCTTTAAACTCAATCCGGGCCCGTCCCCCATCAATATCAATCCGGGTCTTTAAACCCATATCCAGATCCAGCAAATCCAATCCATATCCAGTGTAAAACCAATTCAAAATCCATCGCCAAATCCGAATTCGAAATCCCCGGTTCGAAGCCCTTCCGGCATTCAGAACCGACATTCCGAACCCAAATCCGGAAAATCCATTTCCATACTAAAACCATAGGAAATCCCTAACCATGTTTCATAACCCATTTACCATCATCAGAAAACAGTTATAGGGTGAATTTCTCAAATATAGCATTAAAATCTGAAAATCTGCTTTTTCTCGAAAAACGTGCAAAACCCCGAAAATACCTCGAAAAACGTGCAAACATCTCAATCACGTATAACCATCATTTCAAGCATAAAAACACACATAGAATCATAAAACAGCAATTAAAACAGTTTGGCATGCTCGGAAATAAGAAAGAGTCCACTCACAGTTTACGACACGTCACTCGCGCTCCGTGCGCTCCTCAACCGTCTCTGGTGTCTCCCGTCCTTTCGATTCCGGCGCCGCCGTGAGAACCGTCACCCACCACGGTGCTCGTGGGACTCCCCTAAACCTCCTGAGTCTCCTAGTGCCTTGAATCCGTCCACCACACAACACAACAGCCACCACCGTCCACGGCCTCCTCTGTTTCTTCCAATTACCCAACAGTCCACCACGTCGCCTCCGTGCACGGTTGCACCACCAGACCACGATCACCAGCTCCTCCGTACCTCACTGTCTCTCTCTCGACTCACACTTCACTCTCCCTAGCGTCAAAATCGATCACCGTCTCACCCCAATCTCCTCTCTGTTTTCTGTTTTCCTTCGAAGGTATGCACGGTTCAAAGGGGATAACGTGTGGCCGTGCACACTTGAGAAGGTTGTGGAACCATCCAGTCCCAAGCACGTGTCCACCAGCTATAGGCCAGCCCAAAAATATCTGCCACTTGCCCTTATCTGATTGGGCTGAGGAAAAAAATGACCAAAATGCCCCTCCTGCACAAAATTACCATTTTGCCCTTAGACTTTCCAGACCCGTATCTTTTCCGTCCGACGTCCGATGACAGCGTGCCGCCTGTCGTTGAACTCAGGACGTCGAGACCTATCCAACGGTCCTCGGTCTACGTGAAAATCACACATCCTCCAAAAAGTCAACATTTTCCCTTTTAGCTCAAGATTACGGTAACGCCCCCAACCTTCCGTACATCATAACTTTTCCTCCGGTTGTCCGAATCAAACCTGCCGCCTGTCTACGGACTCGTGACGTCCTAACCTACGTCACGGTCAAGGGCTAACACTCATCCAATCAATCGTACAAAAAGTCAACTTTTCGTTTACTATTCACAGGGGCAAAATCGTCCTTTTTACAAAACTTCACAGAATTTACATTTTTACCCTTCCCGTAGGTACGGGTTGTTACATTTAATGCCCTTCAGGTTGAACACGGATGCGGGCTGCAGCAGAGACCGAGACATCGCACTCCTCAACCGACCCTGGCGCGCTCTAGGAGCCCCGTATGGGCTGAGGTACGTATTATCCCTTGTCTGACACTTCGTGTCAGACGGGAGTATGAAAAATCCCACGTTAATCCCTGAGGGATTTGGATGGGTCGTGTCAAGTGGTATCAGAGCAAGGTTGTCGCTATTCGGTAGTTCTTGATGTACGCGCATGACACGCCCCACCCTCAATCCCCTGAGATTAAGGGCTAAGTCGTGCTCCCGTATAACTTACGCGTGACACGAAGGCTAAACCGACGTCCAACCTTCATGTGACATGTAAGTCGAACAAGAGATTTCCAAACGAACCTTTTAATAGTACCGAGACTTCCCAGAGCGCGCAGACTCTACTGTGAATCGCGTGTGCGATGTCTCCGTCTCTCTCAATTTACACCCCGCACCGCTACAACCTGGAGGGTATCAAAAACACAAAAATACTGTGAGCGGACAAAAATAAATAATAATTTAGAAAACAGTTCAGAAAAAATTACATTTTTACCCTCCACGTAAAAACCAATGCATGCATATCAGTTCATGTTATGAAACCAGTTCACATCAAAAACCATCAACAAAAATCATTATCGAAAACCCGAATCAATTTCGTCATTCAAATCCAGGCCTCAGCCTTAAATCACAAATCGATCTCAAAGTACGGGAGCTCCGTCCCAAAACTCATCAAAACCAAATCATCCGGGCCACTGTCCAAAACATCGGAAAACCAGTGAAAAACCAATGAAAAACATCAATCATGCGAGTTTATTGGATCTCATGTGCGCCCGAATCTTTAAACTCAAAACCATGCGCAATAATCAGGCCTTCTCGGGATATCAACGAGTCTTTAAACTCAAAACACAATCACAGGCATCGGGGGGTATCACAATCACTGAGTCTTTAAACTCAAAACATATACCGAGTCTTTAAACTCAAAACATATCAATCCAGGGCCCTCCCTCCGTCAATCAACCGAATCTTTAAACTTAAAACCATATCCAGCGGTTTTTTTTCTTTTTCCGGATCTTTAAATCCAAAACCATTTTTCCAATCAACAGTGAAAACCATAGAAAATCCATCTCCGAATTCGCAACAATGATTCTGTAAGCCGGAATCCAGAACCACTGTCCCGAACCCAAGATCTCCTTTTCAAGTCTCAAACCAAATCCGAAATCTCATTTCCGAAATTCAGTTTCAAAACTGAAATCTCATTTCCAAAATCACATGAACA
Source organism: Prinsepia uniflora (assembly GCA_032719365.1). Lineage (NCBI taxonomy): Eukaryota > Viridiplantae > Streptophyta > Magnoliopsida > Rosales > Rosaceae > Prinsepia > Prinsepia uniflora. Next base: position 75,052,922 of record CM064868.1, on the reverse strand, counting down.
GGGCTCCAAGCCCGAAATCACTTTTCCCAAAATTCGTCATAAATTATTGAAATCGAATCATATTTCAAATCTCGAAATCCAATCATCAAAATCCGGATCAAATCACAAGAGAAATCGAAAACTCGTAAAACGTGCAAATACGTAATAATCTCGAAATACGTGCAAAACCTTAAATAATCAAGATCATAAATCAAATCATAGAATCATGTATAGAAAACATATAAAAACATATATGCATGCATCATAAGTTCGAAAGCAAAGTCCACTCACAGTCCATTTCGTCGCTGCCTCGATACGCGCGCACTTACGCCGTTCCCGGCCGATCCACTATCCTCGGCTTTCCCGAACTTGTCCAAATCCCGGTCACTAACTACTTCACAATGATCATACTAAAGCCCCGTAATTTTTCCAAATTTTTAACTATTTTTAACCGAAGCCTAAAACCTTCGGACATTCCAAAACATATCGAGACGATGTCCGATCGACTCGAAACCAATTTCAAAATGTTCGTTACATCGAATACTTTAAAAGTCATGTTGGAACCTTCCCCAAAAGAGGCCCCACATGCCCTCACGCGCCGCCCAAAGGGGCTGCGCATGGGAGCCACGCGCCTGCACTGTTCATCGTCTCCTTCCTCTCGCTGATCTGGTCTAGACCGGTTCGAACCAGTCTGGTTCGACCGAACCGGCATCCGCAATTTTCCACCATTTGTCCATCATTTCCTAAACCGTTTAATTCTACACATTCGTCCAGTCCTTCCCTACTTCTCTACGACTTCAAAACATAAATTTGAGGTCTGTAACATACCTTCATAAATCAAGGAGAAACCCAGAACTCTTCTTCCTCTGTGTTCTTGTGTTCCCGACCACTATTGTCCTTAATTCCTCATCCATAAGTTCCCTTTAGGCGTCCAAACCCTCATAAAAATAACCAATTCGATCAGTAAGCCTCAGAAACCAAGTTGCCATTTTCAACCTTAAAAGAACCAGTTAATTGAAAGGGTACTTACCAGGCCCCTCAGGCCTTGAAAATGGACTTATTCAATTCCCTAGTCCTCCAGCAACCTCTCTCAGCCACGAAAATCGATCCTTAGGCCTTCAATCCACTTCACAAGTTCAAATGTAAACAGAGGACTTCACAGTTTTTCTCAGTTTCCACCGCCGTACTCCACCGTCGTGCCTCACCATGGCCACCAGTCATCGCATCACAACTTCTCCTCCAACTTTCCTTCATACCCCATCCTCATCCGATCAAGTTTTTAGAGGGTTAAGGTTTAAAAATCATCCATGTCTCTGTTTTCCTACGTTTCTCATTCATTCATGGCGTGCAAAACTCAAATCTGTGTTTAAAACATGTGTGAGAGACGGTGAGGACTTCTACTACCATCCAGAAGGGGCCAGGTGTCCTAAATCCTGTGGCCACACACCCTGATGTAGCCAAGTGTCCTCTGACCATTGGGCACAAATCCCCATACAAGTCAAATGACCATTTTACCCTTATTCCACAAATTACCATTTTGCCCTTCGTATTCCCTGACCCGTAACTTTGTCGTCTGACGTCCGATGATGGCGTGCCACCTGTCGTTGTACTCAGGGCGTCGAGACTTTCCTAACAGTCCTTGAATTGTGTGAAATTGAATTGTCGTCCAAAAATTCAACCATTTGCCCCTATTCTATCAAATTACCAAATTGCCCTTGAACTTCCGAACGTCATAACTTCCTTTTCGGATGTCAGAATCGGACGTGCCACCTGTCTATGAACTCGTGACATCCCGAATTACGTCACAGTCATCGGTCAAAGTCCATTTGACTGTCCAAACAAAAAGTCAACATTTTTGCCCATTTCAAGGGCAAAACCGTCATTTCTTACCGTCCGTCCGAACGCCTCCAACTAATCACCGATTAACTGACTGCACTAATCCGTCATTAATAACTAATCTAATCCCAATTTCTGGAACGGGTCGTTACAGCGCAGGTCGAGGATGTGATGTCTCTACGTGGTCAGCTTGTTACCAACCTGATTGAAGGATGCCGGATAGATAGTTTTTGGAATCAAATAGTGGATAGTATGTGATTGGCCTGATACGTCGTGCGTTAGTGTGATTCGACCCAAGTGGGGTTGTGTGTGAAAAATTGGTATTGTGGGACCTTTGGTTCAGTCATGTGAGGTTATATTATGGTGTTGCTAAGAGCAGTTGGGTTCGGAGGAACCCTAGGGTGTGATTGTGGAATCCTAGTTTATGATGGATTGAAAAGGTGAAACTTAGTTGTGATTAATGAACCAGTATCGTGAGCCCGTAGTTGCTGAGGATTGGATGACTTTCCGAAGTTGGGGTAGTCTGTCGAGTCGAACCCCAGATTGTGACTAGTGGATGGGAACTTGTAACGATCCGTCCCGAATTCCGGGATTAGTTTAGTCACTAATCTCGTTTAGTGAGGTTGAACGGTGGTTAGTAGGGCGGAATCGGACAAATTGTGCAAAATGACCGTTTTGCCCCTGGTCGTGGGCAAAATGTTGACTTTTTGATCGGGCGGTCAAATGGACTTTGACCGATGACCGTGACGTAGTTCGGGACGTCACGAGTTCATAGACAGGTGGCACGTTCGATTCCGACGTTCGTAGAGAAAGTTATGGTGTGCAGAAGTTGAGGGGTATTTTGGTAATTTGGCATACTAGGGGCCAAATGTTGACTTTTTGACCGGGAGGTCCGATGGGCGAGGGCCAAGGACCGTTACGTATGTATCGTCGATACGAATCCAACGACAGGCGGCATGCCGAAATCGGAGTTACGACGACGAAGTTATGGTCAAGGAAACGAACTAACGAACCGATGCTCAGATTAAAATTATAATATAATATTGAATAGTAACCGATGACTGTGCACATCCGGATGAGTGACAAGTGTCACCCATCCCCTGAATTCTGATCCTTGTTTCCCTCCAAACACAATCATTCCTACACCATCATTCCTTCTCCATCTTTTTCCCCCATTTTCTTCTTCTTTGTTTTCTTACCCGTGGACGATTTTCAAAACAGAGAGAGCGTGAGGGCTGGAGGATTTGGCTGCCTTCTCACGGCAGAATTGAGGGAATTGAGAGGCTAGGGAGACTGGATTCATTTCGAGAAACACTGGGACTGAGTGTGGGTGGTGAGACAGAAAATTCGAAAATTAGATTATGGGAGGGAAAATTCGAAATCAAATCTTAAGGCCGTGAGGATCGAATTGGAGGTTACATTCAGCTTTCTGGGAATGCCACGATCAGAAACGTCGAAAGAACAAAGGGAATTGGTGCCGTTTTGACTCTGAACGAGCTTGGTGACAGAGGAGGAAATTCGACCTTGAGTCGTGAAGTTGGAGGCTTCGATGAACGAAATTGAGGTGGGGAAACTACTTCTCATGATCCAACGATGCTTCTGGGTTCATCAATTGAAAGAAAATGGCTATGGTTGACAGAACTCCATGGTTGAACAGTGACGGTGTTCGAGCTTGAGTTGTGACGATTGAGCACAGGATTGATGCAATTGATGTGGGGGAATTGTTCCTTAGGGTCCGTTGATGCTTCTGGGATCATCAATTGGATGAAACCTGCAGCCATTGAGGGGATTACATAAACGAACAGTAACCTGGGTGTTCTTGGTGTTCATCATCGAATCGTGGGAATTTGGGAATTAAGGCTGAATTGATGGACATTGAACCGGGTTGTATCGCGGGTAAATTGGACCCGTTTACCAGACATACGGGTTAGGACGATGCACTGTAGCAGGCGCGTGAGTTTCACGCGTAGCCACTCACGACGGCGCGTGACGGCGCGTGGGCACGAATCTCGAGGATTGGGAGTCCCGGTGATAGTGGTGTGGCCCGGGAGGGCCAGTGGCACGCGTATCGAGGCATACCGTTAAAACGGTCTGTGACTGGACTTTGGTTTTATAAATTCTATGCATGCTTAAATGTTTTATATGGATTATGGGTGTGATTGTGTGATGTTGATTTGGTTGTTGGTAAATTGTACGGTTTCACGTATTTCGAGGCGATTTACGTGCTTGCACGTAAATCGAGATTTCCCGGTTTTACATGGATTTTCCATATTTATGACTTGGATATAATATGATGAAATGGTTTTGAAATTGGAAATATAAACTCGGGCTTGAGGCCCACTTGTTTTGGAAATTTCGGACTTGGAGTCCATTTGAGAATCGGGCCGGGGGCCCAGTTGGTTAATGAAATTGGGCCAGGGGCCAGTTGGTATGAAATCGGGCTGAGACTCATTTGAGTTATGTTATCGGGCTAGGGGCCCAGTTGATTTACGAATTGGGGCCGTGGGCCCAGTGGGTTTATAAGTCGGGCTGCGGGCCCAGTTGGTTTACAAATCGGGCCGTGGGCCCGGTGGTTCATAAAATCGGGCATGAGGCCCAGTTGGATAATAAATGTGATTTCGGGTCAGGGACCCTATGTTTAATAATTGTGATTTTGGGTCAGGGACCCTATATTTAATAATTGTGATTTTGGGTCAGGGACCCTAAATGGAATTACATGGTTTTATGGAAATTTCGGGCAGGGCCCAATGGTAATGATGTGATAAAAAGATTTAATAAAACTGTTTTCCATATACCATCTGGATACAAGGATATATGATGGTCTCCTCCAGATGTCTGGGACACTGGGGAAGTCACGGTGCATTGCCTGCGAGGGGTCATTATACGGAGCAGCCGGACCGTATGATGACTCAGGAGCAGGATTGCTATGATTGACGTCAGGGACGTCAGACATCAGGGATGTCAGATATATGGTCCCGGAGAGACCCCGGGCAGCACGCGTAGCTTATGAAACCGTGAGATATGACGTCAGGGACGTCTTGCGTCTGGGACGCTAAGCATCTGGGATGCTGGTGATGGTAATGGTAAAATATGGATTAATGGATATATGAAATGGCTTTTCGGTTGGATATGTGTTATGTGGTAAAAATGGATTATTGGTTATGAAATGGTATGTCGGGTCGGGGACCCTAAATGGTTTTGGATTTATGGATTTATATTTATGGCTTTGGGCGGTGGCCCACATGGTTTTAATATGTATGGTTGTGGTATTCCACTGTTTTGGGCTGAGTTCCCACACTTGGTTTTTGGTTAACGGTTTTTGGGCTAAGGCCCTAATGGCTCGGTTGAGCAAACGTTTTGGTTACTGGTTTTTGGTGGCATGCGTACGTTTTTATTGGAGGGCATAAATGTCTTATAAATGTATTTGGTAAACTTATTGGTTTTTGTCCACTCACAGCTTTTGGTTTTAATGCCCTTCAGGTTGATTACGGATGCGATTGCAGCAGAGACTGGGACATTGCACACCTCCTCCATCGATCCTTGCGCACTCTGGAAGCCCCGTTTGGGCAGTGGCTCGTGGTTATCCCTTGTCTGACACCCCTTGTTGGACGGGAGCAGGGCACATTCCACGGTAATCCCGGGGGGATTGGGATGGGTCCTGTCAGAACTTGTGCTGCGATGACTAGCTGAGGTCATGGATGACCATGTGGATGACTCTAGTGAGTCTAGTCAGAACTATGGAGATTTGTTGTCCGACATGAAGTGAAATGATGGGATTTGATCCACGGGTATAGTTATGAGATAAGATATGGAATCCTGAGTTGGACCGAATAATAGTGTGATGTGTGGATGCGGATCTCGATATCGATGACTGTTGGTCGATAGTCATGTGGAGGTGGCTGGCTATCGAAGGTGATTAATGTAGTTGTGGTAGTTAAGGAACGGGGGATGTTCAGGGAACGTTCAGTACCTTGTTGTGGATTGTCAGAATGATGGTACCCATAGTTGTGGGGTACGAGAGAGGCAGAGTTCCTTTCACCTGAGCGGAGATGCGGGGTTGTTGTTCGGTATGAGTAACGACTCAGGGTTGTCTAATTCGCACGTAGTGTGCTGGTGTCGGTGATTGTGATGACGATGAGCCACGAGTTGGGATGTGACTCCGTCGTGATGGGCATATGTTCGGTATTTGAGATTCGGTAGTGGTTGAGTGATGGACTGGATGAGATCCAGTGGAGATTGTGATGTGTTGGGATAAGTCCCAACAGTTATGAGATGACGCAGGGGACATGAGGAATCTTGGGATGACGCAGGGGACGTCATGGAAATTAGTGGATTCGGGGAGTTGTCGTCAACTCCGAGACTTGTGTGATTGTACGTTTCTAGTATCCCCAGAAAATACAAGGAAATTTTTGAAATTGGAAAAGTCGAGGAAAATCATTGGTGGTGTTGATGTGGGATTTTGTGATTGTGAATAACTTGGAGACCCGAGAGTTGAGCCTATGAAGGTTGAGATATGAGAACGAGATAGTAATGAATTACGTTCTTTTGGATGTGCATAAACGGTTATGAACGGACACGAGGTCTGAGGAATGGATTGATTGCGGACACGTGATTGTCCAAGTGAGTTGAAAATTTGGGAAGTCCAGCGGTTGGACTTGACATCTCATTGGAAGCATGTATGTTTCCAACGTGGTTGGGACTTTAACTTCGAGGAGAGTTGTGATTTAGGAGGCGAGAGGAGTGCTTGTTTCAGTATTGGTGATGGGTATCTTGAAGTTATCGGGGTGACTTCTTATTTTCTGCCCGGGGCAGACGATGGTTGTTGTGTAACGACCCGTCCTAGAAACTGGGATTATATTAGTGATTAATGACAGATTAGGGAAGTTAATCAGTGATTAGTTGAATGATTTCAGACGGACGGTGCGAAATGACGATTTTACCCCTAGAAATGGGCGAGCGGTTGACTTTTTGTTTGGGCGGTCAAATGGACTTTGATCGATGATTGTGACGTAGTTCGGAACGTCACGAGTTCATAGACAGGTTGCACGTCTGATTCCGACATCCGAGGAGGAAGTTATGATATTCGGAAGTTCGAGGGTAATTTGGTAATTTGGTTAAAAAGGGGCAAATGGTTGACTTTTCATACGACATGGTTTTGTCACGCGTTTCAAGGACCGTTAGGTAGGTCTCAATTCCCCGAGTACAACGACAGGCGGCACGTTACCATTGGACTTCGGACAGCTCGGGTTTTGGTCAAACAATGTTAGGGGCGAAATGGTAATTTGTAGGAACAAGGCTAAAAGGGTCTTTTGTCTTATTTTAAATGGTGAACAAGGAGATGGGGACAACTATCCTTGATGGTGGGATATTTTCTATTTGGGAGCAAGGAGATGTGGACACATGTCCCTTTTCTGGTTGGTTCCAGCATCTTCCCATTGTTTTGGACGATCAATAAACACGGGCACAGGCAAGGGTTTTTTTATGGTGGGTTCTATCGTGTGAGAGTTGAGTGTTGTGTGTGATTGAGTGAAAAACCAGAGTACAAATCGTGTTATGAGGGTGTGGAAACAGAGAGAAGGCAGAGTTGAGGAAGGGAGAGGTCGATTTGAAAAACCCAGAAAAATAATTTCTACAGACCCGTATACCCCAAGTCTCCACAAATGGCTTCCAACCTTACTGGATGGTGCTAGGGGCTGAAGGAACGTAACCAGGACATTGAGGTGATTATGACGGTAACCACGACAAGGTTTGTGATGGCAAGGTAAGGAAGGAACCATGAGCTTAGTTTTTGTGGTTAAGCTTTAGAACTGAACCTTTACTGATTATTGATTAGTTCTGATGCTTGAAACCTGGTCCTGGAGATTCTAGGAGTTTTCTGAGATCAAAATCACGGCTGGGAATGGCCGGACTCGTGAAGGTTCACAGGAGGACAGTCGGCCGGTTTTTGCAGCAAGCTAGAAGGTAAGATATTAGTTTGTGGGGTTATAGATCGATAGGAAAGATTTAGAAGAAACTATAGGACCAATTAGAATTGAAATTGGACCAAAAAAGAAGGAATTACAGGGTCGAACCGCCCACGCCAGTTCAGGTTGGACCAGACTGGTCTGGACCGAGTTTAACAGAGGTTGAAGATGAACAGTGCCGACGCATGAGGCCCACACGCAGCCCCCATGGGCGGCACGTGTGGGCGCATGGCACGAATTTTGAGGAAAGTTTCAACATAACTTTTAAAGTATTTGATGTAATGAACATTTTGGCACTAGTTTCGAGTCGATCGGACGTCGTCTCGATATGTTTCGGGTTGTCTGAATGTTTTAGGCCTTGTTTAAAAATAGTTAAAAATTTGGAAAAATTACGGAGATTTATTATAAACTTAATGAAGTGGTTAGTGACCTTATTATGGGATTTGGACAGGTTCGGGAAAGCCGATGATAAAGGATTAGCTGGGAACGGCATAAGTGTGCGCGTATCGAGGCAGCGACGTAAATGGTCTGTGAGTGGACTTTACTTTCAAACTTATGCTGCATGCATAAAAGTTTTATATGTTTTCTATACATGATTTTATGATTATGATTATGATCTTGATGATTTACGGTTTTGCACATATTTCGAGATAATTACGTATTTGCACGTTTTACGATATTATGATTTTATGCCGTGATTTGATAATGGTTTCAATACTATGATTTTGGGCATTTAAATATGATTTGATTTCAAAGGTTTAGAAATGGATTTTGAAAAGTGATTTCGATAAACGAGATTTTCAGGTTTTGGAACCGGATTTCGGAAATATGATTCCAGATTCGGTTTTGGAGCTTGAAAGTGAATTTTCGTATTTGGGTTCAGAATGATTATTCCAGATGCCGGCTTACGGAAGGATGGTTTCAGATTCGGATTTGGAAATGGATTATGAATATGATTCTGGATTTGGATTCAGGATGATTATTTCAGATTCGGCTTGGAATTCGAAATTGTGATTTCAAATTCGGATTTCGACATGAATTTGGAAATGGTTTTAAAATGGTTTTGGATTGGATTTACTGGATCTGGTTATTGGGTTTAAAGACCCGGATATGATACATGACGGGGGCGGGCCCAGATTGGGTTTAAAGACCCGGATTGAGTTTAAAGACTCGGGAGTTTAATGTCGGATATTGTGATTTCCCCCGTAGGCCTATTGACTTTAAAGACTCGGGAGTTTAAAGACTCGAATTATATTGAGGCCTGGATTGAGTTTAAAGACTTGGGAGTTTAAAGACTTGGATAGATCCAGCAGGTTCGATTGGTTGAAATGGAATTCAAATGTGTTTTGGATTTCGATGATAACTTGATGATTTTAATAATGATGGTTTTCACTAATGGTTTTCCAATGTTTTGGGCTATGCCCCGGATGATATGGATTTCGATGGTTTAAGGCTGAGGCCCGGGGTTTGAGAAGATGAAATGACTTCTAGCTTTTGGTTTTATGAATGGTTATAGTAAATAGTTTTATGACATGAGTTTTATATGCATGCATTGGTTTTTAAATGGAGGGTATTAATGTATTTCTGATAAACTATTTTCTAAACTTATTATTTTGTCCACTCATAGTCTTTTATGTTTTCGCTACCCTACAAGTTGTTGCGGTGCGGGCTGTGGGTAGAGAGAGACGGAGACATCACACACGCGATCCACAGTAGATTCTGCGCGCTCTAGGAAGTCGAGAAGTTTTTGGACAGATCGTTTGGGAATCCGTTGTCCGGCTTACGTGTTACATGGAGGTTAGACGTCAGTTTAGCCTTCATGTCACGCGTAAGTTAGACGGGAGTACGACTTAGTCCTTAATCCCAGGGGATTGGGGGTGGGTCGTGTCATGTGGTTACTAGAACGTTGAGCTTGTATTGGTTGGTGTAGCCATGATTAACTTTGGGTCAGTGGATAAGTGAAGTTGTGTTTGATCCTGGATGAGAGTGAATGTCGGGACTATCATCCCGCCTAGGGAATTAGGACGAGGGGAGTCCAGATAGGACAAGATGAGCAGAATGATGACGTGGAATGATAAGGATCGATATGAGGCAATTGGAGAGAACCCACAGTCTAGACGTGTTCCTTCTTTGACTGAATGATTAGATGTGAAACATTTTTGGGACGATGTGATAGGATGCAGATTCGGTGAGGGTGTAAGACCCTATGGTTTGAAATCTAGTAGTTAACTGTGTGGATCGATCAGGATCGTGATGTTGAAGATATAGGGTGTTGTGACGATCTAGGATCGTGACGTTTATGATCAGAATTGTGATGTGGATCTAGATCGCGAGGTGGATATCACTAATGCAGCATGGATTATGAGGAAATTTTGGTACGAGGTACCTTGGTGGGACTCTAGAGTGAGTCAGTGTGGCGGAGAAATTGTGCAGAATTCAGGAAATGCGGAGAATTGTGAGATTTGGTAACTCTCGATGTGGGAGAGATGTCGGATTGATTTGCGATTGGCAAGTGGTGACGGTTTGGCTGCATGTGTAAGCATGGATTAATGAGTAAGATTCGGTGACTCCCAGTGGGGGCAGATGTCAGAGTGGATTAGTGATTGAGATGAACCGTCAAGTCGAGTTAAATGTGTTAGAGTAAGGGTAGAATTATCAAGTGCTCGGATCGTGTGATCAATTTCACTCGAGGTGGTCAAGTGTAGTTGGTACAATGTGAGTCTGTGATGGAATGTCTGGGTGCAGACAAGTATAGTTCTGGTTAGTGGGTGTACAAGTGTGCACAACGAGTGAGATCGAATTGTTTTCCACGAGGTGGATGTGGAATCAGGATAGTTAGAATTTCGAGGACGAAATTATTTCAAGGGGGAAGGTTGTAACGACCCGTCCTGAATATTGGGATTAAATATTAATTAACTATGGTTTAGAATGACTAATCGGGGATTAGTTGAGCGAAATCGGATGGATGGTGTAAAATGACTGTTTTACCCCTAGGCATAGGCAAAATATCGACTTTTAGTTCGGGCGATCAAATGTACGTTGACCGATGGTTGTGATATAGTTCGGGACGTCACGAGTTCATAGACAGGTGGCATGTCCGATTCCGACATTTGAGGAAGAAGTTATGACGTTCGAAAGTCGAGGGGTACTTTGGTCATTTGGTTGAAAAGTGGGAAAAATGTTGACTTTTGACCCGGGAGGTTCGATGGCTGAGGGTCGAAGACCATTACGTAGATCGAGTCGATACGAATCCATAGATAGGTGGCACACCGAAATCGGACGTCGAACGAAGAAGTTATGGTCACGGGAGCAAAATTGGGGATTTGCGTCCCGGAATTCGAATAAAATATTAATTAATTCTGATTGGGTAGATATTTATGGTGGACCCTTGGATGAGTGACAAGTGTCACTCATCCCATGAATTGGAACCCCTAAATTGTGGATCTATGTCTATTGGCCAATTTTAAATATGTTTTATTTTCCTCAATTAAATCTCAGCCATCCATCTCATGTTCTATCACTCATCCTCACCGTCCATTTCTCTATCCAAATAATCATCAGATTTTCATCATCGATCTTCATCAATTACCTTTGTTCTCCAATGAACCCGAGCGCCCAAACCCACGATTAACCCACTAAGTCTCATCAAATGTGTGTGAACTGTGAATGAGAGAATGACAGAAGGCGTTGAGGACAGTGCTGGTGGGTCGAGTCACCGTGGACGGTGGCTGACGGTGGACCTGAAACCGTGAGGCACTTGTGAAAAATAGAGGACAGGGGAACGAGTGAGAAACCAAGCCCCATTAAACGTGATTATTTGGTGGTCAGCTGTTCATCGAAGTTGACCAGGGAGATTAGGAAAGACCAGTAATGGCCACGGTGACACACGACGATGACAGAGGGGTAAGATGTCGTGAAATGTCCATTTCAATTCAAAAATGGTATGTTTGGTTATAGGGAGTGTTAATAATTTATGATGATTGGACTTTGTTCCTTGAGATTCCAGGGGTCGAATGGGCTGGAAACCAAGCCAACGGTGGCCTGAGACCCAAGAACATCGAGAGGGAAAAGCAGGGTTCATTTCTTCGCAATGAGAGGTAAGTTTGAGCTTTTAAATTCCGGTTTTGATTATTGGAATCAATTAGAAATGAAAGGAAAAACCTAATGGGATTAAATGGGATAGAAAACAGGCCGGAATGGACAGAAACCGTGAACACCGGTTCAGGGCTGGACCAGATTTGCAGAACCAGTTCAGACCGGGTCGATTTGAGGAGGAAGATGAACAGTACCCGGCGCGTGGGTTTCACGCGCAGGGGGTTCAAACGGCGCGTGGGGGCGCGTGAAGGGTATTTTTGGGAAACTTCCAACATGTCATTTAATCTATTCGATGTAACGAACATTTTGGGACTGCTTTCGTGTCGATCAAACACTGTCTCGATATGTTTCGGGATGTCCGAAGGTTTAGGATCAAATTTAAAAATAGTTAAAAATTCGGAAAAATTACGGGACTTGAATGAGAGGTTAATGAAGAGGTTTGTGACCCTATAGTGTGATTTGGACAGGTTTGAAAGTCCCGGTGATAGTGGTGGGGCCCGGGAAGGCCTATGGCACGCGTATCGAGGCGGAAGCGTAGGACGGTCTGTGAGTGGACTTCGTTTTCTAAATTTTGATGCATACATAACTATTTTATATGTTTTATGTACGTGATTTATATGATGATGATTGTGGCACTGGTGGATTATACGATTGCACGTATTTCGAGGTAATCCATTTTTACACGTATTTTGCAGTTTACGAGTTTATGCTATTGCTATGTGGTTGTGAGTTTAATAATGGTTTTATGACATGATTTTGGTTTTGGAAAGATGAATTCGGGCATGAGAACCATTTGAATTATGTGATCGGGCTAGGGGCTCAGTTGGTTTACGAAATCGGGCTGAGACCCTTTTTAGTTATGTGATCGGGTCGGGGGCCCAGTGGTTTACAAAATCGGGCATGAGGCCCAGTTGAGTTTTATAAATTTGGTTTCGGGTCTGGGACCCTATGTTTCGGAAACGTGATTTCGAGTCGGGGACCCTAAATGGATTTGTGATGTTTTATGGGAATTTCGGGCAGGGCCCATTGAGATGTTTTGAAATGGTTTTGTAAAACTATTTTCCATATACCATCTTGATACGAGGATATGTGATAGTCTCCTCCAGGTGTCTGGGACACTGGGGAAGTCATGGTGCATTGCATGCGAGGGATCATTATACGAAGCTACCAGACCGTATAGTGACTCAGGAGTAGGATTGCTATGATTAGACGTCTAGGACGTCAGACATCTGGGATGTCAGAGATATTGACCTGGAGAGATCATTATACGTAGCTACCAGACCGTATAGTGACTCAGGAGCAGGATTGCTATGATTAGACGTCTGGGACGTCAGACATCTGGGATATCAGAGATATTGGCCTGGAGAGACCCCGGGTAGCACGCGTTGCTTATTACCGTGAGATATGACGTCTAGGACGTCTAGCGTCTGGGAAGCTAGACATTTGGGATGCCGATGATGGTTATGTGGTAAATATGGACTATTGGATCTATGAAATGGTTTTTCGGTTGGATTTGTGTTTATGGATTTGGGAAGTGGCCCATGTGATTTTGGATTTACGGTTTTTGGGCTAAGGCCCTAATGGCTATTTGAGTAAATGTTTTGATTACTCTTTTCCGATGCATGCATACTTTTTAGTGAAGGGCTTAAATACCTTTTTATGAATGTGTTTTATGATATTGTTGATTTTCGTCCACTTACAGTTCTGAATGGTTTTAATGCCTTTCAGGTTGAACACGGATGCGGGCTGCAGTAGAGACCGAGACATCACACTCCTCCACCGATCCTGGCACGCTCTGGGAGCCCCGTATAAGCTGAGGTACGTATTATCCCTTGTCTGACACTTCGTGTCAGACAGGAGTATGAAAAATCCCATGTTAATCCCGAGGGGATTGGGATGGATCGTGTCATCTTGACTAGGACATTTTTTGCGATTCCAAAAATGCTGTTAGGAAGGTCTTGATCTCTTGAGTACGTTGACAGGCTGTATGCCGAAAATGGAGATCAAAAAATTTCGTCCCCGTTTTAAACTACGTAAGGCGTTTTAGTAATTTTGCAAGCAAGGAGATTTTTCTATGTGGCTAATTGGATAATGGCAAGTGTCCCTATCCATTAGGGAACTGTGCCACCAATTAGGGGGTCTGTGTGGTCAATTTAAGTGTGGGTTGTTGCAGTTTTCAGCCAAAGGGAGAAAATCAAAGAAAAAAATGGACGCTGGAGAACCGAGGGAGAAACGGAGAAACTGGATAAGAGAATACGAAGAGGAGGATGAGAGGAAGAGGCCAGGGACCAGAGGAGAGTGGTTGGGAGGTCTCTGAACCCTAAACTGATCATGGACCCGAGAAGGAAGTTTCAGGTATCAACATGCTCGACCCAGTTTTTGATTGGGAACTTGGAACACAGGCTCAGAGACATTTTCCTTGAGGTTTTCTTATCCTAATAAGTTGATCAGTTGAGTTTTTGGATGCTGGGACGGCCCAAACAGCAAGCTGGAAAATGGTCGTGGATCCTCGATTGGTTGAGCAAGTTTTAAGGTAGTTTTCTTTGATTTCGAACAGATAGATCTCATCCTAGGATAATTTTAACTAGATTGGTCGAAAGAGAGTGAAAACTGATGGAAAACAAGTGAAATAGAACTGGGTTGGGCAACCCGAATACCAGAGTATTTGGTGGAAAGAATGACATTATAGCACAATGTAGCAGGTGCGTGAATCCCACGCGCAGCCATTCCTAACAGCTCGTGGAGGCACGTGGCACGGAGTTTGGATTTATGGTCAACATGTTTTTTCATCCTTTCGATGTTACGGACATTTTGGCTCTAATTTTGAGTCAATCATATACCATTTCAGGGTAGTTTTGGTTATCCGAAGGTTTAGGGTTTGCTTTAAATCAGTTTAAAATCCCGAAATTATTATGGGATTAAAATAGAGAATTTATGGGATGATTAGTGACATTTATATGTGATTTTTGACATGTACTAAGGTTCCCGAAAATTATGGAAAAATGTGCAAAGTGGAATTCGGCGATACTGAGGTGTGTGAGTGGACTTTCTTTCCCTAAACTTTTATGCATGCATACTTACATAATTTAAATTTTTTCTATGTGATTTTGATAGCATTTGATTTATTGGAGCTTTATGTGAATTTCGGTGGTTTAAAGAATATTAATTAATATTTTATTGCACATTTTTCGAGGTTTTCGGTAAACTGGTTTCAGATATCGGTTTGATTGTGATTTCGAATTGAACTTGGTTTGTGGCATATAATAATGTTATTTTGGAATAATCATGGATTTCATATGATTTCTAGACAGTTTTTACGAAAGTGGCCTTAATGGGACGTTTTATGAAAATTAGTGTTTGAGTTGTATTTGGGGCTTAGGCTCGAGGTTATGATGATGATTTAATTTGTGATTTTGATTTATGTTATGGATATGCAGTTTCTCGGTATTCGTGATATAATATTTTGTGATGATATGTGATATTGAGTTGTGATATGAACATGTGTTCCTCGGAACTTGTGATGTGTGAAATGTTGTGGTGATTGTGTTGGTTGGATGTGAGTCTCAGACGTCGAACTTGGGGCTCCGAATCCTGAGACTGGTATTGTGTTGGTGATTCAGACGTCGAGCCGAGAGCTCCGAATCCTAAGTCTAATTTTAATCGGATGTCGAGTTGGGGGCTCCGAATCCTGAGACTGGTATTGTGCGAGTTTGTGATTGTGATACCTAATGTGCATGTGTTCTGGTATTGTAATTTAGTAGTCTCAGACATCGAGTAGGGCTCCGGTTCCTGAGACTGTGTTGTAATGACTCGGACATAGAGCCTGGGGCTCCGGTTCCCGAGCAAGTATGTGTATGCCTACTGGTAGTGCACTTGTGATATGATGTTGGATGTGATGATTATGTATTGATGATGAATTGACTGTATGTGAGTTTTTGGTGTGCTTGTATGTGGGACAATGGTTTATTGTTTGTTATTGTGCATCGATGATAGGTGATTGTGACATGTATGGTTTATGTGATACTAGATATGGTTTGGTTATGTGACATTGATGTGAATGACTATTATGTATGTGTTGTGTTAGTATTTCATGTTTGACTTGGTTTGATGATTAACGGATGGTTTTCGATTAACTGTGTTACAAATGTTTTCATGTATTTCGAGAATTATAAATTGTGTTTCATTTTAATCGAAGTGAAATGGTTTTTGTATGCATGCATGGTTTGGAAAATAGAGGGTAAAAGATGGATGTTTTCAAATTATGTTTTAAAAATGTTTCTTTTTGTCCACTCACACATTTTCTTGGTTTCGTTACCCTCTAAGGTTGTTGCACGAAAATCGAAATTCGAGAGGTGGAGGCATGAACTAGTGAGATTTGCATTTATCCCTTGTTTGACAAGATTTCTGTTAGAGGAAATAGGGCCCGAGTATACTATTCTTGTTTATTCGGGTGGGGTTTTGTCAACTTAGCCCCTCCTGAAGTGATACCTTGCTAACTCACCCTACCTGTTGATGTTGCCTGCGGACGTGGCACCTTTCCACGTGGCATGCTGACGTCACCCCTCGTCGGAGAAGACAGTGGAGTCGTCATGTGCCGTCGGAAAACCTACATTTTTAACCCAAAATTCAAACCTTCCTAACTCCCTCAAAACTCAACCAAATTAGATAAACTTGATATTAAAATCTATTTATTCGACCCCAAGAATGCAAAATCGAACCCAGAATTCAAAGAAAATACCTGGATGCCAAGTTATGGCCCTCGAAAACTGCGGGTTCCTTCCTCCTCGTACACCGATCATGTCCATGTTGTTCCACCTTCAAACCTAGGTTAATCTTGATCGTGCGGGCCCAATGAACATGATTCTTGCCTTGGTTTAAGCTCAAAAAAGGTCTCAAAATCAAAACTTGACTTATGGGTGTGTGGGTTATATTGGTTGCACAGGAAAGAGAGAGAAGTGAGAGATGAGTGATGTAAAATGTGATGAAAATGGAGTTGGGCTCTCAACAACTCGTCCAAATTCACCCCAAAATGTCCCAAATGCCTATTTGGCTATAATGCCCTTTCCCAAAAAGGAAACTTAACTAAACACCCGAGGGCAAAATGGTTCAAATCTAGTTACAAATCCCGAAAAATTCCCATAAAATTGTAATTTAAAGTACGTGTTGTTACAATGCAAACATACAAACAAAACAAAATACAAAAGTAAGCACAAATATTCTGAATAATAAATTCTTGCTCGGTCTCTAAGCCAACAATTTGACATCAAAATAATTTATTGGATCGCTTATCCTCCAAAAAATGTCATTAGGAACTCAAAATCCATGCCAATGGCCTGACAACCTATTGTGAATAAAACATAATTTGACGTTCACATGCTTGTAGTATAATCTATTGTTTTAGAACCCTAGCATTTGTGAATAAAACTTTAATTGCCTGAGTAGAAAAAAATGAAGAATGAATTTTGATGAACAGAATGTAGAATAATGAATCTTAGTTTTTGCCGGCGCATGGGACCCTTAAAGTCAACACTGATGGTGCTAGATGCGGGCTTGGGGGGTGCATAGCCACTGGTGGTGTGGTGCGCAACCGTGATGGGAAATGGGTTTGTGGTTTTGCTGCTAACTCGGGGTTTTCCATAGCACTTTCTTGTGTCGAATTAATAATGATTCTAGATCCTATTCGTAAAAAGAAATTTATTTGTAGTTTCAATTTTTTTTACAGATTTATCATGAACTTTTTTCGATTTATTAGGTAAATAATGATAATGGACAACAAAAAAATATAGATAAATTTATTGAACTAGATTTATATATATATATATATGATATAGTCCAATTAGAATAATACATAAGGGTTAAATAGTGGATAGTAGACCTCAACTTTGAAATTTACATGAACTATAAAAGTCGTAATATTTCAGCGTATTTACACAAGCATCCCTTGAGGTTTTTGCATTTTCAAAAACAACCCCCTCAGTTTTTGGATTTTACACAAATATCCTCTCATGTTTTAAAAACATTACACTTAACCCATAAAATATGTAGATTTTTAATTAAATGTAATATAAACTATGTAAATACTAAAATACTCTTATGCTTGTTTGGTTATCATTATAATTATGAAAATATTACTGTAAAAATTTAATTTTGTCTATTTTTAAGTTAATATCAATTTTTAATTAATAATAACTTAACAGATGAGTTTATATGTAATGATTTTGAAACCTAAAAGATATTTATGTAAAGTTCATAATGCCAAGTAATATACGTGAAAAGACCACAAACTTTGGAGATATTTATATAAATACCTCCAATGTTTCGCTTTAGTCTATAAAAGCTATTAAATTAATATTAATTTTTAAATTAAAATTAAAATTATGAGATCGCATAGACTGATTTGGAAATATTCGTCTCATAAATTTCAGAAAACACTACAAAATATGTGAAAGTGACGGGTGGCAAATTTTAAAAAATTGATTACTTTAAGTAAGACTCACACACAATTCAGGTGGTTGGGAAGACTCACACACAATTTTTAGTATCCATGACCACAATTAGTAGTCATGGGCATGTGTTAGTACAGTTCGGTATGGAGGCGATACCGGAATCGTACTAAATAATTTTAACTGGTTTGATACGGTATTTTAAAATTTGAAATTGATACTGTACCGTACCAATTATCTTCGGTATGATTTCGGTACGGTTTCGGTTTTGAGCTCAAATTCATAATTCCATTTTTTCTAATACTTGATTGAATATCTAAAAGTAACATTTTGATGAAATTGAGAAATTAGGCATCTTGGTGGGTAACAAATATTACTCAAAATGTGTAGAAAATTCATAAGGTAACCAATCAATCCTTATACATCAACTAAAATTAACATATAATTAAATGCATCAACTAAAAAACCCTGACATACAATTTAATTTATCAACTAAAATTAACATACAATTAAATCCATCATTAGCTATTAGCATGTTAGGGTATTAAGTCAATTGCTCCTTATGCCGCCCCTCACATCAAAAGGATTATGATTGCTCCTTATGCTCCTTAAGTCAATTAAATCCACACTAAAACGTTGCTTGTGGATCAAGTCAATTGCTCCTTATGCCGCCCCTCACATCAAAAGGATTATGATTGCTCAAGAAATTAATGGGACTTTTTTTTTGGAGGAAAAATTAATGGCACTCAAAAAGACAAAACCTCAAGATTCGGAAGGAGCGACCCCGGGGGGGGGGGGGGGGGGGGGGGGGGGGGGGGGTAGGTGGGAGGTTGTGGCGCGCGGGCTGGGTGGGTGCATGACAAAATCACAAAATGTCATTTACACTGCCAAATTATTTACAGTTTACATCACATGAAATTTGTTCACTCATCAAGCCAGTCTAGATCGAAACGTTCTCGGCCACCTGAATATGAAGCTCCGGCAATGCCTTCTGTTCATCCCTCCACAGCCAAGACATCTCCTCGTCGCATACTACGCGACGCAGAGACTGCAATGTCGCGACAGATTTCGGTAGACTGCTAATCTATGAACACTCCCTCATGTCAATCTTTTCCAAACTTGAAAACTTCCCAATACCTATGGGGAGGCAACTCAAATTAACACACTGGGAAATGTCGATGTACTTCAAATTAAGCAGCTGACAAATGCCCGGAGGAAGCGTCTGGAGCGCGGGACATGCGTAGAGCCTCAGGATTTGTAAGGAAATCTCAGCTTGCATAAATCGGCTGGCAGTTGGTATAAGCTATGACAGTTGGTGATGCTGAGGGTCTTGAGCAACTGCATTTCGCAAAGGCATGAAGGAAGGATGAACAAATCGTCACAATGATCGATTGCGAGTTCTAAGAGGCGAGGAAACGCTGATTGATCAAGGCTCTGATTGATCTTGCATAGGATGATTGAAATTTTCCTCAAATTTTCAGGGGTACGGTGGATAACCGAGGGACGGAAACCTTTTCAAGCCAGAGGCTTCTCAACTTTGGCAAATTTGACAAGATTGAAAAATCATGGAGGGCTGCATTTGAGGTGCTGTAATTTACTATTATTAGTGCCCTAAGCTTCGGCATGTTGGCAATGAAGGGAGGTAAGAGGTAATTGTCTGTGGCGAAGTTTAAAATGAGCACTTCACATTTAGGGAAATCCATCTGGAACCAGTCCATCTCGTTCATTTCACCTACATTATGCAATGATTCGTATGTTTAGTTCCGTACTAAGATAGACATACACGATGGAAACAGCGTAAATTGGTAATTTATATATACCTGTATGAATTGATACAATCTGGGCGTAAAATGGCTGATCTGAGTGCCTCTCCCATTCTCTTGGAACTTCTGCCTCTTTTCTTGGCATGAGTAGTCGAATGCGTTCATTTACACGACCACGGCTGCTCAAATGAAGAGCAAGGCCCCTCAACACATCATGTCGGGTAACTGAGATGTCATAGGAACTGCTATATATGTCTCCATCTCTACAACATTAGCATAAACGAATGGTTAAAGAAAATCAAGTCATAAACTTAACATTGCATACAAAACTTAGACCAGATGGTAAGATTACCTACCTTGCTTCTTTCACCAGGGTGAGGAGATTCTTGTCCGAAAGCTCGACAAGAATAGCAAACGCTTCTTCTTCATCGATGCCGTAGATTTCAACCCACATGTTGGTAAGAACATCCAGAGGGATCTTCTTGTCCTCTGGAAACGCCCCCAAATCCAAGAAACAATCCTTGACTTTGGAGACAAGCAGTTGACACTGATCTCCATTCGTTGAAGCAGATGGTTCTCATGGGACTCACTAATAGCTTCCCCTTGTGCCAACTTGTTCCTTGCATTTGCCCAACACCTTTCAGGCTGATCTCGTAATGAAGCTCCAATCACTTTAAGAGCCAAGGGAAGCCGCTTACACTCATTAACAATCTAAAGCCAAAGAAACTAATTAGCTATCAATTCAAAGAAGCATAAATAAACCATTCTAATTAGTTGAAAATGGAGTTTTCGGACTAAGATAGTACCTGCTTGACCAGATTTTTATCAGTGGGAGGAGGAATCGAGTTTTGGCCAAAAGCAGAGTGGCAAAACAGAGAGAGTGCTTCATCTTCTTTCAACAACTGCACGTCATACGTGGCATCAACAACTGTAGTTGGGAATTTGAAACGAGAGACCACAAGTACTTTACAACCAAGGATTTTAAACAGAGTGGCTCAAGCTCTCCGAGTGACCAAACATCATCCAAAACCACTAGGGTTTTTGTTACGCTTAGCCATTCGTATGGCAGGTTCATTTGAGGAAGCACAGAATTGGGGCTCAAGATTTGGTTCCCCATAATGAACCCTACAATCCTGGCCTTCAACTGTGCCAAATCCTGGGACTGACACTGTCAGGAACAAAATCCTCTCACTGAAGTAAGCTGCAAGCAAGTTATGATGAACAAAAAACAAAATTATTAAAGAAAATACCATAAAATGAAAAGAAAAAAAGTCGGAAAGATTTATATTTAATTTTCTTACATCTGATTTGATCATCCTTGCAGAGCTCTCTAGCAAGAGTTGTTTTTCCAGAGCCACCAATCCCACAAATCCCAACAACTCGCAACTCATCTCTCCCAAAAATCAACTCTTTCACTTTCTTCATCCCCAAACCCAACCCAAAAACCAAGGAGTTGCTTACCTAACACTTCATCCGCCCTTCCTCCTCCACCCTCTTTACCGCCTGTTCCAGTCACCCACCGCTGCCGTCAGCACCATCACTGCAAGTCCCAATCTTTAAGCCCTCAAGCCGCTGCACCAGCATCCGGGCCGACCCATCAAGGCGGTCAAACAGCTGAGCGTTCTCGAACCTCCCGTGGTGTGCGTCAGCCAAGATATGGGTCTGCAATGGGCCCTGCAGGAACCTGGACACTGTCTTCTCAAGCTTCTCCATTTTGCGAGCCAGGAGGAGGTTCCTGTAGACGTTCCAGCGTGGTGCGGCGAGGACCTTGCAGGCAAGCTCTTTGCCCTGTATCAGAACTTCGGAGAAGCGGTCGAACTGGGACTGGCGCCAGGAAGGTAACTCCACGCCGGAGTATTTGATCTCTTGGATTATGGGGAGGAGCGCTTCGATGGAGGATATGAGCTGATCCGCTGTTGCTTTGCTGAGCCATGATTTTCTGGAAATGGCTAGAAGAGTCTTCAGAAGCTCTGTCAGGATCTCGCTGGCGAAGAAGTCTGTCACTGCCATCAGTTGCTCTGAACTCTGAAGACTGAAGTTTGTCGCGGGTGAATTTCTGGGAAGTTCGAGTCGAGGTTGCTTCTCAGTTATGAGAAGGCGTAAGCTTTTTTATCTTGTTTTCATTTTGTGACAGGTATTGATGGCAAAGTTTACTAATTAGGTAATTAATCAACTGATTATTCAAAGACTCAAAATTTAAAAAAAAAAAACAAAACAAAACAAAATAAAAAACTGTTTTATCTGCACTCAGTCCCCAATAGAGACGAGATCAAATCATACTTCCTATTTTAAGTATTACATTACGAGTTTTATAATGTAGAATTCACAACTTTAGCCTGGGAATTAAACACAACAAAAATCAAGCACCATAATAATTGTTACGTACTCTAAAATAATTAAGCGTGCTGTCCAGTCCTCATCTTTGGTTGCACGATTGGTGCAATGAGCTCTACTACTGAAACCAAAGACTGACTTCCAAGTCCTTCAATTGCTTTTTGACTAGGTATAAAGAAAGACGCCATGGAAGATTGTTTCATGAGTTTTTTTGTACACTTGGAAAGAGAGAGGCGATCTGAGATAAATCCATGAATCATTCATAAATTCTAAGAATCTAACCCGTACACAAATACCAATTGAGATCTTATGAACATGAGATGAGAAATTGATGTGCAAAATGAGTAGGATCATTACATATTTACATTTATAGGACCTTTCATCTTTGGGTCGATCTGATTTGATCGATTTTGGAAGAGCCTGGTTGGTGAAACCCTAAACTAAATCCCTCAAGAAGCTGATGGAGTTCTGCTCTTCGACTATTTCGATACACAAAATTCCAAGTTGATGAGAAAGGGCAGGATAGTCATTCGTTAGTCAATGACCATCACCATGATAGGGTGCAAGAAAAATTGTCTCCACCGTTGAAAACCACTGCCATGGTTGCATTCGGCTTCCAATTACACTTGGATGCCAGCTGCATTTGGTATTCCTTTCTTTTATCTATCCAAGCAATAATGGGGGCGGAATTTGAACAGACGAGCTCAAGTGCAAGAGTGCGGCCTTGCTAGTCTCACTTTCAATCTTCTATTTTCTCAACCATATTCATATCTGAGGATGGTCATTGCAAATATTCAATGCATTCCAATTTCTATAACCAATTCAAATTCTTTTCTTACCAGGAAATGCAAACATATAAACTCCTGAAGTAAGCTCCAATGCCAGAACCCGTTCCTTTAAGCCTTGCACCTACTCATCGTACTCCCACTTGGTTAGACGGGAACGCCGTTGGCCATGCACTTGAACATCCATTCTTTTTTCAAGCAATTGTAGTTGTCTTTTAATCCACGGAGGGTCATCGGGCCACAGCCAGAGAGATTCACCAGTATCCTTGTGCTTGAAATCTGGCTGTTTTGGATTCCTCTTTTCTTTCCTGTTATCCCACCATTCATATGGATTGGCAAAAAACACTTGCCATAAGTGAAGACGATCCTGATACTTATCTATGTTGGCTCCACCTAAATTTAGTCAAGAGGATAAAACATTTTCTCATTCAGAAATAAGAAAACTAATGAAATTGTGTAAATCACAGCATCACCAAAGGCAAACCACATTGCACGATAGCAATAGCTCATGCAAAAGACATTGTGATACGATTATGACAGTACCTCCATCAGATTGTGGTTCCTTATAAGTTTTGGAGCTTGACCCATGTGCATGTTGTGCTACATAATTTAACTCCTTCACCACTAACTACGACAAAAATTCAATGATCACACACATTGAAATATCATAAATACACAACCCATACCCATGCCAAAACAAAAAGAGAAAGGCCAACTACTAAACGGAATAAACAATTCTAAGCTATATTGATGTGCATAAACAAGAATCAAAAGTTTCTCACAAGGCTGGAGGCAAATGTTCTGAAATTAAACAATGCTAACCTTGTGATTCAGTCTCAAAATCCCATTCCGATCAGTTTTTGTGTAAGAATCTAAACGACCTGAGACGTAAATAAAATCATTCAATTTCAAATGTTTAATTGACAATTCTGCCATCCTCTCCCACATCACCAGCAGTATCCTACCAGAAGAAATTCTAAAGGAGTTAGTTAAGTTGCAAAAGCCATCATGAAGTTCAAGAAAAAGGCAAGTATCATAAAGGAGAGTAGACATGAACACACAGATAAACAATAATAGATCGTTAAAAGCGAAATCAATCTGCTATCTATTTCTTGAATGCGAAATCAATCGAAATTAACCCAAAATAAAAGCAATGGAAACAGTAATAAAAATTCATTACAATTGTAGAATTAGCTTATCTGAAAAACATAGTATTCAAATAGGCATTTGAGTAGTTGTCAGAGAGACATAAATTTACCATCTGCTTGCCTGATACTAAGACAATTCAATCAATTTGCATTCACAATAGTCTCATAAAACCCAATTTCATCCCATAACCCAAACAAAATCCAATAAAATCAATCCGTGTAAAATCGACAGCCACACTACTAAACAGACACACTATATACGCCAGAAAAATTAGAAAATAAATTCATGAACGAACACTATATATGCCAGAAAAAATTAGAAAATAAATTCATGAACGAACCTAAAAGTGCTGTCAGATCGAGGAGAGTTTTTTACGCTAAGAAAAACGTGAACACCAAACAGACCACCGGTCTTGGTGTTTTCGACCCTAGGGGGTTGAATCACAGTACCGATAAAGCTGGCAGAGTTGGCCAAATTCAAATTATCTAGCCAAGGACGCCATTCAATTGTCGTTGGACGCTGGAACTTGAGGGCATGCCGATAAACTTCGCTGCCCTCTTGATCGTCGTCGTCAAGGAATGATTTTGAAAACCTAGGGTTAGAGGCTGAAGAGGAAGAGAAGACGGCGATCAACCTTTGTGAGAGAGTTGGCTTCTTGAATTGGATTAGTAGACGAAGCGCCCTCATATGCGTTTGATGATCGCGATCATGGGTTGAATTTGGACTTCAGCGTCAGGATTTTGGCGGCTTTTTTTTTTTTTTTTCCTGGGTTCTGACAGTTGGTTTTGCTGATTCCTGCAGGCGTTAATTTCATTGCAAGCAAAAAAGGATTCTAGGTTATTCTGGACTTGGGCCTTTGGGCCACATTAGGGTCAATTCCATTTATTGGGCTAAGGTGGATCCATAAACTTACACATAGTTTGGTCCATCAGAAACCCAAATCATTGAAAATGGTAATTGTGCAAGAATCCTCTTCGTGAGGTATACCTTCATGGACCTGGAACAAGATGTAGTCGCGTTCATTTATACTCACAATATAATATGTAAATTTTTTTCAATATTAGACCTTGTCGAGATACGCTGTCATGATCCAACTAAGTCAAAACACGTTGAGTAAAAGATTACGTAATATATGTTTCAGGTACAAATGGTGGTTAATGCTTAGTAAAGATTAAAAAGAATAAAAAATAAAAAATACCTGAGAAGGTCATCACCACATGCATTGACATTCTAAGCGGGTTTGTTGGTGCACCGTGTTTTTCTAGTAGTCCCAAAGAAATAAAGGAGGCTTTCTCTGTGGTTTTTTTTCTAAGTCCACAGGTACCCATACTCTCCTAAGAATATGAATTGTATTAGATAAATTTTTTTCCATCACCAATCTTCCCTAATCCTTCCTATGAAAACACCCAAATCTATCCTAAATCCATGTTTGGTAGAAGAGATCGTAAAGAATTGGATAACTTCATCAAATACAAAGTATTTTCAAAACAGAAATGAAAATTGCTTCATTGTAATAGGATTAGACATATAAGTATTTTTACTTCTTCTAATTTAACCATTTTGAAGCAATTGTAGTGAATAAATTTTCTAAAAACAATCACTTTTGTCTTTGCAGTGTCTTATATTTGATGAGATATACAATATAATCTAACCTAATCTAAAATTTCAAAACGACTAACCAAACCAGCCCTAAGTAAACTATTGGTATTGGAGTCATTGGCCATAAAAGTTGAAATGGGTCACCCCAAGCTCAAACATTGCTTCTCCTTCCAATGGGTCACCCCAAGCTCAAAATCAGGATATATTTCCTCCTAGATTATCACTAAGTCGACCTGTCAATAGTTTCGGTAATTCTCCTATACAGCGCCCAACATCTACAAGTCCACGCTTCAACAAGAAAAATGCAAATGGAACCGAAGTTCGAGTGCATCACAAATCATTCACAGAGAGTTCTTCAGAAAGGGCTGAAAGTAGCAGTCAAGTTGATTCCTATCCTTTGCCTCTGCCTCGCCCTCGCCATAGAGCTGTGGCACCACCACAGCAATCTAACCTACATCCACGGATGAAAATGTCGCCGGAATCGGCGATATATCGACCGATATATCGCTTTTTCCGGCAACCGACATATAAACAAGGGGTGAAGGAAAATCCGCCCCCAAAATCGGCGATTTCGGTCCATATCGGTAAATATCGACGATTTTCGGCGACATTCGCCGATATGTAACGAAATCTCCGATTTTAGTGACGATCCTTGAGAGCGAGGGAGTGTGGACAGAAGAATAGCCTGCAAAAAAACAGAGTATGATAGCAGAGCTTATATAATTGTACGGTCCACACCTGATTGCCGCCGGAAGGCGAAATGGGCCAGTCGTCTTCCAAAAGCTTCATGACCTCATTGAGCGTCTTCTGGTCTACCTCCGACAACAGAGCCAAAAAGCCGTCACCTTGAACTAGTTCCACCTCCAGATCTCGCTGCCTATTACGCTTGGACTGCTACATCGGAGAGAGAGAAGAGTGAGAAAAGTGTACAGCGAGGCACAGGCACGGAGTGATTATGGTGGTGAATTGGTGACGGAGTCGAAGCGAGAGAAGAAGAAAGGGATGTTGATGAGATCATTGATGCAGCTGTTGGTGGGTAGAATTGTTCCTAGCGGAGAAGATGATATTGATGAGAGAGTGATAGAGGTTGAAGACTTGAATGAGTCTTTGACTTCAGAAAAAAAAAAAAATTAAAAGTTATCCACTTACTTTCCCAACCATTGGATTTCAAATCTAATGGTGCATATTTCATTGTATTTTGATCAAAACAAAACATGTGGGTTGAATAGGATTATCATAATAGTATATATTGATAGTATATATATATATATATATATATATATATATATATATTCACTGCAATGAATAGGATTAAAAAGTAAATAGTGGTTATGTCATTTAAAAAGTATTCTATAATTTAACCAAAAAAGAATAGATGTTCGATTAAAATTTATACACATTCAATTTATTATTATAGATTTAATTATATTAACATTAAATTATAATAATTCATTTCAATTTATATTTATTTTTAAAATTGTATATTATTAGTCATCGTCAAAATCATATTGTATTATATTATTCATCATATGTTTATTATATCAAAGTCATTTTATAATTTTTATTAATCTTATATAACCATTATTAGGTACTTAAGTTTTTCCCAAAATTTCATTAAAAATTTCAAACTTTTAGATTAAATTTCCGTCATTTTTATTAATCGTTAACGACTTTGATAAGAATTCATTTTACGTCCAATTTTCACTAATTAATGTCCGATTTTCCAAATTATTATATAAATACAAACTCCCCGATTTTTTAAATTATTATGTAAATGTAAACTCTATTATTATGCTTATTTTTATGTTTTTTAACTATATTAACATTCAATTATAGTAATTCACTTAAATTTATGTTTATGTTTAAAATTTAATATTATTAGTTATCGGAAGAACCCTATTGTATCATATTACTCATCATATATTTATTATATCAAAGTCATTTTATAATTTTTATTAGTCATATATGACCATTATTGGGTATTTAAGTTTTTCCCAAAGTTTTATTCCAAATTTCCAACTTTTAGACCGAATTTCCGTCATTTTTGTTGACTGTAAACGATATCGATATCGATATCGATATTTAGATCGAGATATCCGTAAATTTGATTAACGATATATCCGTCGATATCGATTTTTCAATCCTTGCCTACATCATCATTCCAAAGTTCTACCAATATCGTCAACGAAAGGTCAACAGACGAAGGAAAAACTTATTGGACGGGGGGCCGTTAGTAACCTGTATCTGGGAACCAACCAACAGGTATGCTAGTAGCTGTAAGCTTTGTGCTACTTTTTCTCGACCTTGTGCTGCAGTGAACAGTACTTAGTATGTTATCCCTCAACCTTCTTCCTTCTTTTCTTTTGAATTTATCTCTGTCAATATTTGTATTTATATGACAGAGAGGCGGGGGCCTTGTATGCAATCAAGGAAGTTCATCTTATTGCTATTGATCCTAAGCCTGCTGAATGTATAAAGCAACTAGAGCAGGTCCATAATAGCTTTATAAATAAAGAATGTCTTAATTTATTATGCTCAAGCATACGAATATCATTCAGAATTATGGAAGTGAAGTAGTTAGTATCTTTGTTTCTGTACAAGTTTCTTAGGACCTGAAAAAACGTTTGCAAGGTTTACAATTTGGGATATTGTTTGTGTATGCAGACCGATGTTCACTTGTACATATATCTAGAGTATGCATATGTTCATCCTGAATCAATTAATAAATATATCCAAGACCATATTGGAATTATGACAGAATCCATAGTTTGCAGTTTTACTGGCCATGACACGACCCATCCTAATCCCTCTGAGATTAACGTGGGATGTGTCATACTCCCGTCTGACACCTCGTGCCAGACCAGAGATACTCCTAAACCTTCTCGGGCATCCAGAGTGCGCAAGAATCGGTGGCAACATGTGATATCTCCGTCTTCGTTTCCGCCTGCATCTGCTACCAAACTGAAGGGTATTAAAAACAGGAAAAGCTATGAGTGGACGAAAATAAATAGTTTATAAAACATATTTCACGAAAAGACATTTATACCCTTCACTAAAAAGCATGCATGCATCAGAAAATCAGTTATTACAATCAATTGCCTTAAATCAAATCATAGGTTTTCCAAATAAAAACTCAGTGAAAAATGTTTCTCAATCAAAGCCATTTCTTTATTCCAATCAATAGGGACTTAGCCCAAAATCATCTCAATACCGTGTGGGAACTCAGCCTAAAATCATATCATGTGGGTCGCAGCCCAAATTAGTAAACACAGAATAACCAATCTGATAACACGTAGTTAACTAATCCTCGGCATCCCAGATGCCTAATCAATATTGTCATGGTTTAAGGCTACGCGTGCCGCTCGGAGTCTCAAGTCCGAGTAAACCCCTGGGTCCACCAGTGTCTGACGGTACCATAGTGGTATGCTTTTTCGGAATCACTGCCCGGGGTATGACATCTCATATTTCTAATCAATGGCAATCCTGATCCTGAGCTACGGTCTCTCTGTAGGATGGCCCCTCTCAGACAATGCATCGTGACTACTCCAGTGTCCCTGACGACTGGAGGAGATGATCCACTCATAAGGATGGTATATTTAAAACCATAATCAAAACCATTTCAACAGGGTCTCAGTCCGAGGTATTACTTCCGTAAACCATTTCCACTTTCATCAGGATTCAGAGAATCTGATGCATTTCCAAATCCAAATCCATTTAGGGACTCAACCCAAATCCAATTCCAAAACCAAGTCTCATTAGGGTCTCCAAATCCGAAATAACATTTCATAAACTACAAATGAGACTCATGCCCAACATCATAACCAATTGGGCCTTAGGCTCGATACCGTAAAGTCAACGAAGCTTCAAGCTCGGAATAATATTTCCCAGTCCGAAATCATTTTATTTGTCCGAATCATTTGAAACCATAAACACGTATAAAAACCACAGTATGAAGTATAAATCCTCGAAATACGTGCACTACCACATTATTACGAAATTACCAAAACACCATAATCATATGCACTCAAGGGATCTCAAATCATATATATAAAACATATAAAATATTTATGCATGCATCATATTTAGAAATCAAGTTTCCACTCACAGACCGTTCGTGCTGTGCATTTGCAAACTGCGCCGTAAGCCATTCCGGCTATACTAAACTCTCTGGTCGTCCGGACCTGTCCAAAACATAATTAAAGGTCACCACCAATGGAGAGAAGTCCTAGGTAAACATGTAACACCCCGGAAATTTGAGGACTATGATAATGTAATTTAATGTATGAATTGAAGTTTTTACCCTTGTGATTGGTATGACCAAATTGTTGACTTTTTGATTTGAGGGTCAAATGGACTTTGACCAATGACCGTGACGTATTTTGGGACGTCACGAGTCCATAGACAGGTGGCACGTCCAATTCGGACGATCAGGGTAAAATTTATGACTATCGGAAGTTCAGAGGCGTTACCGTAATTTGACGATAGGGGCGAAAATGTTGACTTTTCGTTTGGAAACTAATTTTCACACGACTCAAGGATCGTTAGGTAGGTCTCGACGCCCTGAGTCCGTAGACAGGTGGCACGCCGAAATCGGACTTCGTATGGCTGAGTTACGGTTCTAGAAAGTACGGGGCAGTTTGGTAATTGTTGAACCAGGGGCATTTTGGTCATTTTACCCCTGGTTACTGTAGCAACCGCGGGGGACCATGGGCGGCACCACCATGTTCGGTGGTTCAGTGTGCAATTGTTTATGCAAGTGTGTGCTGGAAAGAAAGGGATGTCTAATGCTTTAGAACGTGGACTGATTCATCCACCCAGCAAAGGCTACATAGTTTAATTCGATCGAAGCTTTTTCGGGGAACAAATCTCAGTGGACAGATTGGACTTCCACGAGCCTCTGGGACGGTTTAAGTTGTTTAAAACTAATTAGGAATTGAATGAGTTTCACTCTACCGTTGAAAGAACTGAGAATAGGTGAGAAACCAGAGAGAAATCATTTCGGGAAAATTTGGAGGGAAATCGGGTTTTCAATTTCTGGTGATTGTTGGACCAAACCAAGGCCTGGTTTAGTCTTCTGGGAGTATTTGGAACTCAACCACATCAAAATCGAGGGGAACCAGCCACGGTTGAGCTGGGACAAAGGCTGCCATTTTGAGAGAAATTTCAGAGCTTGGGACGACAACCTTCAGGTACTTTCAGGCACAATTGATCATTCATTTTAGTTCTTTTTGATCCTATTATGCTTCATGTGAAGTTAATTGGAGAATGGGTTTGAAACCAGGGAGTTCTTGTGATTGACCCGTTTGGTTGATCACGGGTCGATGGGTCGATTAGGGGACTTGTCGAGGCTGATTAGTGTCTCAGAACTTAAATTGGAAGAATAATAAACATGTTAGGATCAAATTGGATTGAAATCGAGTAGGAATTGATGGGTAATCAACCGGGTCAAGCCGCGGGTGGCAGGCCCGTATTACAGATAAACGGGTGAAGGTGGTGACACTGTAGCTACAGTGTCAAGCGCGTGACTTTCACGCGCAGCCACTTTGGGTGGCGCGTAAGGGCGCGTTGAACCTTATCTCCGATCACGATCAACATGACTTTTGTTCCTCTCATCATTCTGAACGTTTTTGATGAATTAACCATGTTGATCTGAGATAGTTTGGGAGGGTCAGTTTAGGGCCGGTTGTCTTGGGAAACGTATTGGACGGTTTCCCCGAGCCGGTTTCTGTTTCGGACCTTTTGGATAAATGTGTAATACTAATAGTGACCCTTACGTGTGATTTGGACTGACAGGAATTGTACAATAATCCCGGTACAAGTTCGTACACGCAGGTTCACCGCGGAATCGTACTGTGAGTGGGCCCGATTTCATTAAACCCTTGCATACTTAAATGTTTTCCGATTTACTTATATGTTCACATGCTGGAATCAAGAAACGATTTTGATGATATTAAAATTATGGTTATGGCACGTTTCACGGTATTTGGGCTTGAGACCCGTCTGATGAAACTTAAAGATCGGTTTGGATTTTATCTATGTATATATATGTTTTGCATGTGGATATCAATAAAATGTATTTGGTACTGCACTGTATAGATCCATTCTTATGATACTGTCTCCTCCGGATGTGGTACCCCGGAGTGGTCATAGCGCATTGCGTGCAAGGGGTCATTCTACGGAGGAACCGAACCGTAAAATGACTCAGGAGCAGGATTGCTTATTGGACGTTAGGGACGTCGAGCGTCTAGGACGCTAGGCATTTGAGATGCCGTACCCGGACAGGGTTCGGGGATTGGACTTGGAATTGAGACCCGAGTGGCACCCGTAGCCTTGAGACTGTGACCTTATTGGACGTCAGGGACGTCAGGCATCTGGGATGTCAGGATCGGAACGTATAGTGCAGTAGCTAAAATTATGTTTATGGTTTTATTACATGCCTTATGGTTCATACTATATGATTTATGGTTTTAAATTCTGATGCATACATGTTTGGAAAACGGAGCAGTAAATTATATGTTTTACTTATTAAATGGTTTTATAAACTTGAGTTTCGGCCCACTCACCCTTAATGTTTTGGTAACCCCTCCAGGCTGTGCTACTGAGGTAGAGGAGGATCCTGAGGCTGAGGCATAGATCTACTTCCGCGTACTTGATCTCCTGTTGGGTGGTTTGCCCGCAGGTTTATTTTAGAGTCGTGCTCGCAACTTGTAATTTTGGATTTCATCCCTTGTCTGACATCTGTTTATTTCGGATTTGATGTAAAACTTTAATTTGGTTATTTATGCATTTGAACGTTTGAGGTTAAAATTGGTATGTTATTTTGGGTGTCAAACGGGATCATGGCACATCCCCATGTGGTCCCATGGGGATCGGGGCGGGTCCTGTCAAAACACCCCCAAAAATTTCTAGAAAAGTCAATGTGTCCCGAACACGCATCCCTAGACTATAAGCCTCAATTTAACCTAAGAAATGATCTCTGATCGACCCGAAATGACACGACTCACCCTCAATCCCTCGGGATTAAGGGTTAAGTCATGCTCCCGTCTAACTTACATGTGATACGAAGGCTAAATCGATGTCCAACCTGCATGTAACACGTAAGTCGGACAAGAGATTTCCAAAACGAACTGTCCACAAGTACCGGACTTCCCAGAGCGCTCAGAATCTACTGTGGATCGCGTGTGTGATGTCTTCGTCTTTCTCTACCAACAGCCCGCACCGTAACAATCTAGAAGGTATCGAAAACATAAAAGATTGTGAGTGGACAAAAATAAAGGATAAGTGTAGAAAACAGTTTATCAAAAAGACATTTATACCCTTCATTTAAAAAAAAACCAATGCATGCATAATCAACTCATATCATAAAACACTTCCATATTCAATTACGAAAACCGAACTCATTTCCTTTTCTCAATTCCCAGGCCTCAGCCCAAAACCATCAAAAATCCATAACATCCGGGTCATTACCCAAAACATCGGAAAACCATTATTGAAAACTATCATTATCATCAAAATGCAAAACACATTTGAAAGCCATTTGAAATCCTTTGTAATCCATCGAACCTGCTGGATCTATCCGAGTCTTTAAACTCCGGAGTCTTTAAACTCAATCCAGGCCTCAATATAATCCGAGTCTTTAAACTCAATAGGCCTACGGGGGAAATCACAATATCCGAGTCTTTAAACTCCCGAGTCTTTAAACTCAATCCGAGTCTTTAAACCCAATTCGGGCCCGCCCCCGTCATAATCATATCCAGGTCTTTAAACTCAATAACCAGATCTAGAAAATCCAATACAAAAATCATTTTAAAACCATTTCCAAGTCCATGTCCAAATCCGAATTCGAAATCACCATTTCGAATTCCAAGCTGAATTCGAAATCATCATCCTGAATCCAAATCCAGAATCATATCCATAATCCATTTCCAAATACGAATCGAAACCATCATTCCGTAAGCTAGCATCCAGAATAATCATTTTGAATCTGAACCCAGAAAGCCACTTTCAAGTTCCAAAATCGAATCTCGAATCGTCATCCTGAAATCCGATTCCAAAATCTAAAATCACGTTTATCGAAATCTCTTTTATGAACTGGACTTCAAGCCCGAAATCACTTTTTCAAAATCCATTATGAATCATTGAAATCAAATCATATTTCAAATCCCACAATCAAATCATCAAAACCATGGTCAAATCAAAGTATAAATCGTAAGCTTGTAAAACGTGCAAATACGTACTTATCTCAAAATCCGTGCAAAACCGTAAATCATCAATATCAATTCACAAATATAGAAATCACGTATAGTAAACATATAAAACATATATGCATGCATCATAAGTTCGAAAGCAACATCCACTCACAGACCATTAACGTCGCTAGCTCGATACGCGCGCAATTACGCTTTCCCGGCCAATCCACTATCACCGGATTTCTCGAACCTGTCCAAATCCCATAATAAGGTCACTAACTACTTCATAAAGCTTATACTAAAGCCCCGTAATTTTCTCGAATTTTTAACTATTTTTAAACGAGCCCTAAGGCCTTCGGACATCCCGAAACATATCGAGACGATGTCCGATCGACTCGAAACTAGTACCAAAATGTTCTTTACATCGAATAATTTAAAGTCGAGTTGGAACCATCCTCAAAAACCGTACCACGCGCCCACAAACGCCACCCAAAGGGGCTGCGCGTGGGCCTCACGCGCTGCTACAGTGTCGTCTTCAACCTCAGTTCAGCCCTGTTCAGACTAGTCTGGTCCAACCGAACCGGCGAGGGCGGTTTTGTGTCCAAATTTAGTCCAATTCCAACCCTTTTAATCCTAGTAGCTTCGTCTATTAATTTCTAATCAATCTGGCTACTTTAATCATGTAATTAAGGCTTATTTATTACCTTCCCAAGCACGACTCTCATCCTGTTTTCCCTCTCCTCTGTCTGGCCGTCACAGACCACCATTGGCCATGGTTTTGGTCCCAATTGTCCTCTGGTCACCACCAAAACATTATCCACTAATTAATATCGAGTAACAAACACTAAAACTCATTTTACCATTTTTGAATTCAAAATCAAGTTTCAAAGGACGTCCACTTACCGTCCATCTTAAGCCTCAAAACCAGGCTGGTTGGACTCCCGTGACCACCAGCAACAGCTTCCCATCAACTAAATCACTCAGAACTCATGAGAACACGGTTTTTCATTTTTCATTGAAAACAGGACTTACGGTTTCTCAGGGCCTCTGTCTCGACTCGCCGCCGTGGACCGCCGTGACACCGCCAACCACCTCGTCTAACCTTTCTCTTCCCTTTCATTTCAGACAGCCAGGACAATAGGAAGAGGTTTGGGTTCTCACAATCGTACACACACACACACTCTCTGTTCTCTGTTTTAGTCCCATGATCGTGCATCCAAAATTTTAAAAACAAAGAGAGACGGTGCTGAGGCTTCTACACCCAACCAGAGAAAGCTAGGTGTCCAATTTTCTGTGGGCACAATTCCCAAGGATAGCCACATGTCTAATTGTAACTGGGCATAGCAAAAGACCAATTTGCCCTTATCCTTGCAAATTACCATTTTGCCCCTTACGTAGTTAGCCTCATAACGGAAACGTCCGACGTCCGATGACAGCGTGCCGCCTGTCGTTGTTCTCAGGGAATCGAGACCTACCTAACGGTCCTCGAATTCGTGAAAAGTCTATGTCGTCTAAAAAGTCAACAAATTGTCCCTTTTTAACCAAATTACCAAATTACCCTTGAACTTCCGAACATCATAACTTCCTCCTCGAATGTCGGAATCGGACGTGACACATGCCTATGAACTCATGACATCCCGAACTACGTTACAGTCATGGGTCAAAGTTCATTTGACCTCCTGAACGAAAAGTCAACCTTGTTGCCCGTTCTAGGGGTAAAATCGTCATTTTTCACCGTCCATCCAAAATTTTCCAACTAATTACTGGTTAACCTCACTAATATGTCATTAGTTACTAATTTAATCCCAATTTCCGAGACAGGTCGTTACACGAAACCACCGCTATTGGATCTGGATCGTCTAAACCTTTAAAATGGGATCGGTCTCATCTCGAAACACATGCCCATGCGCCCCCACGCTCGGGGTCAAAAAACTGGTCAATGCTGGTCAAAGTCAACAGATGACATCTGCAAAAGTCAACGCTGACATCAGCAAAAGTCAACACTGACATCACTGGTCAACAGTCAACGCTGATCTTATCCTAACAAGTTTGATAGTTGTCAGATCTGACAGCTGTCAGGTCTGACAGTGCCACCTGTTAGTACCTGATTGGTCCACATGCCTCCTGACACCTCTGATAGCCTGCCACGTGGCACCACCTGATTCGTCCACATGGTCTGACATGTCAGTGCTGATTGTGCTATGAAAATTAACACATGGCAGCCCCTAATTGGCTACGTGGCCTGACAATCTGACAGGATGATGATGTCATCGTCTTCAACCTCTCAACGGGTCTGACCCGTTTCACTGTAGTTAGTCGATTCAACCCGTGACTCGACTTGGTTCAAAAACCTTCAAAACTCAACCATTTTCAACCCCGTTTGTTCCTATCGACTCGTCTACTTCCCTAGAACAAGTTTATGACCATAAAACAAGCTAAAAGGTGCAAGATTATACCTTCCCAAGCTTGAACAATCTGGCCACCTGCAACCGTCCTTCTCCATCGATTCCGGCCACCTCAGCCTTCCATTTTTGGTTCCTCAACCTCGTAATGACCCAATAAACAAGTCCCAATCAACGAAATCGTCTAACAAGTCTTAAACCCAAACTTCAAATTTTTGAACCCAAAAACTTACCTTTATAGGTTTTCGGCCAACGTGCACGACTGCCCTCGTCGTTGCCACCACCGTGATCGTATGGTCACACTCTCTCGCTTTCCTTCACACTCCAGAAACAATGGACGAGGATAGAGGAAGATGGGTTTGAGTTTTGGGATGGGTTATGTGTATGGGTTTCGGGTAGGGAGAACAAAGAAAGTGGATGAAATAATATCCCACATTTTGGATTTTGCGCCAATCAGATGAAGGACATATGTCACTTACTAATTGGTCCACCCAGATTTCCTACCCAATCCAAAACA
Source organism: Prinsepia uniflora (assembly GCA_032719365.1). Lineage (NCBI taxonomy): Eukaryota > Viridiplantae > Streptophyta > Magnoliopsida > Rosales > Rosaceae > Prinsepia > Prinsepia uniflora. Next base: position 75,015,868 of record CM064868.1, on the reverse strand, counting down.
ACCACTTGTACAATTTCCTCGATATACATGAATAGTTCCATTTTTCTTTCGTGACCCGTAACTTCCTCGTACGAAGTCCGATTTCGACGTGACGCCTATCTATGGACTCGTGATATCCTGATCTACATAACGGTCATCGGTCCCCAAGCATTTGACATTTCGGGTCAAAAGTCACCTTTTTGCCCATCCCTAGGGGTAAAGTCGTCCTTTTGCACTAACCATCCGAAAATTCACGACTAATTCCGGATTAGTCACGATAAATCTTAATTAGTCCTTAATTAATCCCTTAAATTCGAAACGGGTTGTTATGGGCCATATCCTATCTGGGTTGGCTTTTTTGCATAGTAAAAAGACAATTCACAGGTCTAGGAATAATATGCTTGGTATGAGAGTTATATTGGGGCATCCAGGTCTAAGAACCTGAAGGAAAAATGTTTTGGTCATAAGCTTCCTTTGCTTATTCAATGAAGTTTTGATGATTGTGCTAGGGATATAAAGCTTGATAATTTGCGTGTTGATGCATCAAGAGTTGTTAAACTTGCTAATTTTGGGATGGCAAAGTGAGTAATTAACTTCCATAACACCTTAGACTTTGTTTATTAATATTTACTCAAGTGTTATATTTTCTATTGAACTCCTGTAATATTGTATCTTTTCATTTTGAATATTTATTTGGTTCATGGCATAATTTCTAGAGTTTTGACAAATTTAGTTTTCAATTATCCAGATCACAAGTTTTTGGTTGATATGTGACTCCTAACACATGCACTTGTTTTCAGATCAATGAGCAACCAGTCAATTTTTCTTTGAAGGGCGGTTCATACTGGATGGCTCCTAGGGTAATCACATCATCATAAACTATAAATCTGTAGATGGAATGTACATACTTGTAGGTAGAAGAGCTTACATACGTATTTCTTTGTTTCGTGAAGGTTATGAAGTCTTTGATACAAAATAATGTTGATCCCAATCTTGCTTTAGCTGTTGATATATGGAGTTTTGGGTTGTACTGTCATTGAGATGTTCATTGGAAAGCCTCCTTGGAGTGACTTGACAGAAGTAAGTTAATGTTGAAATCTGTTCGGTAAAAACACAACCATTTCTTTATTTGAAATCTTTTTGTCTTATATGATTTATCAGCCTCGGACCATGTTCATGGTTCTGAACAAAATCCCAGACATACTGGAAACATTATCTGCGGAGGGAAAGGACTTCCTCAAGTAGTGCTTTCATCGAAACCCTGTAAAGAGACCAACAACAACTCAGCTACTTGAGCATCCTTTCATACGGAACTCACATAATTCATTTGTCTTACACTCCACGCAGAAACTAGCCACTGATCTAAGAGAAGATACCCCATATGCACTGAGGGGCCACCTTAGCAGATCAATAAACAGAGTAATGAGTTTGATTCGATCAATTTCATGGGTGAAGACTAAGAGTGGCAATGAAAGAACTAGTAAACAAACATAGAGACTCACTATATCAACATTTGGGGACCAAATTCCATGTATTTCCAATTGCTTGAAATACTTGCCATAAGCGAAGACGATTCTTATAGTTGTCTACACCCCTCCACCTAAAATGAGTCAAGAGGATAAAAACATTTTCTCATTCAGAAACAAGAAAACTAATGAAAGCATGTAAATCCCAACATAACCAAAGGAAACTGCAATGCAAGATATCAACAGCTCCTGTAAAAGACATTGTAATACAATTATGACAATACCTCAATCAGATCGTGGTTCCTTATAAGTTTCTGAGCTTGATTCATGTGCATGTTGCTCTACATAATTCAACTCCCTCACTACTAACTACGACAAAGATTCAATTGTGGAACCCAAAGTCACCGGAAGAATGTGGAGCCACCACGTGGCCCATAATTCTCGAAATGACCAAATTACCCCTGACAATAATACTTAAAGCCCAAGCACCAAACATGTCTCAAGCTCACAATGCTTACATAGCCCAAATATTGGGCCCAAACCGGGATGACACGTGGAAGCCTCTCACCCTTGATCTGTGTAACACATGTTAGCGCACAAATCAAGGAGCATTTGTCCCACATCGGAACTATGGAAATTGAGCATCTCACTCACCCCTATATAAGGGGAACACATTTCTCAATAAAGATAATTATGTTCAACGCTACTTAAGCTCTTGAGATTTCTCTTTCGAAGCTAACTTAAGTATTGGAGCGTTCTTGGTCGAACACCCCCCGGGTCTCGAACATTGAACGGACGATAACTTACTGTTTGGGATCCTTGAGTCTTTTTAGTTTAAAAGACGAATTCAGTTTCAACAATTGGTGTTTTCATTGAGAGCTTGAAGATATTCAAGAAGAAACTCTCACGATCGTTCATCGTTCATCTTACTTCGTTCATCGTTCATAACGTTGTTCGAAGATCTTGAACGTGATCATCGTTCGACAACAACTCTCCATTCAAGATTCTCATATTCAGCATGGCTAGGGTTCGTTGATCCGTTCATTCAGTCGGAGATGGTGTTTTTACCTCAACTGCTCAGACAAGGAATGAAGCTCACATTGAGACTCCAGAGGAACGCCCGACTCGTCCCCGTCGTGTGTCCATAGAAGCACCTATGGAGACGTTTGGAAGGATGCCAGCCTTCAGCTTCGGAGCATTCCATTCTCCAACAACCCAAGTGCCTGCGCTAGGAGAAGGAACTTCAACCTTGCAGCCAGTAGGCGAGCGGTTGATGGGAGGAACATCAAGGCAAGGTCAGCCCACAACAAGCATGGATTTGCGGGACTTCTTGGATGGACGCCACGAAATCTCAGGAAAGAGTCACCACCAACCACCCCAGGACAACTTGACGTAGCAAGTTGAAAGGTTGAGTATCCAAGTTCAACTCCAGTCAGAACACTTGCAGCGACTCTTGGCAGAAAGAACAGTCCCAGAACCAAAGAGACGTCCCACTTCGCATGGAGGGCAAGAGAGTGTTCCAAGATGTCTAAGGAAGGAAAAGGTCTGATGCCAAACAATGTCACGGGACACTTCACTAAGCGACTCTGGTGAAGAAAGTCACACTTGCCGAGTAAAGAGCCCAGCCGAGTAAAGAGCCCACAACGCCCAAGACCATCGGTACATGAGCGGCCCAGAAGTAAGATCGGGGCAACTTCACGGGTATAGAGCTCACATGGGAGCATGTGGCAGCACCAGACTCTGCATAAATGTAACGACCCGTCCCAAATTCCATGATTAGATTAGTGACTAATCACGATTAGTGAGGTTAATCGGTGATTAGTTAGGCTAAATCGAACGAACGATGCGAAATGACCGTTTTGCCCCTAGTGGTGGCAAAACGTTGACTTTTTAAGAGGGCGGTCAAATGGACTTTGACCGATGACCGTGACGTAGTTCGTGACGTCACGAGTTCATAGACAGGTGGCACGTTCAATTCCGTAGTTCGTGACGTCACGAGTTCATAGGGGCATTTTGGTAATTTTGGATAAAAGGGGTCAAATGTTGACTTTTTGACCGGGAGGTCCGATGGCCGAGGGCTGAAGACCGTTACGTAGATAAGGACGATACAAATCCATAGGCAGGCGGCACACTGAAATCGAACTTCGAACGGGAGAGTTATAGGTCACGGAAGTTCGATTTCACTATGCACGAACTTCGAGACAGGGACGTTTTGGCAAAATCTGATTGGGTGGATATTTTGGTGGGCCCCATGGATGAGTGATAAGTGTCACTCATCCCATTGACTTGATCCCCCAAAATGTGGATCTATATAATTAATTAATATTATTTAATTATTTTATAAATCAAACCCACCCACCATTCAATCTTAACCATCCATTTCAATTCTATCTTAAATCATCACCCTCCATCTCTCATTCCCTCATCTGATCACACCATCTCCTTCTCTCTTCTCTTCCACGGCACCATCACCTTTTTCATTTCATTTTCTTCCTTTTCCTTCACAAAAACCCGAAAACCCCATAAACCCTCCATTCTTCATTTTCTTCAAAACAAAGCCAACACCCACACTCCTTCATCATCTGCGACTGAGACCAGAGAGATAATGTGAGGATGTGACGGTGAAGGACTAAAGGACACGACGGCTGAGGACGACGGAGGACACGGCGGGAGGAAACCCGAAAAGGTAGGTTTTGGGGTTTGAATTTGAAACTTGAGTTTTATTGGGTTTGAATCGAAACTAATAATTAGGTTGTGATTCTGGGGACTTGAGGAGGCTAACAGGATCGAATGAAGTGGCGGGGGACGACGGTGCAGCCCAGACGGACGGCCGGAAACTGGGCGACTATTCTTGGCACCGTAGGTAATTATCGCGACCCGTTTCATAGTTTTTAAGCCCATGGATCTTTAGGTTAGGTTGAGATGAGTAGAATGGGACAAACGGGAGGAAAAATGGTGGCCGGAGCAGGGAGAACCGGCCGGGTCAAGCCGCGGGTCACGGCGACCCTGTTACTGGTATTCGGGTCGACCCGCGGGAGGACAGAGATGACAGGTGACGTCATCCTGCTGACGTCATCATGTCATGGATGACGTCGACGTCATCATGTCATGGATGACGTCAGCATTGTCAGATCTGACAATGTCCGCTGACATGTCAGAAAATGGGCCAATAGGAGTGCGACACGTGTCACATGTCAGTGCACAGTCAGCACTGACATGTCAGTGACGTGGCCCAATCAGGGGCTGACACGTGTCACTGACGTGGACCAGTGCCGTGATGACACGTGGCACAGGTCAGACTACCACGTGGCACATGTCAGACTGCCATGTGGCACTGACAACACAGTGACGTGGACCAATGGGAGCATGACATGTGGCACCTGTCAGAGTCTGACATGTCAGACCTGACAGCTGTCAGTGATGACGTCATGCTGACGTCAGCGATGACGTCAGCAGGTACTGTAGCGGCGCGTGAAACCCACGCGCAGCCACTTCAGGCGGCGCGTGAGGGCGCGTGACAGGGAATCTGGGGAAGGTTCCAACATACGAAATCTTCTATTCGATGTAACGAACATTTTGGGACTGGTTTCGTGTCGATCGGACACCGTCTCGATATGTTTCGGGGCATCGGAAGGTTTAGGTTTGGGATTAAAAATAGTTAAAAATACGGGAAAATTACGGGGCTTTGGTAGGAGGTTAATTAAGTAGTTAGTAACCTTCTATTACGATTTGGACAGGTTCGGGAGTCCCGGTGACGTTGATCGGCTCGGGGAGCCGTATGGCACGCAAATCAAGGCGGCAGCTCGGACGGTCTGTGAGTGGACCTTGTTTTCTAAATTGGTGCATGCATAAATGTTTATTATATGTTTTATTACTTGTTTGATGATGCCATGGGTGCATTTGTATGTGGTTACGTATAAGCACGTATTTCGAGGTTTCGGCCTTATACAGTGCTTATACGGGTCTGTATTTCTGTATTGATTTAAATGAACTGGATTTGGATTTCAAAATGATAAACTCGGGTATGAGACCCATTTGGTTTTGTCTCGGGCATATGACCTCAGATATCGGGCACGGTGCCCAACTGATGTCCTATGTTCGGGTACGAGACCCAGTCACTTTACGGTTTTGATTTCAGGTCAGGGAACCTTAAATGGATTCCCAGGTTCATGACGGTTTATGGGAACCGGCATGAACCCTTGTTATGGTATCGTGGTTCATGACGGTTTATGGGAACCGGGATGAACCCTTGTTGGTTATTACGGTACATGACGGTTTATGGGAACCGGCATATTACCTGATTATGGATATTATGGATCATGACGGTTCAGGGGAACCGGTCATGAATGTTTATGTTATGTATATATATGTTCATCTACCTTCCTTTACTTCTATTATCTTCTCCGGGGTGGGTCGTTGGCCTGGGTGGACCCCGGAGTAGTCACGGAGCACCGGCTGAGTGGAGTCACCCCCCAGTTGGGTTCCTTACTCTCAGGAAGGCTATGGTTACTATTACCTCGGGTAGGGTCAGTGATCTGCGGACATTGACCTTTACTTCGAGATGACTCGGATTGAGACCCGGGTAGCACGCGCGTAGCTTTGGATACCGTGACAGGATTGGTTGTGTGACCTATATATATGTATGTGATGGATATATGATATATGATATGTGGTGTGTACAAGTGTGCACAGGATTTGGGCAGTGGCCCGTATGGTCGTTTTCATTGTGGTCCTTTCGACCTTGGCTTATATCTGCTTTGGGCTTAGTCCCACATATGGTTTGTTTTTGGATAAATGGTTTTCGAATGCATGCATGCTTTTTAGTGGAGGGTACAAATGTCTTCCTTATTAAATGTTTTTATAAACTCTTGTTTTGTCCACTCACAGTTTTTAATGTTTTGACTGCCCTTCAGGTTGACATCGGATGTGGACTGTAGCAGAGACCGAGATATCACATGCCTCCTCCGGATCCTGGCGTACTCTGATAGCCCGGGAGGGCAAGGGTCGGAAATATCCCTTGTCTGACACTTTGTGTCAGACGGGAGCAGGGTCATCCCGCACTAATCCCGGGGGGATTGGGATGGGTCCTGTCAATAAAACTCCAAGACAATCTGCCCATGGCAGCGAGGGGAAGGATGAAGCTTACTCCCCTGCGCGACCCCAGAGGTCAAGGGCAAAGGGTGTTTCCTTTGTTGATGTCCAGTAGAAGGTCCGATATGTAACGACCCGTTCCGAGAGTCGGGATTAGTAAAGTGATTAGTAACGGATTAGTTAGTCTAATTGGTGTTTAGTTGGTTACTGTTGGCCCATGAGCGTAGAATGACGATTTTGCCCCTAGCACACCCGATTCTGACATCCGAGGAGGAAGTTATGATGTTCGGAAGGTTGAGGGCACTTTCGTAATTTGGTTAAAAAGGAGGAAATTGTTTACTTTTTGCATGACAAGGATTCTTCACGCAAACCAAGGACTGTTAGGTAGGTCTCAACGTCCTGAGTACAACGACAGGCGGCACGCCTTGATCGGACTTGGGATAGTTTAGTTATGGGTCTAAATGTACAAGGGGCAAAATGGTAATTTGTACATTAGAAGGGCAAAATGGTCTTTTGGATAAGCTTGGAATCTGTGAACACCTAGATGATGACACCTGTCCCTTTTTCATCAGTGACTGGAGGGATGTGGACACGTGGGAGAGTTCTGGTTGGTTCCAGCATTCTCCCATTATTTTGTATGATAAATAAACACGGGCATGGAGTAAAAACCAGAGTGCAATTGTGATTTACGGGTGAGAAACAGAGAGGTAGAGGCTGAGTGTGAGAACTAATTTTATTGAGGGAAGAGTGAGGGGGAAGATCGTGGTGGTGCCACCGCCGTACGTGGCCGTGGACGGTGGTCCTAGCAGTGAGGAACCAAAAACGCGGGACAGGAAAAACAGAGAGGAATCAGGAATTGAACCAGCTCCACACGATCAATTCTCTCATCCTATCTAAAGGAGTATGATAAAGGAAGGTTAGACGATGTCATTGGTGTAACGACCCGTCCCAGAAAGTAGGGTTGGGATAGTGGTTAAGATGGGATTAGTGAGGCTAATCGGTGGGTAGGTGGTTCCGATAGGTCCGTAAGCATATAATGACGATGTTGCCCTTGGTTCGGGTAAATAGTTGACTTTTAGTTCGGGTGGTCAAGTGGGTATTGACCAGTGATCAGGACGTAGTTTAAGAAGTCATGAATCCGTAGACAGGTGGTACGTCCGAGTCCGACATCCGAGGAGGAAGTTATGATGTTCGGAAGGTTGAGGGCATACCCGTAATTCGGGTAAACTAGGGGGAAAAGTTGACTTTTTGGACGATCGGGTTTTGGTACGTTGACCGAGGGTGGTTAGGTAGATCTCGTTGTCCTGAGTTCGATGACAGGTGGCACGTATTCATCGGACTTACGATGTGCGAGTTACGGGTCAAGAAATTTAGTGGTAAAACTGTAATTTTGAGTTAAAAATAGGGGTAGTTTGGTCTTTTGTGCTCTGGAAAGTGTGCAGCAGAGAGAGGGCAGATGGACGGCTGGGATTGAGCCACTGGGGAGAGAATGGAGATGATGGTGACACGTGCTAAATGAGTAGTGGGTTCTGGTTGGTTCCAGTGTGTCGCACGGTCCAATAAGTTGGGTGCAACCGTGCTGTGTGTGTGTGGTATTGTTCGCAGAGAAGAACGGAAACAGAGGGAGCAAATTGAGAAAATTGATCGGTGATGGTGTGCGTGTTGGTGAGTTGTGAGGGTGTGAGAGTGACCAGAGAGTGAGAGTGAGACAGGGAGAAGGTTAGACGGTGTGATGGTGGTGTGTGAATGAACTGAGAACCACGGGAAAACCAGGGGTGGAAAGCAGGGAGGTTGTGAGAATCGTGGTAGTGGCGGCCGTGTACGGTGCAACTGAGATCATGGTGGTGTCGTGAGGGGTGCGAGGAGTCGACCAGCCCCAGCGGAGCTCACAATGGCGACGAGAGGCAGGTCATTCCTTATCCTTGTTTCTTTGCTCTGTTTTGTCGATTGAGTTCAGAAGTTAGGTCGCAAGTTTAGGAGTCGAGTCGAAGAGTCTAGGGAGTTCTAGGGGACTCAGGGGAGTCCTAGGAGGTCACTGGTTGTGCTGCCGTGACGGGAGGTGCACCGTGGCAGTTGGCACGACGGAGGGGATTCTGTGTACTCTGTTTTTGCCTTGAGTTTCAGACGGGAAGTCGAGGACTTAGGGAGTGAGTCGAGGGTTTCTGTGAGTTGGGTGTGACTCAGTGAGGTCCCAGGAAGAGTTTAGGGTAGCCACCGTGAGGGGAGGTTTCCTGGGTGGCTGGGAAGGAAAACAGGGGCAGAGTATGGGTTTTCTTTCGAGCTTGAGTCGACGATATTGGGGCCGTGTCGAGGGACTTGGAGCTGGGGAAAGGATAGGGTAGGACTGGACGATGCTGTGGGTGAAGAAAGGAGGTGAAATGGTGGCCGGACGGCGGAGAACAGCTCTCGCCGGTCCGATGTGCAGCACTGGTGCGAACCGGGTTTGCTCGAGGAAGGGGGTGCACTGTAGCTGGCACGTGAGGCCCACGCGCAGCCACTTTGGGCGGGCGCGTGGGGGCGCATGGGGCATTTTCCGGGGGGGACGTGGTAGAGCGTCGGGATCTCAGGCCCGAGTATTTTCGATGACTCAACAGGAGGTTCAGTCGGCGCAAGGTGCGGGGACAGGTGCTTTTATTATCCTTGGTTGTGTTGTTCCCAGTTTTGTTGTTGAATCTTGGGGTAGAGTATGGGATTGTCCTAGGTGACCTGGAGTGTTATGGTGAGTTCCGTGGAAGGAGGATGATGGAAGGAGTAGGCAAGGAGTGAATATAACTGATAGATATGAGGTTATTGAAGGAAGAGAGCCCACAATCTAGAGTTTGCCTTGAGGACTGTGTCGGGGTGTCAGACGGGAGCAGGATTTACCTCGGTTTTCGGGGTGAAACCGGGGTGGGTCCTGACAGTTGGTACCCACGGCGGGGTTCGACGGCGAAGGTATGGCTACAACCCGTAACCGCTCTGTTTTGTGTAAAAATGGTACAATCGATTACAAGGGCCGTTGTGAGGTCCTGATCATTTGGTTCTGTTTCTAGGAATGCCAGAAGGCGTTTGAGCTCAAAATCGAGGATTTTGGAGGTAGGAACTGTGACGACTAGAGGAAAACAGGGGTTGTTCGCAGAATATGTTTTGGGAGGTAATTGTTCAAGCTCGATTTCTCATAAATTGATTAGGTAGAATGACTATACTTAAAAGGACGAATGTATTAGGCTAAGTAGGACTTAAAATGGATTGAAAATGGGACAAAACCGCTCACGTCGGCTTGGTCGAACCGGTCTGAACCGGGTTGGCCAGAGGAAGAAGGTGACACTGTTCACGCGCGTGGGTTTCACGCGCAGAACCTTCCAGACACGTGTAGGGGCGCGTGGGGCCTAGTTTGGGGAAGTTTCCAACACGACGTTTAAAGTATTCGATGTAACAAACATTTTGGAGCTGATTTTGAGTCAATCGGACATCGTCTCGATATATTTCGGGCTGTCCGAAGGTTTTAGAGCTCTGTTAAGAATAGTTAAAAATATGAGAAAATTATGGGGATTTAGTATGAGTATCGTGAAGTAGTTAGTGACCTTATTATGAGTTTTGAACAGGTTCGGGAAAGCCGAGGAAAGCAGAATGGCCGGGAACGGCGTAAGTGCGCGCGTATCGAGGCGACGACAGAATGGTCTGTGAGTGGACTTTGCTTTCTAACTCTTGATGCATGTATATATGTTTTTATATGTTTTCTATACTTGATTCTATGATTTGATTTATGATTGTGATGGTTTACGGTTTTGCACGTTTTTCTAGGAAATGACGGTATTTCACGTTTTACGAGATTTGATGGATATTGTAATTTGAACCTGGTTTTAAGGAATTGATTTCGGGATTTGAAATACAATTTGATTTCAAAGAAAGTAAAAGGATTTTTGAAAAGTGTTTTCGGAAAAGGGTTTTGGGGCTTGAAGCCCAGTTCAACAAGTGGTTTTAAGAAACGTGATTTCGGGTTTTGGAATCGGAATTCCGGATGACGATTCGGGATTCGATTTGGGACTTGAAGTGGATTCCGGGTTTGAGTTCGGAATGGTTATTCCGGATTCCGGCTTACGGAATGGTTATTCCGGATGCCGGCTTACGGAATGATGGTTGCGGACTCGGATCTGGAAATGAGGTGGATATGATTCTGGATTTGGATTCGGAATGATGGTTCTGGATGCCGTAAGAGCTTCAGGCCAGTGATTTCGGATTCGGGTTTGGATATGGATTTAGAATTGGTTTTCAAATGGTTTTGGATTGAATTTGCTAGATCTGATTATTGGGTTTAAAGACCCGGATATTATGATTGACGGGGGACGGGCCCGGATTGGGTTTAAAGACCCGGATTGAGTTTAAAGACTCGGATATTGATATTTTCCCTCGTAGTCATGTTGAGTTTAAAGACTCGGAGTTTAAAGACTCGGATTATTGAGGCTTGGATTGAGTTTAAAGACTCGGGAGTTTAAAGACTCGGATAGATCCAGCAGGTTCGGTGAATGGAAATATGATGTGGTTTTCAACAAGGTTTTCCGATGTTTTGGGCAGTGGCCCGGATGGAATGGTTTTCGGTGGTTTTGGGCTGAGGACCGAGATTTGGAAAAAGGAAAATGTGTTTGGTTTTCATACGTGTTTTATGACATGAATTTGATATGCATGCATTGGTTTTGAAACGGAGGGTCTAAATGTCATTGTTTTATGAAATTTTTTTGAACTATACTCTATTTTTGTCCACTCACAGTCTTTTTGTGTTTTCGATACCCTCCAGGTTGTTGCGGCGCAGGCTGTTGGTCGAGAGAGAGACAGAGACATCACACTTACGATCCACAGTAGTCTTTGTACACTCTGGAAAGTTCCGAAGTTTTTGGACGGTCAGATCGAGAATCCCTTATCCGACTTACGTGTCACATGAAGGTTGGACGTCAGTTTAATCTTTATGTCATGCGCAAGTTAGACGGGATCGGGATTAGCCCTTAATCCCGGGGATTAGGGGTGGGTCCTGACACGATAAGACCATATGATGTCAGAGAGGAGGTTGGACCATTGCCTTTCGGGGCCTCATCGAGGCAGGTTTTCAAGTTGTGCTTGATGAGCTTATTGATGGCTTCTACCAGACCGTTGGCATATGGATGTGCAACGGATGCGAAGCAGGGTTTTATGTTGTAGGCTTCACAGAAATTACGGAAGTGGGCATAGTCGAATTGCTTTCTATTGTTCGTGACAATCTTGTGCGGCATGCCGAAACAGCAGAGGATGTTTTGGTAATAAAAACTCTTGATCTGGGTTACTGTGATGGTCTTGAGTGATTTGGCCTCTACCCATTTAGTGAAGTAGTCGACAATGACGAAAGCGTGTTCTACCCCTCATTTTCCTCGTGACATGTGGCCGATGAGGCCTAGGCCCCACTATGAGAATGGCCAAGGACTGAGCATGGGGGTGAGTCGTTCTGCAGGCAAGTGAGGAACAGGTGCATACTTCTGGCACTGGGGGCACTTTTGAGTAAAGGCAACGTAGTCTGTGCACATCGTTGGCCAGTAGTAACCTTGCTGGAAGGCCTTATGTGCGAGGGACTTAGGTCTGGAGTGGTTGCCGCAGGTGCCCTAGTGGATCACCCAGAGGACGATAATCATGCGGTTTATTAGGAGGCATTTTAGTAGTAGAACGTCGAATCCTCGCTGGTATAAGTGGTCATGGACCATGGTGTATCGGGCAAACTGATGTTAAATGTGCTTGGCCGTGTTACAATCGGTTGGTAGGTCTGTCGTGGTGAGGTAACAGATAATTGGATCCATCCATGAGGGTTCACTAGTGATGGTCATTACATTACACTTCTTTGTGCTTGGGGTGACAAGGAGTTCGACCGGAACTTTGCGGTCAATTTTTTCGTCAATTGAAGAGGCCAGGCGAGCCAGAGCGTCAACGTGACGGTTCTCTGAACGCGGGATCTGGGTAATCTCATAGGCTTGGAAATTGCGCAGAAATTCATGTACCTCTGTGAGGTAGCATTCCATTAAGACATCTTTTGACAGGACCCACCCCGATTATCGCCTCGATAATCGGGAAGCATCCTGCTCCCGTCTGACAATCGAATCCAAAAGACTAGAAAACTAAATAATATTACATCACACCCATTGTCAGACCAGGGAGATTAAATAAAATACATCCGACTGGCCCTCAAGTCCATAGTTTCACAGAGCATAATATTACAAAACAGATTAACGAACGAATCCTACTCTGTGAACTAACTACGCCGCAACGGTAACTTTATGCCTCTGCCTCTGCCTCGGCGCTAGCCCCCGAACTTGTACCACGACCTGGAGGGAATTTAAAACAACAAAGTGTGAGTGGACCGAAACACAAGTTTTACAGGAAAAACAGTTGTCGAAATCGGGTTCGCCCTCCAGTTTTGTAACACGCATGCATAACCAAAAATTCAAAATTTGCATATTAGACTTTTGAAAACTCTTTTTCTGAACACATAAAAAAAACGTTACAAAGGATCGTCATAACTCATGTAAAACCATTTAATAATGCCAGATTCCAGAAACCGTCATTTTGAAACATTAATTGCACAAATCAAGTAAAACGTGAATCAATAACCACAATTATGCCGTTGGATCCATCCGAATCTTTAAACTCAATATTAGGCCTTCCCGGGATATCAACGAGTCTTTAAACTCAAAACGTGATTAGTAGGCCTCGGGGGTATTACAATAATCGAGTCTTTAAACTCACGAGTCTTTAAACTCAATCCGGGTCTTTAAACCCAATTTTCGGGCCCGCCCCCGTCATCAACATACCGGGTCTTTAAACCCAAAACCAGATCCAACCATTAACCGGGTCTTTAAACCCAAAACCGTTTTTAAACACAATAAACCAGGATTCATCACAAACCGTTTTCCAACATCGTTCCGAAAACATATCACATCATAACAGGACTTATGTCCGAATTCACATGCAAATTCCAACACATGCAATTTCCGAAAATTACTTCACAATATGATCAAACATCATAAATCCGAAACATGCATATTCATATCCAGGTACTTCATCAAAACATCACGCATGCATAAGCGAAAACAATAACCTCGAAATGCGTGAAAATACGATAAATATCTCGAAAAGCGTGAAAACACGTAAAACCGATATATCATATCACCATCATAAAATCATATGTAAAACCATGAGATAAATAAGCAAAATAGTCATGCATGCCCAATTTAAAAATCAAAAGTCCACTCACAGTTTTAGGACGCGTCAATCGCGTTCCGCGCGCTCCTCCGTAGCTTTGGAAGTGTCCGGGCCTGTAAAAACGTACAAGAAGGGTTACAAACATCCTCAAATAGCTCGTATGATTTTTCCCTAATTTCCCGGATTTTTCGGCGAAATAAACCTTAAGGACTTAATCTTCCGAGCTCCCGAAATTATCCCGAACGACTCCCAAACAACTCGAATCCTAAAGGGAAAATGTTAATTAGACTGAAAGGAACAATTTCCATGTTGACCGTGATCGGAGATGACATCGCACGCGCCGTCACGCGCCGCCCAGAGTGGCTGCGCGTGAAGGCCACGCGCCAAGCTACAGTGTCATCGTTCTTACCCGGATAGACTGATAAACGGGTCTGTTACCCGCGACTCAACCTGACCAGTTCAAGCTCAATTCTCAATCAATTCTTCCCGTTTTCAATCCTAACACCTTCTCTAATCCATTAATTTTAGGTCTGTAATGATGATTAACCTCGACTGTCCCTAATTTGATTCGACCCAGACCTGATCAGACGAACGGGTCGTCGTCCAGAACTCCCCCAAACCAGCTCCATTTCCAAATTAATTTCACCAGTAGCATAAGGAAACTTAGACGAACACAATGGCACTAACAATTTAACTCGCCGTTACCTGGAAGTCGTCGTCCTCAGCACTGGTTTTCCTCTGAAACTGAGACTCAGGTTCCCGGCCAACCTGTCCTCCTCCTCCTTCGATTCTTGCACGGTTGTGCTCGTAGTGGCCCCAGAAGTCTAACACGGCCCTTGGTTTCGATCAACAGGCACCAGAAATTGAATG